>JAJJWW010002782.1:0-647793 GCA_023531295.1 Papaver armeniacum
ACTTGGAGCATTTGAAGACGTGACACTATGTATGGCTGCTGAGAGCATTTCCAACAGCGGGTGTAAAAAAATCCTATATAGGGGAGTTTATTTATACATGTTGTAAATATAGGACCACATAGGTAATGAAATATCCCCTATAATATAGGATTTAACCCTTGAAAAAAATTATCTCCTATAATATAGGATTTAACCCTTAAAAAAAAATTATGTTATGAAATCTTATCCATTTGATTTACTTTAAATAATTATTAAAAAAAATTAATGAAAATTATGACGTGGATGTGAATCCAAAGGCGTATGCAGTACCGCATTTCATTCCTCCTAGCTGGGGTCCAAAATCCTATGTGTCATGAAAAAATAATATTTTTACCCTCTGTTAGAGATGCTCGAAGGGTTTGGTCAGATACTTTAGCTTTGTGCGTGGAAACAATTGTACTTGAAGTTGTAGTTTTATCATATCATCATTTTATGTTTGACAATAACTACTTGAAGTTGTAGTTTTATCATATCATCATTCTATGTTTGACATATTCTAGCAGATGGGAAGCTATTATTACTAATTTATAAAAGAAAAAAAATATACAATATTATAAAAGTAAAGCGATAATCTGTATCAAAAAATAAAATAACAGAATATCAGTTACAAACAAGTTTTTTATTAGGTAATCTAAATTTTGAGTATGAAAAGAAGCTACATTAATATTGTTAAATTAACACTATTTTATATTTTCAATAGCAAATTAAGTACAAATTGGTTAGAATATAATTTTAGTATACATGTATGTTTTCATACAATAAAAGATTTATTATCTTCGTGGAAAATGAAAGGTTGAACTAATAAAATTTCTTTTTTGATTTATCTCTCGAGTTAAATATCTCTTTTTTTTTTTTTATCCAACTCATACAAACCATCATTTATTTATGCCAGATGCGACTCGGTTGTTAATATAGTGAATATACTTGTCATTTCTGATTAAAAATCGCGCGCGGCGTATTAACATTACAACCAAACATTGTGAAATACAAACGACACAACCAAACATTGTGACGACATTTAGTTAGTCGAAACATCACCCTTTACCACATACCAAAACTTAAGCCTACCTTGAATCTAGACTAGTATTATAAAAAGACTCTTCATTTTAAAAAAAAAACCACATTTAGAAAGTCGGACCGGGGACTCAAGTTAGCATTTGAAAGGACTCAGGGATACCAAATACACACCATACCATGATCCGTCTCCTTCATGTCAATGTTGAGGGCTTGAGATCCCAACTCAACAAAAAAGAAAGTTAATTTATGCTTCAAGCTAGTCATGAAGTGGCTTCCTCCATCTAACTTGAAAAAACGCTGGATTTTATCCGTACTGGTTGAACTCGATTAACCGTTCTTCACCTTTGGATTTTGGGAGAAAAGTTGTTGAAGCAGATCCTCACGGTAGATGTCTTAGTGACGTCAACTCAAGGTATATTCTAGGGGACTTTTACTTTACACCTGCATACCCCTAGGTAGATGCACCAAATATTGCTCACAAACTTTTCTCTGTCTCACATGTATGAGGCGTAATGAAATTACCGATTACCTTCTATCATAATTCATACCTAAGATAAAATCCATTCGCATCAATCCAATATGTCTAGACAAATTCAAATGGAATCGCTCCACCACAAAAGACTGTTTGTCTGAATAAGTCTATGACTTTCTTTCGAGACCGTCAAATATTACTGGCAAAAATGCAAACTGGATGAACATATGGGAACTCCTGGTCATGCCTCGTATCTCCTTGTTCTTATGCAAATTAACATTCTCATCCCTTCTCACTTTAACAAGGTTATCTGCCTTCGCCACCTGGACCGACCCGTCTTGCAGAATTTGCAACACAAAATCTTTAAAAACAAAACAACATCTGTTCCTAAAGTGGGATTTTGTGAAAGTCATGTGGTTTTCATTTTCTCGTATAGGTATCTCCCAATTTTAGCACATCATGATTTACAATGGCTTAAGATAAGAACCTACCATGTCAACATATAACTGTCGCTATTATTCACTATCCCATATGAAAATATCGTTCTTCAGTCCATTTTGATCACTTCACACCCCAAAATCCTCTCAACTTGTCCAATGAATAAAATTTGCTATAAAAACCTTACCATCTCATATAGGAAGTACCATGGTGAGGTGTTAGAGCATCGTCAGTCAAACTCACATGTTTTGCTATGTAAAGCTTGTTGCAAAATTTATTTGATCGAAACTATATATTGATTTATAGTCTAGTAAAGCCAGTCTCGGACTAGGAATAAAGCATGGTAGTTGACTATCGGAATTCACACAAAAAAGGTTCTTAGCGAGTGGAAGTCAGAGTAAGCCAGCAAGGTGATTGACCTTGAAAATTGAAGATTGAAGAACAAACGAAGATATGTACGAGGATTTCATCAACAAAGGTATGTGAAGACTGACTATCCTATTTACTTACACTATCTACCATTCTATCTACTGAGACAATGTCGTATGAATTTAGTATTATGATGAAAATTACAAAAAATAAATTTCGAGTTCAAGCTAGTACTTGATAATTCTCAAAATATAAATTCAAGCGATGAAAGTTCTAAAGGACTTATCGTATAATAGGTTGAGGAGAATTTATTATTTAATAAATCATAATTGCGAAAGAAGTTCCTAGAAGGCATCAAGTTACATTTATGTTCATAAACTGATTGGTCAGTACGCGAAGTTTGAGTTTATTGAAAGTATAAGGAATAAATATCTAATTAATACATGTACACAAACTGTTTTTGTCAGTTTGCGAACTGGTTGTTTTTGAGATGTTTATGGACCCTTTTGAATCCTCTAGTACACGAACGATTTGGTTAGTACGCGAACTGGTTATTTTTAAGTGGCTCAAAAAAAATATTTTGTATTAAAGTACACAAATCGATTTGGACAATTAGAGAAATTGTAAATATAAAAAGTTCATGAACTTCGAGACAATAATTTGTTCACAAACTGCTTTGTTCACTTCACAAACTGATTTTGTCATTCAGAGTTATTGAACTTCATTATGGTTTGATGGTTCACGGAAAACTTAAGCATCAGTATTGGGATAACCTTTTGGTGCACAAAGCTAATACCAATAAATACGTAGGTGCATATTCTTCTTTGTGACTCAAGGAAAATTTCTCACATGCTTACATGAATTAATCTATATTATTGAAATATTGAGCTTACTTTGTATTAAAGTAATTCGTAAACATGGAAACTAGTTCACAATTTAGCTTTGATTATAAGCTAGCTAACTTGTTCATCATTATAAATAGAGGACTCTGTGCACATTATAATCTTAATCCTGGCACTTTTATGTCCTAATCGTGGCTAGAGTCGTCCTCTAAGGGTCTAGGTTTCCTGGAAATTGTATTAGGTTACAAATTTTGAAGTCTTCACTAAAGGATTCGTGAAGCCCGATCAGGCTATCTTTTACATGATAGTTTTTGATATCCAAAATCTTATCTTGATCACCATAGTTTTTGTCCGTTCTATGTTCCATCTGAAAGTAAGATGGTGTTTATAGCGGTTTAATACAGTGTGGTGATCAAGATGGATGAGATTCTCGTTAAAAAAAATTCTGGTGTCTTGTGTTATTTATTTTCCGCGTTATATTGTTTATGTGACATTCCCTACCTTTTTCTCGGGTTTAAGTGAACCCGTTAACCAAACTCTGCTCTTGGAGTGCCTAAAAGTCTAATACAGAATGCCTTTAACAATATTGGATTGTCCTTTACAAATTGAAAATCCTGACCATACTCCCACCATGTAATTTTCTTCACCAAATCATCCAACAAAGATATCAAAAGGGATACATCATACCTAACTTTTCTAAGTTGCGGCCCGTTCTTGTTCTTGAGAATGTCATCTAAGCTCAGAATAACAGTCTTAGAAGACAACCTATCACTCATCTTATTGATTTCCTTATCCTCAGACTGAGTAAGAGAATGAAGTTTTCCAGCAACCTTCTCCCTAAACCTTCTCCTTAAACCTTCTCCCTAAACCTTCTCCCTAAACCTCATATTCATCTGCTGGTTTTACTTTATGAGGATTTCTTAGAATTCTTTATGTTACTAAAGGCTTCCCCCTACATATAATTATAGATGAGACCTGGTTCAGACTTTTTCTCTTACAGAAAATAGGAAAGGTAGAGATGAGGGAGCTGTGAGAGAAGCCCTAAATGTCAGGTTCAGATTTTTTGAGTTACAGAAGGGCAAGTGGAAGGAAAGAGTGGTGAAATTTACAGACTTGGATATGCGTTTAGACTCGGATATACATGTGTTACTTTAAATTCGACTAATATCACATTGGATATGATTGCTGGGGGAGAAGTCGTGGTTAGATTAATATTACTCAGATTTGTGAAGTTTAAACTATTACTCAGTTTTGTGACCTTATTGTTTTATTTAAGTATAAGTATTTTAATTAATTAAAGATACATAAAAATCTTTGCAAATATTTTTTTCCATAATTAAATGACGAAAATAAATACATAAGTAAATTACTCTATATAAGAATATCATTAGGACCACATAATAAACTTTCAATTAGCATGTTTGTTTAAAAAAGAGTCCAATTTTGTGCACACTCGTTTATAGAGTGTGCTTGGTCGTGTAAAACAAACAATTAACTAATTAATAAAATTAGTTTTTGTTTTATTTTAATTTTGTATTAATCTATAAAATGCAAGATCTATGTTTGTATCATGTCTAACTAGCCTATAAAAGGCAAGTAATTACTCATAGCTGTCCATCGTCTTCCTTGATTCAAGGATCAGTTTCCTTTCCCTAATACTAAATTTTTGTTGTTCTTCTTAAAACTTTATATACGATATTAACAACTATACATATTTCATTTCAGTCATAATCTATGTATCCCCTTGAAGGGAAAAAAATAATAATCTATGTATCTAGATTGCATAGTGAAGAAAGGTAACTTTTGATGTCTAGTGTACTTTTCTAGAGAATGTTTGCCTAGAATGTATAAGCTCGTTTTACAAGCAATATGGGCGTCAAACAGAGGCCGTATCGGATCAATTTTTTTTTATATGTTCTGATTGCATAAACAAGTGTACAAATTAAAAATGAAAATAGCGATGCCAGGTTCTGAAAGTGACCATCCTTAAAGAGTTAGATAAGTTTAAGTGTTCGTTAAGCTCACGATTAAATTCTAAAATCTTCCAATCTTGTGATTTAAAATCTAACAACAAAGTTTAACACCATAGCTAATCATCTAATTTCCTTTCTTAAAAACATTGTATTTTAGGTTAAAATAGATATTTTATGTATAGATTTTCCTTTTATAGATTACAATTAAATTAAAATAAAAAGAACACCTAATTTTATTAAATAGTTAACGTTTTGTTTCCAACAACCAATATGATTGGTTTGTTACGTGCACACTCTTTAAAGGAGTGTGCACAAAATTGGACTCTTTAAAAAAAAACATGTAAACGTCATTACAGTAGCAATTCGTTAAATCAATCTGTGATAAGTTACTAACTTCGCTAAAATAGTATTTTTTTCAGTACCGATTTCGGGTTAGTGTGGCCCACTAAATTTATAAGATAATAAAAATTCTAGTTTTCCAATAGAGCTCAACTAATATATAAATTAATAAACATTGTAATAGCACTACATAATGCTGCCTAATTAAAATTGGAATCCAAAGTTATTTGTTTTTTGTTCACATTTATACAACATTATACTTCATCTCTATTTATTTATTTTTTTAATCCCTTGAAAAAGTTCTAGAGTGATTTTGGTGTATTGTTCTTCTTATTGTTTTAATTTGAACATCAAAGTATATACATATATACACATAATATGCAATATATTAGGTATTTTATGCCAAACTTAAAATATTATCTTTAGATATTTGTTGTTATAGGAAAATGATCTACACTTATTTTTCAAATTTAAATTTAAATTCGGTATGTTTTGATATACTAATAATTTAATAATTTATCGATAAATCAATACTTCGTCAACTTAATAGAATTTAGTAGTTCTAAGACTATTGGTTTATCGAAGTTCAATTGTATGATGAACAAATATTTATCAAGAAATGTTTAAGGCATTCAAAAGATTTTTTCTTCTTTTATTAAGTGTGTAAATATATATAAATATGCTTACCAAATTTTCGAGTCCGGTCACATGGATTATATAACTGTGTATAAAAACCCATCTCTTTTCTTTCTTTCTTTTTCCCTTTCTTTTCCAATCCATTGCTTTCTTCACTTCTCTTATCTTACGTGGACTTATCCTTTTTCTTATTCCAAGCATACATTTGTGGATCTAACTTAAACTGGAGGAGTTCGACATCTTCATGGATCTTGAATTTTAAATCCCTTTAACCCAAACTCGCCACAGCCCATCTCTTTCTCCCAAACTTTCACATTCTCTACATAATATGTGGCTATTGTTAGGGATTTCGTCATAACATCTTGCAATTCAGTTCATAATGTTTTTCTTCTTTCTCTGTTACACTCCTGTTATACTATTTTTAAGTCTTTAGTCAAGTAAACCGAGTATCTTCCCTCAAATTGTCATTTTCGAAGGATCATATGGATTATGTTGTTAACCAAAAATAATTATATGTATTAGACTATGATGTTTCAGATCAAGGTTTTTAAATCGTAAATTGAATCGTGAATCGTTTTTTCATTTTGATGAATCGAATCGTATATTGAATCGTGAAACGTAGATTCATGGTTGATTACTGAATCGCTATATTTTAATATGTATGCTTATAAATATTAACGAACTAAATGAAATGGTTGGTAAAACTTTGACCTTTTATCTTATAAATTGAAAATACGTTCATAATAATCACCAACAACCAAGATGGTTCAGTGGTGAAGGTTGCGCACGTACAAGCTCGAGGGTTCAAGTTCGAATCTCTCCGGCCTTAAAGTTTTTACTAACATTAATTTCTAAATTTTCAATGGAAACGAATAGGTTGACTTGGTCAACGATTCATGAAAAGTCAAAAAATGCGATTCTATGTGTCTTTCAAGTCAGAGACACGATTCAAATCGATTTGAGATGAAATGACGCGAATCGTACGAGTCTACGAGTTTAAAAACCCTGTTTCGGATCACACAAATTATGTTGGTAACCAAAAATAATTATATGTATTTTACTATGATGCCAGGTCCTTACAATTGAGACGGGACCTAATTTTTTTTTTTACTTATTCCAATATAGAATGTAATCTTACCTACAAAAATAATTGTCAGGTCCCTACAGGGATGAGTTATAACTGGTAGGTCCCTACAGGGAAAGGCTTAGGCTGGTAACTGTAGGGTTCCTACGGGGATGAGCTACTAACTAACGGATCCTTAAGGGAATGATCCATGGCTAATAACTGTTGAGTCCCAACGGGGATGAGCTATATATAACTGGTGGGTCCCCACGGGGATGAGCTATAACTTGTTGGTCCCTACGAGGATATACTAACTGACGGGTCCCTAAGGGAATGAGCCACAACTAATAACTGCCGGGTCCTAACTGGATGAGGATATGATACTTACTCGAATCCATAAACATTTGCTTGGTAAAAATCGAGTTAGTCGGAATAATTTGAAAGTTCGGTTTCTCGAGTGGCATATCGAGAATTATTCAGAGCTTACTAAGTGGGCCGAAACCCGGTTCGTCGGAAGTCCAGATTTTCCGGTTCGTCACAGTTTATCTTTACAATTAAATATCACAAGTTGTACATTAATCAACCTAAACAGTTTTTAGCTCAAACTGCATAAAACCTTCAAGACTTGTTCTTGTGAATTCGTGTCTTGAAATATAGATTACTAAACTTTTTATTGTTAGAATTCTTTTTGTATAAAATTCGGGTATATACTAGGTTGACATTGTTTTACAATTAGGTATGTGGATCTTTTATGTTGATTTATACTTATTGATTGTGCAAGGAATCGTCCTTACAGACCCACAAATGAAAAATTTGGTGGTGTACTAGGCCATCTCTTTTTCGTGAGGAAAAATTTACCTCAAACCCCTAAAATATAGGGAAATATTTTGGGTGTCAAAAAAAAAAAAATCACTATGAAGTCTGGGTTCTTTACATTTGGTTGGATTCTAAATATCCGCCTACCTAGTGTTGGATGGATATTGAATTTGCGACCGATATATTTTCACAAGATGTAAAAAAAATTAATAAAGGTTGTAGACTAATTTTGGTGAGATCCTCAGTATCAAACGGTAATTTTTCCTCATAGGGAAACCACCCATTTCTCTTTCATTTCCTAACCATAGGGGTTTTTCTTATAAATCTACCACTCCATTAAACTTCCCTCAGTCACTGGCATATGCCCAATGAAGACTATGATAACTTTTTTCGACACTGCATACTGGTGCTTCCCCAAGAAAATATAATGGGTTATGCTGTCATACTCTATGACTCCTCTACAATGAAAAATCAATAGATATTGACAGTATCAATACTAGCAATATGCTCACTCTACGAGTAATAACACTATGCATCTCCCTTAACTGGTTAACGAAACAACCGTTGGAAATGTTAAAATCTACAATTACTACAAAATACTGGTATACCCATTGGAAGGGAACATAAGCTCTATGAATTTTCAAGCAAAAGACGCCACTCAAAAATGCTACACAATTTGGCCTAGCAAATAATGCATCTACTTCTCTAAAGGTAACAAACATTTGGAAGATACTAACGCAAAAGAAGCCCGTAGCTCAAGGATCCAAATTTTAATTGGCGCTATATGCTGTAGCCACTAAAAGCACATCTATTACATAATATTAGTTCGAGTGTTCATCCAATCTTACCTTGTATGATACCTTAATTAATATAATTTCCATAAGAAAAAAATAATTTTATTTGAGGCGTCACGTATATATTTAGAGTCGAAATGCTGTTAACTTAACAATGCCAGTGGTACGCATAATTTCCACTGTATATTAGGTAAAGGGGTGTCTTAGGGGATTTTTACTTAGATATCCTCACATATAAATGAAAACTAAAAATAATATGAGATCAAACTTGTCAAATTAAAACACAAAGGGACAAAAACAAATCCATGGTTGTTTACGTTATATTAAGTGGTAATTATGGAGTGGATTTATCACCCTAAGCAAAAAAGTTTCTGCCTCTCTAAAAAACCCACCGAAATTTTAGTAACATGTGGGAAAAAATCTGAGCAGGAGAAGCTCAAGCCAAATTTGCTATATGCTTCATCTCCTATATTTGCTTAGCTTAAGTTTTTGAGTTTGGATATAATTGTTTATAGATTCGACCGCAACAGGTTTTATGTTCAGATTTAAAATAGTATCCTTTTTTTTCTTCTTCTTTTTCTAATTAATTTTTTTTGGGGTTCGATTTTCTTACCCTAGATTTCAGTTTAATGTCAGGAATAATTATTAGGAGTATTAACTCCATTTTAGTTTTGGGTTTTATTGATTATTCTCTTCGTTCATTTAAAGACATGCTTAAGTGGAAGTTCGTGTTTTTCTATAGGGAAATGTTATCAACAGTAGCAACAAAAACATCATCATCAACACTAGCTAAGGAAACAAAGACAAAAACAACTATACCACGATTATTAACGAGTTCATCAACTGTAGAACTGTTACCAAGACTCTAAATCTGGTTCGTCCCGATTCAAACCACTAAAGATCGATTCCTAAACCCCGGTTACTTTGGACACAATTACTTTGATTTCTGGATATTGTTAATTCAATTGTAAACTTTAGTTCATGTTACTTAGATGTACATGTTCTTGAAAACACTGAGTTGGATTTGATCAAGTCACTACTTTGTGCAGTGATGCATATTGATTTTTTCCGAAATCAGGCTGGCCCATTGATGTAGTTTGGTTCTCTGGAAACTCTGCAACGGTTTCTATGTTTGCAAGGATGGGATTGTTAGTCAAGAATTGGTGGAGATACTATAGCTATGATTAATGTAATATGTCTTGAAAAATCTCAGTGGTATCTCCGATTTCATAAATTGCCATTATCAATATATCATACGAGATTCGCCACTTTTTCGATGAAAAGAAAAAGATAAAGAGAATTGTATTATTTTCTTAGAAAATACCTAAATACTTTGAAAATTTAGAGAAAATAACCAATATCTAAAACATCAAATTGATAAATATTATTTCTCTGTCACCAAGAACTTCTACGAAAAAAATAAGAAAATAAAAAAAAATTATCATCGTTCTTAATTCTTGGTATGAAAAAACAAAGTGCACAAGAAAAAGTTGTTTGATAACTACATACCTCAATTATAAAGTTATATGACTCGTACAAACCAACAAGGTAGAATTTGTCTAGATAAAACACATATACATTATTTTAAACATAAAAAAATTATGTTTGATTATGAAAAGAAAATAATATCTACATCATTTTAGAGGAAGGAAGTTATTTATTTTTTCATTGGAGGAATATTTCACTTATATGGTACAAAACTTTCACTCTCGATTAGGGGATACCAAAGTAGGCCCAACGGGAATGCCAATCGGTCCAACCCATATAAAACAAAGCTTTTGTTAAATATAGCCCATGTTTTTGTTAATCACAACCCATTTGATTTTGGTCAGTCAGTTTTGATTACAATTTTAAATTTGGCCTTTTTCTATTATTATTTGTAGCCCACAAACTAGGTAGATGAGTCATTGAGTCCAACAAGGTAGGACTAGTGTCCTCCTCTTTGAATCTTGTTTTAACCAAGAACCAGAGGTGCATTCATAACAGCTAAACCATGCGCATATGTGCTATCAATTGCTCCATAACCATGCGTATATGTGCTATCAATTGCTCCATAAGATTGTATACGTACAACTATATTGACAAAAGTTATTAAATGGACTTGGACCTCCGGAGAAATAAAGACTCCCGGTATTAGTCCAAATTGTTATTGTCTAATTTGAGCATATAGTAATGGAGGCTACATTGTCAATTTGTCATTGAATTAGCTAGTGACTAATCTGTACAAGAGTCTTAATCAATGTCATTAAATCAAATACGCCATTAATATATACTATAACAACACTGTGAAGATTTCAATGGTGGGTAGAGGTTATAATCAACCATCTGTATCTTCTAATCTGTTTGGACGATACCTTGTCATAAGAAGATATGTTTGACATGTGATAACAACATATAATAATTCTTAGAGCAAGCGCTATGGAATTGAACCATGTTTTAGGACATACCTAATTTTTTTTTAGGTCATACCATATAAGGACAAAAATGAGTTATTAGATGGTAATCTTAAAAGCCCTTTATCCATATATTTTGCTTAATGACAAAACTGTCCTTATTTAAAAAAAAATTAATTTTTTTATTCAAATAATTTTTTTTTTTATTCACAACACACTAGGTTCGGCTGACAAGTTATCAGCCGAACTTGAAGAACAATGAGCAGTTCGGCTGAAAATTTATTGGCCGAACCTAAGTGTTATAAAAATATACCTATGTTCGGCCGACAAGTTATCAGCCGAACCTCACTCTGTAACTGTCGAACTTAGGTTCGGCTAATTCGAGCAAAAAATAGGATAGCCGAACTTAGTGTTGTTCTTCATAAAGCGAAGTTCAGCTATCATTTTTGTGTTTGATTATCAGCCGAATTGTTCATCGGCACCTTCAGAATGAAAAAAAAATCAGCAGTTCGGCTAATAATTCGTTTCAATTATCAGCCGAACTTAATTCTGCAACTACCAAAAAATTCCATTTTTTTAACTTAATCTATCAATCAAATTTTAAGAAAATAGGACATGTATTTGTGAGAAATACTTCTGTCGTACATCTCGGTTGGTATAGGGAAGAGAGAAGGGAGAAAAGAAATTCGATTTTTTTTTCTTTTACAATTTAAAAAAAAAAAAAAAATTTTTTAAAAAAAAAATCAAAAATCAAAAAATAAAAAAAAAAAAAAAAAAAAAGTAAATTAATAAATTAATCGAGGGTAACTAAGTATTTTACCTATCCTAGAATACCCCTTATCACCACACCATAGTTAGATTAATCATTTTGTATGCCTTGTATGCCCTAAAACATGGTTCATGGAATGAGTGTTTTTAACACTCATCCACTGCCCAAATCAGTGAGAGACTAGCTGAATGAGGGACTTTGTGACTATGGTGAGCAAAATTTATGGTCTAAGCGGCTGATTTTCAGCCGTTTCTTTCTTTCTTTATTTATTAAAAAAATACAAACGGCTAAACCTTAGCCGTTTCCCTTTTTTCTAGGTTATTTTAATAATTAAAAATTTTAAAGGGCCCACTTTAAAGAGTTTTAAATTAATAAAACTCTGAAAATATTCATAGGGATAGGAGGCATATCTTCAGCCGCTCCTTGTGTTTTTTTCTCAAACGGCTGATTTTTAGCCGCCTAGTGAAGACTTTCCAACACTCACTCGTCTCAATGAGTGTATGAGTGAATTTGGGAGAAAGTGGACTCATTCACTACCCATAGCAGCATCAAATAAGACCAAAATGAGTGAGACTCATTCATATTGAACGAGGATCCTCACTCCATAGCCCTTGCTGTTAACAATCCCATTTCTTCTTCTTCTTTTTTTTCGTGATGGAAAAGATCACAAAGGAATCTAAAACATTAACTTAAATATAATATGGAAGGGGCCGCTCCACTCATTGCCAATTGGTTTTGAGTTGGACGCTCGCAGACTTTAACATGGTATCAGAGCGAAGCCCCAGACCCAGACCTGCGTACGCCGGGTGTAGGCCCAGTTACTGGCCGAAGTGTTTAACCTACTTTGTCACTTGTACACCCGGGGTGTAGGCCAATGCCGATACGGGACGAGGTGTTACCCCATGATTTAGTTGTGTACACCTGTTACCGATGGACTGGTAACTCGTACGTAGGTCCGTGTGAGGCCCAGTGACTGGCCTTACACGTGAGGGGGCGTGTGAAAGGACAAATAGTCCCACATCGCTATAATCCGCTTAATTAACTTAAATATAATATGGAAGGACCGCTCCACTCAGGTTTTGAGTTGGACGCCCGCAGACTTTAACACCCTTGCTGTTAACAATCCCATTTCTTCTTCTTCTTTTTTTTTTCGTGATGGAAAAGATCACAAAGGAATCTAAAACATTATTTAGAAGGACTGGTGGCCAGTGGCCTTTCACAAGGGAAATTGATACTGACTTAGAGCAACCACAGTGGGAGAGTATAACCAAATATTTGGTCAAAAAACGAGACACAGTGGGACAGATTATCGATTAAAATCCGGACCAAGACTAAATCCCAGACTATATTTGGTCTGGGACCAAGATCAAAACCAAATATAGTCGAGCGAACGTATAAAGTGATCCTGTGATGGGGCGAACGTATAAAGTGATCATGTGATGGGGCGAACGTATAAAGTGATCCTTGTATGGGGCGGACATTATATGTGATCCTGACCAAATGGGGCGGACATTATATGTGATCCCAAAATGGGGCGAACATTATATGTGATCCTGACCAAATGGGGCGGACATTATATGTGATCCCAAAATGGGGCGAACATTATATGTGATCCTGACCAAATTTACTCTTCCATCCTAGTGTCACAACACGGACTAAACCCAAACTTTGATCTTTTTTTCCCTCTTTGGTCTTTGGTCACCACTGCAGTTGCTCTTAGAACCCCTTTACTAACAAAAAAACAAAGACATGAATAGTAGACGTTTTAGCACAAAAGAAAGTAGATAGTGATACTTTATGGTTTAATTAAGCAGATCATCGGTTCTATTGAATCACATAAAGATAGTCCAATTTGGCGTGAGAAAATCTGGACTTGTGAAGCTGTAGTAACTTTTCAGCTGCCAACAACGGCATTCAAGTTTTTGGTCTAGTTTCATAATCAGAGTACCACGACTCTAATAGTTTCTTTAATTAATTTTTGGTTATGGTTGGTTTGAAGTGAAAGATAGGATTATGCAATGCACTATCCAAAGAACTCGATTGTTATTTTATTTCTTTGGAAGTATGGATAAGGACATTAACAAAATTTGATTAGGTAGAATTCTAGGGTACGAAATATAGACAACAATGCATGAATTTTTTTTTTTTTTTTTGATCGATAACAATCCTGGCTAAATTGGGGCCTATGCCACTTAATTGGGGCCTATGGATTTCTTCATCCACCCAATAGAGAATGATAAGGGGTGTCTAAATATTGTAAAAATACTAAACTAACCCTTAAAGAAACCTTAATTATTCTAACATAAATACAAATACAAAATCATAACTTAATTAACAAATACAAAAATCATTAATCAAAACTCAATTTATTTTTCAATTTTCATCAAAACCAAAACTAAATCTTAATCAATCACAAACAACAATTAAAATCTTCTTTTGTTGTTTGTAAAAAGAAAACCCAAAAAATGGACAATTCAAGTGATTGAGTTAAATCCCTTTAAACAATTCCTTCTAAGAGATACTCTACAATGATTTACCTCTAAATCTTAAAAATTCACTCATCAAGTTTTCTGAAAATCCACTCAGAATCGGTTTATATGTTCAGCATAGTAATCTGATTGTAATCTTAATCGAATTTTAATGTGAACCTACATAAACCGATTCTAGGTTGATGTGATGAACATCAACTATAATCGGGTTACATTAATACACATATAAACCGATTCAGGATTCCTGTTCGGATCATTTTGGACCATATGTAACCCGATTGTTTAGTTAAAAATATATGTACCCTTTTCTTCCAATAATCGGATTACATTATCCTCCATATAAACCGATTCTGAAAAAGCTGCAACAAAATAACTCCTGAATCGGACTCTATAAATGAATAAGAAGTCCGATTTTGTTACAAATTTCTATAAATGAGCCTAAGTTACCCAAAAAAAGAAAACCACTTTCATTCATTAAGGTTGGTTCAAGTTTGCAAAATACAATATAAGAAAGCGACAAAATATAAGCATTCGATATATCAAGTTTTTAACATAAGGAAAATACTCATTCCAACAAATGGAGACCATCGAATTGATCCGGCAGATCAATTCCTCCCATCGCCTCATGTTGGGATCGTATTTTTTTAGCCACTCCTTGGTGACCTCCGAGACCTCATGAAACCCATCTAGCGGTGGTAATGGACAATCATCACGTACTCTAAGACCGATATAATGTATGTTGTTATGGTTGAATAAAACAATTCTCCGATCCTTAAGCGATTCATCCCAAATGGTGTATTTTGGTGCGTATGTATAACATGATCCCTTACCAAATAGATGAACAACACAACTCCACATTTCCGCCAAGAGATGACCATATAGAGGCATTTGCATCCAATGCTCTCGGGTAATTGGGTTATTCCCCTTTGGCCCTTGTACTCCAACAACCATTTCTTCAAAAATCACTTCTTTGTCTTCTCTTGTTTTTCCTTCCTTCATCATCGATATGTAGAATTCCTTGTCTTCTTGTAGGCGCAAGGCCATCATCTTTCTAAAATATTTACATTGGGTTAGGTTCTCATCGTCCGTCAAACTTATATGGCCTATTTGTTCCGATGCAACGTGATAACCACAATTCCCATCCACATCCACGTCGTCGGTGGATAACACATAAGGCTTAATGATTTCAGGAAGTTTCGAGTAATACTCCTCGAATATGGTGTAACAAGTTCGATGGGGTCTACCTCGTTCATCCCTAGGAGTGCTTCCATCACCAAGAGCGGCCCTTAGAGTCACCATAGAACCCTTTTGTCTTGCTTCTCCCTTCCATGCACGTAACCTTGATACTCGTGTTGTACTCGCTTGACTCTCTTGAGAAGGAACGAATAGATTGTTTGGCGCTTGACTCTCTTGAGAAGCATCGATTGGATCCACATGTTGCGAAGGAGCGCTATTTGTCCCACTTTCTCCTTTCTTTGGTCGACCCCTTTTCCTCTTAGTCGGTGCCTCTTCATTATCAATTTGTGAAGGAACGTTTGAAACATTTGTATTGGCTTGTGCGCTATTTGTCCCACTTTCTTCCTTCTTTGGTCGACCCCTTTTCTTTGGAACCTTCGCCTCTTCATATTTAGCGTCTTCATTCTCATGTCTACAAAAGATTCTTTTATGACTCAACAACGGGTTTTTTCCGGTAATCATTGCAACCTTCAAATCCATGTTGGTAGGTGGTCTTCCCGTCGGCGGTAGCACCGTTGGTTCTCCGACCGGTACCATATGGGGGTTCGCGGCTAGTTTTAAGTCGTACATCAAAACTTTCCTTCCCAAGCCATCCTTTTTTTTTGCGAATTTCTCGATGATTTCCCTTCCAATATCCGTGTCCACAAAGGATTCGAGTGGTTCTTCGGTTGGGGGTGGTTTGAAAGTAAGTTGCTTCCAAAACGGATCAATGATTTCAAAAGGAATTCCTTGTTGGTACTTCGCGATCATGTGACGACACGGAAATCCGAAGGCCGTCATCGTCATACATTTGCATTCAATTCTTCTTCTCCCCATCTACTTATCCACATAATATTTGTAATCCTTCATCATAGAAATGATTGCCCAGTGAGACACCCTATAATTTAAATTTCTAATCAACCGATGGTGTTCCTTGTAGCTTGTGATGATTTTCATCGTACTCTCTTCCATTTGAGTGGTTATCTTGATGATATCGGCCTTGGTGTATTCATGGATGGCTTCTTGTAATGTAACCACGGTGTTTTGGCTCTCTCGGAGCAAGCTTTTCAAACGTCCATGAGATCCTTCCGCGATACTTGTTGACTCATTCTTGTAATGCATGTGTTGGTACGTGTAAGCATACACAAATTTTTCCTTGTACGGATCCAACAATTCCTTCAAGCAATAAACCACACACTTCTCGTAATCTTTCTTCCATAGCCCAATAAAACTCTCCAAGTAGGATTCGAAGTCGGCCACGGACATTGAGTGTACCATTAAATCCCAATGATGTTGAAAAGCCTTCCATAGTAACCCATTCGCTTCATACTCCGATTGCATTTTCTTCTTGTCCGCCTCTCTTTGTTCCGGAGTTAGTTTTTGAAGACGCTCATCTTCGGCCTTTTTACGAGCGGTACCTTTTTGTGGCTTTGGCTTTTGGATATGACCCCTACAATTACTTCTAATATTGCATTGTATGTGCCATGTGCAAAGAAAATGCTTAGCGTCCGGAAAAACCACTCCAATGGCATTCATTAGTGCTTGGTCCTTATCCGTTACTATGATCCTCGGAGTTTGATCGCCACGGTATATCTCCTTCAAGGTCTTTAGCATCCAAGTAAAACTCACGTCATTCTCCCGATCCATAAACCCCCATGCTACCGTGAAAGTTTGCTTGTCGGAAGTATGGCAAGCAATGTTTAACAACGGCATATTGTACTTGTTGGTCTTGTATGTACAATCTATTAACAAAACTTGATAGAAGCATTGTGCCAACTTGATCATCTCCGGATGCGCCAAGAAAATACGAGTCACTTTGCCTTCCAATACTTGCTTCCTCATTGTGTATCCGTGTTGATCGGCTAACCATTGAGATTGTTCCATAATCGCTCTACCATCCCATGACCTCCTCCTAAAGGCTGCTCTTGTCGTGTAAATTTGCCTCAAAGTGGACAAGTTATCCTTATCATCCTCCTTAATCTTCCTAAGGATGTCACTTGGTTTACACGCTTTCATCGACCTCACCGTTTCCAATTGATGTGGTTTCAACCCAAAAACGGCCGCGTGTCCAACAAGAGATTCCGGATCATCATGATTGTGACAACCATTCATCACTTTAGAGAAGTTGTATACCTTACTACCATCGGGTCTCTTGGGTCTATTAACTATAATCTTAAACGGGCAACCATACTTCTTTGATTTAGTAATGTATTCCCTTGTCGTCTTCTTCACGTACAGTCTTTCCTTTGCCCAGTGACTTTCTTGCTTTCCACCTCTCTCACAAACAATTTCCAACGATCTTCACTTGAATGACGGCCTAAAACTAAGGGGAATTTGATCTCTATTCCCTTGTCTATAAACCATTGCTTTGCATCATTCCTTTCTTTCCATTCCAAATCGGTGTAATAGTGGGAAGAGGTATCAACACCTACGGGTTTGGGCTGATCTTCGTCGAACGCCACAACAATCTACAACAAATATCAACAAGTTGATGATTCAAAATCGGTTTATATGTTACAGTCGATTAAACCGATTTTCCACAATCGGTTTATATGTGCAACTATAAAGACCGATTAAAGATTTGTCTAAAAAATTTCAAAGTCCACAATCGGTTCACGTCTCGTGTCATATAATCCGATTGTTTTTCACATTTCTCCTGGAACTTTAAGAATCGGATTACATATACACGAAAATAAACCGATTGTCGACTTACGTGATTATTCAAGTGAAAAAATCGGGTTATGAACATCGCCAACAAAAACAGATTCTGGTCACTTACCTATCGCGCCGAAAAATTACTACAATCAGCTCATATGGTGATGAACAAAGACCGATTTCTGTACCCAATTTGGGGATTTCACCTAGAATCGGTTTATGTAGTGTTATCGAATAAACCGATTCTGGAAAACGATTTTGGAATTTTGTTCTTTTTTGGGCGATATAGACGTGCAAATACATGTTTGTAGATCGTTACAACTCATACCTGTTTATTAGAAGCATTATCACCTTCTTCTTCCCGACGAATTTGTTCTTGTGCTTGAATAATATCCTCAAGCATTCTTTGGTTGACATCCTCTTCTTCTTTCAACAAATTATCCAATTCGGTAGGATCGAAATCATGATAATCTGATGCACCCACTTCTTCATCACTACTAGAGTCTTCATCATCACTATAAAGTTTCATTTTTGCTAAGAAAATCACAAACCCTATTTTTATCTTGTTTCCCTCTACTTCTTCTTTCCCTCCAAACCTTAAAAGAGGAAATGAATTTCTACTCTAATCCTAACACTATAATCAAACTCAAACACTAATTAATTTAACTAATACTAACTTAATTAATCATCACTAATTTAATAAGGGTATATTAGGTATTAACAAAAATAGTGGTTAAGGGGTTTCTAGAAATTACTTGTTAGTGACCCTATTTTGTCATGTAGCTATATGCCCCAATTAAGTGGCATAGGGCCCAATTTAGGAACGATAACAATGCATGAATTATTTTTTTTTATTTTTTTTTCATGAATTATTTCATGCAAAGAATAATGATATAGTTTTTTTTTTTTTATCGACAATTCTCTTATCTGTTTTGCACTTATTAGCTAGCTAGCCAGACATTTGTGATTTTCTTTGAAATGATTTATTTGCTTACTTGTCTTAATCAATAATAATAATACAAATCTGATTAGATTTGATTAGATTAGTCGATGGGAAGAGAATTGGAATCTCTATCGATCAAAAAAGAAGAAGGAATTGGGAATCCCGTTTTGAGAAATGGGTGTTGCAACTCGCAAGCCTTGTGAAGTTATGAGCACCAATAATGCATCAGTGCATGTAGGACTGCTGGTTGGCATTGGATGAGTACATGTCTACTTTTGCCTATTCGCAGACTTTATGTTATTTTTTGTTTTGTTCCTACATGTTGTGGTGCGAGCTTGCCGTATTTGTATTTTTTTGGTGCTGTTGGCGAAGCCAGCCAGGGGAAAAGAAATTCTTACTTTTGGGTGGAATAGGGGTGGGGACAAAATGCACATTGTTGTGTCTGGTTTGCTTCCGGAGTGAACCCTTTTCTCCCATGCATCAACACACTCTCTCTCTCTCTCTCAAACAATGGATCACTACTTGACATCATAATTCATTGAGAGTGGAAAGGAGATTTGAGACCATGAAATGCTCTCTGTGATGTAATTATTTGGCATATCTGGAAAACCAGGTGTGACAAGCTGTTTGAAGGAACTAATCGATACACTCAGGATTAGTCTTCACTAGAGACATAAATGTATAGATCGATAGGTAATTGAGAGGCTTACAAAAACTCCTCAAATACTAGCATAAGTAGTCTTGGTACCCAATCAGCTTCCAATCACTGGATCCCACCAAGAAAATGGATGGAACAGATCAACATGGTTTTCTTAGGAGGACTGATATTAACATTGTCATTATAAGTCTTATTTATTTTGTTTCTAGTCTAATGTAACGAGTTGGCTCTAATAATCAAATCACGCAGCCTCGATTTTTGGAACTAAAATATGACAATCAAACTTGACATATCAAAGCTTGGTGGGTTCAACCGAGCAATGCTCTAACACGAATTCACAAAATCAGTTCTCAAATTCAATTACAATTTTAGACTTTATAGAAACCACACAAAATTGCACAGTTCGCGAACTGATAAAACCGGTTCGCAAACATGCTTGCAATTTTAAGTTCAGAAACGTCCAAGTTATGCAGAGTTCACAAACTCACAATTTTAGTTCGTGAACTCAATATGCAATTTAGAGTTTTAGGTAATTCTTGTGCCAATATAGTTTATTGAATAATTAGAGTTATTCTCAACGTCAAATGCAGTGAGTCCTATGTACTTCTCTTGCTTGGGTCCTAGTTTTGAAAACAGTCAAGAACGAGGTTGAACTCGAAACTTAACAAGATAATATCACAAAGCTAACTCTGTGATAGCATTTTTCTTTCTACATCATCAATTATTAAAGCCAACAACATTGGCTCAAAAGAAGGATATGTAGAATAATGAATCAAATAAGATAGTCCCAACTTATCTTCAGTCTCTAATTTTCAAGAGTACGTACTTCGGTGAATTACGAGACTCAATTACCTAAATCTAATCACAGTCGAAGACTTACATAAGTATAATTGAATCAAAAAATAGTTTTGGTCACCTGAGATTGACAACAAGTTTGATATTTCAATACTTTTGGGTTCAGCCGTGCAGTGCTCTAATAATACCCATTTTTCTCAATTTTGGTGACAAAACTTTCAATAACATATGAACTTTTACAAATTTAAACATTCATCTCAAGTGTCATTATGCTTGTTGATTTATTGAATCTTCACCATCTTTGAATCCTTCATTCTTCAAAGTTATTCTTCCATGGTTTTGCATGTATTCATTAAGCACTTTGTTATTAAAGATCCATAGCATGATAACAACTTTCACAAAAAATCCAATTTCGAGTAATGTCGATTAAATATCAATCCACTCAAGTTTTTATTCCTTAAGTAGTAGTTGTACCTACAATAAAGTTCATTGTACCAAAAAATTAAAGTGATACTACTGTGATATATTCTCCCCTTTAATCTTTACTTGTATTTTTTTGCTAGATTTGATGTATTCACTCCCTCTTAGACGTTACTCTGAAATGTCATGCATTTAGTAGATTTTTTTTTAATAGGAAAAATAAATATATTGATATGAAAACGATTACATTATTTCCTGGAGGAAGTAGGGACAGATAAGCTACGATGCTCCTCCTGTATTTCACCTTCTACAGAATTCGCTGCTTTGTCATCCAATGAATTAAAAGTCTGTCAACATATTCTGTTTTTTTTTTAAAGAAACATTACATAATAGAGAATGACTATCATCTAAGATAGAAATACTAGACCAATTAAGCTAGTTACTAGTTTTATTGAGATAAGAATATCTGCATTCTGAGCATCATTCCTAGGTTCTTGCTTATGATCCACCTAACAACTTCAAAGACCGTCAAACATTCAGCTTTTTCGTTGTTGCTAGTTAACTCTGGTGTGAGTTTTCACGCTTGTAAGTTTCCAGTCATATCAATAAAAATGATACCAGTACCAATTTGGTGAATATTTGTGCTAAATGATGCATCGTAGTATACCAGAGTACAGTATGGTAGGAAATCATCATTATTAGGTATATATAGTCATTGTTAAAGCATTGCTCAGTCAAACTCACATGCGTTGCTATCTCAAGCATGTTTGTCAATGTTAGTGATCAAAACTATAAGACTTGATTTCTAGCCTATGTAGCTAAAGGTCTCGGACTAGGATAGAAAGTATAGTTGAGCTCAAGAACTCCACGACAATCATCATGCAAGACGAAGGACTACTCGAGGAACCGGTGGAACTTCATCGACTAAAAGGTATGTGGAGACTTGAACTTATCTGTCACTCAAAAGTCTATTTACTCTATCTCCTACTCTTGAGACAAAAGTCGTTTAGACGTATAGACTTTCATTATACACATTTGATATTTCGAGCCGAGTTTAACTCGCCTATCTATTTCTCGAAATATGTGTTGGTAAGCTTTCGCTTTAACCGAATTCATCTTTACCTAGTGACGAAAGTCATGATATGTTTCAATCACTTTGGAAATTGCTCTGACGAAAAATGGTTTGTGAATAACGGTTATATAACGTTCTCTGAGAATGTTTCAATGATTGAAATGAGAGTTTAGATTACATAACCATTGGTAGGATATAAGCATTGTTGTGGAAACACATATATGTATAAGTTCTTATTCCTTGTCCCAAAGTTTGCGAACTTTGTTGATCAAGAGAAATGGAAGTGGCGCAAGCCAAGTCCGCGAACTGGCAGAAGTTCTCACCCGAGAATTTTTGCTAGAGTTTGTGTACTCATTCCATGAGCTTAAGTCCACGAACCCAGTCAGCGAACTCGAGTAGGTTATATCTAAAACCGGTTGTTCTTGAACTAATGTTTATATAAACTAAGGAATGCTTTTGCAAACCGTGGCTGTAAAGTTCATAAACCGATTCGAGTGAATCAAACCGTTTTTGCTTCGATTGTGTCTTGTGTAGTTACATAATATCTAAGCAATTGAACAACTCTCTAACTAGTTCATTTGAGTCATTTGAACTAGTTATGGTGAAGAAGAATATGGTTGATATGAGAGTGATCATATGGCTAACCATTTGGTTGACTATTGTTGAACCAACAAATGTTAATGTTTATGTACGGTTCATACACCCAAAATTGAACATTTCGTTTTTATATAACAAGCTAAGTTTTCGATCCAACGGTTGAGAAATATTAGCTTGAATCTAATCAGGTTTTCATCTAATGGTGAATATTGAATGCTTTGTTACTAAGCTAACATTGATTGCAAACCCTAATTTGAAAGACTATATAAGGGAGAACTCTAGCAACTGGGAAACCTAATCCCAACACTTTACGTGTGATACTAGTTTGCTAAGCTAGAGTCGATTCTCCTTTAACCTTCGGTTTTCTTCTTCTATAACCAGGTTAACGACTTAAAGACTTCATTGGGATTGTGAAGCCAGTCCGATACTACTTTTCTTGTAGTTGTGTGATCTGATCTTGTTGTTTATATCGTACAAGTACAATTGAAATAATTGGCTTGAGATTTATATCTCCGATAGGCAAGATAGAAAAGAAATCACAAATACTTCGTCTCATCATTTGTGATTCCGCAATATCTTTTTTCGCTGCGTCGATTAAGATTATTGTGAGGTGGTCAATAATACTAGGTTTTTCTTCGGGAATATAAGTCCGGGTTATTGATTGGTTCCTGTTCACCTTGATTTATCAAAATACGGAACAAAACTCATAGGTTTATTCGTGGGAGACGGATTTATCTATTACTATAGACTTTTCTGTGTGATACAATTTTTTTTATTAAAGTCTCTGACTTTGGGTCGTAGCAACTCTTAGTTGTAGGTGAGATCAGCTAAGGGAATCAAGTACGTAGCATCCTGCTGGGATCAGAGGCGTATGAGCATAAATGTACCTTGCATCGGTGTGAGATTTATTGGGGTTCAACTACAGTCCAGACCGAAGTTAATTTGGAGTAGGCTAGAGTCTGTAGCGGCTTAATACAATGTGTGTTCAATCTGGACTAGGTCCCGGGGTTTTTCTGCATTTACGGTTTCCTCGTTAACAAAATTCCGGTGTCTGTGTTATTTCTATTCCGCATTATATTTGTTTATATAATTGAAATATCATAGGTTGTGCGTTGTTCAATCAATTAGAATATCCGACCTTTTGGTTGTTGATTTAAATTGATTGACACTTGGATATTGGTCTTTGGTACCATCCAAGTTATCTTTGATAAAGACTTCATGATTTCTATTTGCTTGAGTAAAGATCAAATCGAGAGATTGAGATATAAACTCGTTGATATACTTTTTATCTAGATTGAGTCTGACTATCTAGTTGATTCTCTAGAAAGTATATTGGAGTTTGTCCAAACAGATTGCTAAGCAAAATATTGGGTGTGGTTGTTAGACCCCCGCTTTTTCAATTGGTATCAGAGCAGGCAAACACGTTTAAGACCTTATAAGTCTGTGTTTGTAGCGATCTGACTCTATGGACAGAGGTGCTATCTCTATAAGCGTACCACCAGTCTTCGATGGCTCTAATTACTTATAGTGGAAAATTGTTATGCGAGCTTTTCTTCAAGCGCGTGATTTTCAATCATGGGTATATGTTGTTATTGGCTATGATCCTCCCGTCGTGGCAGTTGGTGATGTAAACGTTCCCAAGAATATTGGTGAATACACCCCTGCTGAGGTACTTGCTGCAAAGTAAAATTCCGACGGTTTGAATGCCATCATACATGCCATTACCCCAAATCATCAGCACCATGTGATAAACTGCACTAAGTCGCAAGAAGCTTGGGATATCTTAGAAACCGTTTTTGAAGGTAATACCAGTGAAAAGGAAGTTAGGCTTCAAAACCTTAATTCCGATTGGCAAAACCTTCGTATGGAAGATGAAGAAACGTTTGATGAATTTAATCACAAAGTGTATGAAATTGTTAATGCATCTTTTGCATTGGGTAAGACTATTCCTGAAAAGGACATTGTGATGAAAATTCTCAGATCGCTGCCATCCAGATACGATTCTAAGAAGCATGCCATCATTGAGGGAAATAACCTTGATAATCTCTCTAGAAATACGCTGGTTGGGAAGCTTAAGATCTTTAATCATGAACATTCATCCAAGACTAAGGATGTTGCGTTCAAAGCACTAAAGGACACTAAATTACTTGATAAAAGTAAAAAAGTGTATATCTGAAGATAATCACTCTGAGACAGATTCATCAGATGAAGATCTTGACTAATCAGTCTCGATGATCACAAGACAGTTTAGGGATCTTCTGCTGAAGAGAAGTAAACGGTTCTCCAAAGATAAGCCTAAGGCATCAGTCAAACCTCATAATCGTGTTCCTCCTAAAAATAGGGATATTGATTAAACTGATGACGAGGATATGCCTCAGTGCTTTAAGTGTAAAGGATTTGGTCATTTTGCAAACGAGTGCCCAAATCGTAGAAAATACACTGGGAACAAAGGTCTTGCTGCAACTCTTGATGAAATGTCTGACAACTATGATTCTAATGAAGAAGAGAAATCAAGTGTCGCACTTCTTGGTGAAAGTATTGATTTTGATAATTGTAGCAATACATACATCAATCTTGATATTCTTTCAGAAGATAATCCAATTATTCTGGAAGATAAAGTTGATCCATACTTTGGAAACTCTGTTTATAACATTTCAGGTTCCACTATGTGCCTAGCTGTGTGCACATCTCAAAAGCCTGACTTTTATCCTAGATTGACGTGTTCGTATTGTTCTCAAAGGGGTCATGAACTTTCAAGGTGTTACAAGTACAAACACCCACTAAGTCACGTCAACAAACTTCAACGAAGAGCAAATCATTTAACAAGGAAGCTTAAACTTGCTCAGAAGACCGCTGAGGTATGTAGGATTTTATCTTCATCTAAGAAGTTAGTTTCCAAGAACAAACCAAGACCATTAGAGAAGAAAGTATGGTCGAGTCGGTTTGATAGACAGAAGTCTGAGGATTCCTCTCATGAGGAAAATGGTGGACAAATTGTTGTTCACCGCAACGCAATTTAATTGTGTTGTTTGATTAAAATCTTGTCTCATGTGCCTGATCAAAGAGACAATGATTTTGTACCTCACAGGCTTTGGAAAAAGTTTTTTTATCTCTTTTTTTTCTTAGTTTTGATTTTGTGTCTGTCAAACAAAAATAAAGGGTACTATCGACAATTTTAGTCTTCATAGGGTTGAGAGTGGTCGTGTACGAACCTGTTAAAGGTTTCGAAACCCTACATTCCTTTTCCTTCTTTGAAACTCCTTTTTATCCCAAGACTACTTGTTGAGTCTGTGATTTCCTCTCACAAACCCATACACCTATGGATGCTCCAAGTTCTCTGTCTTCTGATAGAAAAGATGTTAATATGATTTTTAAGACATCAATCATGAAGGAAAACGAAAAATCTCCGTTAGCTCCAACATTGAAAAAAAAAAAAGGAATGTGAGGAAGCCTAGAGCCATTCCTTCAAACTCTCAGAAGTTTTATGATGTTCTTGAAGTGTTGAAAGAGATGGGAAAGGAGATTCAACAAATAAAGGCTTTTGTGTTTAAGACTCATGAGATTCAGAAGGCCCTGGTTCGACATCATCAGCCAAGAAGGTTTATTGATATAAACTCCTACCTTAATGAACCTTATGTCCCAATGGTTGTTGACGAAAAGGAGTTCGGGGACGATAAAGAATTCTTCAAAGGTCTTAACATCTAGTAAATCTTCTATTTTTCTGTTTTTTAGAAGAATAACTAGAGATTGGAATAGCCATTATTGTGATTACACATAGCTATGTCCAACGTCCCCATCTCCATGTTTTTTAGATTTATTGGTTTAAACTCTAAACTTGTTTGGAAGATGATTTTTGAAGTATTAATCTTTATGGTTTTATATATTGCAATTGTTTATGGGATATGTGTGTTTGCGTTCATGAACTATGATTGTCCCATATCTTGTCAAAAGTAAAGTCTTTCGTAAGTCGATATTCTTATATTGATAAAGGAATGAATGGACTTTTGACAAATACAAAAGTTAAGCCTATATTTGATGGAAGATAGGTTAAAATCTTTTGTTTTTCAAGGATTATGTGTATTTTATGTCATGGTGCAAATTGTGATGGAAAATAGAATGAATCCTTGTGTATTCCGTAGTAATTGATCTTCCTTGATCCATATTTTTTATGTATTACCGTGAGGCTCCGTAATGTGTCTTATGTTAAGCACTAAAACAATCAAAGTTGATTATTTTCATGGTTAACTTTGTTGTTGTTCCATAAGGTACTTTATGACGAGCATATTGAACTAAAATAATCATCTTGTTTGGTTATTTAGTTATGACTCCATAAGTTTTCTTATGTTTGAGCACTTTTGATTGGGTTGTTATTTTCATGATTAACTTAGTCATTGCTCCATAGATTCTCTTATGTGAGTATGGCCAATTAAATTGATTACTCTTTGTGATTAGTTTAATTGTGTATTTCGATTAAATTAATCATGGGTTCTCTTGTGGTTAATTTAATTGAGTATTTTGGATTCAAATTCATACTTGTATGTGATTTGTTATGTCCAAAGAAATCCTTCTTTTCCTTCGAAATTAAGGTCGCTCTTGTTGTTCTTTCGGGAATGACATATTATGGGGGAGAGTTCTTTTTGAACTTGCGCTTAATTGCCATATCTTTGTGGGGAGTGCGGCTGTGGAATATTATAGGGGTTATCTTGTATCTTTAAACTCCTTGATGAATGCATTTAGCTTCGGCTTTATGATTGCATCTAAATAAGATGATGTGTGTTTGTTTCTTTTGGTCATGAAATGTCTCTTTCGGAAATTTCATTAGGATTCCGTTATTGTACGTTTGCCAATTTTATTGACAAAAAGGGGGAGAATTAATATGTAGTTCATGCTACAAATAGATATGGTTTTCGGATCATTATGTAAGGGGGAGTGGTTTCCATGTGAGATGGAGTATTGACTAAGGGGGAGTGATACATATCACCATAGTATTGTTGTTGAAGTTGTGATACAATTGAACTTTGACGTTGTGTAATGATACTATGACCTTTGTATAACAATGATTGAGAACTCTTGTTTTCTTATTGTTATAGCTACGGATTTTCAACAACGATGATGCTAAACTTACAACCTTTGGGATCATTGGAGTACTTGGAAGTGACGAAGATTTTGAGTAATGTTGAAGATTAGACATGTGGAATAGGAGCTACAAAAGTTAATTTATTTTTTGTATTCCATATATATTAATAGTTTTGCCACTAAAATTGACAAATGGGGAGATTGTTAGAGCATTTCTCGGTCGAACTCGTATGCGTTTCTATCTCAAGCATGTTTTTCAATGTTAGTGATCAAAACTATAAGTCTTGATTTCTAGCCTATGTAGCTAAAGGTCTCGGACTAGGATAGAAAGTGTAGTTAAGCTCAAGAACTCCATGGCAATCATCATACAAGACGAAGGACTACTCGAGGAACCGGTGGAACTTCATCGACTAAAAGGTATGTGGAGACTTGAACTCAACTATCTCTCAAAAGTATATTTACTTTATCTCCTACTCTTGAGACAGAAGTCGTTTAGACGTATAAACTTTTATTATACACATTTGCTATTTCGAGCCGAGTTTAACTCGCCTATCTATTTCTCCAAATATGTGTTGGTAAGCTTTCGCTTTAACCGAATTCATCTTTACCTAGTGACGAAAGTCATGATATGTTTCAATCACTTTGAAAATTGCTCTGACGAAAAATGGTCTGTGAATAACGGTTATACAACGTTCACTGAGAATGTTTCAATGAATGAAATGAGAGTTTAGATTACATAACCATTGGTAGGATATAAGCATTGTTGTGGGAACACATATATGTATAAGTCCTTATTCCTTGAACCAAAGTTTGCGAACTTTGTTGATCAAGAGAAATGGAAGTGGCGCAAGCCAAGTCCGCGAACTGGCGGAAGTTCTCACACGATAATTTCTACAGGAGTTTGTGTACTCCTTCCATGAGCTTAAGTCCGCGAACTCGAGTAGGTTATATCTAAAACCGGTTGTTCTTGAACTAATGTTTATATAAACTAAGGAATGCTTTTGCAAACCGTGGCTGTAAAGTTCATGAACCGATTCGAGTGAATCAAACCGTTTTTGCTTCGATTGTGTCTTGTGTAGTTACATAAGATCTAAGCGATTGAACAACTCTCTAACTAGTTCATTTGAGTCATTTGAACTAGTTATGGTGAAGAAGAATATGGTTGATATGAGAGTGATCATATGGCTAACCATTTGGTTGACTATTGTTGAACCAACAAATGTTAATGTTTGGGTACGGTTCATAAACCAAAAATTGAACATTTCGTTTGTGTATAACAAGCTAAGTTTTTGATCCAACGGTTGAGAAATATTAACTTGAATCTAATCAGGTTTTCATCTAACGGTGAATATTGAATGCTTTGTTACTAAGCTAAAATTGATTGCAAACCCTGATTTGAAAGACTATATAAGGGAGAACTCTAGCAACTGGGAAACCTAATCCCCACACTTTACGTGTGATACTAGTTTTCTAAGCTAGAGTCGATTCTCCTTTAACCTTTGGTTTTCTTCTTCTAAAACCAGGTTAACGACTTAAAGACTTCATTGGGATTGTGAAGCCATACCGATACTACTTTTCTTGTAGTTGTGTGATCTAATCTTGCTGTTTCTATATGGACTAGGTCCCTGGGTTTTTCTGTATTTGCGGTTTTCTCGTTAACAAAATTCTGGTGTCTGTGTTTGTTTATGGGTGAAAACTACTCCTGCAGAATTTGGTAATTTGGGGTGTGGATGAGGAATGAATTTAAACCTTAAACAAATGCACTGCGCGGTGAGTGCTTGTAGATTCGAGAGATCAATCTATGCAAGTCCGGCCTAAACCAAGAAATGGCCGTTCCGGACTTGTTTCGGTCACAAAGTGAAGGAGATGGGGTTGATCTTAGGGAGGGAAGCGAAGAAGGTGTTGAGATTGTGAAGGTGTTGGCTTGCTTATGACTTGTAACAGAAAGGTGAGCAGGCTTGTGATTGATGCAAGCAAGCTCTGGGTGTTGGAATACGTTTTGTATTAACACTTGGTTTTCTGTCTCGTCTGGACTTGTGTTGTTTCTCCTTGTTTCCTATTTTTCTCCTGTCCTTGAAAATAAGGAGGAGAACCTATTTATACAAGTCATTGAGCCTCATTCACGTCTCTCGTGGGAAGTGGAGGAAGTGGAGTGATGGAGTAGTGGAGTTGTGCGTTGGTGCCACACACGACCCAGTCTTGCGCACTTCTCCTGTTCATCTCTAACCGTCCATGACTTCGACACGTTCTTGTGATGGCGCGTTGCACGCCGCACGCTGTAAACCGCCGGACCAATACCCCAGTATGTATCCCCTGACTTGTGACATGATTGATGTGCGGAATGTGTGGATCGTGGATCCACGAAAGGTAGCATGTAATGCTGAATTGAATAACTGCGTTATTCAGGAAGTTGATACTTGTGAAGTATCATGTGTATTTTATGCAGGTACTGCATCCTGGTGTGGTAGAGTGATGGGTAATGATGCCTCACTGACCAAATAACTCGACCAGGGTTGTATAACCAAAATTTGGTGAAGTTGGATGAGATGAGATGATCTTTGAGACACTCATCTGCGACCGTTAATGGATATTAGGGTTTTTGAAGAGGTGCGCAAGCATCACTCTTTAGCTTGGTCGAAACCAAGCATGGAAAGGGATTTGGAGAAGGCCGACCGGGCATGTGTGTAGACGGCATGCCGGTGTACACGCCTACACCTCACCGTCCCATGAAGGCGCGATCTAGGCCACTCAATTTAACCGGTAAAGTTGAGTGGTTGAGATCGGTTTGCGGCAGAAATTGATCCGCAAAAGGGTTGGAAACCGGCGTGACATCCCTAGTTCGGGCACGCGTTTCAAGACGACACATCTTGGTCGGTCTTGGTCGATCATACCAGCGTGTAGGTGGTAGGCTGGTGTTCACACCTATACCGACTATCCCATGAAAACGTGATCTAAGCCACTCAAATCATCCGGTGAAGTTGAGCGGTCGAGATCGATTCGTGGTTTGGGAGGCGCTGCCATGCTAGTTTGGACGCACGTTTTGGATTGACCAGGCATGATATTCCTTGGCCGAACACATGAGGAGGTAGATGGGCCCACGGTGGTCATGCTGGTATGACCGGCCCTTGTTTAATCTAATATGTGACCCTCCATTCGTGCCGGAGAAGATGGACGCTTGTGATGCTCAAAACCCTAATTTTGGGTTTCAAGCCGTGCGTCATCTCTTGTTTGGGTGACGATTCTGTCACGGCCAAACATTGTTGGTCTTGACCGATTGGTCAAGTGTGTAGGCGGGCCCACGGTGATCGTGTTGACATGCTCTGGGCCCTTTGAATCTACATCTACACCCTCCATCTATACATGCGAAGATGGATGGTTGAGATTGTTTTGCGACACATGTAATATGTCGCAAACCCTTATTTAGGGTTTTAGTCCATAATGCTTGGTATGAACGTCTTTTGGCAAGCAAAGGCCAATGGCCGACCATGCGGGGTCGGCCGTGGGTATTCCATACCGCTTGGGGGTGATGGAATTGATGCGGGGTCATCCAATCATGCTTATGGAGTTGGATGACTGCGATCGAGATCATATCCGGACCGATACGGTCGGTCAGGATGCTCAATCGGGCTAGTATAACACACCGAGAGGGGCTCAATCGGGCTAGTATAACACACCGAGAGGGGCTCGGGCTAGTATAACACACCGAGAATCGGCTGTACGGGTATTTCGTACATGGTTTCATTATAGTGCTTGGAGGTTCGTGTTACTCGTAAGAGTAACACTCGGTCGTCATGCCACACCGATAATGAGTACTTTGGAAATACAAAGGCTGATATGAAATTCACGGGAAGGGATTGTTGCCACATGCTCCAACTGGAGGAATTTCATGTATTCACGAGAATGGGATTGTTGCTACATGCTCCATTCTTGGTGAATTAAGTGAGGAGTATCCAACACTTATAAATGGCTTTATCTTTTACAAGATGTCAGCGCATAGTTTTCTGGTTTTTTACAATTTTAACCTTAAATGAAAATCCACCATCAACATTAAGTCCCCTGCCTAGCACATAATGGTTACACTATTGTGGGGTAGGCATGAGATGGTGACATACATATATATACTGAAATGACCAGACTAAAGTAGATAAATATTTCTAGGATAGTCGGGCGTTGCCACAGGCTGGTTGGTTACGATTAAGGATGCGAAGGAAACAGGACTTGATCGGTGAGTCGCTTTGGTTCCTCTTGTACATATTTGAGCTCGGCCGCTTCTTCAGGTGTACTTCCTTCATCATACACGGCTTTCCTCAGGTATATCTGATAAGCCTCGTCGATTGTTATCCCGAATTAGCAGCCTTCATTGGTGGCAAGTAAAGACTTCTTTTCCTTCTGGGATTCCGTCGACTTGTGAGATTATAAAGAGTCGTCTCACGTGGTCGTTTATTCCATATCTCAGGTACTGCTCTGACTTTCTGATTGACTGATCGATTGATTTTATTTTTGATTTTTGATTTTTTTTGTGCGCTTATAACCTCCCCTCCTTTGCAGTTTATCATGGAAGCGGCTGATGATCATTATGTTGCTTCCCCAGAAAGAAGTTTCGAAGTTGACAAGCCCGAAAACCGTGCACACGAAGATGTAATGGCTAAGATCGATCTTCCGCTTCGCGAAGTCGGCCGTGCTATACAGGGGATGTCTATCTCCCACCTTCGTATTGTCGGAGGACGTATCACGTGCACTTTCAGCTGCGATTGACATGGAGGAGCGGTGGAGGCGCGAGGAAACGCTGCGAGACACTAGTAAGTGCAAGGGCGAGAGAGATTTTGCGGCGCGGTTGAAGAGGCGGAGAGTTGAGCATGAACGACCTCGAATGAAAGCAAGTGTGATTACCCGGTTCGGGACGGCGTGATAATTCTTGACTCCGACACGGAGGAACACGAACACTGAAAGCAATTGGTACGGCTCCTAATGTTGATGCGCTTTTTAATGCTCCATTTGGTGACGTTGGGATGGAGTGCGGCTCTGCTGCGGAGACATCGATGCGAACCGAGGGAGATCCAGAGAGGGAGCATCAACAGGTGATGGATCTGACGGTGATGTAGGCGAGACCGGCCCTCTTGACGACTGAAATCTCTTTTGTTTTTTCTTCTTTCCAAGTATATTCTGTACACTCGAACATCTTCCTTGTACTCAGTGGCAGCTGAGTTCAAGTTCTTTCTTCCATTTGATTGTTTGAATAAAGTTTTCTTTTATAACCCTTTGTCAAGACTGCAACCGAACCTTCTCAGGCGCAAGGATGCGCCTTCACACATAATTCTTAGTGATAAAAGAAACAATATTATAATGGAATATCCACGGACCTGTGCTTCTGATGCAAGATTTTCTTGGCTTTGCTGGGGCAGATGTCTCAAATCATTTTCCTTTGGTGCACACGTTCTATTCCCTTCTTCCCGTGAGATTTTTGCTTAGGGTTCCCTTTCTTGCTCCAGTGGGTTGATTTAGGCTGACTCAGGACTTTGTGTTTTTAGGAGTAAAGAGGTTCTCAGATGAAAATAATGCTTCAATTGAAAATTGAAAATTGAAACCCTAACTATGAATGCAAGTATTGCAATCATTTTCTGGAGGAATTACAAATATGATAAGAAATTGTAAAAGGAAATACGCTGGAAAGAATAGCACAACGTTTTAAGGTGTACGGGATACTGTGAAGTGGCAGCACAGTATCTTAAGTTCGGTAGGGTTTGAGCCATCGTGAGTGAATTGTTATGCCTTCTAGTTTATCAGCGTTGATGAGCTTGCACTAGCCGCCTAGGATAACATCTGCTACCAAGTACGGTTCATCTTCTCTTTCGGTGGGTGAGTCAGGTGGAGTGGTCATTTTCACCGTCATGCTCCCAACTTTGAATGTAGTCGCCTTCTTCACCAGGTCTCCAATTCCAAACGGGTTTGGTCGTGCGGATACTTGGACCTTGGCCTTATCGTCTTTGACCAAGACAGCCTCTACGCTCTTGATAAAACGTTTGAAAGGACCGGCTTCCCATTCACATCTCCTAGCCGGGGTTGGTTCTTTGGTTGGAGTCGGTCCCAGGGACTTGTCGGGACGAGGGGCGGTAAGTTGTAAGGAAGGTTGCGTGTGACGAGACTTACTTGAGATCGTAACTTTTCAACGTATCTTGTGAGGCTTTCTCCGGAAGTTGTGTCACATTGGCAAGTTCTTGGTGCGGCAATAGACAGCCATCGGGAGGTCCAGAAGGCGTGTTGGAGATTCTTTCAGGTATCGAAACCGGCAGAGGACAGACTCCTAGTATTGCTTTGTTTTCGTGCATCCAAGGGCGTCCCATGATCATGTCGTAGTTGGGGTGATCTTTGACTATGTAGAACTTTGCTTGTGTCGAGGCATCACCCAATTTGACTTCCAGATCAATATATCCGTATGCATCTCTCGGGCTCTCTGCTGAATCTTTAACCACAGTCGGGTGACGAGTAGCTTCCTGCTTCGAAATCTTTGCCGCTCTCAGGGTCTTGACAGTAATGATGTTAAATTCGGAATCCGTATCAATCAACACGCTATCGAATTCAACGTTTCTCAAACAAGTGACGGTTAGGAGTCCCCAGTTTCCATTGCTCATGTCTTTCAGGAAAGACTGGGGGTTCCTGGACTGCTACTGGATGCAAACGTCTTCCTGACACAACGTGGTTGAGGGCCGCAAATATGTCTTGACGCTGTCCTTTGGAGAAGTACAAGATTTCACATATGTGCTCCATCATAGATTGTACGGTCTTGCGAACAGAATCCCCAGAAATCATGCGGTTTCGATAGGTAGAGGGTCTCTATGAACACATTCGTTTCCAAGCTGGAGTTCCCCCTGTCTCTACCTTTTCCCTGAATATTTGTTTCAACCTGTTGCAATCTTTGGTCGGATGATGGACGAACCTGTGGTAGCAACAATATCTGGGATCTGCCATTTCTTCCTCGGTTGGAGGACGTCTGATAGGGGGTAGTTTTACGGCATCGTCTTGGATCCACGCTTCTAAGAGCTCTATCACTTCATTCATGGGAAAAGGAAAACCCGTGTCTTTAGTGTTTTGCGCAGGAGTTTTGTCTGCTCCTTTTCGAGACGAAGTCTTGTATGCCGGGGATGTCCGCTTGGTTTGTTGTTCCGTCACTGGAGCTTTCCTTTTCTCTCCTCCGCCCACTACACTCACGAAGGACCGGTGTTGTATTGCTTGTTCGTGAGGCGCTGCTCCCTCGACTTTCACGTGAATCTTCACTTCGAACAACTCGGTTCTTTCTAGTAGTGCCGGTGCGATTGTTCTTGAACGCTTGGCAGCTTCATGGAGTTCAGAGAACGTTTGAAAGCCCGGATTCTCTAACAGAGCGCGGTATATGGGTATCATCCCGTTGATGCACAACTCCACCAATTGTCGTTCGGTGACGTTCGGGTTGTAGTTGCAGGAAATCCTACACTACACCCCTCATAATATTTTGTAGATCTAAATCTTATTAATCACCTAAATTTCAAATATAAGTGCTAGAAATATAAATTGACACAAGGATTTTTTACATGGTTCGATCAATATGATCTACATCCATGGTTCTTCACTATGATTTTTGAGGTTACATAAGAATTACATTTACAATCTCCATTAATGGATATTTTGTAGAGCTCTAGATCTAATTATTTGGGGAAGAAGATGATAAAGAAAATAAATCTCTCCCTAAAAATATCTCTCTCCAAAATATCTCTCTCTCTCCTCCCAAAATTATTCTCCCTTTCTCTCTCCTGCTCTCCTCTTTATATAGTATTTACATAGTGGATGACAGCTCATGTACAACTAATATTTCCCTTAATTTCGGATTTACCTCGCGACATCCTCGCGAGAGTATAAATGTTAAATCTCGCAGACATTATAGTTTTCGCAAGATCTTCGCACTTTCTTCATGTTTACGTTATCGTCATTTGTTATGTTATTTCTGAAATCACTTTGCGACGGTTTCGCGACGTTGTTAATGAAGATTCCGCAAGTGTGTTGTTGTTGCGATATTTGGATCCTACATCTTGCCTCTTTTTTGTTGAATATTGCTTGAAGAGCGATCTTTAAGAAAAAATCTGTTGTTGTAGTAGTCTTTGATCTTTGTTGATGAAGGAACGAGCGAAAGAATACTGGACTTGAAAATTACGTACTTGCCTCTATTCTTTTGCGAAGTTCGAAGCTTTGCGAAAATAAAGTATTATCTCTTGAAGTATGCGAAGTATAAAGTATCTTTGAAGAGGTATATGAAGTATGAAGTATCCTTGAAGAAATATAAGAAGTATCCATCCTTAATTGCGAATAAGAAGTATTGCGAAATTATTACTCCATGCTCTCGCCTCATGCAATACTCTATTCTTTTGCGAAGTTAGAAACTTTGCGAAGTGAATAAGAAGTATTAATCATTGAAGTATAAGAAGTATTGCCTCTGTTCATGCGAAGTTATTATTCCATTTTTGGTGAGGATTCTTGTTGTTCATTGGTGAATATCTTCTTTGGAAGTGATTCTTGCCGAGAAGATAAAGAACATAAAATGTTTTCTTGGTTATCCATAATTGCCTCTGTTCTTTATCTATGAGGGTATAATCATTGAAAAAGTGTGGAATGAGCGAGTTATTTCTTCATTCTTATCTTGCCTCTGTCTCATACTTTGTTCTCATGCGATAGTATAATCTCTTCAAGTTGCTTATAATTGTGAGAAATAATTTGGCGAAATAATCACATTCTGCGAAATTCTAAATAATTCTGCGAAACTCTGAATAACTTTGCGAATTTTTGTAAAATACTTGTGCGAATATAATGCTTATGTAATGATGTGTATGCGATGTTTATGCCATGAAATGCTTATGCGATGCTTTCATGATGCGAGTATAATGCTTGTATGATGAGAATGCTTATCTACTTGCAATGTATAGCTAATGTTTGTGTTACTTAGCTCATTTTGCCGTTCTAAAATTGATGTAGCTTTAAATCGCTTCCATTCTTCATTTCTCGATTTTGTCTCTAGTATATGCATTCCTCTTTGTGTATTTATTGTTTCTCGCAAGTTCTTACTTGTGCTTCATCTCTTCTTATTCTGCACTATTAGTATCGCATAATAATATGATCATAATATCAAGTGTGCGGCATTTGCATTGCCTCGAGTCTCATTATCATGTATATGTTCGCAAGCTTATCATTTAATCATTTCCCAAGCTCGCAAGCTTATCATGTAATCTTTTTGCGATAAAAGAAGCGTATTACCTTCATCCAAATTGTTTATGTTGAATTTTGTCATTGCGACAAGATCGCGGGGCGTCTTTACATTTTCATGTAATGACCCATTGATCTTGCCTTATCATTTATTACGTGTGGTCTTATTTTGCCTTCCTAGTTAAAGGTCTTATTTTGCCACCCCTCATTATTGCGACAATATGACAGGCCTAAATATTCTTGCGAACATAAAGCCCCATGACATTGCCGTCTTGCGACGAAATCGCAGGACGTCTTTACACTTTCATGTAAAGACCCATTGATCTCGCCTTATCTTTGTCTTTTGTATTATTGCCTCTTAGGGATCATTGCACAAATATGACAAGCCTAAATTTCCTTGCGAAAATTAAGCCTCATGACATTTGCGTCTTTTGACACTTATCGGCTCCCTAATGGAGGGTGCCGCCCTTATCTTCTCCTGGTTGCCCCTTCAAGGAGGCGTACATCGGCCATACAAGACTAGCTCCTCCCATCCGGTCTTAACGACAGCGGTTGTTTTCGTGACCTCTTATCCCTTATACCTATAGGGCTTATGGTTACGAGGCGCACCCTAAGTGGAGTTTTCTTGGGCCGAGTGCGGCATGTGCCAAGACTTGTCAAGAGTGGTAAGGAAGTTCCATGCTCCCCGCACTCTTGACTCAACCGTGTACCTCGGCGCCTTGGTCATACGGCTGACTCCTTGGAAGAGACCCTCGGTCGCCCAACCGGGGTATAACCTTATATATATAGTTGGGAATCCAATGTATCTCTCCAGGATAGGCTTTCATGGGCCCCAAATCTCCATGACTCGGGTTCCGGGAGCGGTGTAACCTTTTCACCGAGCCATGTCAAGAGATACCCCCTTATATGACGCACTTTAGGTCTTACATTTGCCTCTTACGAAATATCATTCGCGAACTAGGGTGTACGCCATAAAGGTTCGTCCCATTCACTCACTCATTCATTTTTGTCAATTCATTCAATCATTCATTTTTGATTATCTCTTCTCATTATCTTTGCGAAATTATCGCATTTCCATTATCTCTGCGAAATTATCGCATGTCTTCATTCTTTCATCCTTTCATTCATTTCTGTCATTTCCTTCACTTATTCTTTCATTTCTGTCATTTCTTTCATTCATTCTCACAATATCATATCATTTGAAGTAAAGTAAATATTCAAGAGAAATATATAAATTAATCTGCGAGATTTTCTCGAATCTTTGAAATCTTTAAGATCTTTGTAATTTAGAAATCTTTGAAATCTTTGTAATTCTTTATAATTTTGAAATCTTTGAAATCTTTGAGATCTTGAAATCTTTGTAATTTTTTTTTTTTTTTTTTTTTTTTTTTTATATATCAAATCAAAAATCTTTTATTTTCTGTAAAAGTAAAATGTTCAAAGAAAGTGGTACTTAGCTTTTGTGGTTTCTTTGTTGTTGTTGTCTCTTGCGAAGTATATGATTTGCTTGCGAAGCTAGCATCCTTGAAATGTATAAATGTCGCACAAAATATAATTATCTCGCAGCAAAAAGAAGTGTGAGAAATGAGATTTGAACCCTTGACTGCCTCTTGCATATTCTCGCACCATACCAAGCTTGTTCTAACCCTCTCTTGCGAAATTAATTTGCGAGATAGTCATCAACTTTCTTCTTTGAGAAATAAGCAAAGTCCTTGCGCAATTTCGCATAACAAAAATAAATATGCGAGAAGCAAGAATTGATCCGCGACCTTCCGCTTGCATTCATGCCTCCTAACCAAGCTGTGCTAGCCTTGCCTCTGCGAAGTGTTCTGCGAAATAATCACCTACTTTCTTCTTGCGAGATATCCTTGCGAGATTTTCAAAGACGTGCGAAGTAAACATTTGCATGAAGTAAACGAACGTCTGCGAAGTGTTTATCTTTGCGAACGTTCGCAAGGTAAACATTTGCGAAGTGCAAAAATTCTTTGCGAATGGGGAGATTCGAACTCTAGACATCAAACTCCTTCTCTTCAGCTTTGACCATATGGGCTATTTGCTGCTTTATGAAAGAAACATACAATACTATAACTTTACTCAATTTCTTCGCTCTTATAAGTTCAAAAATATTCGAGAAGGTGGGATTCGAACCCGCGACCTTAAGCTCCTCATGTTCGCTCGTGACCAATTGTGCTATCCCTCTTGTGCGAAAGGATCATGAGAATGCTAATACATGACTTATATTCACCCTTTGATACTCAAGGAAAAAATTGACAAAAATTCTATGCGAAGTGGAAGACTCGAACCCGCGACCTTATGTTTATACTCTTCGCCGGTGACCAATTGTGCTAGCTAGCTTTGTTTGTGAAAGAAACACATAATCTTTGTACTTGAGTTCATCCACCCTTTACCGTTACGAAAAAAAATATATGGAAAATATGAGTGATGTGAGGGTTGAACTCGCGACATCCACCTAGTATACCTCGCGCACAACCATCCGTGTTGGCTGCTGTTTTGCGATAGAAGACCATATTGCCACTCTATTATTCTTCCTTTCTTTTCGGCGAGTTCCAAAAAAAGTGTGAAAAATATTGTGTTTGCGAGAATTGATCACGCGAGCTCTAACCCATACTCCTAATCCCACGACCATACGTGCCAGTTTGTTTGTGAAGATTCGCATGTAACCACCTCTTATTCTTTTCTCCTCTCTAGGTTTGTAGAAAAAATGTGAAAAAATATGACTGTGGCGAGATTTGATCTTGCGACATCAAGCTTCTTCGCTCCAACTCAAACCATCTCGTGCGAGTTTTGTTTGTGATAAAAATCACGGCGTTTTGTTCTTATCCTTTTCTTCATTCTTCCTTTATTTCCTTCAACAATTTGCCTTTTCTTTTTCTCCCGAATATGAAATCTTCCATTAAAAATTAGCTTTCTTCCTTGAATTTCATCACAAAGCAACCTTTTTTTTTTTTTTTTTTTTTTTGTCTTTGAATTGTTGACGGTGTTTTCTCCTTAAAGTTTATAGATCCAATTGAATTCGTCACCAACAGGTAGTCAATTTTTCTAAACTTTCTTGAACCAACAAGATTAGGTCCCTGTTTCTAGCGCATATGTAGTTGCAGGAAATCCTACACTACACCCTCATAATATTTTGTAGATCTAAATCTTATTAATCACCTAAATTTCAAATATAAGTGCTAGAAATATAAATTGACACAAGGATTTTTTACATGGTTCGATCAATATGATCTACATCCATGGTTCTTCACTATGATTTTTGAGGTTACATAAGAATTACATTTACAATCTCCATTAATGGATATTTTGTAGAGCTCTAGATCTAATTATTTGGGGAAGAAGATGATAAAGAAAATAAATCTCTCCCTAAAAATATCTCTCTCCAAAATATCTCTCTCTCTCCTCCCAAAATTATTCTCCCTTTCTCTCTCCTGCTCTCCTCTTTATATAGTATTTACATAGTGGATGATGACTCATGTACAACTAATATTTCCCTTAATTTCGGATTTACCTCGCGACATCCTCGCGAGAGTATAAATGTTAAATCTCATGAGACATTATAGTTTTCGCAAGATCTTCGCACTTTCTTCATGTTTACGTTATCGTCATTTGTTATGTTATTTCTGAAATCACTTTGCGACGGTTTCGCGACGTTGTTAATGAAGATTCCGCAAGTGTGTTGTTGTTGCGATATTTGGATCCTACACGGGTCATGACAATCCAGCGCTTGAGTTCGGAATCTTTTGACGAAGTCGTTAGGATGCTCGTTGTTCCGCTGAAGAATTCTTCCTAGATATGAAAAGGTGATTTATTCAGACACGAAGAAATACTTTCTGTAGAAAGCACCGACCATCTCGCTCCGATTGGATATCTTTGTTAGGCGCGATGTTGTTGTACCAGTGTACGCCCTCCCGTAAGTGATTTCGAGAATTCTTTCGGGCGCGAGAACATGATTGTATTCATGTTCCCCCAAGGATTCCAAGAACCGAGAGACATGTTCACGAGCATTACCAGTGCACCGTCGTAGAGGGAGAACGGGGAGAGGTGTAACCTCTTGGAAGAGGGATTCGTTGCATATCTTGAGGGATTGGAGGTTGGTGTTGGTGTGCATCCGTCAGATTTCCTTTGCCTCGGCTTTGAAGGAGTCGTTCTAGATCCTCACGTGTGATGAAGTTGGGTGGCTGGTCCCTTTTCTTGAACATTCAAGAGCAACACGAGTTTCTGTCCGAGTGGAAACGCCTGCTTCGGGTGAATTGAAGGCATCTCTTGTTGGCTCCAAAGATTGACGTGAATCCTGCGGCAATCGTTCAGTCAAGGTCTTGAGGAAAGTGAGTACCTCCTTCGAGTTGCGGCCATATCTGTTTGAGTCTTGGCAAGAACTTCTGTTTCTCCATCAAGTCTCGCAATGGTAATAGACGGTGGTCCTCCTCTTGTGCCTCCCGGCTCCTCGTCCCGATGGAGGAGTGAAAGTTGTTGCTACGGTGACCACTTGGAGGTGTTATACTTGAGGAGATGCGGGATTTGCGGCTGCTCTCGGCTCAGTGATGGGAGGCGTTACACCTACGGGGATGTCTCCTACTCCGCTTGTGTTTGTGATAGAGGTAACGGCTCCTCGAGATGTGTTGGCTACGGTAGCTCCACTGACAGGTATTTCGACACCATGATTGTTATCCACACTAGCCCCATCAGAATTGATTGCTGATCCAGACCTTAATTCCACCATCTTGAAGATTATTGATTGAATTGATTCTAAGATCTACCCTTTTGAAATTGATAAAATTGAATCGGATTGGAAGAAATTGACTTTACAACCGAGAGATTAATCTCCCTTGTGGTCGCCAATTGTTTATGGGTGAAAACTACTCCTGAGAATTTGGTAATTTGGGGTGTGGATGAGGAATGAATTTAAACCTTAAACAAATGCCTTTGCGCGGTGAGTGCTTGTAGATTCGAGAGATCAATCTGTGCAAGTCCGGCCTAAACCAAGAAATGGCCGTTTCCGGACTTGTTTCGGTCACAAAGTGAAGGAGATGGGGTTGATCTTAGGGAGGGAAGCGAAGAAGGTGTTGAGATTGTGAAAGTGTTGGCTTGCTTATGACTTGTAATGAAGGTGAGCGAGGCTTGTGATTGATGCAAGCAAGCTCTGGGTGTTGGAATACGTTTTGTATTAACACTTGGTTTTCTGTCTCGTCTGAACTTGTGTTGTTTCTCCTTGTCTCATATTTTTCTCCTATCCTTGAAAATAAGGAGGAGAACCTATTTATACAAGTCATTGAGCCTCATTCACGTCTCTCGTGGGAAGTGGAGGAAGTGGAGTGATGGAGTAGTGGAGTTGTGCGTCGGTGCCACACGACCGGTCTTGCCCACTTCTCTGTTCATCTCTAACCGTCCATGACTTCCCGACACGTTATTGTGATGGCGCGTTGCACCACCGCACGGTGTAAACCGCCGGACCAATACCCCAGTATGTATCCCCGACTTGTGACATGATTGATGTACGGAATGTGTGGATCGTGGATCCACGAAAGGTAGCATGTAATCTTGAATTGAATAATCTGCGTTATTCGGGAAGTTGATACTTGTGAAGTATCATGTGTATTTTATGCGTGTATCGCATCCTGGTGTGGTAGAGTGATTGGTAATGACGCCTCACCGACCAAATAACTCCCGACCGGGGTTGTATAACCAAGTCTGGTGAAGTTGGACAGATGAGATGATCTTTGAGACACTCATCTGCGGCCAGTTAATGGATATTAGGGTTTTTGAAGAGGTGCGCAAGCATCACTCTTTAGCTTGGTCGAAACCAAGCATGGAAAGGGATTTGGAGAAGGCCGGCCGGGCATGTGTGTAGACGGCATTATGGTGTACACGCCTACACCTCACCGTCCCATGAAGGCGCGATCTAGGCCACTCAATTTAACCTAGGTAAAGTTGAGTGGTTGAGATCGGTTTGCGGCAGAGAAATTGATGCCGCAAAGGGTTGGAAACCGGCATGACATCCCTAGTTCGGGCACGCGTTTCAAGACGACACATCTTGGTCGGTCTTGGTCGATCATACCAGCGTGTAGGTGGTAGGATGGTGTTCACACCTATACCTGACTATCCCATGAAAACGTGATCTAAGCCACTCAAATCATCCGGTGAAGTTGAGCGGTCGAGATCAGTTCGTGGTTTGGGAGGCGCGGCCATGCTAGTTTGGACGCACGTTTTGGATTGACCAGGCATGATATGCCTTGGCCGAACACATGAGGAGGTAGATGGGCCCACAGTGGTCATGCTGGTATGGCCGGCCCTTGTTTAATCTAATCTGTGACCCTCCATTCGTGCCGGAGAAGATGGACGCTCGTGATGCTCAAAACCCTAATTTTGGGTTTCAAGCCGTGCGTCATCTCTTGTTTGGGTGACGATTCTGTCACGGCCAAACATTGTTGGTCTTGACCGATTGGTCAAGTGTGTAGGCGGGCCCACGGTGATCATGTTGACATGCTCTGGGCCCTTTGAATCTACATCTACACCCTCCATCTATACCTGCGAAGATGGATGGTTGAGATTGTTTTGCGACACATGTAATATGCCGCAAACCCTTATTTAGGGTTTTAGTCCATAATGCTTGGTATGAACGTCTTTTGGCAAAAAGGCCAATGGCCGACCATGCGGGGTCGGCCGTGGGTATTCCATACACGCTTGGGGGTGATGGAATTGATGCGGGGTCATCCAATCATGCTTATGGAGTTGGATGACTGCGATCGAATCATATCCGGACCGATACTGGTCGGTCAGGATGCTCAATCGGGCTAGTATAACACACCGAGAGGGCTCAATCGGGCTAGTATAACACACCGAGAATCGGCTGTACGGGTATTTCGTACATGGTTTCATTATAGTGCTTGGAGGTTCGTGTTACTCAGTAAGAGTAACACTCGGTCGTCATCATCCACACCGATAATGAGTACTTTGGAAATACAAAGGCCGATATGAAATTCACGAGGAAGGGATTGTTGCCACATGCTCCAACCTGGAGGAATTTCATGTATTCACGAGAATGGGATTGTTGCTACATGCTCCATTCTTGGTGAATTAAGTGAGGAGTATCAACACTTATAAATGGCTTTATCTTTTACAAGATGTCGGCGCATAGTTTTACGGTTTTTTACAATTTTAACCTTAAATGAAAATCCACCATCAACATTAAGTCCCCTTGCCTAGCACATAATGGTTACACTATTGTGGGGTAGGCATGAGATGGTGACATACATATATATCTTTGAAATGACCAGGCTAAAGTAGATAAATATTTAGGATAGTCGGGCGTTGCCTGGGCTGGTTGGTTCGATTAAGGATGCAAAGGAAACAGGACTTGATCGGTGAGTCGCTTTGGTTCCTCTTGTACATATTTGAGCTCGGCCGCTTCTTCGGTGTACTTCCTTCATCATACACGGCTTTCCTCGGGTATATCGATAAGCCTCGTCGATTGTTATCCCGAATTAGCAGCCTTCATTGGTGGCAAGTAAAGACTTCTTTTCCTTACGGGATTCCGTCGACTTGTGAGATTATAAAGAGTCGTCTCACGTGGTCGTTTATTCCATATCTCAGGTACTGCTCTGACTTTCGATTGATTGGTGATCGATTGATTTGATTTTTGATTTTTGATTTTTTTTTGTGCGCTTATAACCTCCCCTCCTTTGCAGTTTATCATGGAAGCGGCTGATGATCATTATGTTGCTTCCCGGAAAAGAAGTTTCGAAGTTGACAAGCCCGAAAACCGTGCACACGAAGATGTAATGGCTAAGATCGATCTTCCGCCGCGAAGTCGGCCGTGCTATACTGGGGATGTCTATCTCCCACCTTCGTATTGTCGGAGGACGTATCATGCACTTTCAGCTGCGATTGACATGGAGGAGCGGTGGAGGCGAGGAAACGCTGCGGACACTAGTAAGTGCAAGGCGAGAGAGATTTGCGGCGCGGTTGAAGAGGCGGAGAGTTGAGCATGAACGACCTCCGAATGAAAGCAAGTGTGATTACCGGTTCGGGACGGCGTGATAATTCTTGTCTCGACACGAGAGGAACCCGAACACACTGAAAGCAATTGGTACGGCTCCTAATGTTGATGCGCTTTTTAATGCTCCCATTGGTGACGTTGGGATGGAGTGCGGCTGGCTGCTGCGAGAGGCGTCGATGCGGCGAGGGAGATCCAGAGAGGGGAGCATCAACGAGGTGATGGAGCGACGGTGATGTAAGGCGAGACCGGCCCTCTTGACGATGAAATCTCTTTTGTTTTCTTCTTTCCAAGTATATTCTGTACACTCGAACATCTTCCTTGTACTCAGTGGCAGCTGAGTTCAAGTTCTTTCTTTCATTTGATTGTTTGAATAAAGTTTTCTTTTATAACCCTTTGTCAAGACTGCAACCGAACCTTCTCATGCGCAAGGATGCGCCTTCACACATAATTCTTAGTGATAAAAGAAACAATATTATAATGGAATATCCACGGACCTGTGCTTCTGATGCAAGATTTTCTTGGCTTTCTTTGGGGCGAGATGTCTCAAATCATTTTCCTTTGGTGCACACGTTCTATTCCCTTCTTCCGTGAGATTTTTGCTTAGGGTTCCCTTTCTTGCTCCAGTGGGTTGATTTAGGTGACTCAGGACTTTGTGTTTTTAGGAGTAAAGAGGTTCTCAGATGAAAATAATGCTTCAATTGAAAATTGAAAATTGAAACCCTAACTATGAATACAAGTATTGCAATCATTTTATGGAGGAATTACAAATATGATAAGAAATTGTAAAAGGAAATACTATTTGGAAAGAATAGCACAACGTTTTAAGGTGTACGGGATCTTGTGAAGTGGCGGCCACAAGTATCTTAAGTTCGGTAGGGTTTGAGCCATCGTGAGTGAATTGTTATGCCTTCTAGTTTATCAGCGTTGATGAGCTTGCAGTAGCCGCCTAGGATAACATCTGCTACCAAGTACGGTTCATCTTCTCTTTCGGTGGGTGAGTCAGGTGGAGTGGTCATTTTCACCGTCATGCTCCCAACTTTGAATGTAGTCGCCTTCTTCACCAGGTCTCCAATTCCAAACGGGTTTGGTCGTGCGGATACTTGGACCTTGGCCTTATCGTCTTTGACCAAGACAGCCTCTACGCTCTTGATAAAACGTTTGAAAGGACCGGCTTCCCATTCACATCTCCTAGCCGGGGTTGGTTCGTTGGTTGGAGTCAGTCCCCAGGACTTGTCAGGACGAGGGGCGGTAAGTTGTAAGGAAGGTTGCGTGACGAGACTTACTTGAGATCGTAACTTTTCAACGTATGTTGACAGGCTTTCTCCGGGAAGTTGTGTCACATTGGCAAGTTGCTGGTGCGGCAATAGACCCCTGCTTTTTCAGTTATCTGAGGAGGAACAAATTTTTGAATATTATTATCACAATATAAAAATGATTCAAGAGTCTTTATGGCTAACTTGGTAACCAATATAGCAGTAACAAAGTTGTTCAAACTTATTCCTTGAAAGATTTTGTAACACTTTTTTATCCAGATACACCAAGCAGTGGTAAGTATAAAGTAAAGTTGATCCTTGCTAACATTAGATGCAAGCTAATTATTTATCTAATCCTTGATGAAGATGCTGAAGGTTGATGGTTGTAACACTAGTGACCATGTAGGATATAGGACCTTACTATTTTCTAGAATAAACAGAAATAAAATGATATATTTTTTAGACTCATGAGAATTATCCCGACACATATTGCTTGAGATATCCTGACTAGAATTACCGTAAGCAAGTATGCACTTAGTAGGAAGAATGTTTTCAATGCATTTCCATATAAACAACTAGATTAATTCAAAGGTTTTTGTAGGATTTTTCAAAGACTGAGAATTAGGATTATTAGGGAGTTCACCTGAAAATAACTTATATCCAGACTTCACCGAAAAAGTCTCAGGTTTAGTGTGAGGCCATAATTTTTTCATGCCTATAAATTGGATTTCTAATGTTTAATATTTTCTAACAGTTGTTAGGAGTAAAGAAAGACTGTAGTAAATCAGTTTCCCAACTATTGGTATCATGATATATGAAAGATTCAACTGAATTATGATAGGATAGGCAACTGGGTTGAGAAACATTTGGAATCCAACAATCTTATAACATTTTTGTCCTTATCATCTCTAGTTTCCCAGAATGAGTTATTTGAATAAAATCTAGACCTAAGCTAATACCCCTCCCAACTAAAGAGCGATTCTTGGATAAATTTTTTAGTACATTAGGTGAAGTTCTTAAAATATTTACATTTAAAAATTGAAACCTACAACTCATTAGGTGAAGTTCTTAAAATATTTACATTTAAAAATTGAAACCTACAACTCATTTGGAGAATAAATAAGGTTCCAAGCATTTTTTGCAAACAGAGTTGCATTATGCCTTTTAAGTTTCCTATCTAGACCACCATGCATCTTATGGGAGAAGACCTTGTTCAATTTTCCGAATAAACATCATCATGAGAGATTTTACCCCTATAAGTAGTCTCTTTGAGACTGTTCCATCTTATGAAGGATATTATCTGGAAAAAGGAGGGACTTCATGCGGTAAATAAGAAAGGAATTTAGTACATTCTTGACCATAGCAAATCTACATGCCTGGGAAAATTGTTTACCTTTCCATTTTGCAATGTTATTTATTAATAATAATACCAAAAAAAGGTCTTACAATGAGTTAGTTGGTAGCCTGGCAACAAGTTGGGCACAACTAACTATTTATGAAAAGTTAAAATGAGTTACGATGTCATTTTGCAATTCTCTTGTTAAAATGATCAACAAATGAGCAAATGTCTCCTTTTTTGGATCTACTTATGAAGAGTATTGATACTTGTCCTCTAATTCCATTTTATTAACAATAAGAAACATAATCAAGGAAACACAAGTGTGCACATTTTTGCTAAAGAAATACGTTGATTTGGGATATTTATCACTTGACGTGATATACAATTTAAATACTTAATAAGGGACATAAGTTTACCATCTTCATCGTGGGTGACCTTAGTGAATATAATAACACAGTCAGCTACAAATAGTAGATGTGAAATGTTAGGTGTTTCCTTATTGATTTTAAACCCACGGAGTATAGGATATGCTAAAAAATATCTTTAGTAGATTATGAAAAGATGAGGGTATCGAATACACCACAATCTTTTTTGTATGAACCTATATAAGACATACCTTGTGTAATCTAATCCAGACAAGTACTCTCAAGGAGATTTTTCAACAAGGTAATACTGGGTATATAGAGTAGGTATATAAATCGAACCTAACTATTAAGATCAAAACCCAAATGTCTAATTAAACACACAAGTGCAAATACTTTAACTATAATAAGACAATTATAATGCGGAAATAAAGTAAAACACACACCATAATTTTGTTAACGAGGAAAACTACATTCTTGTAGAAAAACCCCGGGACCTAGTCCAATTTTGAATACTCAATGAATTAAGACGCTACAAAAAGTAAACCTACAACTTCATGTAGATGATACCAAGCAATCTAAAATAATAGTTACTCAGCTTTAGCAGTATTCTTGTTTTGATAACATCTAGCAAAACCCGAGTTCTCAATAGACGTTAGAATAGTAGATATCATAGCAGAACAAATGTTCTCTTTAGGACCAGATCTAGTAGATCTTCTTAATGGTTGATGTTGAGGGTTAAATATTAATTTGGTTCTACACGTCCTAGTCACAACAATGACGACACCTTTTCCTATAATAGAATGAGAGAGAACTTGCTTTCCATTGTACTATGTCCTTCCTTATATAGGCTTTTCCCAAAACCCTTCTTATCTTGACATCAAGCCACATGTCATAGAAGCTTCCTTATTTACACCTATTGCCATTCCTCCTAATGTAACTTCCATCTTCTCCATAAATCCCTTCCTTGTCCTTCCCACTTCATGGACATGTCTTATTGGACTTGGGCTTTAGTCCCCAAGTCCCCTATGTTCTATGGTGGGTTTATCCTCCCTTTAGGGGCTTCCTAGCCCTGCTAAGGGGTAATTATTTTCATATATCAACAGTTGACAATAACTTCTGCTACCAATCTTTCAACTGGTAAGACAAGATTCATTTGGATCATATTCCAAACAGTTAAAGGATCAAAATTGTTTGGTAACTAAACTCCCTTTCTAATCACAATACCGAAATATATGATAAAAGCCCAATTTAGGATCTTCTGTTTAAGATCTGTTATCAAATCTGAAACTCCTTGGTTGAGAGATCAATCAATCAAGACAATGACTACCGAAATAATCAATCTTGATTACAAGGTTTAAGATAAAATTGCAAACAACTTGTACATCTCAAAAGACTTATGTTTATCGAAATAAACTGCTTTCCAATCAAGTCACGGAAACTTACACCAAAATGAAAACAAAAACAAAGTCTTCAAATTTTCAAAGTCTTTAGTCTTCGATTTAATCTTCAAAGTTACAACCTGCAAAATAACTTGATTCCTCTATTGATTTGTCGTATAGAATGGAGTCTGTTACTAACGGCAAATCAATAGATCTTATAGATCTAGAATCACTTAGATCTGTAGTAGTCAAATATTTAAAGTCTTGAGTGGCCTTATATCAGAAAAGAAAGAACGTGGAATAAACAAGAACTTGTCTAGAAGATAACTGACTCGTTAGTTCTTAATCAAAGAATACTAAAATAAAAGTACGATTCTAGTTTTTCACCAACGGTACTCATAGACGCTTTTTGATCCCAAAGAAGTCTTTAAAGCGAAGCAGACATAAGAGATTTCACCTTATTATATTACTCTTCTCTTGAATCAAGTATTCAAAGAATACTTAGTGTTACAAATAATACATATTACAGTCGAAATTTAGCAATGACTAAAAGATGAAGTGCCTGCCTCGGGATTAGTTTGTAAGAAGAACAAACTTCTTTATTTATAGACCAAGGTAGTTTGGATACCAAGTAATTACCAGATTCCAAAAATTCTCAAAGATATGCAATAAATACATATTTTCAGTTTTGTTAAAATTACAACTAATATCCAACTAATATACCTTGAGTATCAAGGAATATATTTGAACCATAGATATAAAAGATGTACAAGTACTTAATGTCGACATTCTTAAAATTTCCATATTAACCAAATATATTTTCGGTATCTCTAAAAACCCTAAAGTAACAGACAAACCGAAAAGTTATTTTAGGTTTAATTTTTATGTTAAAAACATAAAACAAGATTGGTCCTAGTAGAAACTCTTGGGACGGTCCTACCATGGTACCCATATAGGTAGGGATTCTTTCTACCTTGACTCCCAACATAAGTAGATATTGGTTGTACCTTGACTCCCAACATAGGTAAGGATCGGTTCTACCTTAGTTCTTCAATAAAAACTGCATCACCAATCTTATTGATTTCTTTCAACTACGAAACAAGTTCATAAGTCCACTTCCTTAAACTCATGTAATCAAACATATTTAGTAACAAGTTATTAAACTCATGAAATTGATCCTAAGTTCATTACACAATCTAGTAACAAGTTACAAAGATTATGTCTATGTCGAAATTATGAAGTTCAAAGATAAGCATCATACTTCATAAATAAATATACCTAAGTTATAAAAAAAAAACTTGTATATTCTTCTTTGACACTTCGATCATAATAAGATGATCAAGTCTCTAATACTAGAGTTCATGTATATACTTCGTATGTTATGTTTTCAATGAATATAGAAATGGAACAAGTCAAGTTTGTAGTAACTAACCTCAAGCTAAAGGATAATGTTTTTATTTTCTTCAATCCATCTTCAAATCTTCGTGAGTAACTAGAGCAAGTTTCAATATTTCTATCATTCCTAGTCTAACCTAACAAAGTTTACTCTAGCTCACTTCTTAAGCTACTCGAGTTTTGGAACTAAATATGACAACCACACTTGGTGGGTTTAACCAATCAATGCTTTCACAGATTACTATTAATAATTCTTTACCTTTTTGTCTTGAATTGACAAAGGTATCGAGAGTAGGGATCTCAATGAATTACGCCTTTAAGTGATTATCAAGACTAAAGATAATAAATTATCAAATATGACTCTACTAAGTTTCACGACTTAGTTTGTTCACCATGGATATAAAATGAAATGGAGAGGATACCAAGTATGCCACCAACTTTTCCGTTCGGTAACCTGCATGGATAAAACATAATACAATTCCAATTAGATATGAATTAAATATCAGTGAACATTATGTATATAAATTTTTCTCTTCTCTTCCATAATCAATATGTCTAGACAACAAAGTACGTGAACTTGATTGTATAGAAGAGTTCTTGGACGATCTCAGAAGTCAGTATCCAAGATCAAACTAGTCATATCCAAATCAAGAGGATCCGAATTTTGCCAACTATGAAACTTGTTATATATCTTTCAAGATACGAATTCTACAAGAAAAAGTCTCGTTATGGATCACAATTAATAAGGACTTAAACTACCTAGATTGAATATGTACTACTTGTGTTATTCCTATTATAAAGATAAAACAATAAAATGTTGAAAAGGAAAAGCACAAGACACCAGAAGTTTTGTAACGGGGAATATTTTACCTACAGAAAAACCCCGAGACCTCGTCCAGCTTTGAGCACCAAACTGCATTAAGCTGCTACAAATACTAGCCTACTATCAGACTTCGGACTGGAATGTAATTGAAACCGAATTAACCCTCCATGCAATTTGGTGTGAGTTGTTTGTGCAACAAATTATTTTTGATGTTTCATACTAATACGTAGTATAGCAGTAGTAAGGATCGTTCCGACGAGGTGATGTGTAATTATTATTTGATGTTGACTTCTTATCTTACCAAAAAGGGGGGTTGTGATAATTTTGAATAAACTAAGGTAACGAAAATAAATACAAAGAAAATAAAGATTGATATCAAGGTGAGAAAATACTGGTTAGAGGTTTCATCTTCCATCACCAAATGTGCTCGTCAATCGATTCGATTTAACATTAAATCCTTCTCATACCAATAACCCAAAAGCATCCTCTTGCAGGCTTACTCCGACAAAACTCCGTCTATCAGCCACACTTTGAATCCTTCTGAATAAATAACCCGGTGCAATATCCACTCAAGTTTAACCCAATAAAAGCAATAGCCTTTTCTTAGTTGATGTTTTTCCTAAGAAACCGGCGCAAGAGCCGCACATATTTAAGTTAGGTTAAGCTTCCACACATAATCGCATGACAACATCCCGTCATTAACAACTATGTTGTGCTACTTGTGATTATAGTTCTTCGACAACTACGGATCTCAAAACCCTATTCTAGCTTTAGATATGAACACATGATCATTCAATTTGTAACCTAAACGAGCAAGTCTTCAATCATATAAAGCGACATAAACAGTAGAATATAAGCGATAAAAGAGATCATTAACATTAAAATTAATCATCCAGATTGATTTACATTATTTAGGACTTCCAACTACATCTCCAACTAATTGAACAAAGTTACCTAGTCATGGTTTACTAAAACTCACGAAAAATATAAAAGAAGAAGATTGATTTCTACTAAAATCATATGACATAGTCTCATAAAGATTAAATGGTAAATGCCTTGAGTAAATAGGATAGTTCAGTCTTCACATACCTCTTTGTTAATAAGGTTCTTCAAATGTCTTAGTTTGATCCTCAGTCTTCAATCGTCGAGGGTTAATCAGTGATGTCTGATACTCAACTATCATAATCTAATCCTAGTACGAGACTTGACTTTAGTAGACTAGAAAACAAGATATAGTTTTGTGCAACTAATATTGACAACAAGCTTGAGATAGCAAAACTTGCGAGTTTGAACGAGCAGTGCTCTAACATAAAGGTATAGTTATCTTCTAAAAACCATAGTTGCACACCCTTAAAAGATATAACAGTTTAAGCACAAAAATATGAACTCTCTCCTATTTGTTGTCATTTTCATTGTGAACAACAAAAACAACCTTCCCAAAGAAAATGAATTTTTTCGCACATTAACAAATTAGAAAAAGTTTACTCGTAACCAGTTACAAGTGTAAGATTTAAAAGCATAACTTTTTAGGAACAATCATCATGAGATCGTGTTCTAATCATAAAAAATAAAAATAAAAATTGATAGCAAAGAACTATCTCATCATGGAAATCGAGCAATACACAAAATATAATTGTTTAATACCAAGTATTATAATCATCATCAATTAGATATTTTTTTTTCGTTTAGTACCAAGGCTTTGTCCAGAACTAATGGTGAGGATAGGTTCGTAAAACACTTATTTTTCAATTGTCATTACCAAGAAAATATGGGTGCTTCCTCCCAACCTTTTCCCCTAATCTCTTAATCTTAGTAGAAGAAGCAGAAGCAATGGCGATTTAGAAAGATGTGACATGGGCTAAAAACAAGAAGCTAAAAAGAATTCAGTATAAAATTAGACTGCAAAAGGGTCTTGTCTCATTTAATTTGTGACATTAATGGTCTTAAGTGGCAATATGGAGCAATATATAGAATGGAATATAAAATCTAACTTCTGGTTTTACTAGTTGTCATAAGACAAACCATGTATTATCTCTCCATTTTGTATTAACTCTCACATGTTAATAGATAAATCCGATATTAGGATGATATTAGATAACTGAACTTAAACTTTGTAACTCGGGTGACTAACTTCCACGGAAGTCATTTTGATATAATGTCTATTCTACAACAACAACAAAAATCATTGGAAATGCTCTGGAATAGGAAACTAGGAAGAAAAAAAAAACTAAGGATTCTCTTAAAAGTTAAAATCCATTTTTATTTATCATGTTATTTGTTCAAATCCTAGTAAAATTTGATATTTAAGTGGAAAATAAAAATATAAAATAATAAGCTAATTTGTACAAAATAAATGAGAAAAACTCTTCCATCTTTAAAGAAATCTTTTTGCATAATAAAATTGGGTGTAATAACAAGAAGCAAATACAAAATCTCACTTCCATAATGGAATAATTGCCATCGAATTTTGATTCCGCTGAATTTCAATTTCTATAGTTAGATGAGTGTAGGTTAAATGAGGCACAAGTACAAAAAATGTCGTTTGCTGAAGACTGCCTGAAGATGAAGATTATGGTGGAGATTAAAAACTTGTTAATGTTGTTAACAATTTACATTCATTTTCTATTATTTTTTAACATTCCAAACTCTAATCTGGACAAATATTGGTATCAAATGTAACTTTTGAAGTTAATTAACTCTTATGTCTTGCTTCCAACTCTTCACTAACTATTTTCTGCTTTTTCCTGATTTTGTTTTTCATCTGTTAATTGTTCCCGTCACCTTTAATCGAGATTTGCATCGATCTGATCGCAATTGAAGTTTTTATTTCCTTGTTTACCCTCCTGGTTTCTTGTTTATGGCTTGCAGGTGTTAAGGTTATACCTGGTCTTTGTCTCCTTGTATAGGTACAAAGTAGTATTTGCAAAAGGTTATCCCCCAAAGGTTGTGGTCTTCAAAGGTTCGTTTTTGCTTGAGTCAATGACGGAGAAATCAAACTGTCATTTTGAATTTCAATACTCTGTAAAAGGTCGAGATTCTGGTTTTTCTTCTTGTTGGAAGATAAGTGGCAATAGAATTATGACAACATCAACACGTCTCAATACAGTTTCATGCATTAGCCCTATAAATTAATTGGAGCAGATTAACATCATTGTTCACCATCATCACCATCTTTTCATTATTCAACTTAACTTTAAAACCCCATTCATCCATTAATACTACAGATCCTAACATGGGAGACATGAAATATCTTGAAGAGCAATTGATGTCTACTAATCTCAACAACTCTAATTCAGATGAGATTCGCCAAATCTTTGTTTATTCGAGTGTCAATCTTGACAAAGGAATACCCAAGTGGGCTACCAGCATTATGGGAAATCTTTTTTCTTCTGAACCCATGAAACCTGACACATTAGAATTTCATCTTAAAAATCTATGGATGAAGCTAGTGAAAAAAATTCATATTAGTAACCCAATACCAAATCATTTCATTGTTAGATTTACAAATTGGGATCATGTTAATTGGGTTCTTCAGAATGCTCCTTGGGTTGTGAATGATTTTGTCTTTATGGTGAAGCCATATAACTCCTTTGTTCAGATAGAAAAGATGGATTTTAGCACTCAAGAATTTTGGGTGGATTTCAAAGACCTCCCTCCAGAGCTATTTGATGAAGAAGCTATGTTCAAGTTTGCCAAAATTTTAGGGGAAGTTAACTCGATCCTGAAGATGGAAATCTAGTGAACTCAAATTTTGTTAGTGCAAACATCAAAGTCAATATGAAGACCCCGCTCAACAGAGACCTTTTAACAGAAAATGGTGCTGGTTATACATAATGGATTCCTTTTTACTATCAGAAACAACCAGGAAATCTCTGCCCAGCATGCTTCATTCTTGATCATGATGATGAAGAATGTGAAAGAATAGGCAATTTTGTAAAAGCTCTTGCTAACAAAGATCTTTTCAAGTTTGGCCAAACAAATTTGTTACCGCAAGATGTTATAGATATGAATCCATAGTATGGCGATGGCTCACCAATAACTATCAACAAAAAAGTCTCTAAGAAGAAAGTTGTTGTTGCTAATAAGGTGGTATTTTAAAGACCATCAGATGGATACCATGTTACTGTTGTTTTCTCTGAAGAAGTGGGAAGTTATTTAAATGCTGGTGAAGGCTATAGTCATAGAATGAGCAAAATAAACCGAGAAAATGTTGCTTGGGCTATCAACTTTCACGATGATATCTATATGGATGCTACTATTCAAGGTGACAACAATGTGTACTGATAGGATTCCGGGAATACCTATATATATAAACCGCAATTGCACGATGTCTAACTAGTAGACAGAGGCAAGTACGGGTCGAACCCACAGGGAGCGATGGAAAGTACTGTAATCGATATCTCTAATAAACTACTCAAGACAATATTTTTGGAATTTTGTAATGAAAACGAGATAATAAAATTAAACTAATAAAATCAATATGCAAAGAGAGAATCAGTAACCAGGGTTTTTAGTATCCACCACTATTTATATTTAATTACTGAAAGGAAACATAACTCTTGAATATTGTCTATTATCCGTTCTATCGACATCACCTATTATAAGTATTAGAGTCGCAAATATCACTGGGACACCCTAAGCATGGCGCATCAAAAGACTAAATCAAAGCATGCACCATCATATTGTGTTAACGAGAAAATTAAACGAAACTAAATTTAGGTTCACAAATAATACCTGGCTATTCTAAGTATCCCCATCAAAGGATTTAACCCGAGCATGGAATGTCAAATAAGTAGACAAATATATTTGTAATCATATAATCTAGGCACATAGATTATTGTATACAAAACTGGTGAAATAACAACTCATATTTCGATTAATCAATAAACAATATCAAGAATTAATCTAATCAAATCATAATAGTCTTTTGTTCTATTTTATTCAATTCAAAATAGCCTGAACTCCATGTGGTTTCAACATAAACCATAGTTACATAAAATCTAGCAAGACATGGAGAAAATAAAATAATACAATAAACCCTTTTTTTCTATTTTTGGCTCTCCAACCGTGCTCCCCCAAAAAGAATTCTCACTACCTCATATATAGTCATGCACCCAAATGGAGATAAAATCAAAAATATACCCGCCTTAAAATCTTCTTGTCTCACATAAAGGCAAAAAATATCCTTATCATTAAATTCCAGTGTAAAAGGAAAGAAAATCATATGCTATTAATTATCCTCCTCCACAAATGGTAAGATTATCAAGTTATTTGTTTATCCTTCGATGTTGACATTTCTCATTTTCTTAATACCACTCACTTTCCAATAAATCTCCATATCACATAAAATATATTTTGTATGTGAAATAAACAAAGTATCTTGGTGATTAATTCGTTGAGAGAGAAAATAATGATGTCGTCACTTGGACTCATATCAGATAAAATCTAACTCTTGTAGCACAAATGATCTTCCACCTTATATAGCTTCCAATCTATCTATTTTTACTCCCCGTGATCAAATTCTCTCGTACTTTCTACAAAAGCACTAAAATAGTATTATTAGCCAAAATATCGAGTCCTAGCTAATATAAATATGTATATAAAATGTAGCACTTACATGCTTATCATGTACCAACATGCTCAAGAAATACAAGAACATGACCATAACCAAGGAGGGGATTAGGATCAATATTGCAATGCAATCACTACATACCAGTACTCTACAGGGCAAGAAGACTAGGTATTCAATCTCTTTCTCCCACCAAACTGCTTGCAAGTTCATCTTACTTGTTTAAATTTTTTAAAAGGTTTTAATGTTTTTTATTTTCACCTTTTATTTGTTTTCACAAAAACTCGGAACAAATGAAAATATTAGCTTGGAATTGTCAGGGCATTGGTCAAAAGGACACTAGAGACCATCTTAGACACTACATCCGTAGTAATGATCCTGACATAGTTTTTATATCAGATCCAAAACTCATGATACTAAAACAAATTCTTTTATTAGACATTTTGGTTTTCCTAACTATTGGTCGCAGCTTTCAATTGGTCTATCTTGAGGCATTGCTCTTCTTTGGAAGGATGGAATATGAAATATTAGCTTGGAATTGTCAGGGCATTGATCAAAAGGACACTAGAGACCATCTTAGACACTTCATCCATAGTAATGATCCTGATATAGTTTTATATCAGAAACCAAAAATCATGATACTAAAACAAATTCTTTTTTTAGACATTTTGGTTTTCCTAACTATTGGTCGCAGTCTTCAATTGGTCTATCTGGAGGCATTGCTCTTCTTTGGAAGGATGGAATAGGACTGAAAATAATAAATGAGCAAAGAAATCAAATACAAGTTATGGTCACAATTGGTCCCCAAAATGAGCAATGGTTACTAACCTGTCTTTATGGAAGTCCACGATATAAAGAAAAGAAATCTCTATGGGAATCTATTACTTCTAGAAGCCAAAAATATGCAAATCCCATGGATGATCATGGGGACCTGAACATCACCATCAACTCTCAAGAGAAGATTTCAAATGCAGCATCAACCCATTCTAGCATCAACAATCGCATAAAGTAGTGGCTTCTTCAAACTGATTTGCTTGATATCAAATTCTCGGGGTACCCGTATACATGGAACGACCACAGACAAAGTAATAAACTTGTGTTAGCAAAACTAGAAAGATCTCTTGATAATACAAAATGGCATGACATCTTCCATTAAACAACAATATACAGTCTCACAACTTTTGGATCAGATCACTATCCAAATCTTCTACACACAAATCCAGCAGAGAGAGACTCTACGAAACCATTTAGAGTCTATGAAAACTGGATTCAACCGAACTCTTGTAAAAATAAAATAGTTAAAACTTGGAGTCAACCACAACAGGGATCTGCAGCTTTCCAAATGGTTTCAAAGTTTAAACTCACTAAAACTGAAATCAAGAAATGGAACTATGAAGTCTTTGGTAATGTCAATCAGCACATAAAAGAGGTAGAGAAGAAAATTCAAGATATCCAATTAAAGAAGAAATATAATAATGGCAGAGTCATGCAAAACCTGCATCAAGATCTCAGATTTTGGTGTAAAATGGATTCAGATATGAAATATCAAAATTCTAGAGAAAACCTAATAAAGAATGAAAGCAGAAACACCAAATTTTTTCACTCAAACGAAAATTACAGGAAAAGAAAAAACCACGTTGATTCTCTCAAAGATGAAATGAAAATATAGCATTCAGAAAGGAAGGATATAGAGAAACTTCTCAACAAGCACTTCAGTTCAATCACAACAACCTCAAATCCTCAAAGAAATGAAGAAATCCTTAACCTCATCACTCCTTGCATCACAGACAAAGATAATACCAGTTTACCAAGAATCCCAGATAAGGAGGAAATCAAAAACATAGTCTTTCAAATCAAATCATGGGCAGCATCGGGACCAGATGGATTTTAGGCTGGTTTCTATCAACAATGCTAGAATGTTGTAAGTAATAATGTCATTGCTATGATTCGGATTTTTTTTTTAGAAATGGATAGTACTTGCTTAAAAATCTCAAATTACCTTTCAAACCCTAATACCAAAAACTGAATGTCCTCAAACCCCCTCAGATTACAGACCTATAAGCCTTTTCAACATAAACTACAAAATAATTTTAAAAATCCTTGCCAACAGACTCAAACCAATCCTTCATAAAACTGTATCACCTTTTCAAGCAGCCTATGACCCAAATAGAAATATCTCAGATAACATAATAATAACTCATGAAATTGTTGATCATATGAAGAAAAAAAAGTAGGAATAAATTTGGAGAAGTACGAATTAAGCTTGACATGTCGAAAGCATTCGATGGAATAGAATGGAAGTTCTTATAAGACATTATGAAGCAACTTGGTTTCAGCAACAAGTGGTGTCATATGATTAATCAGCGCATAGGAACTACTTCAGTTTCTATTCTTTTTAATGGTTCTTCATGTCAACCTTTCAATCCAAACGAGAGGTCTACGACAAAGAGATCCAATATCTCCGTACTTTTTATTCTTTGTATGGAGGGTTTCTCAAGAATGTTATGTAAGGAAGAAAGTTTAAAGAAAATACAAGGCATCAAACCCAGTCAACACAACCCAAGCATCAACCATCTTTTATTTGCAGATGATTGCCTCTGTAAGGACCCTCAAGCTCGTCAACGCTATTAGACCAGTCAAGTGACGAATTAGCCGATAATAACTCGATTAGTTTAACATGAATGTTAATCAATAGGAATTAATATAACAACGAACTAGATACGAAACTAGTACCATTAGATAGATCTCGAAAAGTTACGTACAATGGACTACTCGAGCGTGTTATTCGGACACCAGATGAAGAAGATATCATCAGAATATTATGAAGGGTAGAATTGTCATTTCAATCTTAACCGCCTGGATGCCCTTATCCGTTTAATGGGTTCCCTTAGCAATTCTAGTCAACCTTATCCCTAGTCGAGTAGATAAACTCGATCCTAGGGGTGCACATACCCTATCCATACCCGCCAACCCTACCCTACCCGCCAATATTTTAACCGTATCCTATCCTACCCATTATTTGGCGGGTAGGGTGACGGTTAGAGATTTTTTATCCGCCGTCAAACGGGTAGGGTGACGGGTAAACCTCGAAATTATCCTACCCTACCCGCCTACCCGCTAATATACTAAATGTCCCAATAATCCTTTTGTTGTTCTCTTCTCTTACCCATTTTCTCGTTATTTTGGAACATATAAGGGGTAAAAATGAACCTGTCTTTTTTTCTCTTCCTTATCTCTTTTCTCTTCGTTCTCTTCTCCCCAAACCAAATCGAACAAAGAAAAACCTTCGTTCCTAAATTGAACTCAACCCCAAATCCAGCAGGAGAAGTCGGGAACTCATCCAATTAGATCTTTCAACGAAACCCTTTCTCCTGTTATTTCTCCATCTCCATCTAACGAGGAATTACAACAGGTAAATTGAGGTTTCATTATGTTGTGACGATAAATGAGATTTTATGAAAACTTAACATGCATGTTAACTGATTGATGAATTTAGTTTCATCTTTCAATTCCTCAACAATCTCATTGAGATTCTCTAAGGTTGGCATCCTTGTTTTCAATTTTTCCCCAATTATTTTTTTCTAGATTTATAGTTGTAAGTTCATGAATTTGTAATGATTTTTCATTAATATCAATCTGGGTTTCATTGGATTTGTGGATTAATTGGTCTGGGCTAGTTCTAAATTTTGGGATAACTGGTTACATGACTGTTTTCTAGCTTTAAATTCTTCTGAAGGTTAGAATTAGGGTTTAGTTTTGTATTAGAGTTGATTACTGATGGGTATAATGTGATGTCACTCTTCGCATTGCGTTTTCGTTCATATAAATGTCGAAGCTTGTAGGGTAGTTGTTACATATCGTATTTCAATTGCTTGTTTGTGGGAATGTTAACAATTTTACTTATCTTTTGGAAGCAGAGCACAAAGAACAAAGACAAAATGGGTATCATAGAAAGGATAAAAGAAATCGAAGCCGAAATGGCAAGGACTCAGAAAAATTGACTGCTGAGGTAACTCGATTCCCTGCAACGTACTCGATTTCCATATGTAAACAGTTTAGTTCACTCTTAGTTTGCACAGGACTCAACCAGACTTGCTTCATTCTTACGTTACTATTGTCAATGCTCTTTTTCAATGTTTGTATGTGCATCTATTTGTTTTGCAAGAATTATACATATAGCATCTTGGTTAAGTTCCGAAGCAACATGCTATCTTGATACTCTGGCTAATTCAAAACCTGGCTAGCTTAACTGGTAAAGAAATGTTTTGATGCACAGGTTTTTCAGTGTGTCAAATTGGTTGTATAATTCTCCAGGGTGACCTCTCTCTCTGTCTCTCTTAGAGATAACACCATACCAGCTTGCAGTTCCACCCCCACCATCTCTCTCTCTCTCTAGTCAGGGGAGGAGAAGCAAATGGTTTTACCTTTAGGAGCCTCAAAATTTGTATGTCAGGCACTGAATGATGGGATGGTTTTCTCTTTAGCTTTTTCTTCATTTTTCTTTTCTTGAATTTTCCTACTAAATTTGACTTTATCACTATGCACTCAACTTGAAAATATTACTCTTGCCTACCAAAAATAGTTAATGGAACCCTTCCAAGATAAAACAAGGGTGTCATAGTAACTTGCCAGAAAACTCAGATGTCAAAACTACTAAGTAGCTAAAGATCAAAACCCTCAATTGAGTTGGAAGCGGAGTGATAGGCAACACAAAACCCAGTTAACCACTTCCTAGTGACCAATGTGGACAAGGCCTGGGATTAATGCATTTAGTTCAAACTTTTTCGTGTTGATAAGTTGCAAATTACATAGTCTCCTAAGCTCTCTACAATTGCTGGCCCCACTCCTCTCATAATGTTTGGGCTATACATGTCCAAGAATCAACAGCTGTTTCCATAATGCAGTTCACTGATCCATATCATGATATCATTATGCAAATGGCTCCCTGAAACTTAAGTGTGGGGACAAAATATCCAAGATGAGACACATTTGGCTAATTTTTGATACACAGGTTTTTGATACACAGGTTTTTCAGTGTGTCAAATTGGTTGTTGCAGCTGGTGGTTCGGTATCACCAACAAAGACAGGGTATCATCATCGCTCTTCTCTCCTCCATTGCTGTCATTCTCAAACAACCTTTAAGCACATTACATGTAAATTAATTAGGTTTTCGTTTGTTTTTGTTTGAATTTCTTGATGGAGTATAGTGGGTTTTGCGTCTACTTGGTTATTTTGTAATTGTATTTGAAATGCTTTTCTCACTTTCACTCCAAAATGAACTTTGATTTTTCAGAGAATTTCAAGTCTTTTGATTAAGTCTCAAGTAGCGGTTTATCATTGATTCTCCACATTAGTACTTCTCAGTATAAAAATCCTGCATACGAACAAAAGGTAAATCTCCTTTCTTGAACATTACTCATGAAATAACTTGAGGCTTAGTTGATCATTGGGGTACAGGTGCTTTATTTTGTTAGTCCTGTATAAGAGGCCAACTAATAGCATAAACTTTCGGTTGCTATTAATTTGTTAAAGTAGATTTGTTAAGATTATTAGCAGATTCATTTGTTTTTTAAATTTTAGAAATCATGAGCCTCGATCAAATAAAACAGATTATTAGCAGATTCATTTGTTAAAAATATGACTTGTTTTGATTTGGAGTTTTTTCTTTGCCTATCTAGAACGGGACCAGAAAATTTTATTCTTTCATTGTTATTCCTATGTCACAAATGAATCTGCTAATAATAGAAAATATTATTTTTTTAGTTGGTGCTTTATCAGTCATAGGAAAAATATACTCCAGACAATAGAACTGTCTTCCTCTGTCGGGTGGTATAAGAGGCCAACTAATAGCATAAACTTTCGTTCACCTCCATGTCTTATAGGTAGTTGATGTTAAGCCTCAAGCAAACAACAAATAATTTCCCATAAGTGAATGGATAGTGACAACAATTTGTTGCAGACTTGAACAAGCCACGTAAGAACACACTTGAATTTGACAGTGAGGCCAACTTTCCATGGTTCTATTTAAAGTCCCAAGATATGTCCAATTAATCTTACTTTGTGTCGCCATGGTCACATATGTTTCTGCTGCTCTTCTCTCAGATTGTTATAAACGTATTTCTTCACATCAGGAAAAGTCACTAAACATGGTTTAGTTTGTGCAGGCTTAGTGAGGAAACATGGTTGAGATTACAGAAGTGATGTCAACGAGACCTTCTATTCCCTCTCAAGCTACATCTCAATCTGTGCAACAAAGGGCCAGTGCTGTTTCATCTCCGACACCTCCACCTCCACCATCTTCTCAAACTGAGGTCAGAGAAAGTATGAAGCGGAAGAGAACATCTTGGGTATGGGAACATTTCGAAAGGAGTGTTGATGAAGCTGGTATTACATGGGGGAAGTGTAACTATTGTGAAGGTGGAAAATATAAGGCTGGTGGTAAGGAGTATGGAACATCTAATTTGAACTGGCATTTGACTAAGTGTCAAAAGTATTTGGATACACAGTTGGGACAACAGTCTATTGGTCAGCCTAGCACTCTGGGAGATCAGCAACGTATAGATGGGGCTACGTTTTGTCAAGAAGCATGTAGGAGAGCCTTGATAAATTTCATTATCACAGATGAACAATCTTTCCGAATGGTTGAAGGTGAAGGGTTCATAGCATTTTGTAGGTATCTTGAGCCAAGGTTCAAACTTCCATCTCGGATGACCGTCTATCGTGATATCTGCAGGCTGTTTGTGACTGAAAAGGCCAAGTTGGTGAACTATTTCAAGGTGAACAAGGTTAGAGTTTGTCTCACAATGAGATACTTGGACGTCCATTCGAAGCGCAACTACATGGTAGTTCCGCCCACTTTATCGATGACCAATGGAAGCTACACAAGAGAATCATATGTTTTTGTTTAATCACTAGTCATGGAGGTGAACATATTGGAAGAACATTGGAGAAGTGTTTGATCGAGTGGGGGCTTGAGAGAGTGTTCACCATCACTCTCGATAATGCATCTGCAAATAAAAAAGCAATAGAATATGTCAAGGAGAGAGTTGTAAGTTGGGGATCATCAATTGTTGGAGGTAAGCATTTGCATGTCGGATGTCTTTGCCCACGTATTAGCTTTAGTTGTTAAGGATGGGTTGAAGAAGTATAACACTTCGGTGGGCGAGAATCAGTCGGTGGTTAAATACGTCATGACCTCTCCTGCTAGGATGAAGAGGTTCTTAGAAGTTTGTATTTAACGAAAGAATTGAGTATAAAAAGGGATTAATGTTAGATGTGAAGACAAGATGGAACTCCCTTTATTTGATGTTGGATGCAGCGGAAAAATATGAAAAGGCCTTTATAAGGCTAGCACGGTCAGATAAAGCATTTCGTGAGAGATTTATCTTTGATATTCCCGATGAACCAGAAATGGGTGTTAATATTGATGATATTGACAGTACAGATGTTCCTGATGAATTAGAATCTAGTTCATCTGATTCTGATGCTCCTGAAGAACCCGTAGCTGGTCGGAGAAAAGCCAAGAAGAAAAAGCGTCGCGTGCATGCTCCTGAAAAGTATGATTGGGCTAATGCTCGAGTCCTAGTTCAGTTTTTAAAGGTATTTTATCTTTCTTTTATCAACCATTTTAGAACTGATTGAAACGTATACACAGAATTTACTCAACTATTTAGTTTATCACTGTATTGAAAGTTCTTTGTCAACAAACGAAAGCTATTGAGATTGTTAGTTGAAGTTAGGGTTAACATTGAGAGTTCTAAATGATTTTAGGTTGGCGTATTGGCAATTAATATCAAAATTTCAATTTGTAATGGCCGCTGTATTAGCTTCACTTGTCCCTTTGCTTCAGAAGCAAAGCACCACTTCACACTGTTATTGTCATCTGTTGGTTATGTCATTGAGGTAGTCCATAATTCGTTTGCAATCCCCTTAAATATTAAAGATCTTGAAGTTCCTTATCTTTAGCGCACACATTGTAGCTTTTAAAGTATCTAGTGCCTCTACTTCTTCTACCACGGTTGAAAGTCCTAGTTCGATACCTGCCTGATTACGCAAAGTAAGAGCTAAACCAGCAGCATTAGAATCATTTTTTATTTAGTTCATGGAGACCTAGTTGTTTCTATTTGGGCTTACTAGGAAGTCAATTTGTCAATCGTACTGATGATCTGTGGCTAAGAGTCACCTGAATGCCTTTGTATAGCCGAAGAGACTTGGTTACTGCTGATTCAGTTGAGATGCTATAGTACTCCGAGTAGAATCGTCGGCAAAGGAGGCTTTGGTACTGTGTTTAAAGGCATGTTATCAAATGGTGAGATAGTAGCCATTAAGAAATCTACATTGGTGGACGAAACCCAAGTTGATCAGTTCATTAATGAGGTTGCTATTCTTTCGCAAATCAATCACAGGCACATTGTTAAATTGTTAGGTTGTTGTTTAGAGACGCATGTTCCATTGTTGGTGTATGAGTTTGTGCCTAACGGAACACTCTCTTACCATCTCCATGTAAGGGAGGGGGAGCATGAGTCGTTACTTTCATGGAAGGATCGCGTAAGGATCGCAGCTGAGGTAGCAGGGGCACTTGCATATCTACACTCGGACGCTTATATGCCAATCTTTCACAGAGACATAAAATCCACCAATATTCTTCTCGATGAGAAATACAAGGCTAAAGTCTCTGACTTTGGAATTTCTAGATCAGCACCTGTAGATTCAACCCACTTGACCACACTTGTGCAGGGAACCTTTGGTTACTTAGACCCCGAATACTTTCATTCAGGACAGTTCACTGACAAGAGTGATGTCTATAGCTTCGGAATAGTTCTTGTGGAGCTCTTAACTGGAGAAGAAACACTTTCTCAAATCCGACATGGAGAAGAGAAGAGTTTAGCATTACATTTCGCAAAATCAGTGAAAGAGGTAGTAGTAACTGGATCTGCTCAAAAATCTGAAAATGAAGCTGAATCTCCATCATCATCATCATCATCATCATCATCATCATCATCATCAACTAAATCTGAGAAGAAGAATAGGAAGAAGAAGAAGAACAAAAACAACAAGAAGAAGATGATTATCTTGAAGAGTGATGATGACAAAGAATATGAAGTAGAAGAATCAATTCTGATGTTATCTAAGACACTCAAACATATGATTGAGGATGGTTGTGATGGAAATGAGGTTCCAATTCCATTACCAAATGTTACCAGTGTAGTTTTGGAGAAAGTGATTGAGTTTTTGAAGAAACATGGTCCTGCCATGGAGTATCTCTATAAACTGGTTTGAAAAAAAGTTAAAGATGAGATTGATGAAGAAGAGTTTGATAAGGTTGTTGCAAAATTGATGGAGTTTGATAAGGAGTTTATTGCTGGATTGGAGTCTGATCAAGTACTTTTTGATTTGATCTTTGCTGCTAACAAAGTCTTTGATAAGGAGTTATAGTACTATAGCATATTTTGTCCAGAAGTTATAGTACTATAGCATGGGAATGCACATTTAACAAAGAAAGATAAGAGGTCAGCATCCAGATTTCTTTCACTAGCTGTGGTTACAAATTTTCTTTTCTATGTATCTTATGTTATGATTTATATGTGTGTATGCGATACATGCATGTGCATGATATCATCAAGATTGATAAGATATCTAAATATCTAATCACGGCAGCTCCTGACTTTAGTTATTCGAAATTATAAAGATGCCCTTGACATTTGCAAGTATGATTGGGATAACAATTAGTACTGTTTCTACAGGTGTTTTATGAAGCCACTGTTGAGTTCTCTGCTTCTACTTATGTCACTTCGCATACATTTTTGGAGGAAATTAGTGATGTCCGTGGAGATTTAACTGATTGGCAGAAAGCTCGTGATCCTTACTTAAGCCATATGGGTGAGAAGATGTTACTAAAATACAACAAGTATTGGGGTGAGTATGATAACATGAATTCTTTATTGTTTATTGCTGTGCTTCTTGATCCAAGAGAAAAAAAACGTGGACTGCAAGTACTATTAGAAGACTTGATTGTGCATGACATTCCTTGGATGAAACAACAATTGGTAAAAAAATGGTTAGATAAAGTGAAAGTGGATTTTAATGAATTATTTACAGCTTATAAGGCAGAATATACAGGTGTAAGAAGTGTGTTAGCCTCGTCAGAATCTGTAGGTGAAACTTGTGGTAGTCCTAGTCAAGAGAGTTCTAGTTCTACGATACATAGAAAGAGAAGACATAAGGCACATAGAGAAGAACGTAAAACCCAGCTGACTACAATGGAGGATTTTGACAAATCAGAGGTGGAAAGATATTTGTCGGAGCAGATTTACTCACCAACAAAAGACAAGAAAGAAGGTTCAAAATTTGATATATTGACTTGGTGGAAAATCAATGCTGCAAGGTTTGATATTCTGCCACTCATAGCAAGAGACATACTTGCGATTCCCGTCTCTTCAGTTGCAAGTGAGTCCGCTTTCAGTACTGGAAAGCGAATTCTTGGTCACTTCCGAAGCTCTTTAAGGCCCCGTACTGTGGAAGCACTGATTTTACTGCAAAATTGGTTGCGGACACCAATTGACATGGACCCCTCTACATTTGGAGCTGAGGTGAACGAGGATGACGTCTTAGAGTCAGGTATGAAAACTCTTTCCCTGATATGCTAGTAAATACTTGCTGCTTCGTGCTGGTTACTGGTCAATGTTTGGTGTTTCAATCTCGTATGTAATTGCTTAATGATCCCTGTTGCTAGCTCTTTTTTGTAGCTGTTTTGAATCTCGTATGATTTTCTAGCATATGTATCTGGAGCTCCACCTAAAACCTTAAAATGTTACTGCTTTTCTCGCTTAGTATTTAATATTTAGTTACTATAAATATCCGAGTAGAGCTTGTAAGTAATTATCCGGCACTTCTGTTAGGGTTTGCAGGGTTTGTGCCACAATGGGTTGGCTGTAACTCTAACTGATGTTTTCTGCCCAAGTCCTTCGCCACATTTCAGGTGTGATGGATTGTAGAAAGTATGTTGTCATTGTGGGGTTATCTTACAATGGTAAGCTTTATAGACCCGATATCAACAAGTTGTCATCATATTCATGCCATTGCCACTTGTGTGGGTGTTTATAACTTTTGCAATATGCACTGAAAATTAGGTTTGAACGTAACTTGTGGATGAGTTTCATCGAAGAAGGATTTCTTCTTCCCCTGTAATCGATGCCCAGTTAGTTCCATGAAACCTATAACTTAGGTTTGAACGTTTTTTTATTTCATCCATATAGAAAAGTGCATTTTCATTTGAAAGAGGTGGGATCTTAATTAGGTTGACACGTAATTATGTTTTTCTTATTGTTACCTTTAAGTATTGGTTGGCTTGGCCATAGATTTGATTCCTGCATCCGATAATCCATCCCAGACAGACTAATTAATAGCTAGGGAACTTTTACTGAATTTTTCATTCGGTTGATGTTGTTAATCCTTCTGCTACTAGCATAACTTTTGAAGAACCGTTCAAATCTGTTTCATTACAGTTGAACTACTCTTCCCTTGTTTGTTAGAAATAGCCTGGCACCTGAAGCTAGCTTGCGAAAGAGAGACTTCCAATGTCCTGGGGAGGGGCATGAACTCCTTTTGCCAATTCTTTTGTCTTCTCTACTTCCTGAGAAAATAGACCTCAGTCTGCATGCACCGCTCCTTTCTAAGAAACAGTGAAACAAATCTGGTAATGTCAACCTTTTCGTTACACTCTCAGCCTTGTATTGGTTTCAGGTCTTTCATTATTATGTCATGGCTACATACACATGTCTTTCATTTTAATACTGATATCAAAACATAAATTATCTTACCCCTCCAGGGACATAAATTATCTCTCCCTTGTATCAGTAAGAGAATCTAACAAGAGATAATTTGTATGCAGATTTATTTGGTGATCTTAGTACTTATTCCATCATCGTAGATGATGATTGAAGAAGAAGGTCAATATGAAGAGCTTTTGGTGATGAAACTGTTATATGAAGAACAAGGTCACATGAAGAACATGGAATTGGTCTGGGATTCATCGTCGATTTTGAAAAGAATAGAACTCGTTTCTTGAGACTACAAATGGCTTTGTGCCTAGCAGGATGTTTTTGTTTGTTCATTTTTCCCTAGTTAGATTGGCAGTACCATTGGGTACATACTTAGATAGGCTGACTCTTATTTACTGTGTTGCAAGATTATTTTTTTTGTATACACAGAACAGACATGACACAGAACAGAGCAAGATTATTTTTTTTGTATACACAGAACAGACAAGACACAGAACCGAACAGACAGGAGGTAGTAACTACTAGTAGGAAAAAAAAAGACAAAAAAAAAAAATGGGTATACCCGCCACCCTATCCTACCCGACCCGTCAAGTAATGGGTCGGGTAGGATCTTACCCGTTTCCTGACGGGTAGGGTGGCGGGTAAAAAAATTCTTACCCGCCATTAAACGGGTAGGGTGGCGAAATAGGCCATATCCTACCCACCCTACCCGTTGTGCAGCCCTACTCGATCCCTCTTTTCTCTTTCATTCTTCTTTCTTCTTCTTTTTTCCTCTTCTTCTTCTCTTCCGTTTCTTCTTCCATGTTCTTCTTCAGTTCGAGTTTTGATTGTTGAAAATGGAGTTTTGAGATCGAAATAAGAAGAAACTAATCATGAATCAAGTTATGGTGGTGGTGTTGTTATTGATTGGTCTTAGGATGAAGTCGATTCGAGAAATCAGAAAGTTAGGGTTTCTGAAGATTATTCGAGTATGAAATTGATAGAGTTATTGAAGAATAAATGATGGGTTTTTCGTCGTGGAGACCATAAAGAGGATTGGGTAATTGAATTTCAACTTGAAGGAAGATTTGTGAATTTAATTAGGGTTTCAGTTTGATTCGGGGTTTGGATGGAATTAACAGGTTTATTGAGTTACTAATAGATGAAGAACGGTAGGGTTTTGCTTAATTACGGTTGGAGATTGGTTTTGATTGTGAATCGAAGGATTGGTGAATTAGGGTTGGATATGAAGAGTAATAAGATTTAATTGAAGAGTTAGGGTTTTGAATTTTGGACTGAGGTTGATAATTGGAAGATGTTGATGAAACTAAGGATTAATTATGTCAAGAAGAAGGTGCTGAAGTGATTGTTGGTGTTGATTTATGTATTGAGACTACCCCAGATTAAGTGATGGATATGTATGGTGGTAGACATGAAGGTGCAGGCAGGGTAAGAATTGATAAAGATATTGCCTTAGTTGAAGTTAGTAAATCCAGGTGGAATGAGATGGAGATATGGCAGTGGTGAAGGAGATGTGACTGACAGTGAGAAGTTAAAAAGAAGAAGAAGATTTCTGAAATTGGTTGTGTTGAGATTGAGTTGCATAAACTGGATCCGAGAAGAAGGGTAGTTGCAGCTGAAGATAAGTTGATTACAGGTAAAACTAAACTTGTAACTATGAATTTCAGTAATGGAAGTTATAATTATAAATTAGTAAGATTGAAATGGTATATGAGTTTGGTGTGAATGCGGATTGTTTTAGTATTAAAGTTGTAGCTACAGTTTAAACTGTAAATGGTATTAGTTGTGAATCTCAGTTGCAGATTATTGTTGCTATTATCTCAGTTGCAGTTGTTAAAGGTTAATTGTGCAGGACAGGAATGAAGCCTTGAGCATTGCAGAATATTGCATTAGTGGATGTTAAGATGATGATTAGATGAATGTTTAGGATACTGTAAAGAGAATGGAATATGAGATGTAAATGGTTTGTAATGAGACTGAAGTTGTTGAGTTATGTTGTGTGAGTTTTGGTTAATGATGGAGCTGGTAGAATAAATATGAGATGATGTGAAGACATGAAACTGATCTAAATGGACAGTGTTGCTTGAGAATATGTATTTGAAGTCTGGCTATGAGAATGATTACAACTGGTGGTGCAGGGAGTAAAGTGGAATCTGTAATCACAAAAAGATTGTAGTTCGGGTAAATGAGTTGGTAAAGTGAAGATAGGTTGGAATTGTGATTGTTTGATGAGTTATAAAATTGTATGACTAAAGTTTGGTGACTTCAGTGTGGGCTTGCTTAGAGATGCAATTGCAGGTAAGCCGAGTTTATGATTGTGAATAAGTTATGAAGTTTACATAAGCTGAGTTTGATAGTAATAATTGTTGAAGTGTAGATAAGAAGAGGAATCTGAATTAGTTTATGTTGAATTGATCCTCCTCAATGGAAGCTTGCAACTGCATTTGCAGGTAAATCTAAGTTTGTAGTTGAAGCTAAATCACGAAGTTTAATTAAAATGTATATGCTTTTATTGTAATGAGGATTGTTGCTTTAATTTGTTTGAAACTGAAATATAGTTAAAGAGTTTCAGTTGGGTAAGAACCTTTGGCTTGTCTGACTCATTTACTTAGCTGACTGAGTTGAATTAACCCTGTCTAGACTCGAATTGACTCAGTTGACCGATTCCTGTTTGACTCTGACCTTGACCACTTGACTTGACCTTGACTCTTTGACTGGCGTTGACTGTTAGTGACAATTAATTGACTCCCTCTGACCAGATGTTGACCGTCAGCGACCGTTAATTGACTCATATGGACCAGGCCTTTGGTTAATGGGCCTGTTTAGAGAACTTGGGCTTAGAACTAGTTATCTTATGTTAATGAATTGGACCTTTATGGTCTGATTTAGCATTTGGTTCCTTCTACAAGTTGTAGATATTCACAAAACCATTCGAATAGATTATGGAACCAACCTAATTGGATTAGTAAACCCTTAGATGAGTTAAAGTAGAAAATAAATGGGTAGAACCATAATTGGGCTTAGAACCATTAAATAGATTTATATGATTCTTGTGTGAGCCATTTTGGCTAGATTCTTAGAGTTCTTGTGTGATTAACAGTTAGTTATTAACAACGATCGAATCAAAGGACGAACCAGTGGATTATGGACCTCAAGGTATGCGAGGCTTGTCATCAAAAGAGGTGGGAATCGATAACGAACTCTCTTGTATTCATTATTGTTTTACAAATCAATCTTGGTGTTGTGAAATTCATGCATATCTTTGTGTGCTCTGTGTGGTATGAGATGTGTGCCGACACAATATCCAGTATTCTATGGCTAGGGCGATACACCGCAATATTACACGGCTAGGGCGATACACCGCAATATTATTCTTCCTTTATATATATCAGTATTCTATGGCTAGGGCGACACACCGCAGTATCACCTATTCGGTATGGAATTGGCATCAATATTACTCTTCCCTTATGTGCGGCAACACACATCTCATACATGGATGTTTACTGTTATTTATGAATGTCTATGAAGAAGTTTCTACTTTATGTTTCATTGTCTTTCCTTGTATTACCGACTTTCAATAAAACCTGCATTGTCTTTGAATCATATTAATGATTACTTGAAAGCTAGTTGTTATTTCTACTGGGCACCCCTTTTAGGGATGATGTGATCACTTATTCCCACTTTCAGTTTCAGAGACATATCAGAGTTGCGCAGCGGAAACTTCGAGGAGTTGAGTTCGTTAGTTTGGTTAACTTCGGCTTTGTTGATAAATTTGTATATTTTATTCGTAAACCAAATGACTATTGTAGATGTATCACCTGAGAGAAGTTCTTGTATATATATTTCTGAGCGGGGCTAGTTTTTGGGTTAAAATTTTGTAGCGGATTTCTTAATTGAATGCTTAAGTATATGATTTAGAATCTTAGTGCCTCTGTATTTAGTTAATCTCTTGGATTAGTCAGCTGCTAGCTTAGGGGGCGCTACAGCCTCCTGTTCTACAAAGCCAAAAATCAAGATATAAGGAATTTACTTGACATCGTCAACAAGTTCATCTCGGCTTCATGCCATGTCATAAATTTCAACAAATCAAGTGTGTTCTTTAATAAACACGTGAAGCCTCAAAGATGTTCTCAATTGGCAGGATTACTGTAAATGAAAACTATGGGCTTAAATGAAAAGTATCTTGGTTTACCTCTCTATTTGGGAAAAAACAACAAACAAAGTTTTTTTTTTTTTTTTTTTTTTTTGATAATTGAACCATTAGTATTTTATTCCATTTAAGAAACGTTTACATGATGGTTTTTAAGAAAAAACAAGTACAACATAAGCATGAAACAAATACAATGAAAGATGCAAAACGCAAATAAATCGCGAAGAGAAAGAGCGATCCACAACGGTAGCACCAAAATCTTGTATGTAGAGATTGGAGAAGGAATGGTATTCGAAATCATAATTCGACCATTTTGATTGATTTTCTTCTTGAAAAGAGATACTCCTATGAGAGAGGAGTGATTTTCCCAAAAACTCATGCGTAGCGAGAAGCCCGGAAACCCTAGATTTATTATTCTGTTGAAGAAGAACTTGATCTTGCCTCCGTCAAATAGGCGATGTACTTGTATCCAACAAACCAAATCACGAACAAATCTATAGAAAGAAACACTATCAAAGTGCAGATAAAATCGCCCTAATAGCGAAGAAAATAATCGCCCTAATAGCGAAGAAAAGAATCGTTCTAATAGCGAAAGAATTTATTAAAAATAACTAAATAGCTCCTAAAAACAAACAATCTTTGCTCAGATCTAGCCCCAAAAAGACTAGATCTGAGCAAATAAGGAAGAAGATGATGAGTTGCTTTAAGATGATAGGTTTTTGAGAAGGGGGTGAGAGAAAAGAAAGAGAAAGGAAAAAACTTTATCAAAAATTCCAAAAGCAACAAAAAAAGTTTTAAGCCCATAGAAGAAAAAGCGCAGAACAATCAAGCTGAGTATATGGCAAGGAAAAATAATTGATCAAGCTGGAAAATAAACTCAAGTGTAATCTGTTCTAAGTACTATGGCAAACTATCAGATGGGTTGCTTTAAAATACCGAAGAATGTGACTGATTAAATTGATAGAGTGCAAATAAGATACTGGTGGAGCAAAGATAATAAAAAAGGCACAAATCCAATAGCATGGAGCTCTGTATGTAAGCCAAAAAGACTAGGTGGAATGGGTTTCAGGAACACCACTAAATTCAATGATGCACTGCTTGCAAAATTAGCATGGATAATGATTACTGATCATAATTCCCTCTGTGCCAAAATTCTAAGGGGTAAATATTTCTACAACAACGATCCTTTATATGATGAAATTAATTCTCAAGGCTCCTGGATAGGAAAAGCATTTATAAAGGTCTGCAAATAGTAAAAAAGTATTATGTCTGGAGTGTTGGTGATGGTTCAAGTATAAAAATTTGGAGACATAACTGGATTGGAAATGTTCATCACACTCAGCTTTCAAGGGCATCTCAATACTCAATGAATAATGAAACACTTCAGAATCTGATCTAGCAAGATAACAATCAGTGGAATCTTCAAAAAATAAGTCAAATATTCAATCAAACTGAAAGCAGAACCATCCAAGACATAAGAATTTCTGGAAATGATAAAGATTCTATTAACTGGAATTTAACAAGGAATAGTACTTTCACTGTGCAATCTACGTATAAAGCTTTAATTCAAGAGGTTAATAGCAAAAGCATAAGCAAAAAATAACAAAAATTTTGGCTGAAGATTTGGCATCTAAACCTACCATACAAGCTAAATCTGTTTTTGTGGAGATGCTAAAAAGATATTCTACAAACAAGATGCAAAGTTGGCAGACATATCCAGCTGGATTATTACTCTTGTCCTTTCTGTAAGCAAGCTCCAGCATATCCTGATGCAATGTGATCTTGCAAGAGTTATTTGGTTCACCATCCTTTCAGAAGTAATGCACTTTCAACAACACTTTAATTCTCTGCAAAGTTGGATCAAATCTTGGAGTCAGGACCAAAGCATCATCTCTTTTAAGAAGGAGAAAAGTATCCTTTTAGCTACACTTATCATGTGACAAATCTGGAAACATAGATGCTTAACAGTTTTTTAAGGAAAAGAATCACATCCTAACAACATCATCATGTGCATTAGAAATTTATGCACAAAATATAACATCTTAGGTTGCGAAACCAACTCTGTCTCCAGGTCCCAAGTCAGTAAAACCAAAAAAAAAAAAAAGGGAGAAACCACCAGTAAATTGGTGGAAATTAAATTTTGGTGCATCTTTTAACAAAGACACTAAAATCTGTGGTATTGGTCTAATCTTAAGAGATTGTTCATGGAGATGCTTGGAGGCCATGGTGAAATTGATGAAAGCCAGATATGCTAAACAAGGTGAAGGTTTAGCCCTTCTTGAAGCTGTTGAATGGATTAAAAGTAAGGGATGGAAAATATCATCATAGAAGGAGATTGTAAGACTGTTATTGAAGTTGTGACTTCAAATTTTGTTAATTCTTACTGGCAGGATCATAATGTCCTCTCGGATATAAGTAGGACCATAGAATCCATTAGTAATATCAAGTGTGTTTTTTTTCCTAAGATTGATAATGTAGCGGCTGATGGATTAACCAAATATGATAAGAAATAGGAATGTAATCAAGTGTGGTTTGATCTACTACCAAGATGTATCATCTCTGTTCTAGAGAAGGACACTTTGTAATCTGTTTTCCTTTTAGTAATGAATTTGCTTCTTTTTTTTTTAAAGAAGAAAAAGTGTAACTTTTGGACAAAATCTAAATACCCACCGCAAAAGGAATTTTTTTTTTTCCTTCGTCTCAAAATTGGATTTCATAGAAAGTGCCGATACTCATCTTTGTTCGTGAAAGGAGAGAATAAAAAAGAAAAAGAAAATGAAATATAAACCTATATTAATTCTTATTTTTCTTTGGATAACTGGAGAATTTTATTTATTATGTTTTGTCATGCTCAAAATACCTGGATAAAAAAGATGCTAGAAGCAGTTTATCATGACTAAATTCTTCAATCACTAATCTATTCTTCCTAATTGATTTCGAAATGGAATCAGACAGCTGATTGAGATTTCTACTAACATGACTAATCTTTGAATACTGAAACGAAACTAACAAGAGTTTTATATCTCTTAAATTTTTCTATTTTCCCATCTCACAAGAAGGGGTGTTCTTATTGATTGAGTTAACAACAACTTTTGCGTCTGCAACCAGGTGAATCTTGTCTAGATCCATCGCTTTAGCCCATTGCAAACTTTCCAACACAGGTCTACATTCTCCAGCTTCAGCATCAATCACTCTAGCTGCATAGGATCCTTTGAAACCAGCGCAGTCACCTATAGTGTTGTATAAAACAATGCCAGAACCACATTCATTAGTATCCTGATCGAAAGAAACGTCAACATGAAATTTAAATACTTCTCCCTCTTCCCTGAAATGCACATTAGAGTTATTGCTAGCATGACTATCATGTGAGTCTAGACCTGAGTTATCAGTTGGAAACCTATTTGCACTATCCAGCACTAAAGAACTGAAATTAATCAGATGGTAATTAATTTTTGATACAGTGATCTCAGGATTTAGAGACTTATCCTGAAAGATGCAGTCGCATCTTTCCTTCCATATCACCCAACTTCCCACCATTAATAAGTTTCTCCAGTTATGCAGATCATCCACATTAACATTTTGAACATCCTGGAACCAGGAAATAATCCATTCCTTTATTGTTTGGCAGTTGTTTCGTATTTGATCAATATTAACATTGAGTAGCCTCCATACTGCTTTAGCATGATTTTACCTGATAATAAGATGATGGAGAGTTTCATCCTTTTGCATGCAGATCTCACAATGTGTTTCAATATTATGCATGGAATGCGATAATCTGACCCTTGTAGGAATTATGTTCTTCAAGCATTTACATATGAAAAGTTTCACATGATGTGGAAGCTTCATTTTCCAGAGATCCTTCCATACTTCTTTTGGGACAGTATCAATTGCTACTTGATTTTGAACTCTAACCTCTGTGAGCTTGTTATAAGTGCTTTTTACGGTGAAATTACCATCTTTTGAAGGAAGCCAGCGGATTTTGTCTTCTTCTTGATGAGATATCTGCATATTTCTTATCTTTTCCACAACCTCTGGTATAAAAAGCTCATTAAGAAGAGACATATTTCAGTTGTTAGTCCCTTGTATAATCAACTCACTCACAAAAACATATTGCAAATGAGTAGGATGAAGAGGTTCAACTTTTATATCTAGACCAATGATCCATCTATCCACCCATATTTTTGTGCCTCTACCATTATTTACCTCCATTGTGTAATGTTGTTGAAGAATAGAAAGACCAAGCTCAATTCCCTTCCATGTCCAAGAGGAATTATTTCTTTCACCTGTAAGATGTAAAAAGTCTTCCTTCTTAAAATATTTAGCCTTGAGTATTTTTGAAAGTAAGTGATCAGGCTGATGATAGATTCTCCAAGATATTTTAGTTAGTAGATCATGATTCAATAATTCCAAATCTCTGAATGCAAGACCCCCCAAATCTTTATAAATACACATATTCTGCCAAGCTATTAAGTTCAAACCCTTATTAGACTTAAACCCCCACCAGAACTTCCTTTGTAGAGTATCTAGTTTTTTAAGCAAAGTCTTGGGAATCTTAAATGTACTCATTTGATACATGGGTACTGAGTTTAGAACTGCCTTAACCATAGTAATTCTTCTAGCTTGATGCATATTGATTCCTTGCCAATTACCTAGTCTTCTTTCAAATGCAGATTGCAATTCTTCAAAGGCCTTGACTTTAGACTTACCAATGATAAGTGGTGAGCCTAAATATTTCTCATTTTTCTCCATTGTTTTAACTCCTAATATGTTACTAAGAGTATTGCACACAGATGGATCCAGATTGTTACTGTAATGAACAGAAGATTTGTCAAAATTAATGACCTGACCAGATTGTGAACTAAAATCCTGCAGAACTTGGAGGAGATTATTCACACTGGTTAAATTTGCTTGAGTAAAAAATGAGACAATCATCTGCAAAAAGCAGATGATTTATAGGTGGAGCACCTCTTGCTGCAGTAATACCTTTGATAGCCTTTGAATTATGATTCTCTACAAGAGTCCTTGAAAACCATTCCATTGCAATAATGAATAGATAAGGAGATAAGGGATCTCATTGTCTAATACCTCTTGTAGGAGTAAATTCATCACAAGGAGAGCCATTAAGACGAACAGATAAAGAAGTAGTACTTATGCATTGTTGGATTATATTACACCAATCTTCATAAAAACCAAAACTTTGGAGAACTTTTAGAAGAAAAGGCCACTCTAACCTGTCAAAAGCCTTTGACATATCCAATTTGAGTGCTAGCCAACCACTCTCTCCTTCCTTCATTTTCATAGAATGGATCAACTCATAAGCAATCATTGTATTATCATTAATCAATCTACCTGACACATAAGCAGCTTGGTATGGAGATATAATTCTTTCCATGGGAGGTTTCATTCTAGAAACAAGAATCTTAGAGATGATTTTGTAAGAAGTATTGCATAGCCCAATAGGTATAAAATCAGAAGGAGTAAAAGCTTTCTTGTTTTTGGGAATTAGGGAAATGTAAGTTTTATTCAGCTGTTTTGGTAGAAACTTAGTAGAAAAGAAGTTCTTTACCATGTCACAAACATCATCACCTACTATGCTCCACTGAGACTTGTAGAAACCAGCTTGAAAACCTTCAGGACCTCGGGCTGACCAACTCTCCATGCTTTTTAAAGTTTTCACAATCTCCTCATCAGAAGGTGGTAAAAGAAGTAATCTACTGTCTTCTTCGGTGATTAATGTAGGAATATGAAGATAATGTTGCTCCTCAATGGAAATATTACCCGAAGAACTAATGTTCTTAAAATGATTAGTTAACATAACAGCTATATCTTCTCTTGAGTGTAACCAATTACCATTAATATCTTGTAAGGAGTCAATATTATTCATTGCTCTCTTCCTCTTAGTTAAGGTATGGAAATACTGTGTGTTGTAATCCATTTCCTTTACAAAATTATCTCTAGATTTTTGTTTATAAAACTCATACTGAATTTTGTGCCATTTATCTTTTCCAACCTCAGCTGCCTTGACATTGTTTTCATGAGAAAAAGGAAGTGCTTGGATGACTGATAATTGTTGTAGAGAGTCCACATTCTGATTAATGTCACCAAAATGTATTCTGTTCCATTTAGAAAGTGTGATTCTTGTATATTACAGCCTTTTGATGAGTTTATAACCAGGAGAACCTTGCACTGATTTTTCCCAGGCTTTTGCAACTTCAACTGCACATGTTCTATCTTGTAACCAAGTTTTGAAAAACTTGAAAGGCTTCCAGAGTTTTGGATGAGAATAATCAGTAACCAGCATAATTGGACAATGATCACTGCCCATTTGAGTAAGATGAAGAAGTTTTTAGTCTGTGAAACTAGTATTCCAAGACCCATTGACTAAGGAAAAATCTATTCTTGACCTCTTTTCACCTTTACCAATGTTGTTGTTTGACCAAGTATGCCCCATGCCTATAAAACCCAAGTCCTCTAAACCAACTTCTTGAAGTATAGAATTAACCATTCCATCACTTGATGAAGAACTTGTAGAAGAAGTATCAAGTAGATGAAAATTTAGATCCCCCAGAAGAACCCAAGGTTGAGATATATTTAAACCAATTTGCTTAATAAACTCCCATTGTATTTTATTCTTTGAATAATCACAATAGCCATACATACAAGACAGCAACCATTCTGGCTGACTAGGATCACTTTGAACAGCTGCATGAATCATGTTATTTTCACAGCTCACCACATCACAAATAAAACCATCTTTCCACAGAATAACAAGGCCTCCTGAAAGACCAACTGGTTGCAGATATCTTGCATTTTGGAATCTAAAGGGAGCTAGCAAAGTTTTCATTTTATCTTCATGCAGCTTGGTTTCACAAAGGAAAATTATATCATATGCAAAAATTAATTATATGTAAAGAAAAAAGAAACCTAGAATATTGCAGCAATAAAGTTAAATTATAATGTTTTGACGAAAAAAGAGAAGAGGTTAAATTTTATACCTGGTTCCCCTCTTTAGCTACAGCAGTTTGATTATCTCCTGGAGTGACCCTGCGAACAGTCTGGTCGGATGTTGTGGAGATTATTGTGGTGCTCTGTGAAGAAGACTCAGGTAAATGAGTAGTTTTAATGCTCGAGTTATCAACTCTCTGTCTCTTGCCTAGCCTACTTTCTTCATCCTCATTAATATCATCTTTCTTGAGAAGAAAATACAGATTGATCACTTCACCATCCTTTGGAGGAACAAAGACTGCTTTTTTAACAAATTTTTTCTGAGTGTTCTTCACAGCAGGAGCCTGGTTAGACTTGATTGCAGCAATGTTCTTACTAATATTATCCACCTTACCAACGAAATACGACTTTTCATGAGCTGCTTTCAGATAAGTAGCAACAACCTTACATACATCTTTTGAATGATTAATAATGTAGCATTCAGTGCAGATGTTAGTCGGTTGTCTCTCATAGAAGAATTTTTGCCACTTTGTTACTCCAGCCATGGTGGTGCACTTAACACCTCTTCTCAGTGGCATAGACAAATCTACATTAACACACACCTTCACGGGATTACTACCAACTGGTATGACATCTTTGGGTTCAATGCCAGTGACTTCCCCCATAACTTCACCAATTTTTGTTACAGATGAGGCATTCATATGTTCTGGCAGAATGTATTTAAGCTGAATCCAGAATTGTTGAAATCCCCAATGCTTCTCTGTGTAGATCATACCTGGAATGTAGTCGTGCACTACCAATAAATGCTTATTGATAATCCATGGACGTTCTTCTATTACTTTGTTCAGCAAATCCCAATCATTGAACTTGAAAATCATCATATTCGGTTCTACTTCTGCAATTCTTAGATTATCCATTGTTAGGAATGGCCAGGTGAAAGTGATGTACTTCTCAACAGTATCATAACTCATTCTTCCTTCAATAATTATTTTGCCTATAGCACTTGCTTCCCATTCTGATTCATCTTCTTTTCCATTGCTGGTACTTTGGCTGACCACAGCAACTTCATTAGTATTCCCCAATTCCAATGTAGCTTGCTTGAACTTGTTAACCAGATCAACCGCATGACTAGTATTACCTTCCTCCATTGCTACCAAAAACTGTAAGTCTGTCTTTTTCCAATGTTTCAAACAAAAGGGTTTCGACAACATAAAGGAGGATATTGATTTTGAGGGTAGATAGGGGAAAAGTGATTAGGGTTGTGAGGGTAAAACTGGGTGAAAAGGTGACTGCTGGATAAATGCGAATTATAATCCAAGCTGTAATTATGGAAACATAATATGTTATATTTTTTCCAAGTTTGGTACTTATAACAGCTGTACGTGCACGTATGTAGGAAAATTAGGCAGCAAAATAGCTGCATGCAGCTGACTTTCGGAAATTTGAAATTTTTTGAATCTTGACTGTGGCGGGATAAGGGAAAATCGGTCCTAGATGAGTTGAGTCGAATCCGAAACTTCTTCAACAAAGCACCTTTAGCAAAAGCTTTGAATTCCATAACATCTAATCTTGTAAGCAAAAGCTTGAAGACTAGTTCAGCAAAAGCTATGATCACAACATAAAAATTAGCAAAAGCCATTGGAGATAAAATGAACTGCAAACGCAATAAGGGAAAACAAGGAAATTAAGCAACCATGTTTAAATTTTAGCAAAAATTGTAGTAATGTAAAATAGACTATGCCAAAAGAAGGAATCAATGAAATAGAGAATAAAAACATAGCAAGATTCATAAATAGCTAAAAAAAAGGTCTAAAATTTCATAAAACTTGACAAAGATTAATGAAAGTTCGAGGAAGAAATAAAAACCGGGTTGACTCAGCTATCGCCCGATTCGCAGAGCCCAAAAAAAAAAAAACAATTTTATATTAATTCTTATTTCTTACATCTAATTTAGTTTTTATCAATTTTGACATTGTAGTGAACCAAACTTAAAAACTATAGAACATTAGTTGGGATATGGGAAATGAAATATTTTGGGCCCAACAATTTGAGGCTCTAGGCAATGGCCTAGTCTATAAGACGGCTCTGCGGCCTCTGCCCAATCACAGCAAGTAGGAACACTTCAGTTTTATTCTCACTATGGCTCTTAAACATAAGTTGTTTTACAAAGGTAAAATACATGGATGAACATTTCATAACACCTCAAAGTAACTTGAATAAATTATGAACGCCAACAGTTCAATCGGCACAAAACCTAGTTGAATCCAGATGCCATAAAAGAACTTCAGCATAGAACTGAATACAAAGGTTTTGCACACTGCAAGCTTCTGCAGTTAAAACCAAATATGGTGTCTGCTTATCATTCCAGGATATAGGAATCAGAAGTAGGAGTATAATAAACGAAATATCCACTTATCAAGCTGAAGGAATCATTGCTGCTACGAGGGCTTGATCCTCCTTTTCTGAGGTTTCCATACTTGATGAAGACTTGCATATGAAGTAGAAAACTGCACTCATGATGTGGTCGATCAGAACAATAAATGAATACATAAACACTAACAGTGGTCCTTCCCATAACCTAGAAGACCCATCTCCATAGCTTACTGTATTAACTCTATGGTCATACAACCCTTCCACAAACGCCAGTCCAATCATGGACCCGAAAGATATCAGAAGACCCACTTGAATCTGTCCTTGAATCAGGGAACTCGATTTAAGAATAGCCCGTCTACCCGATATATCTTCCAAGATAGAGATTACAATTGAAAGTTTGCATATAATAATAGCATTGGCGAAAATAACAACAAACACCAATCCCACCACTACAAATGGATAAGTAATCATCTGAGGTGGAAAGCCTAGGAATGAGAATACATTGCAGATACCGATAACAAAGATAAGAAACAAGGCAATGCAGCTAATTATGAGCATACATACCGATAAATACGTCCATAAAAGACGTTTCCAGATCTTACCGATGACAGCAAAGAACTTGGAATTGTGAAAGTGTGTTCTCAGATAAGTGCAATCAACAGCATAAACAGTTGATGCTTTTGATAGTAGTGAAAATGTGACGTAAAACGGCAAACTAAATGTGAAAGAAACGGTCATTTCCGATAAACTTATGCACAACTTTTTAATAAGAGGCTTCATAGGCAGTCCGCTTGACTGCCCTACTAACATAAGCTTAGTACTTAGACTCTTCGCCATAGATTGATCTAGCAATAAATTAGACAAAGATATGGCAGATAAAGGACAAATGAGTAGAAACAATATCAACATGAAAGCCGAATTATCGTATCTAAGTATTCTTACAGCTTCTCTTAAGATCTCTAATGCATCCATTGAATCAAATTGTTGATCAATACAAAAACTTCTGCGTCTATCGGAATCCAAAGTTTCCATTTCAAACACATGTAATGGTGTTTCTTCGCCATCACTACTGTTCAAATCATTTGACTCTATTTGTTCACAATGCCCAACTGTCACCTCCATTGAAATCAATAGAATAAACCTCTAATTGCAGTAATATTCGATCTACAGCAGCAATTAACCAGATTCTATAAGAAGAGATCAGATCTTGTATAAAAAACTACAAATGTAAGTACCTTTAATAGACGATTCAAGCTTCAAAACCCTAGAAATGGAAGTAAGAACCTTGAGTTTCAGTTCCTGTATTTGAAATACTGATAATTAGGGTTTTACTATTGGAGGGATATTTCAAATTAAGCTTAATTTGAATTGAAGAAATGAATCAGAAAACTTTGAGATTTTTTCTGTCGGAAAAAATCGAATCCAAGAGAAGAAAACTAGATGCGATACAATACCAAGTGTGTCTTTGAAGAAGTAAAGAAAGAGTGTCGGTTTGGACATTTGGATCTTGTTACCAGGAACACCCAATTTTAAAGAAGCCTATTATTGGGACGTCACATTCCAATAGAGGGGCGTCGTCACTCAATAAGACAAAAATGGGTCACCCATAAGTAATTTTCAAAACCCCATATCTAAAATATTTTTATAATGACAAAACTACCCCATTTATTTATTATTAATCATTTTTTAGGTTAAATTACAAATATTGATTTATCGTTTGAGATTCAACTAACATATTTTGTTTTTCCGGATTGCGGATAAAACGAAGACAAATTTTCTAATCCTAGAATACTCTTTGGCTTACCTACGGTTAGGAAATAAAGAACTCCTAGCCGTAACTGGTTGAAAGAGCGACTACGGTTAGGAATTTATATATGAAACCCACCCGTAAGTGAAGAAGATTCCATCTACCTTTTTTCTTTTTAGTTCATGGCTGACTATTGTTGTTGTTGCTCCAACCATGGATTGTGTGGATAGTTTCAAGAGGGGATTTCTAAAAAGTTAATAACATCATGAAGTATTGGATTGAGTTGATATTGCCATTATTTTCGTGAAAATATTTCGAGCTTTATAGGATAGAAGACTTTGGTTGCTTGTGAGAAGATCATTTAAAAAATGTATTAGGTGCTGCCATTATCTTGATGGTGATTAACGGAAGTAAAAAGAGTTGTTGGTTGTTGTTAAGAAGTACAGTAAATTCGATGTAAAGAAGACGCACAGTAAAGTATGGGAAGAAAGTTCTTATTTATTTCACTTGCAAATTCGATGATGGTTATAATCATCATTCTTGGGATGATGGATGCACATCTGTATTACAGTTTGTTTTGTTGTTTTTGATCATGTTGCATGATTTAGTGTATGTACAAGCTTCTATCTATGATCCTTAGCTCGTGAATATCATTTGTTACAAATGCGGAAAAGAAATGAAAAGAAAAGCAAATCTTATGTCCACTAAAGACTGTTTCTTGGTTGTAGTTGAATATCTCCAGACCGCATGCATGTATGTGAAGAATTGCGATGATAATTCTGCTAAAAGTGAATGAACGATTGAAATCTCTCCACCTGCAACAGTTGATAAATGAGTCAGTATGAGGTAGTTTAGAGCAAAATTTGTTAATTTTGTTTCTGAAAAGCAGAAGTTCTGAGAGAGAGAATTGAGCTCAACCCTGTAACGATTAGGATAATCAAAATCGAAACCAACATTAACTGTTTGCGGTTGGTCTTGGAAAACCCAAACCTAACCGTAAAGAGACTTTCAAAAATAAAGGAATTCCATGATTACTTGCGGTTAGGTTTTATCAAAGTCGAACCTAACCGTAAAACTATTACGTCTAGAAAACCTAACCGTAAATTCACATACAAATCAAATATCTAAAAAATTCATGGTTGGTAGTTCTTTAGGCAATAATGTGATCTGATATCCAGAGCTAGCTTTTGTAATCTTAAAACTCGAAGAACCTGTAAGTCGGCAAGACATTTTAATTTAGTAAAAGTTATTATCTCTCTCCACTATTTTGGGTTAACTGTTTAACCTCCCTCTGTTAACTCTGCTCTTCTAATGCTGATATCCGTCCTAATGTGCTTGCATCTTCGCGTCAGTATCTTATGTGCACTAAGGCTTTACCGATCACTACACCAACTATGTATTTCTCTAATTATAAGCAGTGTCTTAATCATGTTCTTTACTCTAATCTTAACCAGTATCAAGTTCATATTATCAACCAACCTTTGCTTACTTATTGAACTAATCTAAATAGAGTACAAGTAGAAGAAATTAATCTACATCAGCAGTGGACATTACCACATCATATTCAAATTTTAAATTACTGCTTTGATTCAAATGATCAAATATTTGGACACACAAATGCGAAAAAAAAAATTGAACATGAATCGACTGAATTAACATTTCTCTTTCACAAATCCAACAAGCCATATCTCTCAAGTCAGAATCTGAAACTTTTAACACTCAGATTCAACAATTTCAAAAATAAAACCCAAATTCTGCCTTCTCCATTGCTGGCAATTATATCAGTTGCAATCCCTATCATCAACCCTGAGAATGCCTGAAGTTTGCAGAATAGCTGAATCAATAACATCATCTGCCCAGGTCCTTGAAGAACACATGTAAATAGTAAATCCATTAGTTTGACAACCCTCATCACTGAAATCTAATACAAGTATACAACTCCTAAAAAATACATCAAAAAGTGCAAGCAGAAATGCAAGACCTCTTTCTTGAAGCTTTGTCTAAGAGTACTTCCTCTGTAAAAGAAAGGGACCTTAACTACAATAAAGGAAGCCAATTCACTACACCAGAGAATTTCAAATTAGCTAGGTCAAATTCAGTAGCATTATCTAAGTACTGCCCCGTAGGATTCCATTTCTAGCAGTATCTTAAAATCTTTTCAAGTAAATAAAAGGAAACAATTACAAGAAAATTGTTATCCCTGGACTTGTTAATAAGATTTGCCAACTAAATTTTGTTAAAACTCCATAAAAACGCTAGAGCAGTAGTCAGACAATAACGTATGTGCAGAATGAGTTACTCCTATCCGTTAGACACTTAACAAAGCCATGTCAACTGGTTGGTAATGCTCTTTATAAAACAGCAAATTGCAAGTGTTAATTAGTCAATCAATAGTTCGTCTCCTTATGTTGTTAGCGAGCTACTGTTAAAATGGACTTTTGTATTCAAGTAACGTCATAGGTAACAAAAGAATATCTTTTTAAAACTAAATGCCACCAAAAGTCGGCACTTGTATGCTCTCATCTCTTATAACTTGCACAATCAATAAAAAAATGGTTGTACAACTATTGTATTAAAAATTTAAAATGTGCCTAACATGGGAATTGGTATGGCTCCGAGGAATATCAAAGTTGAGCAACTAGAATCCGTAGCTATATGCACAAAATCCTTTCGTACACATTGAACTAAATAGTCATAACTCATAAGGAGTTATATAGCATTTCGTGATATCAAGTGAAAATGTGGAACAAAGGGAAATGTATGTGTTATCATTATTATGCTACGTACAAACATCACTAGCGTTGGATACTAGTTAGTGATTATACACCTTAGGAACTAGTTGTTTTTTAGTTTGTTTTTTGATAATTGAACTTGCATGCTGTTGACAACCACTTTGTTCTCGTGGGGAAATAATCCAAACAAAATGTAGCATAATTTTTATTACGGAGGAAAGCATGGAGGGAGGAAAGTAGGAAATGAGGGAGAGAGATAACGAGTACCTCAACGACTTCGACTCTCATATCCAGACGTTTCAAGGCCTTGACAATCCAAACCAACTTCATCCGATGTGCCTTGCTCAGGTCCCTCTGCTTATGGTTACAACATAGCTACAATAAGCATGAGACCTATTATTCTTTCAATGAAAGTAATATGTCATACAATGATCTGCAGATGCTTATATTTCAATTTGATAAGCCCTGATAAACTTGTAGCTCTAGATTCTCCAAGACCGATCATCTACTTACATGAAAAACAAAAATACAAAACAAAACTCAAACCTATAGAACTGGCAAGTCGCAACCAAAAACAAAATCTCAACAAGTAGATAACTTTTTTTGATCGGACTCACTAGATAACTTGTTCATAACTGACAACCCCAAATTTAAAAATCACAGATAATCCAAGATCATTCACGGTTAGGTTTTGTCCAAGTCGAAGCCAGACGTAGAACGATTACGGTTGGATACTAAACCTACCCGTAAAACATCTTTTAAATTTTGGACATAGAGGATTATTCACGGTTAGGTTTCGCCTTAGTCTTAACCAACCGTGGAATCTACATTTACGGCTGGAAGTTCTTCAAACCAAACCGGAACACATTCAGAAATCCAATTTACAATTGAGAATAAAGAACTCCTAACCATAAATCCTCTACACCCTATTTTTTTCATGCTAATTTCAATCAATCCAAACCTGTTCGAAACACAAAAGTAAGAAATAAAAATCGGTTTATCAAATCTTACCTCACATGAACCATGCATTCTTTATCAACCTAATTCTTCCACATCTTTAACATAATTTTTAATGGACAATGACAATCCACTTTCAATTGAAGGAAAAAAAAGTTTTCAATTGAAGGAAAAAGAAAAGAAAAGAGGAGACGTTTTTTTTTTTCTACAGTTGGGGCAGAGAGGAAGAGGAGGAGAAGTTTGATTTGGTTTTGTTTAGCAACTTAGTTATTAGGTTTTTATTTGATCGAGGGTAATTTAGATATTTGGAACTGCCCTAGGACCTCCCAGTAACCAACTTTTGAGTCATTAGGAAACCATGCGAAGCCCCTCTATTGGATTGTGACACCCCAATAATAGGCTTCATTTTAAACTAGACCACTCTACTTGCACGTGGAACGCTGACGAAATTGTAGTGTGTGAATTAAATTATTTTTACTTCCAATTTTATACTCTAGGGTAAATGAAATTACTTGTATTGTGTGTGCATTTACTTCCAAAAATTTTATTTGTTGTTGTGGGGCCTACGGTCTACAGATGTGCGGCTCATCTAGATAGTTAGGATTTATCTTTATCTTTATCTTTACCTATATATATATATATATATATATATATATAGGATACTTGTATGCATGTAACCCTACTAATGTGATGAATAAGGAACTCTCTGTCTCTTTGTGTTTTGCTTTGATTCCACTACAAAACGTTATCATGCACGAAGTTATACCGCAGAGCTAGTCGGTTGAATTTTTTTTCTACATGGATGATTTATATCAAAGCAGTTATGCAATTATCGTCAAGCTAATATTGGAAGCGCTGGAATCAAATCATCTGTCGCTTGGAATCCTCTAGGAAAAAAGGAGGAAAGCTTGGAATCCTCTAGGAAAAGAGGAGAAGGAAAAGTCGATCCTGATGTGGGGGAAGACTGATCCGATATGGGAAAAGAGGAGAACCAAAACATGTTTGTTTGGGTCTCTATATCTGTTTGCGAGGAGAATGAACTCTTGTGAAGAAATTCTTTATTCGGCGATCCTGTGTTTGTTCGTGAGGAGAAAGGAAAATCTTCAGTCCGGTCCAACCCAGTCCCACCCGATCCAGCAGGTGACCTGACTTATTCCATCCTGGTTATGTGTTGTGCACGACCATGGCTGTTCTAGTTTTGTGTATATAGAGCGGGAACCGAAGTCTGAGGTATGTAACTAACGTGGGTTTTTACATTGAATACTTGTTGGGCTTATTTATCTGTTTTTTTTTTTTGGAACATACCTAGTTCAGTTTTTTTTCCCCTTAATATAAGTCCATATCATATAAATGGTCATTTTAAATTATGACTGTTGATCTCGTTCATTAAGAATTTTGGTTAATGTTATTTAGTTCTCTTGAATATGATATTGGCTATAGTTGAATGGTGTATGTTATTCAATTGGTTGTACCAACTCGATTCTAATGTATTCATTTGAGGTTTAGAAGTACTTGAGCAACATTATTGCGTACTTGATATTTTCTCCCCAAATTTGAATGTTCCGTGGGACAAGTATCAACCGAACGTGGGATCAGCTAAAATGTAATTCTAGCTCCCATCATAAATGAAAGAGTTGGAAATGCACCTGGTCATATATGTTGGTATATACAATGTAATGTGTGTATCATAGTAGCAACCAATTTCCAGAGGAGGTTATTCTTTAGACATCAACTTTAATGACAAGAAGAACTTTGCTTGGCCAATTGACTATTTAATTGAACTAGATCCAATGTCTGCGCTTATGGATTGAAAAGTACATCATTCCCACGAGACATATATTCTCCAAAGCACTTGAGATATATCTGGATGAAATGAAACATATATTCACTCTAAAGTAATTGAGTTGAATCCGACTTTTGTTACGTAATAATGTGACTACGATGATTGGATCATCGATCGAATCACTGCTCAAAATTTGTTGTCGAGATGGAACAAAAACTAAAAGTCACATAAGCTCTGTACGTACTAAGGGCTAATCACACCTTGTTAAGTTCAAAGGGTGTTCATGCGTGAACTATTACCTGCTTTTTGGAAACTTACAGTGATGAGAATGTAATTTATGGAATCTTTTATAGTCTCTAATATATGTGGAAGGAAACATATTTTTAGAGAAAATAACGAGTCAGTCTAGTTAAATGTAAATCACTATAGTATTTGGAATATTGAATCCAATGATGAAATGTTGGGAATTGACTCATACAGGCTTTGACATAACCATAACGACACTTTGGTTGTGACATGATGTTTTGTTTTGAAAGGACTCTCGCAAACATCAATTTATTTGAGTGAACGATACAATGGCAAAAAGATTAACATAACGCGAAGTGACGGCATATCTCACAACAAGTGTTTTCTAAAATACTAGATGCACCACCCGCTAGTTCCCATTATGCTTTTAAAGTTAGGAAGCACATCACTCATTTTACAAAGTTTATTGTAAAACAGATTGAGACCATCCGAAGATGCAAATGGTAAACAACCTATATTACAAATAAAACAAGGTGATCTAGAAATATATCCACACAAAATGCGGACCTTTAAAGTGACTTATGGCTCTGGTGGATGTTTTCACACTTTGGACTAGTTATAGTTCCCAAGAAATGTTGCGTTTGGAAAACTACTAGCACATATTATACATGTAAGGGCTTACCACCCCTTGTAAATGCTAGAGAGTATACATCAAAATGACTTGATGGTTATTGCATGTTTAAAAGGATCAATGTAGAGCATCCTATACCCATGGTCTCGCAGAGGCTACCATCAAAGGTTACATATGGTGTCTAAGCAATAGGTTATGCGTACCAACCTACCTTTTATTGATTTGGGGATATGAAATATCACACGCATCTTTACTTAATTCGATTTAAAACCCAATATTAGTCAACCTTTTCTGCGTACTAGTTGGTAACTGCACTTAAGCTTGACTTTCGTGTTCTTACGCATTTTTGGTTGCACTATATATGTGCCATTACAACTCCACATCGTACTCTGGTTGGTCTTAAAAAATGTTAAGTTTTTATGTTGGAAATGAGTTTCCAACAGTTATACGCATTTTAAAACTTTTTGCAGGAGATCTCTTACCGCTAGATTTGCGGGTTATCACTTTAATGAGATAGTCTTCCCGTTGTTAGGGGGAGATAAGAAAAAGTATTTTCTAAGAGAATGACATGAATTGTCGTGGTGTGTTTCCACTGTGTCTCATATTAATTGTTGTACTCCAAAATGTAAATGTGAAGCGACAAAGAATAATCGATTTTAGAAAGTGCGCTGATATCGGCAACATGTCAAGATCACACATACCAGCTGCAAATATTCCTGCAAGGTTAGATATCCACAGTGTGGGGTACACCATAGACTAAGGTGTTGCAACTACATTTGGTGGAAGTGTAGTTGAGGCCGTAGATCCATAAAGGAAGTTGGAGAGACCACTTGGTTCGATCAATCCTCACCTAGAAATGAAGTAGGTGAGTAAGGCACAACTTATTTATATCATCAGAAATTATCTCATAAGATTGTCTCTGAATATGTCCATGAATCAAACTGGAGGACGCTCCGAAGATTAATGATTCCAGAGAACAATGACATCCCAAATGGATTATGAGAATGCGCACGGGTCAATGGAAAGATCATGCGGGGATATTGATGATTAATTTCATATACACTTGCTTAAGGAAATAGAGAAATATGAGATCTAACCAAGCTCCTTGTTGCTTAATGTCAACGAAGAGCATATTTGGCCTATACAATCCAGGTAAAACTTGGTTCATTGAAAAAATATACAGGTATTTGGTATATTTTTTTCGTCACAAGGAGAGGACTTGTGCCAAAAAATTTCGGGGATATTTGGAAACTTTAGCAAGGAGTTTTTGTGGATGATCGAAATTTTCATCTGATCATCCACAAATGATCGGATGAAAATTGCTCAAGGTTATTCTTTGCTTCTATGTGCTCTGTCTGCAAGCAAGATCAAGATAGCATGCCTCATCTTCTATGGTCCTGCAGCTTCAGTTTGAAAATCTGGAAGTGGTTAGGTAACATTTTCAACTTTCCCACTCCTGCTTCATTTGAAAATATCATACATTATGCAAAACTTCGTAGTCCCATAGTCAAAGAAGTATGGATTACTGCAGATTTCTGCACTATGAGAGAACTGTGGTTTCTTAAGAATAAGATCATGTTTGAAAATGTAAAACCAAATGAAAATGCTTTCAAAAGCAGAATTTTATACTTGGTTCACTATGGAGGGTACAGGATGAAAGGGACCAGATGGAGTCAAGACTATGATTCCAGAATTTTAAACTTCTTCCAATTGGGTCATATGAGTACTAAGTTCACTGACATTAAAGAATGTTGCTGGTTGAATCCACCTAGAGGCTTTGTCTTGTTTTGTTGTGATGGAGCTGCAGCAGGAAATCCAAGCCTTGCAGGCTTTGGCATAATAACAAGAGACCATGAATGCACTGTTATTGGTACTATCTCAGGAGGACTTGGAATTGCTTCAAATTATATAGATGAGTCTCTTGCAATCATTTGGGATATTGAGTGGGCAGTAAAAATACATTGTGATAAGATCAGACTCAAAAACAGTGGTAGAAGACTTTCAGAAGGGGCACATTCCATGGTGTTTTGAATCAAGATGGCATAAAGCTACAGCTCTTCTATCCCAAATCTTTTATGAACATTGCTACAGAGAAATCAATTTTTTTGCTGACAGTTTGGCTAAGAAAGGAGTAAACCTGCAAATGGGAGAAGTTGTTCATCACATTGGAAAACCAGCTCACTTAATACAGGTTGAGATGCCTAATAGGAAATACTATAGATTTTGTTGAGTATTCTTAGTTATTTTGTTTCTTTCTTTTTTGGTTGTTATCTTGTTCCCTTTATTGTAAAAATATTTTAGCTAATTTCTTTTAATAAAAATGGTGATTCAGCAAAAAAAAAAAAAAACAATAGTTGGGTCTGAATCATACCAATATGAGAATTTCATAATCACAAATTTAAATTACCGATCTTTCACCAATTTCAGTTCATCTTTGGCATCTTAAATTGCATCTCCACTTCCAACAACAGACCCAGGCTCCTGCCGGTACGACACGGGTCATAACCTAGTTGAAATGCAATCGGCAACAAAGACTATATTAAACATCGTGGTTAAAATCTAAATCAAACTTGATTCTCGGAGCTTGATATAAAGCTCTAATCTTCTACTACATCTTCTCATAACCTTAATCTTTTACCGCCTCTGTTGTCCTACCTATTCTCATTCCTTTTTTTCTTTCTACTACCTTTCTTTTTTAGCTCTTTTTTGTTTCGTTTAATTCATTAATTTATATGAATATTTATTTTGTTTGTGTTAGAGCATTGCTCGGTCGAACCCGCCAAGTTAGTATGTCAAGGTTGGTTGTCATTTTTAGTATCAAAACTCAAAAGTCGCTTGATTAGTTCACTAAAATCAACTTCGTTAGGTTAGACTAAGAAGTATATAAATGTTGAGACATACAAGTATTACTATGAAAACCTGAAGATTCTGAAGATGTATCGACATCAGCGAAGACATCATCCTTCTACTTGAGTTTAGTAATACAAGACTTGACTTGTTTCCATTTCTATATCGTTGCTTTCAAGTCGTTTAGATTGAAAACATAACATGCGAAGTTATATTCATGAAACTCTAGTATTAGAGACATGATCATCTTATTATGATCAAAGTATCAAGGAAGAATATGCAAGTTGTTTTACAACTTAGGTATATTAAATTACGAAGTATAACGCTTAATCTTTTGAACTTCGTAATTGCGACATAGACATAACATTTGTAATTTGTTTACTAGATTGTGTAATGAACTTAGGATTGATTCCATGCTTAGAAAACTATGTTTGATTACATGATTTTAGTGAAGTAAACTTACGAACTTGTTTCGTAGTTGAAAGAAATCAATAGGATTGGTGGTCCGGTTTTCATTGAAGATCTAAGGAAGGATTGTTCCATACTTATATTGGGAATCATGGTGAAACCGATCCATACCTATGTTGGGAGTCAAGATGATACCGATCCTTACCTATGTTGGGAGTCAAGGTAGTACCGATCCTAACCTATATGGGAGTCAAGGTAGAACATATCCCTACCTACATTGGGAGTCATGGTAGGAACGATCCCTATATGCAAAACCAATTTCTCTAGTCACGTAAACTTTAAGGTTTGTGTGATTTTGGAGATTGGGTTTGCTAAATAGGAAAGTTCAAGATGTCGACATAATGAGTAATTTGAACATGTGCATAGATCTTATATTTTGTTGTTCAAAGATATTCCTTGATACTCAAGGTGAGATCCCAAAACGAAATGTTTGAGAATCTTTTTGTTAAGATTTTCGAATATATATGTTTTGTTTTTCTAGCAAGCAAAAAATATCTCTGGAAGATATATTAGTTAAATATTTTATATGCTAGCTAATATTGAGTTGTATCCAAGAAGAATTTCAGTTATACAGTTGGATATTGGTTGGAATTAGAATAAATTCGGTTTTGGAAATTCCTTGGTGTCCAAATTACCTTGATCTATAAATGGTGAAGTTTGTTCTTCTTATAAACTTATCCTGAGGCAGGCAATTCATTTTGTAGTCATTTTTGTAGCCGACTAATAATATTATTCGTAATACTATCTTGGAGAGGAGAGTAACCTAATTAGGAGAAATCCCTTAGTCCGCTAATTTAAAGACTTCTTTGGGATCAAGAAGCGTCTAATAGTATTGTTGGTGGGAAACTAGAATTGCATTGTTATTTTAGTTTTCGATTATTAATTTGATTGACTAACGGTTGTTAACTCTTGATTGCACCTAGTTTGATTATTCTTGAAAGCCTTCTCTTTTGACATAAGGTCACTCAAACTAGATCAAGAGATTAACGGTAGTTCAGATCTGTTTTAGATCTGACTTTGACTTGTGATCATCCATTGTTAACAGACTCCGTTCTATGCGTGATCGGTCATAAGTTGGGATCAAGTTTGTTATTGTGCAGGTACAAAAGACATTGAAGATTTGAAGACAAGAAGATTTATTATTAGTTTCATATCTTTGTGATTTTCTCCGTGCACAAACTTAATCGGCTGGGATCCAACTAGATTTCTTTTATATTTGATAGACGATTGATTCAATAGTCGGAGTAGATCAGAAATCTATCATTTGGTGGTATTCTTAGTATCCAAATCTGATAGTTTGTAAATCTATATCTGGTTATTTCGGTAATCTAGATCTTGATTGATCTAAACATGACAAGAGAGTTTATTAGTTTAAATGGAAGAGCCTTTGTCGTACTCAACAAAATCTCTGATTAACTTCTTGGATTGATAGAGCGGTTACCAAACAGATTAGTCCTTTACTGTTTGGAAGACGATCCAAAGGAGTTGAGTGCTTGAAGTCTTCATAGCGGCTGAAGCAACTTAAGATAGTGGACTCTAACTTGGCCAAATAAGTTGTACACGCAGGGATGCTGAGGAGACTAGGTAACTAGGGGTAGATTACTTAGTTTCAACTATACGAAGTTGGTAGTGTTCTTGTATATCGAATTAATTATGAGAGTATTCAAAACTGGACTAGGTCTCGGGGTTTTTATGCATTTGCGGTTTCCTCGTTTACAAAATCTTATTGAGTCTTTACTTTTACTTTCCAAAATTATATTTATTGGTTTACTTATAATTAAAAGTAAATACATTGTACGTAATCCAATACTTGGGTTGATTCCTATAGTAGTGTTCGGTTTCGAACTAAAACTATATACCAAGTGTATACCTTGTGGTTTGCTATCTTCCTGTATCTGTCCAAATTAGATCATACAAGGTATGAGACTTATAGGTTGATATCAAAAGGATTATGGTGTACTTGGTACCCTCGTCATTTCAGTTTGATTGGGGTCTAATTGTTTTGTGTATTTTTACGGGGCGTGCGATATTTATCCTTATAGGTACATAGTTTTTGTTCTCCACTACTTCTTTTATCCTACGCATTCTTCTTTGTTGAATTCATTCTATTGCATCTCTTTTTTAGTTTATTCCTTTGTAAATTCATTCACTCACTCGTATAAGAGTTTATTTTGTTTGGTTGTGTTTATATATTTTGTTTTTGTTGTTGCGGGCAAGTGCATAGTATTTATAGTTTTTAACGATCATGTTGTTATCTTCTTTTCTTCTTTCTACTGTTTTTTTATAGCTTTTTCCTTGTTTAATTCAGTTATTCATTCGCGTAAGAATTTCTTTTTGTGTGCTAACTTTCCTATTTTATTTTTGTTACATGGTAGATGATCTTTATCTTGACAGGCTTTTTGGGATGTTTTACTATGTTTGTTATTAACAAAGGTTTATACTTGTTTTTTTGGATGATTTTTCTAGGTTTTTTCGATGTACTTTTATATATACTACGGATGTTGAGATTTTTCTCCCGTGGGTAACCTTTATATTAATAGGAAGTTGGTTGTTTTTCATTCGTATACTAATTATTACCGAGTTATTTTACTCACGTTTGCGAGTTTTTGTTGTACCAATCCTTTCAATATGTTTTTCCATCTATGAGAGTCTCTGGTTGATACTACGAACATCATGTCCTGCAGAGTTATCCAAATATGGCGACCCTTATCATTTATGAGGATATTTGGTTTCACTACGAACATCATTAACTGCAAGGATAGCTATCCAAACATGGTTATACTTATGCTAGTCGCCTATATTCAAATTTTCAATATTTTTTATCGCATGTACAATATATGGGAACAATACAACAATATAAATTAATAGGATAGATTTCTCAAAAATGATTTTCTATAATAATTTTATTTCAATGCAATAATTTTGTTTGAAAGTTTTTTCATTTTTGAAGAACATGATTCAAAATCGGCTATCGAACCTAACTAAAGTCCTATTTATGACTGGTCTTTATCATTTCCTAGCCGTAAGTCAAAACATTCGGAGTCACTTGTAGGTGGAAATTCATTTTTTCCAGTCGTAATGAAAAAGTTAAAACTAACTTACGGCTGAGAGTTATACATTTCCTAGCCATAATTGTATAATCATCTAACCTACGACTGTGAGTTCATCAATTCCCGATCGTAGGTAGTTTCCAAAACTAAAAGATGAAATTGAATTTCGAACAACCTAATCTATTTAAGCAATCAAAAATAATAAAAAATGGTGAGTTTTCTTTCCCAGTTTCACCTAGTAAAAGTCATTTCGATTCGATGATGAATCGTCATTTTGTAAAAAAAAAATAGAGAAGAGGGAAAATATAAACGAATAAAGAAGATAAGTAGAAGAATTTTTTTTTTTAGGTTTTTTGTTAGTTTGTTTTAGGATAGTTATAGATCTAGTTAATTATTCAAAACCTAAGTGGATTGGGTGAAGACAAGAGGAAGATGTGTTGGGTCTCATGGAGAAATATTTGCACTCCTATGAACAAGGGTGGTTTGGGTGTGAAGAATTTGAAGCTCACAAACTTAGATCTTTTGTCTAAGTGGATTTGGAGGTATACCAAGGAGAATGATGCTTTGTGGAGAAGGATAGTCCAGGAGAAATTCAAAGGAAACAAGGATTTGTATTTACCTGTGGATGACAATTTACCACAGGGCAGGAGCTTTTGGAAAAATATTTTAAAAACAAGTTATTTGGTTCAAAACAATTGTCCTTTTCAGGTTAAGAATGGGAGAGCTACAAGATTTTGGTATGACAAATGGTGCACCAATGGTGTTCTCAAAGACAGATTTCCAGCTGCTTTCAAAGCCTGCAAAAACAAGAATGCTTCAGTTGCTGGAATGGTGGTTAATGGAAGGCTTGTGTCTAATACAAGAAGGACTATGAATGGAGCTGAACAACTGCAATGGGATAGCCTGTGTAATGAACTAGGCCCAGTTCCAGCTTTTGATGAAGAAGTGGATGAAATATCTTATGAAGGAGACTATAGTGTGATGTGATTTTGAATTGAGTTGTAGTAAAAAGTTCGTTGAGACTTGTGAAAGCAATAGATTTTAGACTTGTAAAACTTAAAAACAAACAAAACTTAATTCAAAATTTAATTTCAAGATATTAGAAATAACCAAGACACTGATTTCACTATTACACATGAATGAATGATGGTAAATAATACAAAACTCTAATTATCTTTTAAGTCCCTTATTTTCTTAATTCATAAATAATCATACAAATCCTCAAATATTAATTATATTCCCTAAGCATAGATTATCAATTGACTAAACAAAGTATAACCTATCAAATTGAATCACAACTAATTAAGAAAATTATGCAAACAAATTAAAACTCTGCAAAAGCAGTGATTGAGTGAATTATAAATTAGACAAAATAAAATGTTGACCAATTATTCATGCATAAATAGCTTCCTAATTGCCTTGGTTATGGGAGAATTAGCTCATCATCGCTCAAAAGTTGATTTCATTGCTCAAAGTGTTTACAAAGATGAAATATAGTGAAAATGGTTAAAACTGGGTATTTGCAACGCTTATAATTGTTGCAAAACACTGTTACAGAGAACGATAACGTGGTAGTGTCGCTGTCACTGTTACTGTAGTACTGTGACCCACAATGGTTTGTCGTTGTCATTGTAGCATTAACGATTTTCGTATGTACGTCTTATGTTCTTCACAACAGCAATGAACGACTGCCTCTGGTGGTCTTTTGTTCTTCGTGTTCTTCAGCAGCAGCAGAAATGGAAGTTCTCTGCAACTTGATTTTCTCGCTCTGTAATGTTCTTAACTCTCCCTAATCACTTCCCCCTGGCTCTAATACTCCTCAACACCTTATATAGCCTCTCATGCACAAGAAATCTCCTCCATAACTCCATATATTTCTTCATTACTCGGCATTAAGGAAAATATTCCAGGAATATTTTCTTAACCTTTTTAATGTCCTCCGAGCCTTGATTTGCTTCAAACACACTCCCTACACGCTGATACATCATCCAGAAGTGGTATAACACGGAGCAGGCACAAGAAAACCTCTCGATCACACACTTAGAACTCGGAATGGACTAACCATAACCCGTGGCACTCTGTTTCCTTCTCTCGGATTATCTGACCAAATTCAGTCGAACCAAAGGCCTTTACCAAGCCTGATACGTCCAATCACGTCATCCCGAAGAGTTTCAGCCGTTGAGTCTCTCTAAAACATCCCTAAATCTCGACCCAAAATTTTGTTCTTCTGCAGCTACCATTTCCCGCCAAAACTGAAAATTTGAATGGTAGGGATGACCACCCCCTGACATAGACGGGGGTGCGAATAGTAGTTGCCTTGAGGGGTGCCCGGGGGTGCCCTTATCCAAAATAATGGTGCTTTTAGTACTTTTCTCCAGGGGGTCCAAATAACACTTTTTGAGCAACTTTTTCCACACAAGTGTATTTCTCCAAAAACACATACACAAACATAAAAACACCATAATAAGTATAAAATCAAGCACTAACAATGGAGACACTGGGGACAATTCAGACACAAAAATGTGTCTATCAAATACCCCCAAACTTATTATTTGTTAGTCCTCGAGCAAAACTAATATAGAAAATAAAATCCTAACTCACTAGGTGGCCCTAGTGACCGAGTTAATCTCGGGAGGGTTTACCAGAGGTGTACCCACAAAACCTTTACTCCAGACCCTAGCTATCTACGCAGAACCTTGAAAGGCACTAAAGAATCTCCTTGGTTGGCATACAATCATTGACTATAGGAGGAAGTATCCTGATGCGAAATTCCAATTGTTGTATACAAGTTTGCACTCAAGCATACTAAAATTCATATATAAGTGACAGAGCTCTACTCAGATAGTTTCTGGACATCATAACCGGAGTCAACCAATCACATGGAAAGATTAAGAAGATGGATGTAGAGAAAAACGTAGATGGTTTGACTAAGGTGAACGGTGTTTCCCATATATGTCTGAAGTCCACTACTATGATGAACCTATCCTAATGGACTGAGATACCGGTCTGACTAATATCAACACAGCTGGTAAATACAAGGGAACCAGCGGGTGATAATCCTAACTCTAGGTCAACACAACTGGCATATACAAGGGCACCAGTGGTCGACTTTATTGAATTTATTCCGATTGGTCTGATGGTCTGGTCTCAATTTTTTTTTTTTTTTTTTTTTTTTCATTTTTTTTTTTCATTTTTTTTGTTGGTATCCCAATCAGTCTATTTCACCCTAGAAATGGTAACAACTTGAATCGTGTGCCCCACCAAATCACTTAAAAGAAAAGAAAAATAAAAACAGAAGGTGAAAAGGATTCAACGAGATATGGCGAAACTACCATGTTTTTTTTTTTAATTCTAACACCTGAGCTCTGTGCTTTTATGAATAGATTCCATCTAATCAGATTGGTTCCTCAACTCTTACAACCAATATGCTTCCATCCACTTAGATTGGTTAGTGCCATCCTTAATAAACATAAATTTCTAGGCTCTGGAGTTTATTTATTCTAACAAAAAGGTAATAAAAAGTTCTACCCCACCCCCAAACTTAAATCTAATATTGTCCTCAATGTTTCTAATGAAAGAGCAAAACCAAAAAGTAAAGTAACATGAGGAATCAGTAAAGAGAGAAGTCGGAAAGATAGTACCTGGGTGAAGAGAGAAATCAAAAACTAATATACAACATACAATCCCCTCGATAGTCAATCAAGGGTAAACAGGGTCCTCCAGAGGGACCTCCTCAACATCACCTGTAGGAAAGGGCTCTAAAAAGGGTTTCAATCTCTGACCGTTGACCTTCGAAGAACTACTACCATCCGGTGTCTCGATCTCAACAGCTCCATGAGGAAAGACAATGCGAACAGTAAAAGGACCCGTCCACCGAGAACGTAACTTCCCGGGGAATAGATGCAAACGAGTATCATACAGAAGAACTTTTTGACCTGGATAAAATGACTTCCTTAAAATATTTCTATCATGCACAAGTTTTATTTTGTTCTTATACTCCTTAGCACTATCGTAAGCATCTATACGAATCTCTTCCAACTCATTGAGCTGGAGTTTCCTATGGGCTCATGCCTTGTCAAGTGAAAAATTTAGCTGCTTAACAGCCCAATAAGCTCTATGTTCTAACTCAAAAGGTAAATGACATGCCTTGCCATACACAAGTCGATAAGGCGACATTCCAATGGGGGTCTTAAACGCAGTACGTTAAGCCCATAAGGCATCAGTAAGCCTAGACGACCAGTCTTTCCGATTAGGATTAACTGTTTTCTCTACCTCTACTTGACCACTAGTCTGTGGATGATACGGGGTAGCTACCTTATGTGTAATACCATATTTCTTCATCAAAAGCCTAAAAGGTCCATTACAAAAGTGCGACCCTCCATCACTAATTATAGCTCGCGGTGTACCAAAACGTGTAAGTATATTATTTTTTAAGAACTCAATCACAACCCTATGGTCATTGGTCTTACAAGCAACCGCCTCAATCCACTTAGAGACATAGTCTACAGCGACAAGGATGTATAAGTTACCAAAAGAATTAGGAAACGGACCCATAAAGTCAATACCCCACACATCAAAGACCTCGACAACTAAAATAGGGTTCAAGGGCATCATGTTCCTACGGGAAATGGTTCCTAATTTCTGGCAACGTTCACAAGTAACACAGTAACTGTGGGAGTCTTTAAACAATGAAGGCCAATAGAATCCACACTGCAATATCTTAGCATCAATCTTCTTAGAACTAAAGTGACCCCCACAAGCATGATCATGACAGAAGGAAATAATATTGGACTGGTCACTCTCAGGTATACATCTCCTAATAATCTGGTCTGGACAATACTTAAACAAATAAGGATCATCCCAAAAGAAGTGCTTAACCTCGGCTAAAAACCTAGAATGATCTTGTTTACCCCAATGTTGGGGCATTCGACCAGTAACAAGATAGTTCACTATATTCGCTTACTAAGGTAATTGGGTAACAAAGAACAGTTGTTCATCAGGGAAACTATCCCTAACAGGAGGAGAATCATCAGGGGTATCCACAACAATCCTAGACAAATGGTCTGCTACTACATTTTCTGCACCCTTTTTGTCTCTAATGTCTAAGGAAAATTCCTGTAACAAGAGGATCCATCTAATCAATCTAGGTTTAATATCCTTCTTGGAAAGAAGATACTTCAAAGAAGCATGATCGGTGAAGATTATGACCTTAGAACCTAAGAGATAGGGTCTAAACTTGTCTAAGGCAAACACAATGGCTAACAGTTCCTTCTCCGTAGTGGTATAGTTCAAATGGGCATCATTCAGAGTTTTGCTAGCATAGTAAATCACATGAAGTAATTTGTTTTCTCGCTGACCTAGCACAACACCAATAGCATAATCTGAAGCATCGCACATGATCTCAAAGGGTAGGTTCCAGTTGGGTGCCTGGACTATGGGGGCGGTAGTAAGTAAAGTCTTAAGCTTCTCAAAAGCCTCTAAACAAGCATCATCAAAGACAAACTTAACATCTTTTGCAAGCAAATTGCAAAGAGGTCTAGAAATCAAGCTAAAATCCTTAATGAATCGACGATAAAAACTTGCATGCCCTAAGAATGACCTAATATCTCTTACGGTTTTTGGGACCTGTAAAGTCTTGATAATGTCAACTTTGGCTTTATCTACCTCTATACCCTTAGAAGATACGATATGCCCTAAAACAATTCCTGATCGAACCATGAAATGACATTTCTCCCAATTAAGCACTAGGTTCTTTTCCTTACACCTAGTCAACACTAATGACAAATGATGCAAGAACTCATCGAAAGATGAACCAAACACTGAAAAATCATCCATAAAGACCTCTAAGAACCGTTCTACCATATATGAAAATATGCTCATCATGCAACGCTGAAAAGTCGCAGGGGCGTTACATAGCCCGAAAGGCATGCGTCTATACGCAAAGGTACCAAAGGGACATGTAAAAGTGGTTTTTTCCTGGTCTTCTGGGGAAATAACGATCTGATTATAGCCAGAGTAGCCATCTAAAAAGCAGTAATGACTATGTCCAGCTAATCTCTCTAGCATCTAGTCGATGAAGAGAAGGGGAAAGTGGTCCTTCCTAGTGACCTTGTTCAATTTCCTATAGTCAATACAAACACGCCAACCCGTGGTCACTCGGGTTGGGATTAACTCATTATTATCATTCTGGACTACAGTAATACCGGATTTCTTGGGAACAACCTGAACGGGGCTGACCCAGTTGGTGTCTGAAATGGGGTAGATAATGCCTGCATCTAACAACTTAAGAACCTCGGTTCGAACTACTTCTTTTATATTTGGGTTCAGTCTACGTTGCATCTCCCTAGAAGGTTTGGTGTCACTCTCTAAATAGATCTGATGCATACAAACAGTGGGACTTATACCCTTAATGTCTTCTATGGTCCACCCTAAAGCTTCATTGTTGTTTTGAAGGATGGTTACTAGCCTACTTTCCTGATCACTATCCAAGTCGGATGCTACAATTACAGGTAAAGTTTCAGATGGGCCTAAAAACATATACTTCAGGGTATCTGGCAATGGTTTTAGGTCCAACTTAGGAGGCTCTTCTAACGAAGGAACTAGGGTAGACTTAGAAACTGGTAGTGGTTCGAACTTAGGTTTCCATCCATTACTAGTGTCTAACAAAGGGTTTGAATCTAACAAAGCATTCACCTCATTAATCACATTATCATCATCAAAATCAATCCCAAAGTGAGCTAGGAATTTCTCTAATGGATCTTCTAACAAAGTGTTTGGTAAAGACTCCTCGACTAATGTTCCTATCATGTTCACCTCTTCTATGCTCGAGTCATCTAGTTCAGAGGGTAGCTTACTAATATTAAAAATGTTCAGCTCAATAGTCTTATTACCAAAAGACAAATTCATAATACCATTTCGACAGTTAATGATCGCATTGGATGTAGCTAAAAACGGGCAACCTAAAATCACTGGTATTTGGTTCTCTCGGGTCGGGGGACAGGTTGGGTATCTAGGATAACAAAATCCACTGGATATATAAACTTGCCGACCTCTATAAGAACATCCTCGATTACACCACGAGGAATTTTAACGGACCTATCGCCTAAGGAGTGTCATCTGGGTAGGTTTCATCTCACCAAGTCCTAGCTTAAGGTACACATGGAATGGGAGTAAGTTCACACTGGCTCCTAAGTCAAGCAACGCTTTCTCAACACGGTATTTACCTATTGTGCAAGAAATGGTAGGGGACCCTGGGTCTTTATACTTGGGAGTAGTGGTATTCTGAATAATAGAACTCACGTGACTAGCTAGAAAGGCTTTCTTCTGGACATTAAGCTTCCGCTTTCGCGTACACATATCCTTAAGAAACTTCGCATAAGTGGGAATCTGCTTAATTGCATCTAATAATGGAAGGTTGATAGTTACCTGCTTAAAAACCTCCAATATATCATTAAAGTTGGACTCCCTCTTAGTTAGAACTAGCAGCTAGGGAAACGGGGCTCTGGTAACAAAGCCTGGCTCAATATGACCCTCATTGGTCTCTTTAGAGACTCTATCAGTCTCCTCGGTTTCTGGTTCGGAAGGGTGAACTACAACATGTTCACTATCAGGCGTGGTAACCTTGTTGTCTATCACTCTACCACTCCTAAGGGTTTTAATAGCATTCACATGATGGGATGGTCCTTCACCTACTTGATGAACTCCTCTAGGATTGGGCTGAGTTTGATTAGGAAACTTACCTTTTTCCCTTAAAGACTCGTTTATCTGACTTACCTGGGTTTTCAACTCGGAAATAGCCTGAGAGTTAGCATAACCTATACTCTTACTTTCTTCTATCCCTTGCGCAACCATTTGGTTGATCTTTTCAGAGCTTTTAATAAACGAGGCGAGAGTCTCTTCTAAACTTGTGATCTTTTTATCCGAAGGGTTCTAAAACTGGGGTTGACCTGAAGAGTTCTTAGCATAACCAAAACCTGGGGGAGGCTGAGAATTACTAGACTGACCTTTATGGCCCTTAGACCAAGAAAAATTAGGATGGTTTCTCCAACCAGGATTGTAGGTCTCTGAGTATGGGTCAAACTTCTGACGGTTCTCAAACCTAGCATTGTTATAGACAACATGAGCTTGCTCTTCACTAACCTTACCTTCCCAAAATGAGTTATCAGGCTATATTGCACAACTAGAGACTTGAGATGTTCTATTAGGTTCAACAAGGGACCTATTTTTAGACTGATTCAATTCCAAAGCTTCTAACCTTCTGGACAAAGCAGCAAACTTAGAATCTGACTCGAAGCTTGTATCTACCACATTGGTGCTACTTCTATTGACCAAGAGTCTCTTAGGGTGTTCAACACAAGACTCCCACTGTTGGGATTTCTCAGCAACAACTCCTAAGAAGGTAAAGGCATCCTCAACACTTTTACTAGTGAACTCACTCAAACAAGACATAGACTCGACCATGGCTTTGGTCGAATAGTCTAAAACATCATAAATAATCTCTACAAGTTTCATCTTATCAAATCCATGGTGAGGACACTGGGATAGGAGATCATTGAATCTCTCTAAAAACCTATAAAGAGACTCTCCCTCTTGTTGCACACTGGAACTAATTTTCTGTCTAACAGCTGCAGTTTTATGCTTAGGGTAGAATTTCATATAGAAAGCAGCAATAAGTTCCTTCCATGTTTCAATGGATTCAGATGGTAAGTTGTTTAGCCAGGTATCGGCTTTATCTTTCAAGGAAAAGGGGAACATTTTAAGTTTCAAAACTTCATCAGTAAGGTCTTTTATTCTAACTGTCCCACAAATTTCCTCAAAGTCCCTAATATGAAAATAAGGGTTCTCATCATCTTTTCCTAAGAATATAGGGATCATCTGAAGAATACTAGGTTTTATCTCGAAATTAGCCGTATTGGCTGGCAATTTAATGCACGAAGCTCGGTTGGTCCTAGTTGGGAACATGTAATCTTTCAAAGTTGCCATCGCTGGCACAGCTGAAGTACTAGGGTACTTTCCTCACGAAGAGACAGATTCTCAAAACTGAAGTTTCCAAAAACAGGGCTCTCAAAAGAAGAGTCTTCGAGCTCCCCGCTTCTACAAGAATATCTACTAGGTTTTTCACTAATCAATCGACCTAGATCGTTTCTTTTCCAAGCCCGCTCTCTAATAACCTCGGGCATACACTAGAAAAACAAAAGAAAAAGAAAAATCCTAAAAGGAAAGGAAGTTCTATGCAAACACAAACAAGGCTGACTCCACCACATCAAACCTAATGAGTTCTAGCAAACAAAAAGCATGATGGCTCCACTTAGATTGTTTCTAGACCAGCTTCTAATCTTTCGAAAAGGAACTCATTACAATCTGAGCAAACCTCTCTGGAATCAATCCGAGTTGAAGTAAGTTGAATAGAGGCGAGGGAAGCTGCGTGGATCTTTGATACCCAAGGCCTCACTGCATTACAAGGCGGCGCAGTCACGCATTCAACTCACATAAACCATCATGAACTTCGAAGTATGCTTAAAAGAGTAACCAATATTTTTCGAACGACTTTCCTATTAAGCTCGTTACCCTATCGGTCTCGTTCTATTCCAAATTTTAAAGCTTAGGTTCGCGTTAAGTATCGTTTTCCTAAGGCGGGCAAGAAGAGAACGGTGATGAAATCCGAACCCTTATCTTGTATGGCCAGTCCTTGCCCTTTACTAGGAAATTAAAGCAGCCATTTTCAATTCCTCGGCATATATGCAAACGAAGGAATACAGTAACTCACTGACAGGGGATTCGCGAGCGTTTCGATAAACTTACCTCCCGTTCCAGACGGGGGATGAACCATTGTAGTCGACTCGGGCCACGACTCCTATGTCATGTATGAACCCAAGGGGTCGAGGCGATATCGTAATCGTCGTCCTTCTCTGCACACAATTTATATTTAAACTACCCTTCCGTAGGGTTTAAAAATAATGTCCCAAAGTTTAAAGTCCAAAAATAAAGTGCAAAAGAAAAGGAAAGTCTAAAAAATATATATATATATATCTAAAAAAAAAAAAAAGTCTCTCTTTTTTTTTTCCTCTCTTTTTTAAAAAAAAAAAAAAATCTTCTTCTTTCGCTCCTTTCGCTTTGCCTTTTACTCCAAGTCTTTAAGTATTCACCAAAAGCTTTGGCAAAATTTTCTTTCGCTCCAAATTCCAAATTCTGTAAGGAAAAGAAAAAACCCAAAAACGCAAAGAAGAACAAAAACAAATAAAAACCTAAAAAAGAAAAAAAAAACTCTAGCCTAAAGACAAGTCCGCGTCGGCAGCGCCAAAAATTGATGTGATTTTCAATTGAGTTGTAGTAAAAAGTTTGTTGAGACTTGTGGAAGCAATAGATTTTAGACTTATAAAACTTAAAAACAAACAAAACTTAATTCAAAATTTAATTTCAAGATATTAGAAATAACCAAGACATTGATTCCACTATTACACATGAATGAATGATGGTAAATAATCCAAAACTCTAATTATCTTTTAAGTCCCTTATTTTCTTAATTCACAAATAATCATACAAATCTTCAAATATTAATTGTATTCCCTAAGCATAGATTATCAATTGACTAAACAAAGTATAACCTATCAAATTGAATCACAACTAATTAAGAAAATTATGCAAACAACTTAAAACTCTGCAAAAGCAGTGATTGAGTGAATTATAAATTATAAATTAGAGAAAATAAAATGTTTACCAATTATTCATGCATAAATAGCTTCCTCATTGCCTTGGTTGTGGGAGAATTAGCTCATCATCATGTTGGAAACACGCTCAAAAGTTGATTTCATTGCTCAAAGTGTTTACAAAGATGAAATATAGTGAAAATGGTTAAAACCGGGTGTTTGCAATGCTTATAATTGTTGCAAAACACTGTTACAGAGAACGATAACGTGGTAGTGTCACTGTCACTGTTACTGTAGTACTGAGACCCACAATGGTTTGTCGTTGTCACTGTAGCATTAACGATTGTCGTATGTACGTCTTATGTTCTTCACAGCAGCAATGAACGACTGCCTCTGGTGGTCTTTTGTTCTTCGTGTTCTTCAGCAGCAGCAGAAATGGAAGTTCTCTGCAACTTGATTTTCTCGCTCTGTAATGTTCTTAACTCTCCCTAATCACTCCCCCCTGGCTCTAATACTCCTCAACACCTTATATAGCTTCTCATGCACAAGAAATCTCCTCAATAACTCCATATATTTCTTCATTACTCGGTATTAAGGAAAATATTCCGGGAATATTTTCTTAACCTTTTTAATCTCCTCCGAGCCTTGATTTGCTTCAAACACACTCCCTACACGCTGATACATCATCCAGAAGTGGTATAACACGGAGCAGGCACAAGAAAACCTCTCGATCACACACTTAGAACTCGGAATGGACTAACCATAACCCGTGGCACTCTGTTTCCTTCTCTCGGATTATCTGACCAAATTCAGTCGAACCAAAGGCCTTTACCAAGCCTGATATGCCCAATCACATCATCCCGAAGAGTTTCAGCCGTTAAGTCTCTCTAAAACATCCCTAAATCTCGACCCAAAATTCTGTTCTTCTGCAGCTACCATTTCCCGCCAAAACTGAAAATTTGAATGGTAGGGATGACCTCCCCTAACATAGACGGGGATGCGAATAGAAGTTGCCTTGAGGGGTGCCTGGGGTGCCCTTATCCAAAATGATGGTACTTTTAGTACTTTTCTCCAGGGGGTCCAAATAGCACTTTTTGAGCAACTTTTTCCACACAAGTGTATTTCTCCAAAAACACCTACACAAACATAAAAACACCATAATAAGTATAAAATCAAGCACTAACAATGGAGACACTGAGGACAATTCAGACACAAAAATGTGTCTATCATAGTGTGAAGAAGATTTATGAGCAGCAGTTGGAGGAAGCTGAAAATTTCACTTTTTAGAAGTTTTTATGGAAGAAGAATGTTCATGCTAAGGTCAGTTTTCTATTATGGGCTTATATGCATAATTCTATACCTACTCTAGATATGCTTAGACATAGAGGTGTTGAAGTTGCATCAGATACATTAGATGCCATTTCTGTCAGAATAAGGTGGAGGAAGCTGATCATATTTTTGTGACTTGTAAGTATGCTCATCAGGTTTGGATGCACTTCTTGGAGGCTTTTAAAGTGCAATGGGTAATGCCTGATATTCTACCGAGTTTATTTGAGGTTTGGAGCCAGTGTAATATCAGAGGTAGATGTAGGGATGTCTGGGAGAAGATACATTATGTTATCATTTGGAATTTATGGCAGCAGAGAAATGATAGAGCATTTGGTGCTAGACACAAGTCTGTGTCTGAGCTAGTTCTGCTAATTAAGCAAGATATAGTTATTTGGCTTCATGAGAAGAATACTTTTAGACATATTCATGTAAGGTCTATTATGTTTAATTTGGAAACGGTTCTACACTCATAATCTAAGTGTTTGACTCTTCCCTGGGTTGTACATTTTTTCCATTTTAATATAACCTTTTCTTTTCAAAAAAAAAAAAAAAATCAAAACTTAATTTTGACATTTGATACATATTAGGTCATCCTAATCCACATTTTGGACATATGAATCCTACAACAGCCCTTAAACTCCAAACCAACTGCTAGTACAAGGCCCTTGGTTTGGGCCAGGGCAATGGCTACGGCTAGTTAAGATCAGACCATATCATTTAATAATTTCATTATTTTCTTTGGGATCAACTTTTTTTTTTTTTTTTTTTAAGCATATCAAAACTTGTTCCGCAAGGTGTAAAATAGTGCTACACACATTGATCCGCGTCAGGATGACGATTAATGAGTTCGATCATCCATTCTAATACTATGATATCTTGGCTAAATTGGGGCCTACTACACTTAATTTGGGCCTATCAAATTTCCCTTCTCACTCCACCAAATTGCTATGGGCTACCAAACTTCTCAAAAATCCTAATTTACCCCCACATTAATTCCTAAAACAATCTCATATAAATACTAATCTTTCCATTTTTAGTAAATCCAAAAACATAAAAAACCTAAACCTAAAAAACTTTCTATTTTCATCCTAATCTTTCCAAATTCTCAAAACCCTAATAAAAAAAAATCTCCATCCTCTTCTCTGACGATCTTCGATCCAACCAAGAAAAGGGTAAATCTCCATAAACCCATTTTATGATTTGCATTTCTTCATTGATTTACATGTTTAAATCTTCCATTTTCGAAAATCAAAATCTCTGATTACACCCAAAATCGGTTTATGTTGACATATCGAATAAACCGATTCTGGCTTTTGGTTTCCGCCATGAAGAGCATGCATAGTAATCGGTTTATATGATGATTAACATCAACCGATTTTAGGGTTTGAAACAAAAGATGAAAATACATCACCAGAATCGGTTTATAAGTGCTTTAGAATAATCCGATTCTAGGTACATTTTTTCTTTTAATTATGCGATCCCGTAATCGGGTTTTATGTGCTTAATTTACCGATTATGACTGTCTCTTCAGATTCCTTTTCATAATCGGGTTTTATATATGTATCACATAAACCGATTACTAATGTTTGACACTAGTATGTTTTTGTAGTCAGAATCGGATTACATATGTTTAATTATGTACCGATTATTAACTAGTTTTTTTTTTTGGTTTTATGTAGATATGGACTTCACACACCTACCGTTTTACTCTCGAGAGCTCACCTTGGAGGACATTCTTAGGAAACCACAACGAGTGCCAGAAAGAAGCCTTTATAAGTTTGCCTATGGGCGTGAGACCCATCTTGAACAAGCCCTCACATTGATTGACAAGCTGGCACTGGATGAGCTTCATGAGGTGATGAGGTTCACTAGGATGAGGAGAAATATGATTTCAGCTGAGAGGGCTCTCCATGGAGAAATGGAAGGTATGTAGGAAGAAATGGCTCAATTTCAAGCCATGGCTGAAGCAGAAGATGCCGCTACTGCTGCTGCTGCTGATGGTGGGCCTGCTGGTGCTGCAAATTCTCCTGGTGGTGTTGTTGCTGCTGATGCTGGTGCTCCTGCTCTTTAAATTTTTAATTTTAATTTTAAGTTTTAGATATTAAAAGTTTAAGTTTATAAGACTTGTGGTTGTTTTAAGTTCTTAACACTCTTTTAGGATGGTTAAGGTATCTATTTTGGATGATCTTTGTGTTGAACTTAATCCACTTAAAGTTTTAATTATAATTATGTGTTGTTGCTCAATAATTCTAGCATGACATGCCAACAATCGGGCTACTCGATATGTCAACATAAACCGATTGTCTAGGTTCCATAAAGGAATCGGTTTATGTGTGGGGTAAGTATAATCCGATTCTTCATGCCTTAGAAATGCTACTTTTCTTGTATGTTTTTCAAGCTACAATCGGATCACATATGCATATATATAAACCGATTATTAACGGTGAAAATTCAAATTTTTTACATGTCTATAATCGGTTTATATTGGTCACAAAAAATACCGATTCCTACTGGCATAAAAACATAATCGGATTTTACAGACCTTCGAGAAGACCGATTATAACACATTTAAAAAAAAAAAAAAAAAGCCGTTATGGACTTTTTCTATATATAGAGACCTCATCCTTGGACCCCATTTGCCCCAAAATTGCTCAATCTATTCCCCCTCACTCCATATACTCCACAACTACTTATTTCATACCTCCACAATGGCATCATTTGATTCAAATGAAGATTTGGCAATCACCAAAGCATGGTACGCGGAAACTCGAGTTAAAAGGCAGTCCTCCGTAAGGGTGGATGCCGTAACATTTTGGGCTAGGGTATACAACAAATATAGGCAAGAGTTTGGGAATCCTAATGGAAGAAGTGTTCAACAAATTCATGATAGGCACCTAGTCATCGAAAATGCGATACTTGCTTATTTAGCTATCCAAAAACCGATTTTCAACACTACCCACTTTAACTTGTCCATTGAACAATTTGTAAGTATTTTTGTGGTTTATTTTACGTGATCCATGTTGTTTGATCTTCCTACTAAACACCACTAACAAATTAAGTCTGTATTTTGTTTTTGTAGCATGAAGTCGTCAAAGCGCGCTACTTGGAGGAAAAAGGGGAAGCATTCGCACTCGATGCAAGCTATCAATTCATGGTACCCAAAATCCCGGAGTATGCCCCGGAGATGATGGAGGGTGTATCGTCGTCGGATTCCTCGGACGAAGATTGATGGCTTTAGAAGTTTTTGTGTAGTTTTTGTGGGTAGATCTTTATGTAAACCCTCACGAGACTATAACTCGTCCACTAGGGTCGCCTAGGGGTTTAAAGGGGTGATGCATGTGCTAAATGCATCCTACAATAATGAAATGAATGAAAAAAGCATTCTGATGAAAGACAACAATCGGTTTATATATGTCAAGTAAAACCCCGATTACTGCAATCGGATTATACATATGCCAACTTCAACCGATTGTTGAAGTCCTATGATAATTTTGGAACATCAACCCAGAATCGGTTTATAAGTGCATTAACGTAAACCGATTCTGGGTACTATTTACGAAAAAAAAATCAAAAAATTTAAGTTGCTTGATGTTTTGAAGAACTCTTTAACATTAGTTGATCTAACATCTAAAACATAATTAACATCTAATTCGATTAATTAGTGTTAATTAAACAGGGGTAAATTATGTACTTAAGTAATTGTTGGATAAGGGGTGGTGTGAAAGTTATTTCTAATGACCTTTTTGTCATCTAGTAGTAGGGCCAAATTAAGTGTAGTAGGCCCCAATTTAACCAGGTATAATATATCAACCTAAATTAAAATGTTGCTCTAGTTTGGACCTCGTTTTGCTCTATATCATTATCTGACAATAAACTAAATTATACGGAGTAAGATTTTCTTTAAATATTTGATTTCACACAACTTAATGAAATTAGGGGCGCTAAGAGCAACTGCAGTGGTGCGAGTATAACCAAAGACCAAAGAGGGAAAAAAAGACCAAAATTTAGGTTTAGACTGGTGTGTGACGCTACGGGTGGAAGACTAAATTTGGTGGAGCGTACACTATACGTTCGCCTGGTGTGGGGCGTGAAGTATACGTTCGCCTGGTGTGGCCTGGTGGGGGGGAGATTCAAAAATGTAAAAAAAAAAAAAAAAAAACAATGGGGCGGAGGTATAATCCACGCCCCATATAAAGTGATTAAAAAACAAGAATGGGGCGGAGGTATAAACCACGCCCCATGCAAAAGAAATATATATATATGGGGCGGAGGTATAAACCACGCCCCACACCGGAGGTGGACTATACGTTCGCCTGGTGTGGGGCGTAGATTATATACCCGCTTGGTGGTGGGGCGTGGACTATACGACCGCTCGACTATATTTGGGTTTAGTCTTTGGTCCAGACCAAATATAGTATGGGCTTTAGTCGATAGTCGGGGTTTAGTCGATAGTACGTCCCACTACGTCTCGTTCATTTACCAAATATTTGGGTTTAGTCGCCCACTGTGGTTGCTCTAAGTGTTTACACCAGGAACCAAAAAGGGGCCCTACCAGGAACCAAAAATCTGGTCCATACGAGATACGACACCATATCAAAATATATCCTGCGATACTGTATATTTTAATGGGTCGTATCATTTAAATACTCCCTCCGTCACACTATTCAGTGACCTAGTTCAAGTTTGCACAATTTTTAAGGCAAACAAGGGGAAAAGTATTTTTAAGCACTTTTTACAATTATACCCTTGTGGATAATAAATAGTGAAATTTTGAAATGATTTATCTCTCAAACTACACCACGGATGTTCGCAAACTTCGCACCATTGAAAAGTATTTTCAAACACCTACGTAACGAATATAAACATGACTATCAAATTATGCATATTTTTTATATTTCTCATAATCAATTAAAAGGATAATTTTAGAAATATCTCCTTGTTTAGTGATATAGGTCACTTAATGGTAGGACAAAATCTAAAAGTAAATAGTTCACTTATTAGTGGGACGGAGGGAGTACTTTTCAAACAACATAATCAATGCACAAAATGTTGAGCAAGTCTCATCTGTGGTGTGGACCTTACCTGTTAAGTAAACGACTCATAGTCATGGCCAGGTGTGACTTTCTCAGTTTTACGCGCCATCTCGATTCATAGAAATTGAATTCTGAGGACATTTAGGTCAAAAAAGATACAGAGAAACTCTCAAAGTACTCGCTCCTCTCTGAAAGAAGACTTCAGTAATCATCATTTTTCAGATTGGATTAAGATTGTTGTGATCAGATTGCACTTTGTTGAGATTTATTGTAATTTCAATCGCTTTGACTGGTAATTATTGTTTTGGATCAAGAAGAAGAATTTGCCACTATATGGGGCTGTTTAGAAGATTGTTTTATCAGCAACCCCCCGATCGGCTTTTGGAGATCGCTGAAAGAGTTTACGGTAACATTCGTCTTCTTCTTTCTCTTTTTGATTGGAATTCTAGCTTGAATTGTTGCTCCAACTGTTTTTTTTTTTTTTTTTTTCTAGCTAGTTTTTCATGGCAAGGCAAGCAGGTTTAGTACTCAAGTCTAGAAGCAGTAATGTGTTTACAAACAATAACAATGTTAGTAATACGAGTATATTTTATGAGACCAGCAATTTTTTTGTTTGGTCTAAATTCCAGGGTGTTTCAGACCAAATATTTAGGGACTTTTAGAATGGTGACTTCAATTCTTCTAAAAAATTATGTTTCGTATCTGGTTGGTGCAGTGTTTGATTGTTGCTTCTCTACCGATGTCATGGAAGAGAATGACTACAAGAAGTATATGGATGGTATTGCGTCCCAACTTCTAGGCCATTTTCCAGGCGGCTCTTTCATGATATTTAACTTTAAGGAAGGCGAAATGAGAAGCCAAATTTCGGACATACTGTCTGAATACGATATGACGGTCATGGATTATCCTCGGCAATACGAAGGTTGCCCGCTTCTACCACTGGAGATGATTCACCATTTCTTGAGATCAAGTGAGAGTTGGTTGTCTTTAGGTCAACAGAATGTTCTACTGATGCATTGTGAAAGAGGGGGATGGCCCGTGCTTGCATTCATGCTTGCTGCTCTTCTTTTGTACAAAAAACAGTATACAATAGAGCAGAAAACACTTGAGATGGTTTATAAGCAAGCTCCTAAGGAACTCCTGCATCTTGTGTCTCCTTTAAACCCACAACCATCCCAGCTAAGATATCTACAGTACATCTCTAGGAGAAATCTTGACTCAGATTGGCCTCCATCTGATACACCTTTGGCCCTGGATAGCCTTATCCTTGGAGTGCTTCCGTTAATTAATGGTAAAAGAAGTTGTAGGCCGATTGTTCGAGTTTATGGCCAGGATCCCTCGACTGCAGCTAGCAGAAGTTCAAAACTTCTATTTTCAACTCCAAAGCAAAAGAAGCATATTCGTCACAACAGACAGGTAATGCTGACTTATACACATTTTAAAACCGGCAAGATGAATTTGCTTGCCAATTAAGAAGGAAACAGCTGCTGATTAAAACTCAACTGCAGGCAGAAAGTACAATGGTGAAGGTAGATATTAATTGCTGTGTTCAAGGTGATGTAGTTCTTGAGTGCATCCATTTGGATGAAGATATGGCGCGTGAGGAAATGATGTTCAGGTTGATGTTTAACACTTCATTTATTCAATCAAATGCTTTACTGCTTACCCGTGAGGATATCGACCTTTTGTGGGATGCCAAGGAACTCTTTCTGAAAGACTTCAAAGTAGAGGTATGTCACGTATGTGATGGTTTTTCTTTCATTTGTTCTCATTTTCTGAAATGATGGGAGTTGAATGTCCATTTATTTTTTGACCAGGTACGGTTTTTGGACCCTGATATTCATAGGTCTACCAGTGCCGTAGAAGCGGCAAGTGGAGATGAGGATGAGACTGAAGGTGGAGTGGAGGAGTTTTTTGAGGTGGAGGAAATTTTCAACAATGCTGATGGGCCTGGCGGAGCGAGCGATTCTGATAATGTAAATAATGTGAAACATCAGAAGGCGGTCTTTGATCTCCACAATGTTCCAGACAACAAATTAGATGGTGAAAACTGCCAACAAAATGTGAAGGAGGATTTTGGCTGGGAGATTGTTAAACTTAAACATACCAAACCAGGCGATGGAAATAGCGCTGACAACCCCAGGGTACAACATGGTTTTACCAATGATGGGGATATCAAATTGGAAACCGAGACACCAGATACAGGCCACAAATTAGAAGCTAATGCAGTAACTGATGTGCAGTACCAGTCTGAAATTAAACAGGGTGCTGGTTACATCGCAACCCAGAGTAATGAATGGGAAACTCCAAAAGAAAATTCGGATATGAGTTTACTTGCACAGAAGTTTGAGAAATTACTTCCTCCAACACCAAGAGAACAACCAACTCCAAAAGAAAAGCCCGCCCCAGACCATGTTGATGTTAAACAAGAGGAATATCGGGATTCTTTGAGTGAAGGATCTGAGGCTCAACAAAAAAAGTTGGAAATGGGTTTACTTACACAAAAGTTTGAGAAATTACTGCCTCCAGCACCAGGAGAACAACCAGCTCCAAATGTGAAGACATCACTTGAACCTGTTGCAGTTAAACAAGAATATCAGGATTCGATTCATGCATCGGCTCAGCCTCCAGGTTGTAATATTACTGCATATTCACCAAATAGTGTGCCAGCTGATCGAGTCCGTCCTGCACTTTCACCAAATTATTCTGCACCTCTACATCCATCTCCTTCTGTAACTGGTCCCCCACCTGTAGAGGCTGCAGCTCCTCGTGGACCAATTCCTCCACCTCCTCCTGGTAGACCACGCCCACCTGGTCCACCTGGTCCACCTGGTCTACTTAGAGTTCGACCCAAAGTACCTCGATTAGAATTGCGGCCATTCCACTGGATTAGGTTTGGGAGCGTGCTCCCGGGAAGCTTATGGGCAGAAGCTCAGAGATCTGAGGAGCCCCAAAGGTATTGTGTCTATAAATAATATTCTCCATTAACTTTTGATGCAAGTGATGTCATTTTCAGATTTATTCTTTTTGATAGTGCAACCCCGACAGCTAAACCCCAGCAACAATGGGTACTGGTAAACATGCTTAAAGATGTTGAGAAATAGCTATTCAAACTCTGTTTTGTGTTCACTATAGTCACTATGTTTTGAGACATTGCACATAGATTTCAAATTCCAACTACAAAATTAGAAATGAGCATTGTAAACATTCAACCCCAAAGCATTGAGAATGTGACCTCGGCACATGAAATCATCTTCTTCACGCTTCTTTCGCATTCTCTTCAATTCCTCATCGTCCTTTTCAAGAGAAAATAGGAATGGCCTCTAACCCATCTTCCGGAATGTACCAAAGTTTCGAAACATAAGATTGAATTTGAGAGTCTCACAGCCGAGTAAAACCCTCTCCTTCAAATCGTTTCTAACCTATTAAAAGTCGATTCATAACTTGCAAAGTGATTGCGCAGCAGCCATTGAAGATTCACCCTCCATGTCGAGATTAATTGTCGAAAATCTGTTGGAAAATTGGCGGTAAGACAGGGGTGAAGAAAAGAATGTTGTATTAGGGTTCAAGGCTCTTATGAAAGATTCTTTCGACAATTATTCGACCCTTTCCCAATTGAATTGGCGAGTACAAACAGTCAATTGAATATTGCCGTCAGGATACTTGAAGCCCCACAACGGTTGTTGGATTCAAAGCTTGTACGACCTTGATCCAACCAAGAACACACTGGTTTTGTTTCTGATGATGCTTATAAGAAAGAAAACAAAGAAAGTTTTGAGATGTTGTGATTAAACGAGTAGGAGGAGATGCTATTTATAGATGCTTTTCCATTGGGAATGGCGTCTCTTCAAATGAATTAGATAAATTGTAAAAGAAGATTTTGAGCTTGGTTTTGTGCCATCATTATTATGGTTAGATGTTGTCTTTTCTCATTTCTCATACATCACTAATGTTCTTATGTATGCCAGTGCGTCTGCATTCGATGTATCTGAAGTTGAAAGTCTTTTCTCTAAGCCTTTGGATACAAATAAGCAAGACGACAAGTCTGGAGCTGGCATCAGTTCACCTAGACCTAAACGGGTCAAGGTTCACCTGGTAAATATTTTTGGTGCATTTCCATGTCTTCAGATATACTTCACTCAGTAGAGGTCTTGAGAAGATAAAAGTTTATCTATGCACAACATATGATATCAGATAGCTATAGTTTCTGTATTACTTGGCTGTGGAATTACTACCACTGTGAAATTATATACTATGAGTGTTTTATCCATTTTCTTTGTTTCCGAAGATGGTTTTTAACATCACATGTTTTTTATTCACACAATTTCATGTAGATTGATTTGAAGAAGTCGAACAACACTGAAATCATGCTCACCAAAGTTAAAATGCCATTTTCTGATATGATGGTAAGTGAACTCAGATTCAGTTGGGTAATAAGTGAACTCTGGTACAAAATGGAAAAATTGTCTTAAGAAGTGAAGGTCATATTTTCTGGTTTTAGAACCCATTGTTAGACAAAAGATACATAAAAACCAAAACGTAGTTGGACCGATCACCAATACAAGGGAATTTCCATAGGGTGGTAATGAAATCCCTTAGAGTGATGTAAAGTACTATAGTGGAGCTCCTATTGCCTAGTTTTTTTTTTTTTTTTTTTGACATCCAAATGCAGAAATTTCAGGGATTAAATTATGTAATTTCGTACTTCAAGTTGGGCTCTCTCCATATAATATAAGAGTTTTGCTTATTTTCTGTCTATCATATGTTCGACACATCTCAGACTGCAGCACTAGCAATGGACGAATCAGTATTAGATGATGATCAGGTCGAAAATCTCATAAAGTTCTGCCCCACAAAAGAGGAGATGGAACAACTTCAGGTGGAGCTCTTTAATACATTGCTAGCATCTTTAGACTTCTCTCACAATTCCTTGTATTTTTCCTATATATGCTGGCATACTGTTTTACTAACTGCAATTTCCATCTTTGTTGTTTAGAATTACAATGGTGATAAAGACGTCCTGGGGAAGTGCGAACAGGTTTCTTTTTAAAACTGTCCATGATGGTTTGGTTTACGGATATACTACTTAAATTGTTACAATTGGAAAAGAAACACCTGATTCTCATGGTATCAGACTATCAGTTACTTTCCCAGTCGATGCATGAGACCATAATTGGCCTATTAAAAATCTATTAATATAGCGCTTGACTTCTAAAGATAGTCAAAATATGGGATGAGATATTTAAGCTTATGAACTTTACAATCTATTTGCCTATTATTTAGACTGACACGCAACGTAGATTTTATATTAGGATCGGTGCTACAATTGTTTTCACTACAAGATTATTCTCTGTTAGGATATTTAAAAGTCGAAAAGCTAGTAGTGTGTTATGTCCTCTTCTTATTTTGGTAATATCACCAACTTCATTTTTGTATACCTGAGTTGGAGCAAAAAAAATGTCATTCGTGACAACAACACAAGTTTTCTGGTTAGGTTTGTGCTAATTTCAATCCCATTGCTGTTTATTATGTATGGCTTCCCTCTGCACCTGATTCAGTTTCCTTTACTTTTATGGTTTGATGAGATATACTGATATAAAATGGTTCATATTCATTTTTTGCATGTAGTTCTTTCTGGAGCTGATGAAAGTCCCACGAATGGAAACTAAACTAAGAGTTTTCTCTTTTAAAAATCAGTTCATTGCTCAGGTTAGTAATGTTCTTGGTTTCTTTCCTGACTCGCAGATTTTGGTTTCTTTTAAAATTCAGTTCATCTGTCTAAGCCTGCTGTTCTCTTTTTGACATCTCTCGCAGATTTTGGATCTTAGAAAGAGTTTAGGCACGGTAAATTCTGCTTGTGAAGAGGTAGTTTCTTGTACTCGATGCGCAGTCTATTAGTACTTTACTTCTAGAGCTCTTTAAATGTTAACTTATTTTAGTATGATGAATGAGTAGGTTCGAGATTCTCTCAAATTGAAAGAAATCATGAAACAAGTTCTTCACTTGGGGAATGCAATTAACCAAGGAACCAGTCGGGGTAACTATTTATCTGTTTATTTTGTCTTTTTTTCTTCTTCTTAGCCGCCTTTCCTTTTTTCTGAATAACCTTTGGGATCCATTACGTGCAGGCTCTGCCTTAGGATTCAAATTGGATAGCCTCCTAAAACTGGGCGAAACACGTGCATATACCAGTAAAATGTCACTGATGCACTATCTTTGTAAGGTATGCTTGTTGCCCGGTTCTTCTTTTTTTTGTCATGTAAACGAAATTCAATGATTTTGAATGTTATTGTGTTAGTTTATTCAAAGTCAAGTATAGGTCAATGTATATCAAGTATATGTGTTATATGAACGCTTCAATCCGAAACAGATTATGAACAGCTGAAACGTCTTCAATAATAAATTTTCTAATAACATCCACCTTGACCTTGACATGGTAACCTAAAAACCCCCAAAGTCCCTAGATTAAAACCCTGATAGGAGGAGTTATGGAATCTATTGCTGGTAATTATGCTTTCAGTGGATTAAGCAAGAATATTGTTATGATCTATTAAAGAAAGAAGGCGAGGAGATTGACACAAGTAAATGTTAAACGCAAACCAAAAATGTCATCTTTTGTTTCTCACAACTGGTGGCTGCATTTCTGTTATCTTATCGGTGTTCACGGATTCATAGTGCTTCCCTAGGTGTGAGTTACATAAAGGTGGTTTTCATTTCATAAAGTAGTGCTATGATATTCAGGAGTTACAAGCTTGTTATAGATACAGAAATGAGGCCACTATGTAATGATGGATCTTTTGATATTGCATGTTTGTGTAGCATAACTTCACAAGAGTTGTATAGACCTTTAGAAGTATCTTTTGGCTTGGCTTATAAGTCAAAAGGCATGGACTGTAATACCGCTCAAAAACGACGTCAATAAGCAAAGAAGATAATTTTATATGTTTGAGTTCCCTGTTACATGGTATTTTTATTTATGTTAAACAGCATATTCCTATTTTTTATTGTGGTCTTAGTACGTCTTGTACCCCTCAGTAAGTAACATTGCCACCTTCTCCAAAAACTGAACTCCTCAGGAGTTCACAATTCTATAAGAAATTGAAACACGATTAATTGTTTTAGCAAAGCGCCTTCACAGTTCGAATACCCAAATAAAACCGCAAGTGTTTATTGATCTGTAAAAACTCCATTAAAGATTGAATTTTATTAAATGTTAATTTTGATTTTCCTCGAGCTTCAGGTGCTTGCTGCCAAGTCCCCAAGACTTCTAGATTTTCACAGTGGCCTTGCCAGCCTTGAAGCAGCATCAAAGGTTCTCATCTTTCTCCTATGTTTTATTTGGTAGTCATTGTCAAATATAGCATAGAGTAAGATCAGGATTCTTTTTCGGTGCAGATACAACTAAAGTCCTTAGCGGAAGAAATGCAGGCCATTACTGACGGGTTGGACAAGGTTAATCAAGAACTAATTGCATGTGCAAATGATGGCCCTGTATCAGAAGTTTTTCAGAAGGTAATCTAAGTGACAGTTGTCCCTCCATGTGCTCTGGCATCAACTTCTATTTGTTGTTTGGGTTTCCAAACGTGCATTATAAATAATAGTATCTGATTCTTAAGGCTGACTACATCTTCTATTTGATGATTTCAACTTCTATTTGTGTAACTGCTCCTATTCTTTTTTTTTTTATCTTTGTTTACAACACATTTTGTTTAACAATTGATATTACATCCTAACGCCTGACTACATCTTTTCTTGTTAGACATTAACGGGATTCACTGAATTTGCCGAAGCAGAAGTAGCATCATTAATATCGTTTTATTCTGTAGCGGTATGCCTCGATTTTTCAAACTATATCTTCAGTTCAGCTAGCAAGTGCCACTATTTCTTTTTATATGCTTATTTTCATCTTGGTTGGTTAACAGGGCAAAAACGCAGATGCGCTTGTTGTTTATTTTGGCGAAGAACCTGCAAAATACCCATTTGAGCAAGGTGACTGTTTGCTTAATTTGCAGCAATATCCCTTACCACCCATTCGATGTAGTAGTTGATGGGCATTATTCTCCGAGAAGACTTGCTTCATGTTTCTCTGTTTGTGAGCTGTGTACCATTTACTGATTTCTTTTCTAATTCTTACATCTTAGAAATCATGCTAGGACATTGACTTAGGTAGTTATCTCTTGAACCAAGACCATCTAGTCCAGAAAGTAAGATGTTTGGTGCTTGCTAGTTCATTTTGATATTATCTACTACACGACTCACTCTGATACACGATTCACAGGGGGGTTCATCCTATTGTTGGGATATAATCATACATAGTTAATATTTTAGCAAGCTTTCAGTTCTGTCTTTGGCTATCCAAATCTTTTTATTGATTTGATAATTTTGGTGCTTTATCTCTTCAGTTACTGATTTCTTTATCCAAAATGCCAGTTACCACAACTCTCTTAAGCTTCGTGCAAATGTTCCGAAAAGCACACGAAGAAAATCTCAAGGAAGCACAAGTTGAGAGGAAGAAAGCCGAGAGAGAGAATTCAATGGAGAGGGCAAAGGGTATCAATCCGACTAAGAAAATTACTAGATAATTAAGGCAGCAAAACTGAGCATGAAATCCACAGGGCACATAACATGGTAACTGCATTCCTTAATATAACACAGCTTTAAAGGCGTTAAGCCAGCTTACTCCACGAATTGCTTAACAGGTTTGTTTTCTGCTACTACTGATCTTCTATTTTACAACCATAATGAAGGCAAATGAATTTATCTTGGCAGGTGATTTTAGTGACCAATGCCTGGAATTGTGAAGTGTAAATGTGGAACCTTTCTTCTAGGTTCATCCTAACCATGTAAAAAAGGTCTATACAATAATTTCCTTGTATGTATCATTTTTTTTCCCCTAATGAAATTCAAGGTGTAGATATTAGTCTATTAGGGACCATAAAGGTACTTCTTGTACAGAAAAAAAAAACGAGAAATCTGACAAAAATTGAAGTTCTGAAAGATGAATAAATCTTCATTGTAATTGCAACATATACAACATTTGCTGCTAACAGTTGACTGTAGTTGGGAAAAAAAAGCAACTCCTTTTATCTCAAATAAATTTATGTTTCATTCATTTATTTGGATACATTAGAATGAATCCTTGTGGCATATGATCGGAGTCACTCATGTAATCTCTTTTAGAGTGGCCTGTGGGATTCTGAGCTCATTTAGACCTTATAATATTTACCTCTGTTAAACAGCTATTTCTATCAATTCTACCAAGTACATCCAATATCGCAACCTTAAGGTTCTTTTCCCTTGAAGAGTAAACAGTTCACTATTTGGAGTCGGTGACATAAATTTTCCAAGCGATACTATTTGGAGTCGGTCTTACCCATGCAAGCTAAACTTCTTCCTTTGGCTTCTATATCATGAAAGATTGATGACGGCCGATGAGTTAAGTAGAAGGGGCATGAATGTGGATAGATTGTGTCGTTTTTGTGAGGAGCAAGATGAAACAAGTGCTCACTTATTCTACGGTTGTTGGAGGACGAAGAGAATTTGGACATATTTTGCTAAAGTGTGTAGTTTCCATTGGACCTACAACTCTAATGTCGCCACAACTATAAGAACTTGGAGTCATGATTGGGGTGATGAGCGTCTTAATCGCATTTGGAACAATTTTCCGGTTGCAATATGGTGGTGCATTTGGAAAGAAAGAAATGCAAGGACCTTCAACAACAAGAAGAGAAATTTGGCAAGTTTGATTAGAGATATCAAGATTCAAGCTTTCTTTTGGGCGGAGTCTAACACTAAAATGCTAGGTTTATTGGTTTAACGGCTATGGTGATAGCATTGTGGGATACGAATTTCTATCATTCTCATTGAGCTTGATTTTGAGAAGCAAGGTCGCAAGACCTTCTTGGTTTATTTGTACTTTTGTTTCTTTTCGTCTTTCTTTAGGTGACCGAATCCCCTTTCGGTTTCCCTTTTTTGTTTCGGTTGTTTTTATTGGGTTGAGGTACCCCCTTAAGTACCTTTTTTCAATGAATTTTCCTCTTGACCGATCAAAAAAAAGTTCACTCTCATGTCTTTTTTCATTTAGGTGTATGCATAGAACTATACTTATATACCTGGCTAAATTGATGCCTACCATAAAAGAAAATTTTGAGGTAGTTCCGAATTAAAAAAAAAACATATCCAACTATTTTTTTGTTAATGATTAATTAGTGTTAATTAATCTTGTTTAACGTTGTGAAATTAGTTATATTAGATCAGGCTATAGTTAGAGAATTAGGTTAGTAGACGGATTGTGCAATGGGTTTGAAGAAGAATCAACATTTACATTTCGTGAATGAAAAACATCAACCAGAATCGGCTGATACCAGCCGACATTATTTATTTTTTTGGATAATAAAGAATTTTATTAAAAACTAATGTGGTTCAGGCACAGAGTGCCTTGACAATAAACTTACAATCCATGGGGAGAAATTATTGTACTCTTCCACACACAATTTATCTATTTTAACTTTCCTAGAAATGGCATCAGCAATGTGGTTACCATCCCTTCTAAAAACAGAAATTTTAAAATTACTACTAAACGAAGAAAGAATAGCTTGAATATCTCTTATAAACTTATTTTTTTCCCATCTGACTTGATTGGAGCAAGTGGTTACTGAGTTAATTACTACTTTTGCGTCTGCAATAGGTGGAAGTTGTCAACTTTCAAACTGGATAACCATCTTAGTACCTCCAGCATAGCTAAACATTCTCCATCTTCAGCGTCTAATACTCCAGCTGCATAGGTTCCTTTAATTCCAACTCTTTGTCCTGCAAAATTACAAAGCACCATGCCAGTGCCAAGTACATTAGTAATGTTATCAAAGGACGCATCCACATGAACTTTAAACATGAAATTATCATTCTGTATGAACACTGAACTCTGTATGGGAGTAACTTCAGATAAGTTTAAAGACATGTTAAAATTATGCAGGTGGTAATTAATTCTAGTAGCTGTAGAAAGAGGGTTGAGAGTTTTATCCTGGAAGATGTGATCACATCTTTCTTTCCAAATAATCCAGCAACCAACCATGAGAGAATTTCTCCAGACATTTCGATCTGTAGCACTAACATTCTGAAGATTATCAAACCAAGATAAAATCCACTCCATGACTGAATTACAATTGGCTCTAACTTGATCTATATCAATGTTTACCAGTCTCCAAACAGCTCTAGCATGAGTGCAGTTGATTAGAAGATGGTATAGAGACTCCTCTTCATTATTGCAGATGCTGCATTGAGTATCCAAGCAGCTGTTGTGGATGGATAGTCTGAGCTTAGTAGGTACAATCCCTTTGAGACACTTCCAGATGAAAAACTTGACTCTGTGTGGGAGCTTCATTTTCCATAAAGATTTCCAAGTACTTTTAGGAACACTGTTGAGAGCAGCTTGACTGTTTACTCTATTCTCCATCAGTTTGTTGTAAGCACTCTTCACAGTAAAGGCGCCATTCTTTGTTGGTTTCCATTTGACAACATCATTCTCAGAAGGTGTAATAATCATATTCTTGATTCTGTTTACTATTTCAGCAGAAAATAGAATTTGTAGTAGAGAAACATTCCATTCAGCTGTATCAGGGAGCATGTTCACTTACCAAAGAATAAGAAAGATGTGTTTGACAACTTGGAGATGGCTTAGTATCCAGACCAATGATCCAATTATCATGCCATATTCTTATGACCTTGCCATTATTAATCTCCATACAACAGTTTTCTTGAAGAATGGATAAACTAGTTTCAATCCCTCTCCATACCCAAGAAGTATTATGCCTCTTTTTATCAATGTGAAGAAATTCTTCATCCTTGAAGTATTTAGCTTTGATAACTTGACCAACAAGGCTGTCTTGCTTAGTACAGATTCTCCAAGCAAGTTTGGTAAGAATAGCATGATTTAGCATTTCAAGGTCTCTGAAAGCTAGACCTCCTAAATCTTTTGGAATGCAAAGATTTTGTAATCCAATAAATTTAGTGCCCTTATATTATCTTTGTATCCCTACCAAAATTTTCTTTGTTGAGCATCAAGTTTCTTGATTAATTTCTTTGGCATCTTGAAAGTACTCATCTGGTACATAGGAACTGAATTGATCACAGACTTGACCATGGTAGATCTACCAGCTTGACATAAGTTGATTCCCTGCCAGTTAGATAGTCTTCTTTCAAAAGCAATATTCACTTCCTCAAAAGAGATGGCCTTGGATTTACCAATAAGAAGAGGGGAACCTAAATACTTTTCTTTTTTATCCATGTATTTAACACCAAGAATATTTCTGAGAGTTTCACACACACTAGGATCCATATTGTTGCAGAACAAAATGGAAGATTTGTCAAAATTAATGACCTGACCAAATTGTGAGCTAAAATCTTGCATGACTTGCAATAAGTTGTTCACACTGGTTAAATTAGCTTGTGTAAATATGAGACAGTCATCTGCAAATAATAGATGATTGATAGGTGGTGCCCTTCTAGCAGCCTTAATACCTTTAATTTCTTTAGAATTGTGAGCAACAGTGAGTGTTCTTGACAGCCATTCCATTGCTAGAATAAAGAGATAAGGTGACAAGGGATCACCTTGTATTATTCCCCTAGTAGGTTTGAATTCCTCACAAGGTGAACCATTAAGTAAAACTGATAAGGAGGTAGTGCTAATACACTGATGAATAAGCTGATTCCACTCTTCTGAAAAACCAAAACTAGAAAGAACTTTAAGAAGAAAATTCCATTCTAATCTATCAAAGGCCTTGGACATATCAACTTCGAGACCAAGCCATCCACTTTCACCCTCTTTCTTCCTCATAGAGTGAATGAGCTCATGAGCTATAATGGTATTATCATTTATCAACCTACCAGATACATATGCAACTTGATATGGAGAGACAATCTTGGATATAAGAGGCTTCATTCTAGTGACCAATATCTTGGAGATGATTTTATAAGAAGTATTACAAAGACTAATTGGCCTAAACTCAGCAGGAGTTGAAGGCTTTCTAGTTTTTGGTATGAGAGAAATATAAGTTTTATTCATAGATTTAAGAAGAAACCCAGATGTGAAAAAACTTTTAACCATCTCACAAACTTCAGAAACAACTATATTCCATTGGATAGAGCATGACTTGACCTGGGTTGTACTTTCCCTTTTGTGGTCGTGTGAAAATATTCCTCCCTTGGTTGCGATCGTATTTCCATGATAGAGCATGACTTGACCTGGGTTGTACTTTCCGTGACTTCGCATGCTTCCCGCGGTGCTATCTGATTTCGACCAATAGCGTATTTCCCTTGACATTACATATGTCTCGTTGGGTAGCATCAGTCCCCATTCTCCTATTCATGACATGTGGCCAATGAGAAATTTCCGTGACAAACACGTTATTGTTCGTAACCGATCTTGGTAATACTTTATGTATGCTTTTTCTTCGAGGTAGTAATTCTTCGTTTTGTTTTGTTGTAGTTACTTCAATAGCATAAGGAATTCTGTTAAGATGTCACCTGGGAAGAGCCTTGCAACTGTACCGAAGAACGTTAGCAACTCCAAGACAAATGCGGATGATGCATTTTTTACAATGTCTTCTTCACCTAGGAAAACCCATCCCAAGTATGTGGCGGTTCTTTTGACTGGTTCAGAAAATGATGGAGAGGTTCAGTCGTTTCGGCCAGGGCGCATAATGCGATTTTGTCTGCAGAGGAAAGAATATCATGCTTCTCCTATCGACTTCAAAATCTGTCAGAGCCCGTTGCGTTCTTTTGATAAGTGGATGCAATTCATGATAGGTCAAGACCGTGTGAGGGCAAATTTGACCAAGGCGCAGATTTTTGGAGCTGTCACGGCTTCTGCAACACTTCAAGTTAGGAAGGACATCCAGGGTTCGATCACGTTTGTCTCCAGATGGTGTCCAGATACTCATACTTCCATATGCAGGTGGGGAGAAATGACCATCTCTTTAGAGAGCGTAGCCGTCTTGCTGAACCTTCCCATAATAGGGAATCTTGATATCACGTTGTCTGATGATGAAGAGGAGATGTGTGCCGCCCTTGTCGAGAAGTCAAAAGGGTTCGTCCGAAAGGGTCACGAGACGAAGTGCTTATACAGATGGTGGGTGTCTGAGTGGTTCCCTGATGAGCCGGAGGTGGACCTAGAATTAGATGACACTCTCCATGTTGCCTCGTTTTTAGCTCTGTGGCCGTCCAGAGATATTTTTGATGACGACCCTGGCAAGAAGGAGATAAGGCGATGGCTTATTAAATTTGCCATCAAACTGGCGAAAGGCGTCGTTCTTCCCATTGGGGGCTTGTTTCTTGGTTCTTTGTACACCCATTTGGATCATATGGTTGCGGATATGTATGTTTCAAACGGTTATTTGAAGGTAGACTCATATGTTCACGTTGCTTTCCTCCAGGCATGGTTGTGGGAGCATTTCTCAAAGTACGTTCCTAAACCGTTGGTTCCGCTTCCCGAGTCTTACAAAGAGCTCTCGATTCTCATACTGGTATAATAGGCGACCAAGATCTGGAATGAAGCTCATTGATTTTCTTGATAATGTCTATGCTATTACTTTTCGCCCCTGGGCTCCAGTTCACGCGTCCATAGTTCAGCCGAACACTTTTTCCGCTGCTCCGAACTTGACTTTGCTTTCGTCCGGGGAGAATACAAGTGTTGGAGAAGTCATATTTATGCGGAGTTGTATCCATGGACACGTGCCATCTTTCTTTCGGGGATGTTGCAAGGCGGTCCCTTATAATATCGACAGGGCGGCTCGGCATATGGGTTTTGACCAAGGGGTCCCATTTATTCGTCAGTCGGTTGCTTCGGAAGAACTGTTGCCAGTTGTTCTTAACGTAGTGTTCTCGCGCCAGGTAAGAGCCTTCCTTTCCTGCTCCCAGATCGAAGTCCAATGACAACCCCTATGTACAACAAGTTCTGGCAGGATGAGTTTCTTGCCATCCATGGGTTTGCGGGCGATGTTGTAGAGAATACATGCGGCTGGCCTTCCTCTGTGACTTTAGCGGAACATCCACTGTTGAGGGAGCCTTCTACTGCTAAGCGAAAATCTCCCGACAGTTCTCAGAAAAAAAAGAGAGAAGGTCTAAGAACCGTGCGGGTGGTTTCCAGTCGGATTCGTCGGCTCTCGTGACTTTCAGTTCTTTCAACACACGGGTATGGGAAGCTCCTTCTTGATTTGACTGATTCACACAAATCTTCTGTTTCGTTGCTAAACATCTTTTCTTTTCCGATTCAGAGCCTTGACAGCGCAAACCCCTTTGCCAAACTCGTGCATAGTCATAAATCGACTACTAAGTCTCCTGAGGATGTAGAAGAATCCGAGGAAGAATTAAGATCGGGATCCAGCAGTGATGATGAAAGTGCTTTCGAAGGTGACACCGAGTCTTCCTCTGGCGAATCCGCAGATGAGTCGGTAAGTTTATGCGTTCCTCTTCCTTTTTTTTGAGTGAAAACTAAATCGTAATGTTGCAGGAGGGGATTGTTTCTGAAGAGGGTCTTGAGGTGGAGACTCGCCACAATGAAGGTCCAGCCGTGGAAGCCGCGCCTATAGGTGGCTCGGAGATGGACGTTGATAATGGTGAAACCCAGATGGTGGAAAGTACTTCGGCGACCATTGTTGCGGTCGTGGTTAGGAATCCTTTGCTGGTCGCAGATTCAGTTGCGGGCGCCATTTTCGTGCCTCCGTATTTGACTCCCCACAAAGACCATGTTTTGGTTGGAGGCTTCAGTGTGCCATCCAAGCATGCGGAGTTGTATACCAGGATATGGGAAAAATACGGACATATCGCCACGACCAAGAAGCTCACTAGCCGATTTGCATTGGTCAAGCGTGTGGAAAAAGCTTTATCTTCAATTCACCATATGTGCAGCGTGACTAGTCACACTGTTTCCGGAGATGTGATCTCAAGCTGGAAGTTCATCGGGATATGTGTGTTGACTCTGAGTTTAATGTCTCCTGGTTCTGCAAGGGCTTTTCTGAGATCCAAAGACTGCAGGCTGAAACGGTTGATGGTCATTCTGCGGATTCGATTAATCGTCAGGCGGCAGAAGTCGATAAGTTGTCCCAGGAGCTGAAGAAGTTATCTCAGGAGTTGAAACTGAAGCATGCGGCCCTTCAAAGTATGAAGAACATTTTCTCCAAGAAGAACGAGCCTTGTTGAGCGATTTTCCTTGAGCGTGTTACTTTTCTGAAACTCCTTTCCTTAGTTTTTTTTTTTTTGAAAGGCAAAGAAACGCCTAGTTTATGGTTCATTTTTTTTTTTCCTTTTTGGATTGATAGATGATTGCTTTTTATAAGTTTTTTTGGATTATTTTGGGATAATGGTCTTTTGATATGTTAAAGTCTGAGTTGCAAGTGTAGGTAGCAAATCATCTAGGAGAATTGTGAAACCGTGAATGTTGCATGACGGGGGAAAGTATGGGATGAAACTTGGGAATAACATGGTGTTTGGTTTCAACGTGGAAACCTATAGTAATTGGTTATGTATCCTGGCCGGACTTACTTGTTTTTATTACCTACTTCAACAAAACGGATCCCAAACCGCAAGTCCGGGCGACGTCGAATTGCCCGTGAGAAGTCCCCAGTTATTCCTCATCGCGTGATTATTGATAACTGGGTCGTCTATCCTAAGCGAATCGTTTGCTTTTTTTTTTTGGAAGTCCCCAGTCGGCTCTTGTTATATTACGCCTGGTAACTGTTACGACTGGTAACTGGGTCGTTGATCCCTGAGCGGATCATTTGTTGCTACCGTTCCGAGATCTAAGTCAAACGATGAGATTGAGATTTGAAAATTGACAGCGTGACCGAAAGATCAATCCTCCCGCTGTGGTCACCAATTGTTTGAGGGTGAAAACAGTTTCAGCTGATTTCGGTAATTTCGCGTGAGTGGGTGACAAACTAAGTCTAAACCTTAAACAATGTACTGCAAGGGAGTACTTTAGATTCGAGATATCAATCTGTACAAATCCGGCCTAAACCAAGAAATGGCCGTTCGAGACTTGCTTCAGTCACAAAGTGAAGGAGAAGGGTTGATTTTAGGGAGGGAAGCGAAGAAAGTCTGAGACCAGAATAGTTGATTCTGGAAGAGTAGTTGTTTGACTTGTATCAGAAAGTGAAAGCAAACAGATGGGAAAGCTAGCAAATGGTTTCTGAGTGTTGTATGCTCCTGACCAAAACTTGTTGTTTGGTGGAAATAGGTAAGACCTATTTATACAAGTCCAAGTGAAACGTACTCTGGTCTTGTAAGAAATAGAAACGAATGAGTAAATGGGAGGAGGTGGTAACCAGTAACGCCTGGAATTGATGTTCCATAATGAAGGAAAGCGTTTTCACCATTACTCCATGTATTTACTAACCGCCTTATTCTTATGACACTTTCATATAACGGGCGTAGTGTACGCCGCACGCTGTAAACCGCCAAACCAATACCCTTTATGAGCATCCCCCAGTTTGTGACATGTGTTAGATGTCTCGAGTGTTTTCATGGGAAAACGTGTAGCATGGTATTACGTGTGGCATGGTGGCATGCCAGTGGCCATGGTAGAGTCGGTATGGCTTTGCCATAGAATAGGCGCGGCCAAAATTAGGGTTTTGGTGCAAACCGTGATGTTTTGTCTTTGGGCCGCAAGTTAGGTAGCGGACTTGAACGGTCGAGATCTGCATCTCAGAGGGAAGGATAGCCGTTGATTATTGCAACTCTCCTTTTTAGCATCCAGCGTTGAGCATGGCTTTGCCATAGAGTAGGCGCGGCCAAAATTAGGGTTTAGGTGCAAACCGTAATGTTTTGGCTTTGGGTCGCAAGTTGCCATGCGTTAGGTGGCGAACTTGGATGGTCGAGATCTGCATCTCAAAGAGAAGGGTAGTCGTCGATTATTGCAACCCTTCGTTTGTAGCAGCCAGCGTTGAGCATGGCTTGGTCATAGAGTAGGCGCGACCAAAATTAGGGTTTAGGTGCAAACCGTGATGTTTTGGCTTTGGGCCGCAAGTTGCCATACGTTAGGTGACGAAATTGGATGTTCGAGATCTGCATCTCAAAGAGAAGGGTAACCGTCGATTATTGCAACCCTTCGTTTGTAGCAGCCATCGTTGAGCATGGCTTGGGAATAGAATAGGCGCGGTCAAAATTAGGGTTTAGGCGCAAACCGTGATGTTTGGCTTTAGGACACAGGTTGCCATGCGTCAGGTGGCGAACTTGTGTGGTCAAGATCTGCATCTCAAAGAGAAAGGTAACCGTTGATTATTGCAACCCTTCGTTTGTAGCAGCCAGCGTTGAGAATGGCTTGGTCATAGAGTAGGCGCGGCCAAAATTAGGGTTTAGGCGCAAACCGTGATGTTTGGCTTTGGGCCGCAAGTTTCCATGCGCCAGGAGGCGAACTTGTGTGGTCGAGATCTGCATCTCAAAGAGAAGGGTAGCCGTTGATTATTGCAACCCTTCGTTTGGTAGTTGGCGGCATGAAAGTATGGCCGACAAGCTAGGATTTTTGTGTAGTTAGGCGCGGCCAAAAGCTGGGGTCTTGGCGTAGTTTGGGCGCGACCACAATTAAATCTTGGCGTTGGGTCACAAGTTGCCATGCGTTAGCTGGTGACCTTGGACGGTTAAGATCTGCATCTTAGATGGAAAGGTGGTAGTTGATCGTTGCAACCCTTTGTTTTGGCAGCCAGTGACGTGAAGGAAAGGCTGGCACGGTATAGGCGCGGCCAAAACTAGGGTTTAGTGCAAACCGCGGTGTTTGGCTTTGGGCCGCAAGTTGCCATGCGTTAGGTGGTGAACTTGGATGGTCGAGATCCGCATCTCAAAGAGAAGGGTAGTCGTTGATTATTGCAACCCTTTGTTTTGGCGTGGAGAAGTGGCTGGCATGGTTTGCCATTGGCACGGTGGTGCGGCTGGCATGGTTGGCATGCCTTGGCGCGGAAACGTGTCTGGCATGGTTTGCCATTGGCAAGGTGGTGCGGCTGGCATGGTTGGCATGCTTTGGCGAAGAGACGTGGCTGGCACGGTGGTGCGGCTGGCATGGTTGGCATGCCTTGGCGCAAAGACGTGGCTGGCATGGTTTTCCATTGGCACGGTGGTGCGGCTGGAATGGTTGGCATGCCTTGGCGCGAAGACGTGGCTGGCATGGTTTTCCATTGGCACGGTGGTGCGGCTGGCATGGTTGTCATGCCTTGGCGCAGAGACGTGGCTGGCATGGTGGGAGGATTAGGGTTTGGCATACAAAGGTGATGTCAGTTAATACTAAGGGTTCTGCCATGGAACATGACACACGTATAAAAAAAAGGGTACCCTGGTAATTCTTACGTAGGCATGCTGTTTGATTCAATAAGTGTGCTAGTGGTCATAGTGACGTCATGTCAGATGCATAGTTTTATGATTTTAACCCTAAGCTAAAAACCACCATCAACAGCAAGATAAAAGTAATCACAAACATCTTCGTCTCATCGTTTGTGATTCCACAATATCTTGTTTCGCTAGTCGATTAAGATTATTGTGAGGTGATTGATAATACTTGGTTGTTCTTCGGGAATATAAGTCCGGATTATCAATTGGTTCCTGTTCACCTTGATTTATCAAAAGACGGAACTAAACTCTTGGGTATTTCTGTGTAAGACAGATTTGTTTATCAATTCTTCGACTTTGGATCGTAGCAACTCTTGGTTGTGGGTGAGATCAACTAAGGGAATCAAGTGCGTAGTATCCTGCTGGGATCAGAGACGTAAGGAACGCAGCTGTACCTTGAATCAGTGTGAGATTGATTAGGGTTCAAATACAGTCCAGACCGAAGTTAATTGGTAGTAGGCTAGAGTCTATACTGGCTTAATATGGTGTGGTGTTCAAACTGGACTAGGTCCAGGGGTTTTTCTGCATTTGCGGTTTTCCTCGTTAACAAAATTCTGGTGTCTGTGTTATTTCTTTTCCGCATTATATTTTTTTATATAATTAAAATATCACAGGTTGTGCGTTAAGATCAATCAATTAGAATATCCAACCTTTGGTTTTTGATTTAAATTGATTGACACTTGAACATTGTAATTTGGTACCGTTCAAGTTGTTTCACATAATAATCAAGCTCGCAGATTTCTATCTGTTTGATTTACTGATTACATTGTGAAACAGAGATATTAAACTCTTTGATATACTTTACTCTAGATTGAGTCTGACTATCTAGTTGATTCTCTAGAAAATATATTGGAGTAAGTCCTCTCAGATTTCCAAACGAATTGTTGGGTGTGGTTGTTAGACCCCCGCATTTTCAACTACTTGCACGAAGTATAAAGAAGCCTGGGATATCTTAGAAACCGTATTTGAAAGGAATACCCGTGAAAAAGAAGCTAGGCTTTAAAACCTATATTATGATTGGGAAAACCTTCGTATGGCAGATGAAGAATCATTTGATGAGTTTAATCACAAAGTGTTTGAAACTGTTAATGCATCCTTTGCATTGGGTAAGACTATTCCTGAAAAGGACATTGTGATGAAGATTCTCAGATCCCTGCCATCCGGGTACGATTCTAAGAAGCATGCCATCGTTGAAGGAAATAATCTCGGAACGCTTTCCAGAAATACTCTGGTTGGGAAATTAAAGATCTTTGATCATGAGCATACATCCAAATATGGAAAGGATGTTGCTTTCAAAGCACAAAAGAACACTAAATTATTTGATAAAAGTAAAAGTGTTTGCATCTCTGAAGATGATCTTTCTGAGGCTGATTCATCAGATGAAGATCTTGACAAGTCAGTCACGTTGATCACAAGACAGTTTAGGGACCTTCTTTTGAAGAGAAGTAAACGGTTCTCCAGAGATAAATCCAGGTGATCAGATAAACCCCATAATCGTGTTCCTCCTAAAAACAGGGATAATGATGAAACTGATGACGAGGATATGCCTCAGTGCTTTAAGTGTAAATGTTTTGGTCATTTTGCAAATGAGTGTCCAAATCGAAAGAAATACACTAGGAACAAAGGTCTAGCTGCAACTCTTGACGAAATGTCTGACAACTATGATTCTAATAAAGACGAAAAATCAGGTATTACGCTTCTTTGTGAAAATATTGATTTTGATAATTGTAGCAATACATACATCAATCTTGATAGTCTTTCAGAAGAGAACTCAACCAATCTGGAAGAAAAAATTGACTTTTCTGTTGGAAACTCTTTGTCAAATTTTTCAGGTTCCACTATGTGTATAGCAGCTTGCACATCTCGGGTGTCTGAATCATATTCCAGGTTGACATGCTCTTATTGTTCGCTCAAAGGTCATGAATTGTCAAAGTTTTTCAAGTACAAACACAAATTGAGGCATGTCAACAAACTTCAACGAAGAGCGAATCGATTAACAAACAAGCTCAAACTTGTTCAAAAGACCGCTGAGGTATGTAAGATTTTATATTCGTAGAAGAAATTAGTTTCCAAAGAAAAGTCTAGATCATTGGAAAGAAATTTATGGTCTAAACACTATGAGAAACAAGGCTCTATGAATTCCGTTCGAAGAGGACATGGTGGACAGATTATTGTTCACCCCGGCACAACTTAAATTGTGTTGGTTAGTGTATCTTGTCTCATGTGCCTGATCAAAAGAGATAAGATTTTGCACACCTCAGGCTTTAGAAAAAGAAAAGTCTTCTAGATTGTTTTGATTTTTTTTTTTATGTTTTTGCTCTGAGAGCATTATAAAATCTGGAATTTGTGATGCTTTTCATATCTAATTGATATTGGAAAAGTATTCTCTGCTTTTTTAATAAAAAGAGGGTTAAAATAGACAATCCTGCCTTTTATAGGGTTGTGAGTTGTGTGTACACGAACCTGTGTATTTAAAGGTTTCGTAACCCTACATTCTTTTTTCCTTCCCTGAAACTCTTTTTAACTTAAGACTGCTTGTTGAGCTTATTTTGTGATTTCCTCTCACAAACCCATACGCATATTGGTACTCCAAGCATCATGTCTTCTGATAGAAAAGATGTTAATATGATTGTTAAGCCATCAATCATGAAGGAAAAAAAAAAGATCTCCGTTACCTCCAACTTTGAAAAGAAAATGAAGGAATGTAAGGAAGCCAAGAGTTGTTCCTTCAAATTCTCAGAAGTTTTCTGATGTTCTTGAAGAGTTGAAGGAAACAAGAAAGGAGATTCAACAAATAAAGGCTTGTTGTATGAGAACTCTTGAAATTCAGAAGGCCCTGGTTAGACATCATCAGCCTAGAAGGTTTGTTAGAATTGACTCCTTTCTTCACGAACCATATGTTCCCATGGATGTTGACGACAAGGAGTTCGGGGACGATAAAGAATTTTTCAGAGGTCTCAATGTCTAGGAAACTTCTTATGAGAATTTATTCTTGTGTTTTTAAGAAGGATAACTAGGGTTTGGAATAGCCATTATTGTGAGTACACATAGCTATGTCCAACGATTTTCATCTTGCAATTTTTTTAGATTTATTGATTTAAATATGGGATATGCGTGTTTGCGTCCGTGAACTATGATTGTCCCATACGTGGTCAAAAGTTAAGTCTTTCATATGTCGATGTGCAAATATTAATAAAAGATTGGATGAACTTTTGACAAACAAAAGATAAGCCTATTATGTCATTATGCAAATATTGATGGAAGATAGGATGAGCTTTTGTTTACAAAGATTAAGTCTATTATATGTCATTGTGCAAATGGTTGATGAGTGCCAAATAGTGCATATTTATACACCTTTTTATTGGCATTTTACTCATCTTTTGCGCTTAGAAATCAGATATTATCCCAGATTCTGTGTTTTCTTTGTTTTCAAGAATAAATATTTGTATTAATTAATTTTGTGTTTTTAGGTAGTAAATAAAGCTCGGAGAATCTGAGGAGCCAAGGAGCGAAGAATTGGAGTCAAACATCTATGGAGCAGATAGCCAAAGCCCGCGCGCAAATCAGTTGCAACCCAACAAGGAAGACATGGGCACAAGCTATCCATCTCCGACCCGTGACCCGGATCCAAGCCCGTCACTTCTGACCGTTGAGATCTCCCTCAGCTACATCCTACGGTCGCTCAGCCTTGCATATCATTACTCGATGCTTCCGCTCGACACCAAATCGCCCCAGTTCATCCTAAGCCGTTCAGATCTTGCTCATCAGATCCTACGCTCGCTGAGGCCCCCTCCATCAATCTTCGATGCACCCGCTCAACACTGAATCACCCTACACCCTATACCCCCATCGAACCACCTCATTTCTTTTCTTCTCCTTCTCTTTCTTCTCTTCTCTGCAGAAACCATCTTCTCTGCAAACCCCTTCCCTTCTTCCCCGACAGACCACCAACTCACCCTCTCCTGTCACCATCACCACAGCCTCCAACCGCACCCTTTTTCCCCTAGCTTCTCTCTATTTCTCTCATAGCTTCTTTCCTAGAGGCTAAGTGAGAAATAGGAAGAACTAGGGTTAGGTTTTTGATCAATCAATCAAGCATGGAGTTGCAGAGCCGATTGACAAAGGAGGAGAGGCGACTCAGAGAGTAGAGGGTATGGGTTTATTTTAATTTTTATTTCGATTTTGAGAATTAGGGTTTGGGGATATTTTCTTGTGCATGTATAAATAGATGAAGAAGAAGTTGATTTTGGGCACGGCTGGATTAGCCAGTGCAGTCATTTAGCTTTAATTCTGTTCTTTATCATTTTATGATGTTTTAATTAGTTTTGTTAGGGTCTCAATGAAACCCTGTTGCCATATTGTGTGTTTAAGCTCTGTTGAACTTTCTTAAATGATTAAAATTATAATTATGTCTTCAATTAGGGCTTCCACTACTTTTCTCTCACAATGGATGTCTTGCATCCATTGTAGTTAGGTTACATCTGTTGTGAGATTGCCACAGCTCATACTTTAGGCACAATAGCTAATTCCATTGACTAGTTGTACTTAATTAGACAACTAGTGCTCGGGTTAGCACTTTATGTTATTAGAAGCATAACTTGGAGAAACCCCTTAGATAGGTGGTGGGTTTGACACCCCGCCCTTATCGGGTCAAGGATAAGAAAGCCTCAACTCAGTTGAGCACACAATAGGAATTCATAGGTGGATTTGCAGACCTTAGCACCCTTTTATCTCTGTCCTTTACCTTAGTTTAGGATCACATTTCAATATCAGCCGTTTCGGCAACCAAATATCTGTAAAACCCCCTGTTGTCATTTGTTACCACTTGAAACTCAGTCTAGCAAACCTTAGATCACACACAAAGCACACACAAGTCCTTGTGGGATCGACCCGTACTTGCCGCGTCTCCGATAGACGCCGTGCACTTGCGGATTATAACACGTAGGCCATAATTTATACACATTCCGAGGCCTACCAATGGTGATGAGAAATATAATGAGTCTTTGTTTATTCCGAAGTATTGATGTTCCCTGATCCATATTTCTTATGTATATACTGTGCGGCTCCGTAAGTTCTCTTATGTGAGCATTTCCGATTAAATTAATCATAGGTTCTCTTGTGGTTAATTTAATTGAGTTTTTTGCATACAAATTCATGTTTCATGTGATTTGTTAATGTCCAAAGAAATCCTTCTTTTCTTGTGAAAGTAAGGTCGCTCTTGTTGTTCTTTCGGGAATGACATTTTATAGGGGAGAGCTCTTAATTGAACATGTGCTTAATTGCCAAATCTTTGTGGGGAGTGAGGCTTGATAGGTGTTGTAAAACACCTAATTTTATATCTAATATTTATGCTTTCTTTGCTATTTTTCTTGGGAATTGTGTATCTTATGTGTGCTTTTGAGTGATCAGGTACAACAGAGTCATTATGAGCAAAAGAAGAAGAAATTAGCCATTTGGAGCGTAAAGGAGCACAAAGATCAATTCACTAGCGAGTGATACTTGGAACCAGGCTAGGTGCACGAGAAGGAGGTGAAGAATGATCTGTTAGTTCCGCGTAACTGACAGCCGAGCAAGAAAACAGAGATAGGCAGTCGGTTCCGTGGAACTGACAAGCCAAATAATCTGTTGGTAGCCCATATCCAACAGTGGGTGCCTTAAGCAATTCTTATCACTACATAGCCTTAATATCGTGAGAAATGTTCTCTTTTGTTTTCAAGCTTCAATTGAAATTAAGAAATCCACCTGAGAGAGACGGCGGCACCACAATTGCTGAAATCCCACAATAAAATGGAGATCGAATTAGAGTCATAGAGAGGAATCACTCGATGGGTATCTGGGTCTGATCTAGAGTAGAGTTTTGGTTCAAATCTGGAAGGAGAACTGTGATCGATTGACGTGAATTCGAGAGCTAAGAGGAAGAATTAGATGAATATTCGAGCTAGCAAATCTGTGATGTTTTGTGCTGAATCTGAGAATGAAGATGATGATGGGGTTGAATCAGATCGAGAAAACGAATTTGTTATGAAGAAGGAAGTTAGGGTTTCTGGATTAGAGTGAGGAATGAATCTGATCAGGGTTTGAAAATGATTCAAGGGTTTTGTAGGAAGAATCTGAAAGTAAAAGGAAGAAGGGAAGATGCAGAAGTTAAGATGGGTTTTGGTTAGAATTTGAGTTCATGGAAGAGAGAATTTGTCAATAGCAGTAAAGGATTTGGGGTTATGCTGCCGTAATTGGGGTTTTCAGTTAATGGCTGATTAATTTCAGGTGAGTGGGTGTCTTGTGTGTCTGATCGAATTCGAGGAAGAGATGGAGATGAAGCTGTTGTCATTGGTGGTCTGAACAGAGACTGGTTGTTGATGTTGAAGCTGAGGATGATTTTTCAAGGGTTTTTTGGCTACATCTGGAGTAAAGAAAGAAGTGTGTGGACCTGAAGCTGTTACTGAGATGTTGGTCTGTGAACTGTGAACTGGATGCAGCTCAAATGGCCAAGAACAAATGGAAGGTGACATCAGGGGCTGAGATGTGAAATATTTGTTGGTCAGATGGAGTTGTCAGTGGGCTTGGTGGTGCACAAGAAACAGCTGAGATTGGTTATAAGGCAAAGCTACAGATAGCTGCAGTATGTGATGGTGGTCGACTGCAGCCATATGGAGCTCGAGAAGACTGGGATTGATTGTGCCGTCACTTCAATGGCAGATGAACTATGCGGGTGCTGTCAGTTGGAGGTATTGGAGCTGTAATGTGCAATCAGGTGGTATGATTGACAGATGCATCTAAACATGGAATGGTGATTGGAGCTACAGAAGAATGAGCTGGTATTGCAGGGAGCTGCAGAATGGGTATTCCAGGTGTAGTGAGAGTATGATATGAACTGCAAACTGGTGGTGCTGTTGTGTGCTCTGAGATTTTTATGGACTGTATTTGGGGTTTGACACTGTTACTGATGGTGTTGTTGCTTCGAGCCAAAATGGCAATGGGTTCTGATGGAGTTAAAGTTACATCAAATGCCTGGGGACATTACAAGGAAGAACAAGGATCTGAATTGAGCACTGGTCATGGTGCGAATGAACTCTCGATGGGTTTTGTTGGTGGTTGTAAGCTACAGAAGATGCAGTCAACAGTGCTGGAATGGAGTTCGCAGGGTATTGTGTGTTGCCATGAATGAGAAATTGCAGTTGTGACTGAAATGGAGAATGACTCAAGCAGTGCAAGAATGATGCAGTGGTACTGTTGATAGTTGGAGCTCAAGTTTCAGGTGGTTTGGTTTGATAAGTTGCATCTTAACTGAAGCCAGGGATGGAGGAACAGGCTGTGGTGAATGAACACAAGCAGGGAATAACTCAGTTTAGAGGTTTTTGTATGAGATTGAATTGAGCTTACAGTGATGCAACTGAGCTGAGGTGCAGGTGCAGGTAGAGAATGGAATGGATAATAGGGCTGGTAGTGATGCACAATGATAGTGCAGCACATTGCAGGCCTGTGCAATGGCCTGAGCCAAGACTAATCAGATCACTCAGCCAAGGCAGTGACTGACTCAACCTGACTTAGCTGACTAGTTCTCTGACTCACTGACTCTCCCTGACTCAGTGAACTGACTCAGGTCTGACTAGACGACCTGACTCGTATGACTCGGTTTGACTCGGTCTGACCGAGTTGACCCGAGTTGACTCGTTGACCGGTGACCGGGTGGACTTTGCCGGTCACCTGAGATACTTTCAGGTGCCGAATTCCGGCCAAATTCCGGCCACAATACCAGTTTTCCGACGACCTTTTTGGGCAGAGTTTTCACATGGGTTTTTCTCACACATGGGCTTGGTGGACTTCTATCTTTTGGACCTTTGAAGATTAGACCTAATTTTGGAAACAAAAGAGCTATTTAAAGGAAAGACTTCTACAACTTTTGGGATATCACACATATTATTCTTGGAACTTTGGGAGAGCCGGTTTCTTTTACGCTTCTAGGGTTTGCTTTTGTTCATCTTCTTCTTTTCAATTAATATTATTATGATGAACTCCATAGCTATGAGTAGCTAAACACATATTATTGGTTATGGGATAAAGTTGATTTCTCAATATGTTATATGATTCAATGAATTAGTTTTGTCTCAATATTTTATTGTTTGTGATTCACAAGTAATAGTGTTATATGATTTGATAGTTTGTTTGGTTGAGTCCGGAATCAATCCGATTTGCTTTCATCTCTAGAGCTATATTAGGGTTTTCAATACGAAAAAGTTGTTTATCCCTGATTCTAAGTGGCATAATTGTGGGTAGTGCTTGTAGTGATATATCCTACTAGTCACAAGTGAATCATAACTTTTGTTAAAACGTTTAGTGCTTTTACACATTCGTTTGCATTGATTAGTCTTATTCCATAGAACTTATTGCTTTTAGGGAGTTAAATCTAATTGTGCTTTTACACTTTAGGTTGCTTTCTAGGAAGAATTCACATATGCATCTTTTAATGTGGTTGTGATGAAATCAGGGAATTAGCGGGTTATTATTGCGATCAAGGTATCCTAGGACTTTTAGTAGATGAGAGATTAAATTACCAATTCTAATCATTGATGAAAATACATGTTTGTGAATGATACTATCCCGTGACCAATATCTTCTCCTTATTGATTATTCCAATTATTTACTTTGCTTTCAATTACTTTTATTTCTTAGATAAAACAAACATCCCCCCTTGGTTACCTTAGAAACTGAAAATTGCATAACAACAATTGCCTCTCTGTGGATACGAACTCTTCCCTACCTTGTACTTCATTTAAATTTAGTGAGTAAGAAAGTGAAATTATTTTTGACGGATTGACACACGATCAAATTTTGGCGCCGTTGCCGGGGAGGCATACGGCTCGTTATTAAGTTTTTAGTTTCTTTTTACAATTTCTGCTTTTATCTTTGCTTTTCGGTTCTTGTCTTGTTTCTCACTTGTTTTGGAGAATTGTTTTCAGGTACCTAATCCCTGGCTTCTAAAGATTGGGACTACCCAAGGTGCGGGATATCTACTCGAAGGGGCAAAATACTCCAACCAAGTCAAGACACAACAGAAAATCCAGAGTTAGAGGTGGAAGGAGATACTCAGATAGAAGGAGAAAAAGAGGTTCCAATCGTAGAAGAACCACAAGTTGAAGAAGAAGAAGCAATGGGTGATGCAAATCGTTCACTCAAGGACTTAGCTTCTCATAGGCTTGATATACAACATGGGTGTATTCAAACGAACTCTACTTTTGAGATAAAGCCGGGGTTGCTTAGAGAATTACCAAAGTTCCATGGCATGGTGAATGAAGACCCAAACAAGCATCTTATGGACTTCCACACCATTGTCACGGCTATGCTTCCAGCGGATGTTGAGGCGGATGGTGCAATGTTGAAAGTTTTTCGTTTCTCTTTGATGGATAGTGCTAAGGATTGGTTGTTCTATTTACCTTCCGGAAGTGTCACTACATGGAATGGGCTGAAGAAACTCTTTTAGAGAGATATTTTCCTGCATCAAAGGCTACTCAAATTCGAAAAGAGATTTGTGGGATGAAGCAAAATGTGGGAGAATCCTTATATGACTGTTGGGAACGATACAAGAGATTGGTGGCAAGCTGCCCTCACCACCAATTTTGTGACGCTATGATCATCCAATATTTCTATGAAGGACTCCAATCAAGTGATAGGAATCTTATTGACGCTGCGGGTGGTGGTGCACTAGTGAACAAGACGGTGGCACAAGCTAGAGAATTGATTGAAAACATGGCAGTGAACTCACAACAATTTCTGAGTCGTGGTTCGGATGTGCTTCTAAGAAGAGTGAATGAAGTGAGCGAGGTTGAGGAACTTCGTCAACAAATGGGTAACATGTCCGCAATGATGCAACAAGTTGCAGCCGTGGTTATACCAAGTTCTCCTCAATGTTATGAAGATGAGCAAGCTAATGCGATCTTTCCAAATCAACAAAGACGATATGATCCCTATTCTAACACTTACAATCCGGATGGAGAGATCACCCCAATTTTAGCTATGCCAACAAGCAAGGAGCGGTTCAACAACCTACCTTCAACTCTTCAAGTGGATTTCAACCTCAACAACAACAATTCCAGCTGAGATAACAATTTCAAAGAACCACAAGCACAACAATCAATGCAAAATCAAGGTTCCGATATTGACTCAAAGCTTCAAACCATGATGCAAGGCATTTCTACCATGTTCAAAGAGATTCAACAAGAAACTAAGAGTGCTATCAAGGAGTTGCAAACACAAATGGGCTCCATGGCTATTGAGTTGAACCAATCAAGGCACAAAATAGTGGGAAACTCCCTTCTCAACCTATCAACCCAAAAGAGGGTGTCAATGCTATTACGTTACGAAGTGGTACACAACTTGTGCAACCCGAAGTTACTGATTCGGGCAAGGTGGAAACACCCAAGGAACCTGTTTTGGAGGAGAAGAATGAGGATTCTCTCCAAATTTCTCGAGGTACCCTATTCCTAACTCTAAAACTCCGGTTTCTACTTATGTTCCTCCTTTACCTTTTCCTCGCAGATTTGCAAGTTCTAAGAAGGCGGAACTAGAAAAGGAGATTTTAGACGTTCTTAAAAAGATCCACGTGAACATACCACTCATTGATGCTATCAAGCAACTTCCAAAGTATGCAAAGGTGTTGAAGGACTTGTGCACCAATAAGCAAAGGCTCAAAGGTAATGAAGTGCTTAGTGTGGGGGAGAATGCTTCGGCAATCTTACAACACAAACTCCCACTTAAGTGCAAGGACCCGGGTAGTTGTGACATTCCTGTCACAATTGGTAACACAACGTTTAACAAAGCTATGTTGGATTTAGGTGCATCCGTTAATGTTATGTCTGCGTCAATGTATAATTCACTTGATCTTGGTCCTCTTAAAAAGGCTGAAATTGTATTGCAATTAGCCGATCGCTCTAATGTCTACCCAATGGGTATTGTTGAGGATGTTCTTGTGTAGGTTAATCAACTTGTATTTTCCAGCTGACTTTTGCGTGTTAGAGATGGATGAAGGTTCACCGGACTCGTCTCTTCCATTGCTACTTGGGCGTCCCTTCATGAAAACGGCGAAAACTATAATTGATGTGGACAAGGGAACGTTAACCATGGAGTTTGATGGAGAAACAATACGTTTCAACATTTTCGAGACGATGAGATATCCTAGTGATGTCCACTCTTGTTTCTCCATTGATGTTATGGATACATTGGCACAACAAATGTTTGAATTAAACGGTGATGATGCTTTGAAACCGTGTTAACTACATCCATGGATAATGGTGTAGAGTGTGGTAATGAAGTCAAGGAAGCCCTTGGTGATCTTAATTCACTACAAGGATGTAGGAAACTCATAATATCTCTTTTATTTCTTTACCACATGCAGATGATGAAAAGCTTGTACCTTCAATTGTTAAATCTCCAAAGTTAGAATTGAAACCTCTTCCCGACCACCTAAAGTACTTGTACTTGGGTGATAATGAAGAGTTACCTGTGATTGTTTCTAATGAGCTTAATGATTTACAGGAGCAAAAACTTCTAAGGGTGCTAAGGAAGTACACGACGGCCATAGGATGGACAATCGCCGATATCAAGGGTATAAGCCCTGCCGTTTGTATGCACAAAATTCGTTTGGAGGATGATGCAAAGCCTACAAGGGAAGCACAATGTCGTTTGAGATACTTTTCGGTGCCGGATTCCGGCCAAATTCCGGCCACAATACCATTTTTCCGACGACCTTTTTGGGCAGAGTTTTCACATGGGTTTTTCTCACACATGGGCTTGGTGGACTTCTATCTTTTGGACCTTTGAAGATTAGACCTAATTTTGGAAACAAGAGAGCTATTTAAAGGAAAGACTTCTACAACTTTTGGGATATCACACATATTATTCTTGGAACTTTGGGAGAGCCGGTTTCTTTTACGCTTCTAGGGTTTGCTTTTGTTCATCTTCTTCTTTTCAATTAATATTATTATGATGAACTCCATAGCTATGAGTAGCTAAACACATATTATTGGTTATGGGATAAAGTTGATTTCTCAATATGTTATATGATTCAATGAATTAGTTTTGTCTCAATATTTTATTGTTTGTGATTCACAAGTAATAGTGTTATATGATTTGATAGTTTGTTTGGTTGAGTCCGGAATCAATCCGATTTGCTTTCATCTCTAGAGCTATATTAGGGTTTTCAATACGAAAAAGTTGTTTATCCCTGATTCTAAGTAGCATAATTGTGGGTAGTGCTTGTAGTGATATATCCTACTAGTCACAAGTGAATCATAACTTTTGTTAAAACGTTTAGTGCTTTTACACATTCGTTTGCATTGATTAGTCTTATTCCATAGAACTTATTGCTTTTAGGAGTTAAATCTAATTGTGCTTTTACACTTTAGGTTGCTTTCTAGGAAGAATTCACATATGCATCTTTTAATGTGGTTGTGATGAAATCGGGAATTAGCGGGTTATTCTTGCGATCAAGGTATCTTAGGACTTTTTAGTAGATGAGAGATTAAATTACCAATTCTAATCATTGATGAAAATACATGTTTGTGAATGATACTATCCCGTGACCAATATCTTCTCCTTATTGATTATTCCAATTATTTACTTTGCTTTCAATTACTTTTATTTCTTAGATAAAACAAACATCCCCCCTTGGTTACCTTAGAAACTGAAAATTGCATAACAAAAATTGCCTCTCTGTGGATACGAACTCTTCCTTACCTTGTACTTCATTTAAATTTAGTGAGTAAGAAAGTGAAATTATTTTTGACGGATTGACACACGATCAAGGCTGTGTAATATTGTAGGGGTTATCATGTAGACTTTCTTTGTGAGACAGATTAGTTTATTAAATTCTTCAACTTTGGGTCGTAGCAACTCTTATTTGTGGGTGAGATCAGCTAAGGGAATCAAGTGCGTAGTATCCTGTTAGGATCAGAGACGTAAGGAGCGCAACTGTACCTTGGATCAGTGTGAGATTGATTGGGCTTCAACTACAGTCCAGACCAAAGTTAGTTTGTAGTAGGCTAGTGTCTGTAGTGGCTTAACAGGTTTTTATGCATTTGCGGTTTCCTCGTTAACAAAACTTCTGGTGTCTGTGTTATTTCTTTTCCGCATTATATTTTGTTATATAATTGAAATATCACAGGTTGTGCGTTGAATCAATCAATTGGTAAATCCAACCTTTGGTTGTTGATTAAAATTAATTGATCCTTGAACATTAGTCTTTGGTACCGTTCAAGTTATTTCTCTTATATTCAATCGGGCTCACAAATTATTATTTGTTTGATTGCGGATTGAATTGAGAGATTGAGATATAACTCTTTGATATACTTTTCTTAAGATTGAGTCTGACTGTCTAGTTGATTCTCTTGAAAGTATATTGGAGTTAGTCCATACATATTGCTAAGCGAAATATTGGGTGTGGTTGTTAGACCCCGCTTTTTCACTAGAGTTTGCAATAGTGATTGAACCTGATATTTCATTTCTTAAGAGTATCCTTTTGGAGCTCCTTGTTGAGTACTAAAGGAAACCTTACGTTACCTTTGGGCATTCATTCAAACATTGTATTAATAAAAGAGAACCTAAATGGTACCAGAAAAGAATCTTATCTTAAATAAGGGGTCGGTGAATGCCGAATAAGTGGTAAATATGGTTATGGTGAACAATGATGAAATAGTATGAGATAATTTCAAACGGGTTGTGACTAGAAAAAACGAAAAAAATATTGAAAACCACCTTAGCTCTATTGTTGTGAACCCCTTTTGAGATTCCTGGTTATGTGATATGGGAGGTTTGCTCAGAAGATCCTAATTGACGTTCACGGCAGAGTTGGGACACTAACCCTTCGATCAATGAGATTCATGTTCGACAAGATCTTTGTATCCAAACTTTGGTATTCGTTTAGGAGATGAATGTACCAAATGAAGTATCAGAGGCCATCTTTCTCGAAAGTGGCACGAAAGTGAACGATTATTACATATTGAGTAATTCATATCATTTTTGAAAAGACGAGGGTACCCAAATATACCTCAATCTAAAACTTTTCCACCTATAAGTCCTTTCTCCGAAAGTGATTGTCTATGGACTGAGTCGAGACAATACAACTAATTGGTTCACACTTCGTGTGATCGTCTATGGATACGAGATCGAGACAATACAACAACAAGATAACTTGTGTGATTGACTATGGATACAAGATCGAGACAATACAACAACGAAATATGTATACTTGATAATAGGTTCGGACTTAACCAAACACAATAGGATTGCTATCAAGTAAATATGAATTAATGTTTGTGTATTTTACTTCTAAGTATAATAAAAACAATTATAATTGCGGAAATAGAAAAGTAAAAGAAACATCAAGATTTTGTTGACGAGGAAACTGCAAATGCAGAAAAACCCCGGGACCTTGTCCAGAATTGAATACTCTCAGGATTAAGCCGATATACAAAATCTAAACCAACTTCGTATAGTTGATACCAAGCAACTAAACCTATAGTTCACCTAGTTCCATTTGTATCCATGCGCATCCAACTTGCAATAAGTCACGTACTTGGAACAAATCCTTTGGTTCGTATTCCAAACAGTAAAGGAACAACAAATCTGTTCGGTAACAACTATTTTCAAACAACGTGATGTGAGTTTGACAAAAGGCTCTTCCATTTATCCCAATATAAACAACGTGATATGAGTTTGTCAGGTTCTTATATATATCTATCAACAATTACCAAAGTAATTGTTTAGACTATGCAATCAATACTTCGAATCACAAAGAATTGTATAGATGCCGATCTACTCAACTAATCAATCAAGGTTATCACAAAGATAAACCGATTATAGTTGGATCCCCAGCCGATCAAGTTTTGTGCACACCAAAGATTATGAACCCAAATCAGAAATCTTCTTGGTCTTCAAATCTTCAATAAACACCTGCACACAATCAACTTGAATCTCTTGTGATCAATCACACACAGAACGGAGTCTGTTAATAATGGATTATCACAAGACGTCTTTAGATCTACAAACAGTCTAAAGATCCCCGTCGAAACTTCGATCTAGTTTGAGTGAATCTTATATCCGAAGAAAAGATTCTCAAGCATAAACAAACTAGGTGCAATCAAAACCGTTAGTCAATCAAATCAATCGAAAACTAATAATAAACAACAATTATCTAGTTTCCCACCAACGGTACTCGTAGAGCTTCCCAATCTCAAACAAGTCTTTAAAACGAGCAGTCGTGAGAGATTTCGCCTAATTAGGGTACTTTCCTCTCCGAATAGACGGCTCCACCAGTAACAACATAACTAGGTAGTTTTGCTGGCTCTGAGGATTAGTTTGCTCGAAATGCAAACTTCAATATTTATGGACCAAGGAAGTTTGGACACCAAGGAATTTCCAAAATCGAAAATATTCTCAACACTACACCATTTTAAGGGATTTGCAACGGCACTGGGTCAGTTGCGAAACTGCTGTTGCTAATACCCATTACTAATTTTTCGTAACGGCTTGGATCTGTTGCGAATTTTGCAACCTCGCCGGGAAGGTTGCGAATTGCAACTGCACTGGGCTCAAGCGTGCGAAGTGCGCGGGTGGTCGGTAACACTGGGACTACTTTTTACGCCCAAGTCAACATCCGGTCAAGTCCTCATTTTTATTTTTCCACCCTTCACCCATATTTACCTATATTTTTCATTATCTTTCTTCTCTTTTTTTTTTTCTCCGCCACAGAACACCAACTTCATCTCTCTTTCATCTCCTCTCCACAGAAGCTCTAAAGAACTTCATCTCTCTTTCATCTCCTCTCCACAGAAGCTCTGAAATCAACCAGGTTTTAAATCTCTTTCTTAATATTTTCATTTCAGTTTACAGGGTTTAAATATTTTACAATTTTAGAGATTTTCATTTCAGTTTACAGGGTTTGATTTCTAGGGTTTCAGCTGTAAATCCTATACGATTTTATCTTTTTATTTCGTTTAATCCCATTTGTTTCTTCTTACTCTTGTTAGGTTTTAATATTTTTTTTCTTCTGATACATCTTGTTTGTTTGAAGTGAAGAAGAAAACCCAAACCCAGATCACGGTCTCCTCTTCAAACATCATCATCAATGGATGAAGATGATTAGGGTGATATTGGGTAATTCTCTATTTTTTATTCTTTTTTATCAATTTTCACCAAAATTTTCAATTAGGGTTTCCAATTTTCTGTAATTTTGAGATTTTCGAATTGATTTCTTGGACTCACAAATACAAGGATGAACCAGTTGAGGACGTTATGGTAAGTGGATCAATCAATTATTTTTCGTTTTTGGTATAATTTTTTTTTGATTTTATTGATTGTGATTGAAATTGTATTTGTGATATTTGTAGGAAGGTGATGAAGTGGATGTTGAAAATCTTTACTGGGACGAATTTAAATCTTAATCACCAGCTTTACCATCACTTCTTGGGTATAGACCAATCTGAAGATGTTTTATGTTGGAAAGATCCAGAAAATCCCAAGTTTTTGTTCGGGGCACAAGTTATGGATGATGGGATGGTAATATTCACAAACAATGTACCTGAGATTATGTCTAGTTTTTGTAATCTTTCGCTATAGCTTTTCTGTTGATGCAAAACTTAATTCGACATTAATGGCTTTATCTGAATACTAAATGTTGTATGTGTGCTTTGACACCTTAGACAAGTTATACATATTACTAATTTGCAGAGAAGTAAATGCATAGTATCCCCATAATCTAGTTTCTTAAGCATACGAGATAACATGGTGTACTGACGTTCAATGCTAAAGAGTTTCATTGTGCCTTCTTTATTTTTATTGTACAAAATGCTTTATCCATTTCAATATGGTGCTGGACCCTAAAAGATATCTGATACCACTTGTATTTTGTAAAATAAAATCTGAGTTTCTTAACTGATCTCTCAGAGAGGAGAAGTATCCCTTCGTGACTGATAAGTTCTCCTCATTGAGAGTTGTTTCTAGTTACAATATGTATAACTTTTTGAATCATTTTCACTTTGATATGCAGCATGTTCTTTTGTACATTAACGAGAGATGCGACCCAGTTAAAAAGCTTTATTTTTGTGACCTATCAACACTTCCCAATGGGCTCGAAGGGTTTAAGAACATAACTAACATGCTTCCTTTTGGATGGTGTTATCAACTATAGGGGATAAACCGACGCCTCGCTTGAATGTAAATTGTTTAACTTAGCCTAACTTTGCAATTTGGTTATGTATTCTTTCATTTGAATACTAAGTTTTTGTGATTGAATAGCATGCAGCAACTGTGATTGGGGATAAAATGGTGGTGGTTGGTGGTGAATCTGGCCATGGCGTGTTAGATGATGTACAGTACAAGTATTACTTTCTTTTCAAGTGTATTGTAAAGTGGGGCATGTATATGGAAATGTGCAGTTTTTTGCAACTTAATTTCAATTGTTGGTCGACACTTGAGATAACAACATCAAGAGCAACACATTTGTTAGTCGGTATTTCGCTTCGTGCATTTACTGACTGCAACAAAACACTGCCAGATATTGACTGAAGTTTCTTCTTTGTTGCTTAACAGGTTCTTAGTTTTGAGAGGTTTACGTGGACCAAAGCATCTTCAAAACTTTACTTGTTGCCAAATAGTCTTCCGTTGAAGATCCCTGCGTGCAAGATACATCGTATGGTAAAAAAATTCTTAATTGCACCACCTACTAAGTTATGCTAACTAATCAAACTTATCGTGCTTCAAAATTATTTTCAGCTGCTAATCTACAAGTACAGTGTTGACTGTTTAAACCATCATGAAAATGTTATGAGATGTTCATTGCATGTCAGAAAATAAAAAAAATAGGCTATGGAATTGCATTGTAAACTTTGTCGTTTTGTTTGGCTTAAGTAGGTACCTTGGGGGGGGAAAAGCACTAACGGTTGGAGAAAAAACTGACCCAGCAAGCGACAGGATTTCAGGTTTGGGTTTCTTCTGTTTGTCAACCTCTGTTGCTCTGGATCATTATTTGCGCTGCAACTTATATAATGTTGTCTTCTTTGCTTTCCTGTATGGGCATTTGATATAGAAACAGAATGCTGGTCACTTATGGAAGCCAGAGGGGAAGTTCCGGTAATGTTTCAAACTTTTATCCTTACGAACTTCTTGGCGATACATTATCTAAGACATACGCCAATACTTGCTTTTGTAATCTTTTATTTGAACTGTTCGATTAAACCACATTTCAGGTTTGTCGCAGTGGTCACAGTGTAACTAGAACTGGTTCAGTTTTGATCCTCTTCAGGGGTGAAGATGCTAAAGGAAGAAAATTGAATGATATACATATGTTCAATCTTAAGTCTATGATGTGGCTTCCTCTGCACTACATGTAAGTTGTTTGAGCCTGAATGATTTGTACTCTCTTGATTTTGAAACGGTATTTAAATTTAGGCATCTTTTTTATTTGAATTTCAATTTCACCACTAATTGAGGCCAGTGTGCATATTCAATTGGTTTCTTAATATATGCTAGGTTGAATCTTTTTTAGCCAGATTAAACTCATTTATTACAATTTTTCTTCTCAGATGACATGGACAAGAATTAAGCTTCGTGGATTCCATCCATCACCTAGAGCTGGTAGCTATGGAATTTTATGTGGGAGTAAATGGTACATTGCCGGAGGAGGAAGCAAGACAAAAAAGTATATCTTGAGCACTTCCCAATGCATTTGCATTTTTCTGCTTGGACTAGTTTTAAACATGAGTATGTTTTAAGCATTTTTGTGAAGATTTACGTAAAGATGACATAGGCTCTTAGTCTCTATGATAATATGCTTCCACTTGTTTTAGAGTTTGAATTTGTAATCTTGTTTTACAGGGCATGCGGATACATTGGTCCTTGATGTCCTAAAACTCGAGTGGTAAGTAGCTGTGGCATCATCTCCATCTTCGGTAACTTCCACCAAAGTGAGTTTGGTGACTATGTGCAGATATTATATAGAGCTCGAGTATTTTTTCAAATTAAACACTTCTTTGTCATGATCACTCACTGTTGTTAAGACTTTGTGTTATGTAATAGAATATGAGAACAATTATTAATATTGGTTTTGAAATCTGAAGTGAACTGTTTCGACTTTTTTCGCTTATCTTTGTAAGTTTTAGACTATTGAAGTAATGATAATTTTTGCTATATGCATCACTTTTGTGTTCAGTTGATAGAGATGTTGAGTTAACATATAACATTGAGAAACATAATTTTATGAGCCGTGGCTTAGTAATGAAGTCATGGCTTAGTAATGAAGTTGTGGCTTAGAATCAAATCCATGGCTTCCTTTTAAGCAATGGCTTCATTCTGAGCCTTTTTTTCTGTTCCTAAAAAAGTTTAGCAACAGCAGACTTTGGTTGCAAATAAACAACGTAGCAACGACAACGTCCGTTGCGAATCCCCGTTGCTGACCAATAGTTGCATCGGAGCTTATGCCGTTGCGAATAATTGTAACACGTTGTTTTGCAACAGGGATCTACCGTTGCGACCCCAGTCAGCAACAGCCAGGGGCGGTTGCTAATCCTTAAAAATGGTGTAGTGCAAGATATGCAATATATTTCCAAATTCAGTTCCCATAATTCCTGGAAATGCTTTGTCCAAATATTGACCGAAATCTCAGTAGAAAATCTCCAATTAGTAAATGCACATTACCAATTTTTATTTTCTAAAGATATGAATTTTAATTTTGGAAATTAAAAGCATATAAAACTAAAAACCTTAATTAAAAGATTCTCAATTTATTTCGATCCGGGATTCTCCTTTAGCTATTAAGGAATATCTTTGAACAATAAAAGATAAGAGTTAATGCACATGTTCAAAGTATTTCGACATCTTTACTTTGTAAATCCTTTTTCATATTTACAATCTTGGAACCGATTTTCCACACTTCCAAACAAGTTTAGAATTGGTTCATTTGACTTCCAAGAACTATGTGATTGATTATCATATCAAATCACCATTAATGGTTTTCACGGTTCCACCAAAACAAGTTTCGGTTCTACCTCCCCGTGGGTACTAGGATCAGTCACACTAGCTTTCCAAAATTTGGTTGACTAGGTACTAGGATCGGTTACCACATATTTATGGTATCTAACTTGTATTCGGTTGCAAAAGTCATAAGATCGGTTACCAATATCTAACACTTGTTGTACCTCTTACAAGGATCGATTCCCCTTGCTTGTTATCGGTTGCACCTCTTACTAGGATCGGTTCCCCAATGTCTAGAGTTGGTCAAACCAATTACAACAAATCGATCATATCATCTTAGGTGATTACTTAAGATCGATTTCACTAATAAAAGTCATACCAATACGAAAGTCAGGCCTTGTGAATAGTTTTACCAAGATACATAAACAAGTTATGAGCGGTTATAATAAACACACATGTTGGTAATCCAGAGATTTACAATGAATAACAATACCAATAAGCCTAGCAATTTCCCTTTCGATTCATAAAACAAGTTTATGAATTGTACTTCCTTTAAACAAATGTAAAACATTGTTTCCTAGGACGAAATCTTCACCCATACCCATACATAATCACAATAACATTCATACGATTATGTCGATGTCTTATATACGAAGTTCAAAAGATAGACGTTATACTTCGTATTATAATTCCTTAATACTATGTCTAACTAGATTATAATCATTCACAGCTTCGCAGTTATGTTTTCAATATGCACGACTTGAAAGATATGTTAGGGATGAAACAGTTCAAGTCAAATATTACTAACCTCAAGAGGAAGGATGATGTCGTCGTTGTAGCTCTTTACTTCTTCACATTCTTCAAGTCTTCACGTAATACTTGTAAGTCTCATATCCTAGTGACTTTCTAGTAAAACTATACGAATTTGACTCTAGTACATAATCAAGCGACTCTTTTAATGAGTTTTGGTTCACTAAAATATGACAACCAAACTTGACATACCAACGCTTGGGGGGTTCAACCGAGCAATGCTCTAACAATTTTTTCTAAAAAATCGAAATAGATGGTAATTGTTATCTATTGAGGTAATTTATGTCATCTGTTGGTTTCAACAAATATCAACATTGGTATCAAAAACTGCAAAGCAGTTTGATAGATTCGATGACACTCGATGTTAGTCTCGTACTTGCCTACTCATAAAGCAGTTCAGATGAAATCAAAAGATAGCCGCTTCGAAAGCAAGAAAAAAACTATTCGGTGAAAATTGGTAGCGTTGGTTTCTCGAGTAGCATATGAGAAAGTCTCAGCGTGTCAAGAGGGTCGAAACCCGGCCCATCATATGGGGGAAAAAATCTGGTCAGTTACATATGTGGTGCGGAATCCGAAGACATATGCTAGTTGAGAATTAAACCGATATATGCTTGAAGGAAGAATATCATTGCTAGTAAATGTGAGATGTTGTTAGACCTAACCTACAATGAGAATCTTTTTAATATCTTAATTAACGGAAAATCCAAAAATCGAAAACGTAGATTTTATTGAAGTTAATCCAACCATTAGGGGACAAGTAATAAAACTGCCAAAGTCGGTCAAGACACAACTCAATTAACCGTCATCAGAAGAGATGGTATCAAAGACAGTAAAACTTCAATAGAAGACGAGAGCTCCGTGAAACTGAAAGCTCCATAAAAAAATCTCTCTATGTCTAGTGAACAAAACGTGGTAAGTTGTTATAAAATTTAGCTCATTTTTAGGATCTCAAATAAGGATAATTTTTCTTTTTTCGAATTGTCGAAGAACAAAAGAAAATCTAAATAGAGAAATGAGGTTCCCAAGGATAAAATGGAGTGGAGTGGAGAAGTTAGTCACACAAGTCTAGGGTGTGGCAAAAAAACTCTGGCAAAAAAATATAGTGAACTTGCCCCTTTCTTTTTTTTTGGCATTTTTTTCCGGGTTGCTTTAGACTATGCTTAGAGTCAGGTTATGTTCCTTTTGCTCTGTATATTTGGGTTGGTCTTCGAATCTTTCTTTCACCTTTGTTGCACTTGTTGGGCTCTTTTATTTTCTATTTTTCTTTGGTAGTAACTGACCGCGAATTGAATCCCGTAATCCATCCCGATAAAGAGAGTGGGATGAGTCCCACCTTAAATCCATCCCCTTGCTAAATTACCGGGTTAAAGAGACTCCACCTATTCTCTATCGGGATAGATCACGGGATTCAATCAACGATCAATCAATATATCATCCCGATTTTCCTTTGTGCTTTCTGTATATCCCGATTGTCCTTAATTTGGGTATACATGGTTTCATGTCCTTTTTGACTCTTTGACTGAAATAATTGCAACGGAAATTGGAAAGAGACTTCTTTTGTTCTCTTTCTTACTCAAATTTGTTATCACACCCATCCTCTCACTGAGTCTCAAGTCTATTCAGGCGTCTAAGGCAACATTTCCCTTGGCGGCTCATCCCAATTTGTCATAATAATTACCGATTCCAAAAAGGCGTGTGCACTGTTTTGCCAATCATCGTTAGTGCTACTCTATCCTTTGCCCCAACTTTTGGTCACACAAAGAAGGACTTCTAAACATTTATGTACTCCATCATTGTCATCTACTGCATGTCGGTACCCGACTACCCGTTAACGGTTAACCGGTACTAGTTCTCTTTATATATTTTGCTGAAAACAACCCGTATAATATACTACCCCAAAAGAACCCGTACTGATGATAAGTACAAAAATTCATTGAACTAGTATTACTACCATCCATACCCACTAAGATACAGTAAGATAAGGATAAAGTCTCCTGAAAAAGACGTGCTCCATACCCATCCAACGATCCACACCCTCCCATAACAAAATAAGACCTCACCATCTCATTCCACGTACTCATACAATGCCAAAAGTCAGACAACATTTACCAAGGTCAAAACTTATTTATAATGATTTCGCTAAAGTCAGACATTTCTCTGAAAATGTCATCCTTTGAAAAAAAAAACCAGCACTACTTGACAAATTGTTACAACACCTTTATAAAACCCCCCTTCACAAATCACAGTTCTTCTCACTTACTATCAAATTTTCCCTGTTTCATCAATTATGGCAACACCACCGTCATTAGATTTCTGGGGGGTTTTATCAGAATCAAGAAAGATAATGAAATCCCATTCCCGCCATTTCTTAGCTCTCTCGGTTTTGTTCCTCCTTCCAATTTCTTTCTCTATAGTTGCTTTCCACACTTTTCAACTCACTATAAACAGACCTGAACCCAAACAACCCGAATCGTTGCTCCGATTCACTCTAAATCGCCACGAAGATAAACTTCCTAACCCTAGATTTCTTGTTTTTTCTTTGATCTATGGTTTTATTGTTCTGGTTTTATCATTATGTGCTACTGGTACGATTACTTACAGCGTTTATCATGGTTTTTTCGGACGGCCTGTGAAATTGATTTCTGCGATTAAATCATTAATGAACTCGTTGTTACGACTTTTTACAACGGTTGTGAGTTCTTTGATTGTTGTGGTTTCGATTTCTGTTTTTGTTAGTCTTGTTTTGTTTGTTATTATATTAGTAATTGAACAATTAGGGTTTGAGATTTCGGATTATACTGAGAATTTTAGTGTGTTTTGTGTGATTGGTACAGTGATTTTGGGGTTGGTTGTGTTGTATTTACTAGTGAATTGGTCTTTAGCGTTTGTGATTGTTACGATCGAGTCGAGCTGGGGTTTTGATCCTTTGATGAGGAGTAAAGGTCTGGTGAAAGGAATGAGATGTGTATCTTTATCGCTTTTGTTGTTTTATGGTTCAATACTGAGTTTGATAGTGTGGCTTGTTTGGAAGTTTGAATTGGGTGATGGTGTCGTGGATGGGGCTATATTTGTTTTTCTGACTGTTCTAGCGTCGGCTTGTTTAATGGCTATGATGCTTAATTGTATAGCGTCATTTGCTGTTCTATATATGTATTGTAAAGCTTTACATGGAGAACTTGCTTTGGAGATTGCCGAGGAGTTTTCAGGGGATTATGTTAGCTTGCCATTTGATGAGGAGAAAGTCCCTTACGTTGTAACTGTCGTACAACAACCTTGATATACATGAGGTCAGTTTCTTGGTTTTAAACAATATCTGTTTACTTCATTGGCAATGTTGTATATTAATGCACTTGTTAGCATGTTGATAGCTTGAAATTTCAGGGCTCCGGTTTATTAATTCTGATTAGTGGGTTAAAAATTGCGCAGAGCACTTCTATTTGACTTCATTGGTTATTGTTTCTGCACCAGTTTATTTGGAAATTGACTAGTCAATTGTTAATGGGTAGCTTGTGTGTTCTAGAATGTAAATTGAGCAGCCCACGGAGACTACTGGAATGAGTTGGTCACCCTTGAGGCGCAAACCTTGGATCACCGCGAGGAGTAGAGAGATAAATGTTGATCTTATTATTTTACTGAGTCTGTAGGTTGTCTGAGATGTTGAACAGCATCAGATTGAGTCGCTCTGTATCTGTTTCGTAAATTTCGCAGAAATTGATAAAGTTGGGTTTCGTGTCAGTGTATGCATAGTGAAAATAAAATTGCTTTTAGAGGCTCCTAATGAACTCAATTTAGATTTATGTTTTCTCGGAGGGAATGAAGAATAAAACAAAACTTTGCATACTGCTCTAGTTGTGATGGTGTCATTCTGCACATTAAGTTCATTCAGATGCACATTTAAGCCCATCTATCTCTAGGTAGCTCAATCAGAAAAAAAATGACCACATAGCATGTTCACCTTAAGTTAAATAGTTGATAAACAAGTTTGTTTGCCAACCACTCTCCAAGAACTGCCCTTAGGTTCAGTTTGGTTACAGTTAAAGTGAAATGCCCTTTAGAATGCATTAACTAATGTTATTCTGAGGCATTGGCTTGCCAGTTATGTCACTAGATGATTTATTTATTTTAAGCGACACCACCAATAGTGGGACTAGCAGCTAGTCACTAAATTGCCAATTATGCTAGGCATTAGCAGCTTGTGGTTTTGTGATTTATCTTTGCTTTTTGGCTTTTATACAGATTCTCACATTGAATTGAACATCAATGAAATGTTCATAGTCTAAAGATAGACATGATCAAGTAGCTATATTATCTTAACTTTTAATAAAGGCTCAAATTCATTAGTGTACATAAGAGGTAGGGGCAATATAGGCTGGTGAATTGCTTAGAACTAACAGGTTACTTTCTGACTCGCAGTCATGTTTATCCACATTCCACATTGTCTGCCTGCAAGTATTTCGTGAGTTGCTCCAGAATGCCGTTCCTGAACTCTCTCAAACTGAACTGTCAAGTAAAAAATCTAAGTTCAGATGAAGGTATTCCTGTTCGATTGCTCGATTTCAAGGCTGAAGCTGAAACTTCCACTAGTCAAACTTTTGACATATTAAAGACGAAATCAGTAAAGAAATTACCTGTATATTTACGTCTTTTGTACAAGTGATACGTCGGGTAATCCCCGCTTTTAATTTCGAGTGTATTTGTGTGTAAAACCCGCAATTGTAACCAAATAAAACTTGGATTGATCAGAAATGATCTTTACTTGATGAATTCTTTTATTATTTTCTCGACTGTTTTTCTTTGTAACCCTAATTCTATCTATGTATTAAAAACTGAGTGTGTATGAATGGAGCTCCTGCCTTGCAGGTTGCTCTAGAGTCTTCCTTTGTTTGTTTTGGCATCCAGTCTTTTTCTATGCGAAAACCGTTAGATTTGCTTTTTAAGCAAAGTGACAATAAATTAAACCATAGTTTGGTTACTCCGGTTAAGCGAGATACCCACCATCGCCCATCGCCCTCACTGATTGGGACGGTGGTGACCACCAGAAGAAGTATTTTGTTTGGTAATAAAGCTAATCATACATTAAGTATTAAAAACTGAAAACGAGATGGTAGATGGTGAGTGAGCCCATATCCTTTGTGTTCTTCCTTCTTCCTTCTTTGAGTTTACTCTCAAATGTCAATGTCGCACTTTGTCTAATATTTGAGTACACTGTCTAATATTTTAGTACACTGCTGATTAGTGGCAAGGCCAGGATTTAAAGGTTGAAGAGGAGTTCAACTCGCAAACAAATATCAAATAACTCTATTATTTAATTGGGGCTTGAATAGGATTGGTTTTTTGGGGGCTTAATATGATAGTTATAGCCAAGATGTGGATATTGGGACCTAATCTATGTAAAAGTTCAAAACTACCCTCAATAAATTTAACTTATTACCCTTTTTTCCTTCCATTAACTAATAATTAATCTAATAATAAAAGGAAAAAAAAAACTGAAAATCATTAAATTACTTAAAAGAAACTGTCGGTTTCTTCTTCTTTTCTTCTTTTCTTCTTCTCCTCTCTTTCTTTTCTTCTTCTTCTTCTCTTATTCGTTTGAGACGATTAATCGTCGATTCAAAAAAAAAAATCATCGTCGATTAAATTCATTGTATAAAACCATGCTGAAGACAAAGGAAAAGGCGGGATTGTCGAAACAACCTCCTCCTGTACCAGATAAATCAAATTCTGAAAGTGAAGATAAAACTGAAAATCAAGAATTAGTGAATGAAGGAGATGAACCAGCCGCCGAGACTCCTGATATGACTGCAATAAGGTATGAATTGAAAAACCCACTCTTTATTTAAGCGTTTGAATGATTATTCGGTTGGTTTCGAAAATTTTAGGTCTAAAAAAACAGTTTCTGAAACTGCTTACAACTAGGAGTTCTTGTTTTCCCAGCCGTAAATACCAGTTACGGTTGGTATTACTAAGAACTCCCACGCGTAACATAGGCGACGTGGATGGGAATTGAGAAATCCTAACCGCAACAATTTTTTTCGGCTAGGTTATTACCTAGCCGTATCTTCTTTTGTGTTCAAAATTTAATTCAGCGGTAGTGTTTACGTCTAGGTTATACCTATTTGTAATTTTATTTCCAAGCCGTACATGTTATTTCCTAGCCGATATGTATCTAACGGCTTGGTTGATTGCTTAAAGTCTCATCCGTAGTTGTCACGACTAGGTTATTCCTAGTCGTATCTTCTACGGTGTTTAAAATTAATCCAATGGTACAGTTTACGGATTGGAAAATCCTATCCGTAATTTTAGAAACCAAGCAGCATATTTTTTCCTAGCAGTTATTGTTGTTACACCTTGGTCGATTACTAAAAATCTCATTCGAAAACTTGGTTGCGTATGGGACTGTCAATTTTTCCTAGCCGTTTTTTTTTTTTTTTTTTTTGTGCGACTTGGTTGCGTCTAGATTTCCCAATCTATTTACTTATTTGCTTTTTTTTTTTTTTTTGGTATTCTTTGTATTGATATGCAATCAACTTTGAACTGAGGAAATGAAAAGAGAAAGAAAAGATCACAATAAATAACACCTTGTAATGTCCCGACTCCGCAACCTCATCACACAAAACCATTGGGTTCAAATGCAAGGAATGCTACTTGTAGAGGAAGTGAAGGTGGAGGAATGGAAGGTGGAGTTGCCACTGATGGAGGAAATGAAGGTGGAGGAAGTGCAAATATGGTTGTTGAACAACCAAATTTAGAGATTAAAGAAGAAAACTTGGCCGAAACAAGTGCTGCTGATAAGGGCAAAGGTGTGATGGAGGAGGAGAAGAAGGAGAAGAAGAAGTATCCACCAAAAGCCTCATCAAGACAAATCATTGATGCTATGCAGTTTTTACCTCTCAAGAAGAATGAGAGACCTTGGGGTGAGCCAAAAGATCGATCCGTCTTGTTAGTCATCATGGGATGCTAGGGTTTGTGCCGCAAAGGTAATAAATCAACTTTAATGTATGTTATTTTAATTTAATTAATTATGGATTGTTAATCGTAATAACCAAAATTTTATATTCTTTTTAGTTTCCCGATAAAGCGGTCCCTAAACTAAAGCACCAAGAAGGAAAGTTTTGGCAGTTGGATAGAGAGCATCCAGATGTGGTAGCCTTGGTAAAACCTTCGGGGTTATGGTCTGGAATCGAGGCTTTGCAGAAGACCTATGATGTTATAACTGTTTGTGGGTTTAGAGAAAGATTCTGGCCCGAAACCATGAATTTTCTACACCCGTTCGGCGAGATGACTATCACTCCGGATGATGCAAAGAAAATTATCGGTCTTTCTTAGGAAGGAAATGTTGTGTTTGAGGGTTTCACCAATTCTATTCCTTTTGATCAGCTTTATATCTTGGCGAAAGATTGTCTTGGGTGGGGAAAACTTGAAGCCGAGGAAGAGTTTGAGATAGGTGGCAGAGCCTTGCCTAGAGCTAATTAAAAGGTGATTCAGTGTACCGGGTGAACGTTGGGAATCAGTTAAGATGGAAAGGAATATTAACCTGGTTCGTCTGAATGAGAAGTTTGAGGATTCTTGCCCCAAGACTGCTAGTACAGCGGTGGTGCTATGTTAGAGCACTGCTCGGTCGAAGTCGCAAGCGTTGTTATCTCAAGCTTGTTTGTCAAGTTTAGTTGATCAAAAATATATACTTGATTTCTAGTCTACTTATAGCTATGTCTCGGATTAGGATAGAAGTGTGTAGTTGAGCATTAGACTTCACGGCGTTCACCAATTGAAGAAGAAGATCTACTGAAGAGCTTGGAGGAACTTCGTCAACAAAAGGTATGTGGAGACTAAAACTTATCCATCACTTTTCAGAAGTCTATTCTATTCTATCTAATAATGAGACTAATTCGTATAGCTATATAAACTTTTATATTATGCACATTTGATATTTCAAGCCGAGTTTATCTCGCTTATCTATTTCTCTAAATATGTGTTGGAAGCTTTTAGCTTTAGCTAATTTCATCGTATACTTGACGAGTTTAGTGATAAACAATTTATTTGTTGAAACTAAATATTAAGTCAAAGATGATCATGTGAAAATTACCTTGGACATCTTACATGATTTGTGTGAGACAATCATTTGATGTCAACTTGGGAAGTTTCGTATTGATCGATTAATCACTTGAAAATTACTTGAAGCTACTGGTATGTGTAAGATTACCATTGTTGTCTTCCAAAGATGTTTCAATGATTAAATGAGAGTTTTAGAACGACTAATATGTCTGGATATAATACAGGTTGTATACTTTGTATGCTAACTATATATGTATAGCACAGGTCCGTAACTATTGTTTGCGAACGTTGTTTGCGAACTGGTTTAGCTGAAAAGGTCCGGAGTTGTTGTTCGTGCACCTTGTTTGCGAACGAACTAGACAAGGCCAAGTCCGGAGCTGATGTTCGCGCACCGTGTTTGCGAACGGCTGGACAAAGCCAAAGTCCGGAACTCTTGTTCTCGTACTCAGTTTTGCGAACAAGGCGGTCAAGTTCTAAAATCGGCAGAGTGTGATTTTCATACTCATGAACTCAGGTTTGTTTGCGAACTAAAGTCCCTGGAACTTTAATGTAATAAGGTAAGTGAACTAGTTTTACAAACCGTGGCATTATGTTCATGAATTGGTTCTTGTATAAGTACTTTGTATAATTACAAACCGATTTTGTTTCAAAAGGTTCATATACATTCCTATGAGATGATGAACATTTGAACAACTCTCTTGCAACATATTTAGATTCATTTGATTATCTATCATGATTGATTGATCATCATATTTGATCTAGAAGTGTTAGATGAATATGGCTAAGTGATAAGTGTTAATATGGCTAACTTCGGTTAACTATTATTGAGCCAACATGGTATACACGTTTGGGTACGGTTCATCCATATCTAAATATAGGTATATTTCATTTGTGTGTATCAAGGTAATACCACCTAACGATGGAGATTGATTGCTTAGTTTTTAAGCAGACTTAGCTTGAATCTTAAATCAGGAGTTCATCTAACGGTGAGTATCAATTTTTTTGTTACTAATCTATTTTAGATTTGATTGTAAGCAACCCTGATTTGAAAGACTATATAAGGGAGAACTCTAGCATCTGGGAAACGTAATCCCGACACTTCCGTGTGTCCTAGTTGCAAACTAGAGTCGATTCTCCTTTAACCTAGGTTTTTCCAAAACCATTTAGGTTAACGACTTGAAGACTTCACTTGGGATTCGTGAAGCCAGATCCAACTATTTTCTTTGTAGTTGTGTATTCTGGTCTTACTTGTTCTGTCGTATTGAGTTTTATCTTCTCTAAGATTTACTCGAGATTCGTCTCCGATAGGTAAGATATAAAAATTAATCACAACAGTTCTTCGTCTTAGACTCTTGTGATTCCGCAATAACTTTTTCTGTTAATCAGTTAGGTTATTGTGAGATGACTAATATTTCTAGGCTGCTCTTCGGGAGTGTAAGTCTGGGGTATTAGTTGAGTTTCCTGTTCACCTTGGTTTATCTAAAGACGGAAACAAAACCAGATTTGACTTATCTGTGGGAGACAGATTTGTTTATAAGTCTTCGACTTTGGGTCGTAGAAACTCTTAGTTGTGGGTGAGATCATCTAAGGGAATCAAGTGCGTAGAGTCATGCTGGGATTCATAGGCGTAAGGAATGCGACTATACCTTAATCGGTGTGAGACTTGGTTAGGGCTCAACTACATTCTAGTCCGAAGTTAACTTGTAGTAGGCTAGAGTCTGTAGCGGTTTAATACAGTGTGGTGTTCAAATATGGACTAGGTCCCGGGGGTTTTCTGCATTTGCGGTTTCCTCGTTAACAAAATTTCTGGTGTCTGTGTTCTTTCTTTTCCGCATTATATTTGTTTATATAATTGAAATATCACGGAATCTGCGTAGTTCAATCGCAGTTGATAAATCCGACCTTGTTTGTTGGATAGAACTTGATTAACGATTGGGCATTGGTCTTTGGTACCGTCCAAGTTATTTTGATATCAATCAATCTCACGGATTTCTATCTAGTTGATTTTCTGATTGTATTGAGAAAGTGATAAATCTCTTTAATATCTTTCTTGGTTGAGCTCGCTTTTAAGTTGGTGCTCTCGGAATTATATTGGAGTTTAGTCCATACAAATTTCCGAATAAAAATTGGGTGTGGTTGTTGTATCCACGCGTTTTCAATTGGTATCAGAGCAGGCAAACACGCTAAGACCTCATAAGTTTGTGTTTGTAGCAATCTGACTCTTGGGACAGGAGTGTTATCTCTATAAACGTACCACCAGTCTTCAATGGCTCGAATCACTTATGGTGGAAAATTGATATGCGAGCCTTTCTACAAGCGCGTGATTTTCAACCATGGGTTCGTGTTGTTAATGGCTATAATCCTCCAATGGTTACAGTAGACGGTATAACCGTTGCAAAGGATATTGGTGATTATAATGATGTCGAGACTAGTGCTGCAAAGCAAATTTCTAACGGATTAAATGTTATCATCAATGCCATTACCCCAGATCTTCAGCACGATGTGACTACGTGCACTCGGTCTAAAGATCCTTGGGATATCTTAGAAACCGTATTTGAAGGGAATACCTCTGAGAAAGAAGCTAGGCTTCAAAACCTAAATTCTGATTTGGAAAACCTTCGTATGGCTGATGAAGATTCATTTGACGAGTTTAATCACAAAGTGTCTGAAATTGTTAATGCATCTTTTGCATTGGGTAAGACTATTCCTGAAAAGGACATTGTGATGAAAATTCTCAGGTCTCTACCAGCTAGATACGATTCTAAGAAACATGTCATCATTGAGGGAAATAGCCTTGAAACACTTTACAGAAATACTCTTGTTGGAAAGTTGAAAATCCTTGATCATGATCGAAATACAGCCATAACATCTACTTTCAAAGCTGTAACCAATACAAGTGAGTCTTCTATCATGTCCTGGGATGATGAATCTTGTCCTAATCATGTTGATCTTAATAGGTCATTGATTACACAAAAGATCAAGGATATTGTTAAAAGAAGCAAAAGATCTGAGAAACGGCGTTATCTATTTGATGCTTCAGATGATTCAATACAAGAAGCAAAATCTTGTCAGGTTGTCAAAAATACGCATCCTTCTGAAGTTTGCACAAAAAATTCTGCTCTCTCTGCAGAAAGTTTTATTAACTCAAATTCTGATTTAGAATACGAGTCTGACACTAAAATTTTGGAATTCTTGGATAAAAGTAAAGATATCCACCAAGAAAATTTAAAAACTTGAATCATCGCTTCAGGTGAAGAATCTTGAGGTTGATAAACTCAATGATGATTTCACCAGAACCCTATCTCTGAAAGAAAAAGAGATTGATACGCTTAAGTGTGATTTGCAAAGGCTGTCTGGAAGCTCTGACCAGATCTCAGCAATGTTATTTGGTCAGAAGTCCTTTAGAAACACAAATGGTATTCGGTTCAAAAACAAGATTGTTGTCACGAACAACTCCTTCGTTCCAGCCGGTTCCGGAAAGGTGGATGTAGAAAGGTGTGATAAACAGGAAGCCGATTCCCAAAATAAGTATTCCTCTCTACGTTCCTTATTTTGTGGGAATACAAGTCATGTTCAGAGTAAGTGTTAAAAATTCAAGAAGAATAACAAAAGGATTGCAAAGATTCAGAACGACATGCAAAGGATGACTCTAGCTTTGAGCAACAAACAAGGAACGAATTCCTTGATCTTTCCCTGATCCACTATTATGTGAAAGTATTGTATGGCTCTGTAAGTTTTTCTTATGTTGAGTGTTTCCGATTAAATTAATCAATAATATCTTCTTGTGGTTAATTTATTCGAGTTTACTGGATACAAATCCATGTGATTTGTTAATGTCCAAAGAAATCCTTCTTTTCTTGTAAAAGTAAGGTCGCTCATGTTGTTCTCTTGGGAATGACATCAAATGGGGGAGAGTTCTTTGTAGTTGCAGGATTTCCTACAACACACCCCCTATAATATTTCATAGATCTAAATCTTATTAATCACCTAAATTTCAAATATAAGTACTAGAAATATAAATTGACACAAGGATTTTTTACATGGTTTGATCAATGTGATCTACATCCATGGTTCTTCACTATGATTATTGAGATTACATTAGTATTTTATTTACAATCTCCATTAATGGATATTTGGTAGAGCTCTAGATCTAGTTTTTGGAGAAGAAGATGAAAAGTCTCTCTCCAAAAATATCTCTCTCAAAAATATCTCTCTCTCTTACTAAAAATTATCCTCTCCAAAAAATGTGTCTCCCCTTTTCTCTCTCCTGCTCTCCTCTTTATATAGTGTTTTTACATAGTGGATGACAGCTCACATACAGCTCATATTCTCGCAAGCTCTTGTCACCTTCTCACAGGCTCTTGATAATTTCGCAAGCTACTCACACTTTCCTCATGAATTGTGCTGATGTCATCTGCTACGTCATTCTTTAAGTACTCTGCGAAGTCTTCGCGAATTCTTATTAGTCATAATTTCGCTGGCACATAGTTGTTGCGAGATTCTGCTCCTACATTTTGCCTATTTTTCCTTGAATATTGCTTGAAGAGCGATCTTTAAGGAAAAATTTGTTGTTGTAGTAATCTTTTATCTTTGTTGATGAAGGAACGAGCGAAAGAATACTGGACTTGAAAATTACGTACTTGCCTCTATTCTTTTGCGAAGTTCCGAAGTATTGAGAAGTAATTAGAAGTATCATCCTGAAGTATACGAAGTATGAAATATCTTTGAAGAAGTATAAGAAGTACTTAATCCTCGAAATATATAAGAAGTATGAAGTATCCTTTGAGAAATATAAGAAGTATCCGTCCTTGATTGCGAATAAGAAGTATTGTGAAATTATTACTCCACGTTCTCTGCCTCATGCAATGCTGTAATGAAAATAAGAATTTAGATTAGTATTCAACATTTCTTTTATCAAAAATATTCATTTAATTGCAAGTTCAAATCGTTTTTCTTTGTTTTGATTTCCTTTGTATAACTTGTTTCGTCTCATCCGATAAACATCCTTCATGGAGATGATCCTAATAGGTATCCCCTTATATGACGCACTTTAGGTACATTGCCTCTTGCGAAATCATAGGGTAAATTCGCGAACTAGGGTGTACGCCATAAAGGTTTTCCCGCTACTACTCTCCATGTTGGATATCATTCTCATTTGAAACAAAGCAAGTATTTAAGGGAAATATATAAATTGATCTCTGCGAGATATTGTTCTCGGTTTCTCTTGTAATTGTGAAATCTTTGTAGTTCTGAAATCTTTGTAATTCTGCGATTATCTCGCTTTTTGTAAATCAAATCAAAAATCTTTTATTTTCTGTAAAAGTAAAATGTTCAAAGAAAGTGGTACTTAGCTTTTATGTGATTCACTGTTGTTGTTGTCTCTTGCGAAGTATATGATTTGCTTGCGAAGCTAGCATCCTTGAAATGTATAAACGTCGCACAAAATATAATTATCTCGTAGCAAAAAGAAGTGTGAGAAATGAGATTTGAACCCTTGACCTGCCTCTTGCATATTCTCGCACCATACCAACTGTTCTAACCCTCTCTTGCGAAATAATCAAAGATCTTGCAAAGTAATCAAAGACTAACTTTGCGAGAGGCAATTTTGTATAAATTTCGCATAACAAAAACAAACTTGCGAGATGCAAGAATTGATCCCGCGACCTTTTGCTTGCATTCATGCCTCCTGACCAACTGTGCTAGCCCTGCCTCTGTGAAGTGTTTCTGCGAAATAATCATCTACTTTCTTCTTGCGAATTACTCTTGCGAAAAATCCATGCGAAAAATATACGTTCGTTGGGATTTGAACTCGCAACCATGAACTCATTAACTTCGCAGGTGACCAACTGTGCTGCCTCTTGCTTGCGAAATAATGAAACAACCTTGCGAAATTATCCATTTTTTCCCCTCTTTGCGAAGCAAAAAATTCTTTGCGAGGAGGGAAATTCGAACCCAAGTCCTCTGGTTTGCATACTTCTTCTCTGACCATCTGGGCTGCTTGTTGTTTACGAAACAAACACACAATGCTATAACTTTATTCCATTTTTCCGCACTTGAAAGTTCAAAAATATTTGAAAAATTTTGTGCGGCTGCGAATTCGAACACATGACCACAAGTTTGTTTGTTCCCACTCTGACCATCTCTGCTAGCTTTTGTTTGCGAAGATACACATGTAGCCACCTCTTATTCTTTTCTCCTCTCTAGGCTGTAGAAAAAATGTGAAAAAATATGACTGCGGCGAGATTCGATCTTGCGACATCAAGCTTCTTCTTTTCGCTGGTGACCATCTGTGCGAACAACTATTTGTGTCGGTGTGGTAAGCTTCACAGAACTTATTCTTATTTAATCCTCTTTGTAAAAAAGAAGAAAACTATGTTGATAGGTGTCTAAAACACCTAATTTACTATCTAGTAGTTATGCTTTCTTTGCTATTTTTCTTGTGAATTATGTATCTTATGATTACTTTTGAGCTAATCAGGTGCAATGGAGTCATTCGGAACAAAAGAAGGAGAAATCATTCATATGGAGCGTTAAGGGCAAAAAGATCAATTCAATAGCGAGTGATATTTGAAACCAGACTAAGGCACGCGGAAAGGAGGCAAACACTATTGGGAGCTGAGCCAAAAGGCTAAGGGGCAACTCTCTGGAGGAGTACTAGAGACAGGCCAGCTGTGGTTAAAGGGATGCCATCTGGGTAGCCCTTATCCAGGAGGCGGTTGTGATGTTAGCACCCCAATCCAACCCTACCCTAAATCGAGAGTTCTCTTTCTCTCAGTCAATCATTGTTCCTACACAGCCCTAGAGAAGCCGGTGAAAGGGTTTGTCTGAAAGAGAAATCAGATCGAAATCAAGCAAAAATGAAACAGTCTGCTTGGTGTTTAACGGGGTTTTACAATTGGAATTCGAGATGATTTTTCTTTGGTGATTCGTGAAGAAAGAAGGGGATCTACATCTGTGGATTGAAACTCGATAGTTGAAGATGAATTGAAGAATGGGTGTATGATGAACTCAGGAAGTCGATGGGGGTTATGAATATGAAGATATTGGTGGTGTATCAGGAATTTGACATGGGTTTTGTCGAGATGGTGAATTGGGGTCTTGAATTTGGGGATACTGGTTTGATAGTTAGGGTTTTCTGAAGCTGCAAATAGAGGGATTAGAGGATCGAGATGGAGTGACTAAAAGTTGTTTGAGCTAGGGTCTGCTGGTGAAAGCTTACACAGATTGAGAATTGGTTAGGGTTTTGCTATTAAATGAGACAAGATTGGGTTCGATCTGTGAATTAGGGTTCAACCTGTGAAAGATAAAGATGTTATTGTTTCTGTGGAATCTGAGATTTGGGTTTGGTTGAAATGAAGGAGATTCGACAGTGTCTGAAGTTAGGGCTTGCTGCAAAATCAAATGGTTGCAGGATGAAGTTGATTGAGCAGGGTCTGAGAAGTGTGAAGCTGTTGCAGTTGCAGCTGGTCAAGGCAAGCTGGAATGGCCTTGATGTTGCAGGTTAAACTGAAGAAAAGAAGAAGCATAGCAGGTGGTGCAAGCTGGTGATTGAGATGGCTTTGCAGGCATGTCGCAGCTGCAGTCTCGTTGGTGGCTGTGCTAGAAGGGCTCAGAGCTTGTAGAATGGGAAGTCAGTGAAGGCATTGTTGTAGCTGTTGTAATAGGGAGTGCGCTGCAAAAATGGATATAAAGTGAATAAGGCTGGTGGTGAGAAGAACTCGTGGAAATACTTGGTGGATGTTGCGGGTCTTAAGTGCGGATTGTGCAACCGTTGGTAATTGTGATGATGTTCTTGCATTTGGTGAGGCGGTGTCCGAATCTGTTGGTGGTGGTCAAAAAAGTGCAAGACTCAATGGAAATAGATGTATGCTTAGGAACTTTACAGAGAAGGTTGGAATGGAGAGTATGTGTTGAGTGAAATTCGGCTTGACGGTGGAGAGCCTTCTTGAATCGAGAAGATTCGATCAGGGACAAGATGTTAGTGTTGTTGCTTTGGGTCTCAACTCAGATGGTTTTGGTGATGCTGGTGGTATGGCTCAGAATGGTGAATGAATGGTGTGAATGGGTGGTCTTGCTATTGTGCGCAGATGTTCAGGTGATGCTATTTTGCTGCCAAAATGGATGTGAGATGGAGGAGGCAGTAAGATGGAACTGGTGGTTGTGCTGTTAGATGGCTTGAGTTGATTACAGCTTTGCCTGAGTTGCAAGAGACAAATGCAGAAAAGGGAATGGTTGGCAGCTTGGCGGTGTTGCAGATGTTGTTGAGTACAGCTTTGGCTGGAGATGATTGCCTGTGGTTGCGAGAGATGAAGATTGTTACTAGTTCAGGTGGAAGTGCTGGTCCTATTGGGTTTCTTTGGTCGGGAGATTGAGCTGAGATTGTGACTCGGGTGTTGCTACTATGGCGGTGAGATGGGAACCAATGTATGAGAACAAGGAGATGGTTCGCCCGAGCTTGTGTAGGTTGCGGCTATTTGCGGGTAAAGGGTTAGTTGTGCCATGGAAGGGTGGTGATTGTTAGCAGGGTGGTTTTGGTGATTGTCATGGGTCCGAGATGAGGACTCAAAGTGCACCATGAGAGAATGGTTACTGATGGGTTCCGAGTACATGGAGTCATTAGTGGTACCGATTGAATTTGGGTTGAAGTCAAGGATTTGAGGCATTGCGAGGTTGTAGTGCAATTGCAATTTGAATTTTAGAAGTTACAACAGGGAAGAGGCCATCATGGCTGGGTATGCACAAGGAAGGTGCATCACAAAATTAGGCCTGTGCAATGGCCTAGGAGGTTAGAACCAAGTCAGCCCAGTTAGCTCTCATGAATAGCTGACTCGGGTCTGACTCATGATCCTGACTCATCTGGTGATTGACCGAGTGTTGATGGGTGAAAACTACTCCTGCAGAATTTGGTAATTTGGGGTGTGGATGAGGAATGAATCTAAACCTTCAACAAATGCACTGCGCGGTGAGTGCTTGTAGATTCGAGAGATCAATCTGTGCAAGTCCGGCCTAAACCAAGAAATGGCCGTTCCGGACTTGTTTTGGTCACAAAGTGAAGGAGATGGGGTTGATCTTAGGGAGGAAGCGAAGAAGGTGTTGAGATTGTGAAGGTGTTGGCTTGCTTATGACTTGTAATGAAAGATGAGCAAGCTTACGGTTGATGCAAGCAGGCTCTGGGTGTTTGAATACGATTTGTATTAACACTTGGTTTCTGTCGTATGAACTTGTGTTGTTCTCCGTTATTCCTTGTTATTGGAAATAGGGCGGAGACCCTATTTATACAAGTCATTGAGCCTCATTCACGTTTCTCGTGGGAAGTGGAGGTAATGGAATGATGGAGTAGTGGAGTTGTGTGTCGGTAACACACGACCAGTCTTGCCCACTTTTCCTGTTCATCTCTAACCGTCCATGACTTCCTAACACGTTCTTGTGATGGCGCGTTTCACGTTGCACGCTGTAAACCGCTGGACCAATACCCCAAAGTAAGTATCCCCCGGTTTGTGACATGATTGATAACGGAATGTGGATCGTGGATCCACGAAAGATAGCATGTAATGCTGAATAAATAACTGCGTTATTCAGAAAGTCGATACTTGTGAAGTACCGTGTGTATTTTATGCAGGTACTGCATTACAGTGTGGTACAGTGATGGGTAATGACTCCTCACTAACCAAATAACTCCTGACCAGGGTTGTATAACCAAGCTGGTGAGGTCGGACGGACGAGATGATGTTTGAGACACTCATCTGCGACCGTTGATGAAATTAGGGTTTTTAAAGAGGTGCGCAAGCATCACTCTTTAGCTTGGTCGAAACCAAGCGTGGGAAGGATTTTGGAGAGGACCGACCATACATGCGTGTTGACGGCATGATGGTGTAGGTGCTTGTATTCCGTTCCCTCATGAAAGAGCGATCTGGGCCACTCAATTTGACCGTCAAAGAGGAGTGGTCGAGATTGATTTTGCGATAAGAGTTTGATACCGCAAGAAGCCGCGCGCCATACCCTTTTCCTAGCGCGTTTTCCAAGACGACCTAGCTTGGTCGGTCTTGGCTTGGTTGGTTTGGCGCGTAGACGGAGGGTCGATGTTCACGCCTATGTCTTACCGCCTCATGAAACGTGATCTAAGCCACCCATTCGTCCGGTGAAGTTGAGTGGTCGAGATCGATTTGCAATTTGGGAAGTGTAACCACGCATGTTTGAGCGGGCGTTTTGGATTGGCCTGCATGATATGCCTTGGCCGATCGCATGAAGAGGTAGATGGGCCCACGGTGGTCACATTTGGTATGACCAGGACCGCTTAATCTAATCTGTGACCCTCCATTCGTGCCGGAGAAGATGGACGCGCGTGATGGCTTGAACCCTAATTTTGGCTTTCAAAGCCGCGCGACCATGCCATTCGGGTGGACGATTGTGTTGCAACCAACTATGGTTGGTTTTGACCGATCGGTCAAGTGTGTAGCGGTCACATGGTGATTGTGTCGACATGTTCCGGGCCCTTTGAGTCTACATCTACACCCTCCATCTATACCTGCGAAGATGGATGGTTGAGACCGTTTTGCGGCACATGTAATATGCCGCAAACCCTAATTTAGGTTTTCCGCCATAATGCTTGGTATGGACGGTTTCTTTGGCAGCAAAGGCCAATGGTCGACCATGCGGGGTCGGCCGTGTGTATTCCATACCGCTTGGGGGTGATGGAATTGATGGGGGTCGCCCAATCATGCTTGTGGAGTTGGATGATCTGCGATCGAGATCATATCCGGACCGATATGGTCGTGTCTTAGGATGCTCAATCGGGCTAGTATAACACACCGAGAGGGGCTCAATCGGGCTAGTATAACACACCGAGAGGGCTCGGGCTAGTATAACACACCGAGAATCGCTGCACGGGTATTTCGTACATGATTTCATTATAGTGCTTGGAGGTTCGTGTTACTACGCAAAAGAGTAACACTCGGTCGTCATGCCACATCGATAATGATTCATTATAGTGCTTGAGGTTCGTGTTACTCTGTAAGAGTAACACTCGGTCGTCATGCCTAGCGATAATGAGTACTTTGGAAATACAAGGCCGATATGAAATTCACGGGAAGGGATTGTTGCTACATGCTCCAACCCGGAGGAATTTCATGTATTCACTGAGAATGGGATTGTTCTACATGCTCCATTCTTGGTGAATTAAGTGAGGAGTATCCGTCACTTATAAACGGCTTTATCTTTTACAAGATGTCAGCGCATGATTTTTCTGGTTTTTTACAAATTTAACCTTAAACGAAAATCCACCATCAACACCGAGTTCACTCAGTTGACCAGACCGAGTCGACTCAATGATTCGGTCCTGACTCGTTGACCGGTGACCGGGCGGACTTTGCCGGTCACTAGAACCGATTTCCGGCCACAATCCCAGTTTTCCGGCGACGTATTTTTGGACCTATTTTCTACATGGGTTTCTCTCTCTTATGGGCTTGGTGGATTTTCATCTAATGGACTTTGAAGACTTGACCTAATTTTGGAACAAGAGAAGCTATAAAAGAGAAATTCTACAACTTTTGGAAACACATCTTATTCCTGGAACTTTGGAGAGACGCTTTTGTTTACGCTTCTAGGGTTTGATTTTGTTCATCTTCTTCTTTATTCAACTCATATTTTTGTGATGAATTCCATAGCTATGAGTAGCTAAACTCTATATTATTGGTTAAGGATGTAGTCCTATTTCTAAAACTTGTGTTTGCTTTATGTATTAGTTTTCTCTCTTGATTATCGTTCAATTCTCTACTGATTTTATGATCACATGATTGATGTATTGTGATAGGATTATGATGTTTGATTAGTTAAGTGGCCAATTAATTGAACTTGCATCCTAGTCCATAGTTATTTTAGGGTTTTTTATCGAGCGATAACCCTGAATACAAGTAGCATGATATGTTTACGGTTTGTAGTGATACACTCTCGTAATCATATGTAGAGTTTGACCATTGTCCGAATTGTTATGCGCAACGCATGACAATTGCATTTATTAGCCTATTTATGAAACTTAATGCTCCTAGGAATTGAACTTAATTAGCGCAAGGTGTTAGGTTATTCTTTAGGTAGAATTCACATACGCAGCCCTAATGTGTGTGTTGATGAACTTAGGAAATTAATAGATTATCTTGCTCTCTTGATTCTCTAGGCTTTTGATAACACAAGAGATTAAATCGTAATTCTAATCATATATGCAAGCACATGTCTAAGATTGAAGATGAATTCCTTGACCAATATCTCTCTTTATTGATAACTTTCTACAATTTACTTTGCTTTTAATTTGCTTTTATTGCTTACATAAAAATAAGAAATTCCCCCAATTGGTTACTTTGAGAAATTGAATACGTAATAACTACAATCGCCTCTCTGTGGAAACGAACTCTTTCTTATCATATACTTTAGGAAAGTGAAATTATTTTTGACGCATACGACAGCGATCATATGTTCGCAGGCGACTTCGAACTTGCGACCTCTTGCTTATTCGCTCCAACTCAAACCATCTGTGCGAGTTTCTGTTTGTGATAAAATTCACAGCGTCTGCCTCTTATCTTCTCTTCGTCTTTCCTTAATTTCTTTCACATTTGCCTTCTTCTCCTGAACATGAAAATTTTCCATTGAAACTTTAGTTTTCTTCCCCGAATTTCACCACAATAACTAATTTTTTTTCTCTTCTTCTTTTCATGTCTTTAAATTGTTGATGATGTTTACTCCCTGAAAGTGTGATTTCTTCCATGAAATTTCCATTTTTGAACCTAAACTTTGTAGATCTAGAAAAATATGAACAATAATTAATCTTCATGGAAATTTCTTGAACCAACAATTTACAGGAAGGATAAATCCTTTACTCCTCCCTGTTTCTAGCGCCAAAAATGTAGTTGCAGGATTTCCTACAACACACCCCCTATAATATTTCATAGATCTAAATCTTATTAATCACCTAAATTTCAAATATAAGTACTAGAAATATAAATTGACACAATGATTTTTTACATGGTTCGATCAATGTGATCTACATCCATGGTTCTTCACAATGATTATTAAGATTACATTAGTATTTTATTTACAATCTCCATTAATGGATATTTGGTAGAGCTCTAGATCTAGTTTTTGGAGAAGAAGATGAAAAGTCTCTCTCCAAAAAATATCTCTCTCAAAAATATCTCTCTCTCTTACTAAAAATTATCCTCTCCAAAAAATGTGTCTCCCCTTTTCTCTCTCCTGCTCTCCTCTTTATATAGTGTTTTTACATAGTGGATGACAACTCACATACAACTCATATTCTCGCAAGCTCTTGTCACCTTCTCACAGGCTCTTGATAATTTCGCAAGCTACTCACACTTTCCTCATGAATTGTGCTGATGTCATCTGCTACGTCATTCTTTAAGTACTCTGCGAAGTCTTCGCGAATTCTTATTAGTCATAATTTCGCTGGCACATAGTTGTTGCGAGATTCTGCTCCTACATTCTTAAATGAACTTGTACTTAATTTTCATATCTTTGTGGGGAAAGCGGTTGTGGAAGTTTGTAGGAGTTATCTTGTATCTTTATAAACTCCTTGATGAATACACTAAGTTTCGACAATGTGAAATCATCGAAACAAAGTTGATATATTCCCTTTTAGTCATGAATTATCTTTTGATAATTCATTATGATCTCGTAGTTTTCGTACCTTTGCCAATTTTTATTAACAAAAAGGGGGAGAATTATTTAATAGTTCACACTACATACATATGGTATACGGATCATTATGTAAGGGGGAGTGGTTTTCATTATAAGACGGAAGTATTGACTAAGGGGGAGTGATACTTATCACCATAGTATTATTTCAAAGTTGTGATGCAATTGGACTTTGATTTTATATAATAATACTATGACATTGTATAACAATGTTTGAGAACTTTTGTTTTTATATTGTTATGGCTACGAATCTTCAACAACAATGATGCTGAGTTGAACACATTCAGAACCGGTGGAGAACTCGAAGTAACGAAGAATTCAAGAAAGTTGAAGAGCCAAGGAAATCAAGCATGATGGATGAGAATCTATAAATTTTATTTATTTTGTAATCTATATGTATTGATAGTTTTGTCACTAAAATTGACAAAGGGGGAGATTGTTAGAGCACTGCTCGGTCGAACTCGCAAGCGTTTCTATCTCAAGCTTGTTTGTCAAGTTTAGTTGATCAAAACTATATACTTGATTTCTAGTCTACTTATAGCCATGTCTCGGATTAGGATAAAAGTGTGTAGTTGAGCATAAGATTTCACGACGTTCACCAATTGAAGAAGAAGATCTATTGAAGAGCATGGAGGAACTTCATCAACAAAAGGTACGTGTTATCTATCACTCTTCAGAAGACTATTCTATTTTATCTACTAATGAGAAGTCGTATAGCTATATAGACTTTTATATTATGCACATTTGATATTTCGAGCCGAGTTTATCTCGCTTATCTATTTCTCGAAATATGTGCAGAAAGCTTTTAGATTTAGCTAAGTTCATCGTATACTTGACGAGTTTAGTGATATACAATTTATTTGTTGAAAACTAAATTTTAAGTCAAAGATGATCATGTGAAAATTACCTTGGACATCTTACATGATTTGTGTGAGACAATCATTTGATGTCAACTTGGGAAGTTTTGTATTGATCGATTAATCACTTGAAAATTACTTGAAGCTAGTGGTATGTGTAAGATTACCATTGTTGTCTTCCAAGGATGTTTCAATGATTAAATGAGAGTTTTAGAACGACTACCATGTCTGGATATAATACAGGTTATATACTTTGTATGCTAACTATGTATGTCTAGCACAGGTCCATAACTATTGTTTGTGAACGTTGTTTGCGAACGTTGTTTGCGAACTGGTTTACCTGAAAAGGTCTGGAGCTGTTGTTCGAGCACCTTGTTTGCGAACGAACTAGACAAGGCCAAGTCCGTAGCTGTTGTTCGCGCGCCGTGTTTGCGAACAGCTGGACAAATCCAAAGTCCGGGACTCTTGTTCGCGTACTCAGTTTGCGAACAAGGTGGTCAAGTTCTAAAATCGGTAAATTGTGATTTTCATACTCATGAACTCAGGTTCATTTGCGAACTCTGTTTGCGAACTAAAGTCCCTGGAACTTTAATGTAATAAGGTAAGTGAACTAGTTTTACAAACCGTGGCATTATGTTCATGAATTGGTTCTTATATAAGTACTTTGTACAATTACAAACCAAGTGATAAGTGTTAACATAGCTAACTTCGGTTAACTATTATTGAGCCAACATGGTATACACGTTTGGGTACGGTTCATCCATATCTAAATATAGGTATATTTCATTTGTGTGTATCGAGCTAATACCATATAACTGTTGAAATTGATTGCTTAGTTTTTAAGCACACTTAGCTTGAATCTTAAATCAGGAGTTCATCTAACGGTGAATATCAATTGATTTGTTACTAAGCTATCTTAGCTTTGATTGTAAGCAACCCTGATTTGAAAGACTATATAAGGGAGAACTCTAGCATCTGGGAAACTTAATCCCGACACTTCCGTGTGTCCTAGTTGCAAACTAGAGTCCTCCTTTAACCTAGGTTTTTCCAAAACCATTTAGGTTAACGACTTGAAGACTTCACTTGGGATTCGTGAAGCCAGATCCAACTATTTACTTTGTAGTTGCGTATTCTGATCTTAATTGTTCTATCGTATTGAGTTTTATCTTCTCTAAGATTTACTCGAGATTCGTCTCCGATAAGTAAGATATAAAAAGTAATCACAACAGTTCTTCGTCTCAGACTCTTGTGATTCCGCAATAACTTTTTCTGTTAATCAGTTAGGTTATTGTGAGGTGACTAATATTCTAGGATGCTCTTCGGGAGTATAAGTCCAGGGTATTAGTTGAGTTTCCTGTTCACCTTGATTTATCTAAAGACGGAAACAAAACCACAATAGACTTATCTGTGGGAGACAGATTTGTTTATTTGTCTTCGACTTTGGGTTGTAGCAACTCTTAGTTGTGGGTAAGATCAGCTAAGGGAATCAAGTACGTAGAGTCCTGTTGGGATTCAAAGGCATAAGGAATGCGACTGTACCTTAATCGGGTGTTGGATAAACTACATTCCAGTCCGAAGTTAACTTGTAGTAGGCTAGAGTCTATAGAGCCTTAATACACTGTGGTGTTCAAAGCTGGACTAGGTCCCGAGGTTTTGCTGTATTTTCGGTTTCCTCGTTAACAAAATTTCTGGTGTCATGTGTTATTTCTTTTCCGCATTATATTTGTTTATATAATTGAAATATCACAGGTTGTGCGTAGTTCAATCACAGTTGATAAATCCGACCTTGTTTGTTGGATAGAACTCGATTGACGCTTGGGCATTGATCTTTGTTTCCGTCCAAGTTATTCTCATATCAATCACTCTCACGGATTTCTATCTAGTCGATTTACTGATTGTATTGAGAAATAGATAAAGCTCTTTAATATCTTTCTTGGATGAGCTCGCTTTTAAGTTGGTGCTCTCGAAATTATATTATATTGGAGTTTAATTCATATAGATTGCCGAACGAAATATTGGGTGTGGTTGTTGTACCCCCGCGTTTTCATGATGGACGCAGCAAGAGCTAGACATACAACTATAGCTCTGTTGTTGCACTCTCTTGGCCGTCTTTTTCTCCTATTTCTGAAAAATAAGGTAAATGCTTGTTATTTGCAGTGGTTGAATGCTCTCGGTCTCGATCCGGAAACAAACGAGGTACCTAGGTACTTGTGGGGCACCGCCCTGCTTTCTAGTGTGATGGACAATCTTTTCAAAGCTTCTAGGTGGAGCGAAACACAAATTGTGGGATGTGTTGCTCTTATCCAGGTATCTTTTTGTTTCCATATAATTTTACTTTTCTATTGGTTTGTGTGTAATATCTTATTTATATTTTTTTTTCCGTAGTGTTGGGCTTACGACCACTTCAAATGTGTTGAAGGGTAAAGATGATATAGGTCCTACATGTCTAGTCACAACAATGACAACACCTTTCTTAGAATGGTATGGGAGAGATTTTGCTTTCCATTGTACTATGTCCTTCCTTCTATAAGCTTTTCCAAAAATCCCTCTTCTCATGACATTATGCCACATGTCATAGAAGCCTTCTTATTTACCATTATTTCCATTCCTCTTAATGTGACATTCCACTTCTTATTAATTCCGTCCATGTCCTTCCTACTTTATGGATACACTCTATTGGGCTTGGGTCTCAGTCCCCAAGTCCCCATATTACCTAATGGGGTTATCCTTTTTATAGGGACTCCGTGACCCTACTAAGGGGTAGTTATTTGCATGTATCAACATTAGTCCCCTGACTATCGGGTTAATTATCAAATAACCCGATAGTCACCTTAATTTTCTCATTGGGTTTTTTCTTTCTCACCTTTTGCTACGAGTCCCCGGTACGGTACTTTGGTCACTATGCCCTCTGTGGCATTCTAAGGTTTCTTGTGGTGATGTCATACTAGCATAGCGTATATACATAGGGACCGTCCAATTCCCTGATTCTTGTCATGTATTTACCAAGGTGGTTGGGTGTCGTTACGTGTATTGGTGAATATGCGCGGTGGTTGTATCGTTTATGGTGTGAATTTGTCTATAAATAGATGGCTTGTGTTACTTAGGTTCTCTTATAGTCGTTTTCCCTTGAGATTTTGTTCCCTCCCTTGTCACCCGCCTTTTCTTCTGCGAGTAATCTATCAAATGGCGTTATGCTTCATAGTTACGCTTTATCTTTGGCACCCGTTCCCACACTAGTCGCTCCCTTGGATAAAAGGGGTGAGCTAGCGCGGCTATTGCTCGTGAAGACCGAGGTGGAGCTGCTTCGAGAACTGAGGGAAGGAAATAGGAACACTACACGCGCCAAGTTCGTCGAGTAATACACAACATACCAGATTGATCAAAGGGCGCAGGCATCCGGGCGCGTGGCTTTTGAGGTCCAACGCACATTGGACGATGTTGTCACCGCACATTTCGCGACTGATGGGCTATTCAAGGAATCCATGATGATAGCCGCCATCATAGATCGCGCAAGGGACCCCGCGGCTTCATGGGTATACCTTGACCTTAGTGGTCGTATCCACGCTCATACGCTCATTCGATATGCGGGATGAATTAGCGCGTTTGCTGGTATTGAGAGAAGAGGTGGGCCTACTGTAGACTCAGAGAATGATTCACCATGACAAGGCGCGCAAAGCTTATGATGAACATGAGGAGACCCTCGCGCTTGCGAAGGAGGCGCGAGCCACTGAAAAGATTATGCAGGATGTTTATAAGTTGATTTATGAGGCCGGCCAGGCTTTGAATTTAGCGGTCATCCAATGTGAGGAGGCATTTTTGATGATGCAATATCTGAATGAAGACATCACCCGCTGTCGTGCGCTGTTAGCGGGCTAATCGTGAGGGGAAGATGTGGGGGTTGATGAGTGACTTGAAATCATGACTTTTCTTAAAAGTGATTAGCAGTTTTCATTTGTTGTTGTTTCCTCTTTTTTTTTTTTTTTTTTTTTTTTTGGGTGTGTGGGGGGGGGGGTTACGCCTTTGCATGGTTACCTTTGTGGTCGTGGCTTGGTTGTTGTCCATAATTAGGTTATTAATTACCGCATTAACTTTCTCTTTTTTTATTTTTTGCGTAGCTGACGATGTTTAGGGTAGTATAGCGATTGAGATGGATACATCGTGCTCCTCCCCCCTTTATTATTTTATTTATTTAGAGTAAGTGAAACGCCGCTCCCCTTCTCCTCCTTTTATGTTTAGGGTAAGCAAAACGCGCTCCTCTCCCCCCACCCCCACCCCCTTTTTTTTGTTCAAGGCAAGCAAAATGCGCTCCCCTCTTTTTTCTGTTCTTTTTTTTAAGGCAAGCAAAATGCGCTCATTCATTTTCTTTATAGGGTAAGCAAAACACGCTCCCCCTTTTCTTCTTTTTTGTTTATGGAAGGCAAAGCGCGCTCCCCCCTTTTTTTGTGTACAAGGCGAGCAAAACGTGCTCCCCCCCTCTCTCTTTTTTTTGTACAAGCCAAGCAAGACGCTCCCCCCACACCCTTTTAAGGCAAGCAAAACGCGCTCATGCGTTTTTATAGGGTAAGCAAAACGCGCTCCCCCCCCTTTTTTTTTTGTACAAGGCAAGCAAAACTCGCTCATTCATATTTTTTTTATACAAGGCGAGCAAAACACGCTCCCCCATCCTTTTATTTTTTTTTGGTACAAGGCAAGCAAAACGACACCCCCCCCTTTTTTTGTTCAAGGCAAGCAAAATGCGCTCATTTTTTTTTTTGTATATGGGTTAAGAAAAATGCGCTCCCCCCTCCCTTTTTTTTAAGGTAAGAAAAACACGCTTCCCCTCTTTTGTGGGTTGTCAACTGACCAGATGCGCGGAGAAATTCTTGGCCTTTGTGAATATTTATGTTAGTCGATCGGGTGCGTAGAGCAACTTAGTAGCCTTTTGTAGATTTGCATGTCAGCCGACCGGATACGCAGAGCAACATGTAGACTTTTTTAAATTTGAATGTCAGACGACCGGACACGCAGAGCAACCCGTAGCCTTTTGTAATTTTGTATTGTTAGCCGACCAGATGTGCAGAGAAACCCGTACCCTTTTGTATGTCAGCCAACCGGATGCGCGGAGCAATCCTGTTGATGGTGTATTTTTGACACAGACTAGAATCGTAAAATCACAGTTTTGCATATTTCTTACACGGCTTCAGACACATATGTGAAATTATTTTAGGATTCAACGAGAAACCTCTGAAAGAGCGTACATACTCTCAGAGACTACAATTTTGCATATTTCTTACACGAATTCAGACACGTATGTGAAATTCACGAACAACCTCTGACTGAGCGTACACCCTCTCAGAACCCTGCATGAATATGTGATTCATAAAGTCTCTCAACTGAGATTTTCGAAACTTCGCATATTTCATCAACACTTCTACATAGAATCGAAATGATTGGACGGCTCCTAGACATATTGCATGCTAGTATAGAGCGTTAGCGTCTTCAGGATGCCACACTGTTCCCTAACTATGTAGAGTACATATGTATCAAGGTACCTCCAACTTCGACCACCTAGGTCTTTACATCAAGTTTTCTACCTGGGTCCTCTATCTTGGTCTTGCAAGAATAAGGAAAAACGAAAAGGAGATTTAACAAAAATACTGGGGACTGACGGTCCACTAATCATGACGATCAATTTCACAGTCCAAGACCTGTGACTGGCACTGGGCTCATCTGTGCTAATTATTCATCATGAAAGTAATGATACAAACGGAACGTACAACCATGGTCATTACATCATCCCCTCTTGAGAACAATCTCAGTTATGGTCCCATGACCAGGGTTTCAGAAGTGATCTTTCTACAACTGACAGAAATAAAAGATGGTACTGCAAGCACCAGGCTCATGTATCAATCAAGGGGTTCAGATTGCAAATGAATCAGTGATACTAAAATTCTTCATCGAGCGTTCAAGGCACATGCAAATGGTCTAAAGACATAAAAGGGGCGTTTTGCAACAAGCTCGTCTGAGATGATTTTGCACTGTCCTGCACAAAGTAGTGAGCTGGGAACAATTGGTGAAGAATCTATGGATGATTCATAGGCCATTCTCTTCGTATGGATGTTCTTTATGACATATCCAAAATTCAAGTTGATCGGATGAACGAGCTAATAGACGAGGGTCAAACATTGGACATCGTCACTGTTGAAAAATCTCTGAAGACTTCCTGGAAGTTTACTGTTTCATCGATTTCGACCCTTAAACTGGCTCAAAACTCAAAAATCTTCTTTCAAAAAACTAGGAAATTTCCCGAACATCAAAAATTTGGGGTAGATCATCAAAAACGTACGTCGTATGAAGATTCTACAACATTTTCAACGAAGACCTAACTTCTGAATTTTCTGATGATGAAATTCCTCATTTATTCACACGGATCTTCATCCATTCAACCATCAAGTGAAGATTCCATGTAGCTGTCAAGATGATGCAATATGAAGACTTATTTGGATCCTCCACAAATAATTTGGGGATTTAGGACAGCAACGAATACAAGTCCATCGCAGTTGGTGATACATATTGGTGCTTCGAAGAACAACAAATTGGTGGAACGATGATTTCCTCTTACAAGCAGCAGGATTAAAAGTGCTAAACCCACCAAGTTGGTGTTTCCATCACCCAAATTAGCAATGCCTCATCAGTCCACACTCGATGGACAATGCTCTATCATACTGCCAGAGTCTATTCAAGTTATTGCTTGTGTGTAACATCATTGGAGCAAATCGAGAATTCTGGTAATATTTTTTACGACTAAGTTCAATTACTTATTTCGCTTATGCATGTAAAAATCACCATCAAGTGCTTACTGCGGAACATGACTGTCGCACACTAAGCAGGGGACTTAATGTTGATGGTGGATTTTTGACACAGTCTAGAATCGTAAAATCACAGTTTTGCATATTTCTGACACGGCTTCAGACACGCATGTGAAATTATTTTAGGATTCAACGAGCAACCTATGACTGAGGGTACATCCTCTTATAGATTACAATTTTGCATATTTCCGACACGACTTTAGACACGTATGTGAAATTCACGAACAACCTATGACTGAGCGTACACCCTCTCAGAGCCCTGCATGAATATGTGATTCGTAAAGTCTCTCAACTGAGCTTTTCGACACTTCGCATATTTCATCAACACTTCTACATAGAATCGAAATATTGGACAACTCCTAGACATATTGCATGCTAGTATAGAGCGTTAACGTCTTCAGGATGCCTCACTGTTCCCTGACTATGTAGAGTACATATGTATAGAATCTTAATGATTGGGCGGCTCCTAGACATATTGCATGCTAGTATAGAGCGCTAACGCCTTCATGATGCCACACTGTTCCCTGACTATGCAAAATCAATATTTAGAACAAGTATGATGTTCCCGCCATCTCATACCTCGATTCTTGAATAAATGCTCCTAGACATATTGCATGCTAGTATAGAACCATTCATAGATTAAATTCTAGCGCATCATACATCTATCGAATTGCTAGAATAATCTATTTTATCTCATTACTTTGTTTCATGGCTTATTCTCAACTGAATTCGATGGATTAATAATGGATATTCAACTTATTTTATTACTCCGTTTCATGGCTTATTCTCAGCGGAATTCCATGGATTAGTAATAGTGTTGATGGTGGTTTTTAGTATAGGGCGAAAACTGTAAAAGTCTGTCTACCTGACCCGGCATCAGAAGTAGTAGACCTTGATATATCTATATTCCGCAAGGAATTTGGAGAATATATCAGAATCTGATGAGTGCCTATGTCTCTCTTCATATTATATTGAAACTCAAGCTCCTAGATGAATTGTTCACTAGTATAGAGTCTAATGAGTATCTAAGCTCCTAGTTGCATTACTCACTAATGCCGGAGCCTGCCGAGTATTCATTCTATGCTATGTTCCCCAGCCGAACTCTTGATGTTGACATGACATGAAAATTAATTTTCGCTCGCAACTGAGTAGCATGAATTTCCCGAAGTTTCGGGATTAAGATATGCATGGAAATACTCAATTAGAGACACGCAAAGTTATGTTGCCCTCTGAAACATAATTAGTGAATTTGTATGAACGCACAAAATTCACCATAAATTGATTGATTTTGTGCCATCTCACCAAATTCAATCTTTCTAACATAATTTTATTAATTTACAAAAATTAGGTTTTTTGCGCCCTGCGCGATAGTTCGAACCCTATTGGTCGAAACTAAACCTAGGCAAACTAGGAAATTGATCCATCAGGTAGGAGCAAGATCCTACCAAAAGTAAGAAAACAACAAATAAAGAGGAAGTGCGGCAAGTAAAAGCAGTGGCAAAAGGAGGCGTGGTCGCGCCACTTGGCCGACCGATTTGCTTCAGCAGGCGCCACCTGTGACCGGCTGGCCACGCCCCATGTTGTTGCTTTCCAACCCCTTTCCTATCGACCAATCAGGTCGCTTTAAATGTGCCACACGCACTTTTAATAAATTTAGAAGTTGGTTGGTCGACACACCTAATTCCTTAAGGAATTTAATATAGGTTGCCTATGTCAGTGTTAAAACGATCACGGCCGTACGTTTTGGCCACTCGATTTATCAAGTCTAGCCACTTCTTCACACGGTCAGATAAGCACCACCACACAAACCGGCGGGCCCACTAATGCATTAGCCAATCGGAATCCTTCCAACTCGCCAACCGAGCCACTAACCAATTGCTCAAAGTTAGTTAGCCGTGCGACTTGCAAAACCCTAATTTCTATTAGGAGGCATTACATTACTGCCGCAAAAAAAATCTAGGCCGTCCAACTTCGCCAGCCGAATTGACCGGCCTAGATTCAATTCCGATCTACGGACAAGGCGCGGATACACTCACTTGCGTCCATACTATAACGCTGGTTGGTCGAATGATCCACAGCATGCGGCCAACACCAAAAACTGTTGGCCCAAAATGGGTTGGCCACACGGATTTTAAAACCTAAATTAAATCAACGGCATCCGTTAACTGCCGCAAATCATCTCGACCGTCCAACTTCGCCATACGAATCGGCCGGCCAAACTCCTATTCTAGGCGTTCAACAAAATATGGTCATGATCACCGGCCACCCCTCATCCATAAGGAACACTCGGCCAAGTCGCGGCCTGCCCATATGGCTTCTAAACGATCGCCCAAAGATGGCTGGTCGTGCTTCTTTTAGAAGTCTTAAATAAATTAGCGGCAACCAATAACTGTCGCAAATCATCTCAACCATCCAATTTGGCTAGCCAATTTAACCGGTCTAGATTTAATTTGGACTGGCCAATAGGATGTCAAAATGGCTACCAGCTGTCGCCCTCCTACAGGGACCGACCGGCCTACCTTTGGCGTGCATAAATAGCTCCCAGCAGCTTCCTGAAAGTGGTCGGTCATGCTCCTTTTAAGGCACTAGGTCTCGCGACCAACCAAGACAGGCTCAATACAACGATGCTTCACATGCATCGATTATTTCGAGCTGCTTGCTTAAAAGCGATGCTTTACATACATCGAATGCGTACGATATTTTATGAGTATCAGTTTCACAAATAACTTAGTGCTGTCATATGTTATTCTTTGCAGCAAGTCTCATGACTTGGCTCGTCACACATGACTACCCGCCACCTAGCTTGCGCGTGATTGGTCAGAATAATTAGGCAAGACCCACTCAGCAACTTGCTACATATTTTCTATAAAATACTCGAGACATCAAACATGTCACAAACTGGGGGATGTTCATTAGGGTATTGGTCTGGCGGTTTACAGCGTACGACATGCAACACGCCCATTATAAGAAAGTGTCAGGAAAGGCGGACAGTTATTGGCGCGCAGAAGTAGTGGGTATAAACCGACCTGTCTCCCATCATAGTAGGGACGTGGTCTTAAAAAAACCCACTTCTCCATCACTCCACTACTCCCACTTCCCATGAGATCAGTGTGCGTTCAATTATGACTTGTATAAATAGGTTTCAACCTATTTCAACCAACAACAGTTTTTGGTTATCAACACAAGTATCCAGAAAAAACACTAATAACTGATAGCTTACATTCCGCAAGCCAGTTCTATATTCTGATACAAGTCATAAAATAGCCACACCTTCAGAGTTAACCATTATGATGTCAACACCTTCTTCTCTTCCCTCCCTAAGATCAACCCTTCTCCTTCATTTTGTGACCGAAGCATGACTGGAACGGCCATTTCTTGGTTTAGGCCAAAATTGTACAGATTGATCTCTCGAATCTAAAGTACTCCAGTGCAATGCATTTGTTTAGGGTTTAGATTCCTTTATCGGCGACACACCCAAATTTACCATTTCCAGGAGAATCAGTTTTTACCACAAAACAACTGGCGACCACAGTGGGAGATTAATCTCTCAGTTGCAAAAAATCATTTTCCCAATTTTATTTTCAATTTCTTAAATTTCTCAAGATGGTTGATCTTAGGAATGGTTAAGAAACCCTCAATACCAATTTTACTTCCCCTAGCACTGACAATACTTCACATGTTATTCCTGAATCCGTTCTTCCATTTAAAACCATTGTTGAGGCTATGGAGTCTCAATATTTAACAACTATTCACGATTTGATGAAAATCTTGAATGATATTGTCAGAGATCAAGCTATTATTGTCAAGACGAAAGACGAAGTATTTACGCTTTTGAAAGTCCTCACGAATCAACTATCAAAGGGACCAACACGTATTCTTTCTGGAGGAAACGCCATCAACAATTCATTTTGGATCAATACGGATGATCAAGAGATGTTTCCTCAAGCTCAGAAAGAAGACTCGTGGGATTTATCATGTTCTCATCAGAATCCTCGCAATGAAAAGGTGATTTCATTATGTGTGTCCTTTTTGGAAAGTGTCAATTCTCATATTGTATCAGAAGCTGCTTAGAGATCCGCTGCTGCTTTACTCAGTCGATCTAAACCGTCCCATAATGAAGAAGCTCGTAAAGATGTTCAGGAAAGCAGGCGTCCTTCCAATAAAAGATCCAACCTCTAGTCAATCGCTAGTGAAGGAGGAAAGTGAAAAGCTCCAGCAGCGGAACAACAACTCAAACGTGCGGCACCAGCGCATCAGACGGCTCCACCTCGGAAGGCCACGACTAAGACTCCTGTGCAACAACAAGAAACTGGATATGCTACTCCAAACTTCTCGTTCCCGATCGAGGAAGTAATTGAACTCCTGGAAATATGGATTCAAGATGATGCCATCAAACTACCTCCTATCAGGCGCCCACCAACTGAGGAAGAAATGGCAAATCCCAAATATTGTCATTACCACAGGTTCGTCAATCATCCAACCGATGAATGCAACAAATCAAAGAAAATGTAAATGCAGGGGAACTTCACTTAGGCACTGAAGGAGTTCGCAGAGACCCTCTTCCCGTCAGGAGCTGCATGATTTCCGGGGACTCCGTCCACAAAACCGTAAAGTATATGATGGAGCATTTATGTGAGATTATGTATTTCTCTAAGATACAACGTCAAGACATATTTGCAGCCCTCAACCGTGTTGTATCAGGAAAGCGGCTGTTTCTATCCAGGAAAGCCGCTCCCAAACCTCAACCTCTCCTGGAAAGCACGACTGATATGTGCAACTGGGGACTCCTAGCCACTGCTCACTTGAAGGATGTCGAGTTTGACAGCACACTGATTGACGCGGCCTCTGACTTCAACATTTTCACCGTCAAGACTCTGAGAGCTACAAGGATTTCAAAGCAGGAAGCCGTTCACTATCCAACCATAATCAAAAACTCAGAAGGAGAGTCCAGAGACGCTTACGGGTACATCAATCTCGAAATCAAGGTGGGAGATGCTATAATACACGCCAAATTTCATATAATTAAAGCGTACCCTAATTATGATATGGTCCTGGGGCGCTCATGGATACACGACAACAAGGCGAAGCAAGGAGTTTGTCCTTTGCCAGTGTCTATACTTGAAAGGGTCTCCAATTAGCCATCTAATCCTGAAGACTATTTGTTGCCATATCAGCAACTCGCGAATGTGATGCAGCTACCTGAAGAGAGCGTATCAGCATTTGTTCGCAGATTTCGGACACAAGTAAGTCTTATTGAACAACCCTTTTTACAACCAGTCACTCCTCCTCCCGCCAAGGCTTGGGGACTCGATCCGATTATCAACCCAGCTGTCACTAGGAGATGTGAATAGGATGCTAGTATTTTCAAGTTTTTTATCAAGAGTTTAGAAGTTGTCACAGTTAAAGATGAAGAATCTAAGAATCAAGTAACGGTACAACGTCCAAACCCGTTTCAAGTTGGAGATATGGTAGTGAGAGTTGCTGCTCAACCTGCTCCGTCTGATTCCGCAGAATGGAAATACGAGCCGTACCTAGTGGCAAAAGTTATTTGGGGAGGTTACTGCAAGCTCATCAATGCAGACAAGCTAGAAGGCTTAGTAATACACACCCGGTGGCTCAAACCCTTCAATACCTAAGATGTCACGCCGCCCTTTCCTCCAACATTCCTTTTAGTGTTTCCTCTAGCAATTTCTTTTTTCATGCAATGTTTGTAATTCCTCCAAAATGATTGCACTGCTTGCATTAATAATTAGGGTTTCAATTTGTCAAGTTAATCGAAGCATCATTTCCCTTTTAGAAATTTCAGTACTCCTGAATCATCTCAAGGCAAAATCTCGAGTAAACCCAAACCCTCATAAAATCATTACCCATTGGTTCAAAACCAGAAAAAATAAAACCATGAAAGAGATATCTCATATCTTTCAAAAAGTACGAAGAGGGGAATACATAAAGGAAAAGAATGAGCAAGATGACAAAACAAAATCATCAAACAACCAGTATATTCTTCTTAGGGCAAGCGTCCTTCGTGCAACCTGATTCAACGACGAAACGACCTCTCAGTCACCACCTCATTGTGCCTAGACCCCGGAAAGAAGTTTCGCCATCTGCAATTTTCAGATTTTGGTAAATCCCTTCATGGAATCAAGAAGCAGTGAGCTAGCGCATGTGGTACTCCCATATTGCAACTACTTCTTCAGACGTGTCCAATCACGTCACGTGCGCTATTAATTGGAAGTAGAGCCTCCACACCTAACAAATAAGGCTCTTTGATTTCTTGTTTACGGAAGCACAACACATGTGATATACAAGGGTAATATAAAATGAAAATTACAGGTTCGTGGCCGAATCCTCAATCTTCATCATTGCGTCCCCTACTTCAAGTTGTTGTTATTAGGGTTACATATAATAAATATCATCATGGAAGCGGTATCCGGTCACATGAAAGGAAAACACATCACCACTTATGTGTGTCGCCTTACCATCTGCCACATCACCTACTCAGAACTCAGCACTGCCTACCCAAGGCCTGCATGAAGCTGCGCGCCAACAACCACATCGCCGACAAAGTCAGATTCAGTGTTTCCAGATTTCCAATTTCCTATGGAAGGGGTGCATGGGCTGCCAAAAAGTTTGGATACAATACAGATCTATCAAGTGTGACTCCCATTAATCAACAAGTGACGAATCCAAAAGATTTCCGTCTTCATCAATTCATCAACCACCTTACCAGCAAACGCAATGGAAGTACATATTTCAGGAGAAAATAGGCTCAGGATAATTACACCTGGGGACTGCCAGCACGGGATGCCTTCACGTCCCTCTACCAGGTTATTCATGATATCAACATCATCACTGTCAAAACTTTACGAGCCGCAGGAATTTCTCAACATGAAGCTGTACACAAGCGAAGTCCTTGAAGACTTGATAGCAGCAGATCGGCAACGGAACACCTCTCAGCTCGCCTACTTCACTCAACGGCTCCGGAATATTTTTCCCATACAAGCATTCCAAGCATATCATCATTGCAATCAGAAGTGTGAGAATATGCCTATGAGCTAAAGAGTCAGAATAAATACAATTTCTTTCCAGTCAATGCTCAGGAGTTTAAAGAACATTTTAATTGCGACTCAGGAGTCCAGACACCAAACAACTTAAAGTCAGGGCCTCTTGCAATTGGGCGCAATGGAGTTTGGAAAATTTTGAAATCCACTAGAGATGCTAGATATTCATTTTCTGGAGACATAACCTTATTATACATTCCGGAGAGGATCGATGGCGTTTACTCAGAATTTGATGAAATTTCAAAATCGCGGAAGTTATGCGTATAACTAAAGTTCATACTTGCAAAAAAGAAGAAGAAAGAACAAGATGTACTTACCTTGCCGCTAACGACTGGCACGCTCGTAATGTAACTGCTGACAACGAGGAAGAGGAGCCGGCTGGTGCAGACGAAAGCGCGGAGCCGAACGAGCAACAAAAACAGAAGAGGGTCGATGCCCCTTTTTATACAAACGAGTTTATAGAGTTCGAACAGAGGGATTCTTGCTCCACGAGCGGGAATAGATGACCGTGCCCACTACACTCATACCCCATAGCCGAGCTAGCAACACGCTACTACGAAGACCATTTTCCGCGCGGTCCCGTTGCTGAAGGCCGATTAGAACTTTCCTGGTAATATCTACCTGCTTTATCTTTTCAATTTTAATTTCGTCTGTCACCATCTAATGCTTACCCCGCAACAATGTCACTGTTACGTGCTAAGCAGGGGACTTAATGTTGATGGTGGTTTTTAGTATATGGCGAAAATTGTAAAAGTCTGTCTACCTTACCCTGTATTAGAAGTAGTAGGCCTTGATATGTCTATATTCTGTAAGGAATTTGGAGAATATATCAGAATCTGATGAATGCCTATGTCTCTCTTCATATTATATTGAAACTCAAGCTCCTAGATGAATTGTTCTCTAGTATAGAGGTTAATGAGTATCTAAGCTCCTAGTTGCATTACTCACTAATGCCGGAGCCTGCCGAGTATTCATTTTATGCAATGTTCCCCAGCCGAACTCTTGATGTTGACATGACATGAAAATTAATGTTCGCTCGCAACTGAGTAGCATGAATTTCCCAAAGTGTCTGGATTAAGATATGCATGGAAATACTCAATTAGAGGCACGCAAAGTTATGCTGCCATCTGAAACATAATTAGTGAATTTGTATGAACACACAAAATTCACCAGAAATTGATTGATTTTGTGTCAGCTCACAAAATTCAATCTTTCTAACCTAATTTTATTAATTTACAAAAATTAAGTTTTTGCGCCCTGCGCGATAGTTCGAACCCTATTGGTCGAAACTAAACCAAGGCAAACTAGGAAATTGATCCATCAGGTAGGAGCAAGATCCTGCCAAAAGTCAGAAAACAACAAATAAAGATGAAGTGCAGCGGCAAAAGGAGGCGTGGTCGCGCCACTTGGCCGACAGATTTTCTTCAGCAGGCGCCACCTATGACCGGCTGGCCACGCCCCATGTTGTTGCTTGCCGGCCCCTTTCCCATCGACCAATTAGATCGCTTTAAATGCGCAACACGCACTTTTAATAAAGTTAGAAGTTGGCTGGTCGACACACCTAATTCCTTAAGGAATTTAATATAGGCTGCCCATGTCAGTCTTAAAACGATCACAGCCTTACGTTTTGGCCACTCAATTTATCAAGTCTAGCCACTTCTTAACACGGTCGGACAAGCACCACCACACACACCGGCGGGCTCACTAATGCATTTGCCAATCAGAATCCTTCCAAATCGCCAATAGAGCCACTAACCTATTGCTCAAAGTTAGTTGGTCTTCCAAGTCGAGACCTCCCTAGTTAGAGGTCCTCCTCGCCACGATTCATTGCGACAAAATCGCAGGACGCCCTTACACTTGTATGTAAAGACCCATTGATCTTGCCTTATCATTTTTCAAGTATTTTTGCCTCTCGCAGATGTTTTGTTGCAACAATATGACGCGAGTGCAACGCATGCCAAGACTTGCCAAGAATGGCGGGTAGGTTCATCCATCCCGGCACTCCGCTCAACCGTGTACCCCGGCGCGCTGAGCATACACCGACTCCTAAGAAGAGACCCGGTCGCCCCTGTGGTATAACCTACATATATAGTTGGGAATCCAAGGTACCTCTTCCGGATAGGCTTTCCACAGCCCCAAATTTCCATGACTCGGGCTTCAGGAGCGGTGTAACCTTCCCCCGAGCCATGTCGAGAGATACCCCCATTATGACGCACTTTAGGTCTTACATTTGCCTCTTACGAAATGTTATTCGCGAACTAGGTGTACGCCATAAAGGTCGTCCCCATTCTTTTACTTATTCATATTTGTTAAATCATTCAATCATTCAAGTTTCATTATTTGTGATTCTTGTTTGCTAAGTATTCGCACATAATTCTCGTATTTTCATTTTTCTTTCTTAATTGAATTCCCATATACTCTTGGCTGCGAGATTCTTACATCATTACTTCAATTGCTACTTTTTCTCCTGTTTTTGTTGATTATTCATTTCTTATGCCTTTTGCTCCTCATATCCTTTGCTTCTTTATTACCGTAATATTTACTGTGTCTCTAGGCATTCACCTCGAGGAGTCCTTACTTCTATGGCATCCACCATCATTTTTTCCTTTCTCTCCGCTCATCTCTCACATGTCAAGTTTCCCTTTTCTTTTGCATTCCTTTCTTCTGCAGCTTTCTATATCTACTTCATGACATTGTTCGACTCCTTCCAATCTCCCGTATAATACCAATGCCATTTGGATGTGGGAATTTAATACATTGATGATAAGTTGACGCGACTCCCAAGATTTCATGAAGCCATGGCCTCCCAATCGCCGCATTGTATGGAGATTCCACGTCAACCACACATTAATAAAATACAGGTTGATAATCCTTGTAGAGGTATTCTCATGTGAACCTCTAAATAGTTGATCGCCCGGCAAGCTTCTCGCTCATCATCTTCTCCATCAATCGGTTTCGGGTTAATCTCTAGTTTCACAACCAACGGGCTATCATGTGTTTCTCTTCCTTTTGGCACTTCATCTCGAGAGAAAGAAATAGTCTTCAATCGCCACTTTTCTTTGCGTCGCGTTTTGTGCTCATTATTTCTTTATCATCGGCATCTCTCGCAAAGACTCTGAGCACGTTGTCATGAAAATCTTCGATTGTGCGATAGAGTGGACGATAGAGTTGCAATTCAAATTTTTGGCTTTCTGCTCCCATTTCTATCACAAATGTTTCCTTTCCTTTCGGCTGACACATTCGTGCATTTTCGGTGGTGGTGGTAATGTCGGCCTTTTTCTTCTCCTTTTAGAAAGTGATTCGGCTTCCCTTGATCAATCATCCCGAGCTTTATTGCTTGTTTGATGTCCATGGTTTGTTTGTGGTAAGAACAAAACTCATATCAAGCTGCCTAGTAATACTTCTTCCATCACGAGTATAGCCTCCCAAATCTTTTCCACACTAGCATTCGGTGAGGCATCCTAATTGGTTCCCATACCGTGCGGCGCCTGCTCCGCCCTCCATGGTTAGTCCACCATAAGTTTCTTGCACATGATCTAGGCGCCGGTTGTAGTAATTCCTTTCCTCAAACTCTTCTTGATCATGGCTTCCCATGGCTACTATCTTCTCGTTGTCCTCATCGCCTCTCCTTGTCTTGTCCTTGGGAAGTGCTCGCCACGTAACCCCATGTCGATAAGAATTCATTTCATTGCCTTTCTTTGATATATTCTTGTAATTCTCGGCCATCGTGATTGTATTTTTGACTCTAAAAATTTGAATGTATAACAAGTTTCGCAAAGAGAGCATTCACAAATGAGAGGATGAGATATCGCCATTTCGCTACACATGGTTCTCCATCTTATTGTCAATCCTTAATCGCCAACCTTTGTTTCAACCGAATACATCTTCAATACCGGTCGCCAAGAGTTGTTGCTTATGTACGTGGAATGTGGCTTGTAAATGGTTAAATGATGTGATTGTGTTTTTAACTTTCAAACCAAGTTAGAAATATTTGCACAATATGGCATCATGATTCTCCCATTGTAACATACATCTCATATAAGCCTTAATATGTTGTATCGCACAAAGTTGTTCCATCAAAGATGTTGGTTAATGCAGTAAATTGCACTTAGGAGGTAATTCTTCTAGCGTGAAAGGGTTCTTCGCGGCTTCGCGATGGATTGTCTCCTTCCTCCTTCCCTTTTATTCGAAGAATCCTCTCATTTATAGTTCTCTTAAGATTTGTTCATTTGCCCGAAATTTGATTCTCGTCTTTTTAGTCTATTTTGAAATTATTTTCTCCTCTTCTTTCCTCGCGATCAATTCGCACGCCATTATATCGGTTGTTCTCTCTTCTTGGTTGCCTCTACGTTTTGGATTTTGTTCCCTTCTTTCTCGCGGTTGTCACGGATTGCTTCTTCCATCTCTTGATTTTCCATCAAGCTTGTTCAATGTAGTGTCTCTCAATGCCTCGATCTCCGCTTTCTTCTCGGTTCTTCTCTCTTCAATATTATTCTCCTTCAAATTTGGTTATTCGGTTCTTGGAGTTGCATGTTTCCTTGATTTTCCCTATTCCGCTCATTTTGAAGAAGAGGAATATAACGATCTTCTATTTCTCCTCTCTCCATGCTCTATACACACACGTTGGTAAAACTCTTCTTCTTCTTTCTCCATTCGACCTTGAACTTGCGATCTCCTATTTTGCAACCTCATGTTTTCCATCCTCAATTCAATGCATTCCGCTTCTAGCCGTCTCTCCTCGTGTATTGTCTCTTCTCCATCTTTCTAATGTCATGATTTCTTCACAGCACTGGATTCATTTCTCCATTCATTTCTTGCTCTCCTCCTCCTTGTCCCAAAATCGATCTCCAAGTATGTACACTTACTCTATCATAAGCCAAATGATTTTGATCTTCTCCATCATTTCTCCTATTCATCCTTGATGATTCTCCCATTTCATTTCTCCTTTCTCCCGCAAGTTAGTGCCCTTGTACATTTCTTCTTCTAGCCATTTTTCTTTTCCGATGAATTTTTGAGTATCTTCTCCAAATCTTTTTTCGTTAATCCAAATTCCTTCCAATTTCTACGACTTACAAAACCCTAATTTCTATTAGGCGGCATTACATTACTACCGCTAAAACGATCTCGGCCGTCCAACTTCGACAGGTTCCATGTCTTTCGCCTTGTTTTGTGTGTCGTTTCCCATTGCGTCGAATTGACCCGTTTATTGATCCCGCGAGCCCTATGTATTGCCTAGATTCAATTGCCAATCGATCGACGAAGAAGGCGCGGATACATTGACCGGCCTAGATTCAATTCCGATCGACGAAGAAGGCGCGGATACACTCACTAGCGGCCAGACTATAACGCTGGCTGGTCAAATGATCCACAACATGCAGCCAACACCAAAAACCATTGGCCCAAAATGTGTTGGCCACACGGCTTTTAAAACCTAAATTAAATCAACGGCAGCCGTTAACTGCCGCAAATCATCTCAACCGTCCAACTTCTCCATACGAATCGGCCGGCCAAACTCCTATTCTATGCGTTCAACAAAATGTGGCTATGATCACCGGCCACCCCTCTTCCGTAAGGAACAATTGGCCAAGTCGCGGCCTACCCATATGGCTCCTAAAAGATCGCCCAAAGATGGTTGGCCGCGCTTCTTATAGAAGTCTCAAATAAATTAGCGGCAACCAATAACTTCCGCAAATCATCTCAGCCATCCAATTTGGCTAGCCAATTTAACCGGTCTAGATTTAATTTGGACCGACCAATAGGATGTCAAAATGGCTACCAGCCATCGCTCTCCTACAGGGACCGACCATCCTACCTTTGGAGTGTATAAATAGCTCCCAGCAGCTTCCTGAAAGTGGTCTGTCATGCTCCTTTTAAGACACTAGGTCTCGCGACCAACCAAGACAGGCTCAATACAACGATGCTTCTCATGCATCGATTATTTCGAGTTGCTTGCTTAAAAGCGATGCTTTACATGCATCGAATGCGTACGATATTTTATGAGTATCAGTTTCACAAATAACTTAGTGGTGTCACATGTTATTCTTTGCGGCAAGTCTCATGACTTGGCTCGTCACACATGACTACCCGCCACCTAGCTTGCACGTGATTGGTCAGAATAATTAGGCAAGACCCACTCAGCAACTTGCTACATATTTTCTATAAAATGCTCGAGACATCAAACATGTCACAAACTGGGGGATGTTCATTAGGGTATTGGTCTGGCGGTTTACAGCGTGCGGCGTGCAACACACCCATTATAAGAAAGTGTCAGGAAAGGTGGACAGTTAGTGGCGCGCAGAAGTAGTTGGTATAAATCGACCTGTCTCCCCTCATAGTAGGGACGTGGTCTTCAACAACCCCACTTTTCCATCACTCCACTACTCCCACTTTCTATGAGATCAGTGTGCATTCAACTATGACTTGTATAAATAGGTTTCAACCTATTTCAACCAACAACAGTTTTTGGTTATCAACACAAGTATCCAGAAAAAACACCAAGAACTGATAACTTACATTCCGCAAGCCAGTTCTATATTCTGATACAAGTCATAAAATAGCCACACCTTCAGAGTTAACCATTCTGATCTCAACACCTTCTTTGCTTCCATCCCTAAGATCAACCCTTCTCCTTCATTTTGTGACCGAAGCAAGACTGGAACGACCATTTCTTGGTTTAGGCCAGAATTGTAGAAATTGATCTCTCGAATCTAAAGTACTCCCGTGCAGTGCATTTGTTCAGGGTTTAGATTCGTTTCTCGGCGACACACCCAAATTTACCATTTCCAAGAGAATCAGTTTTTACCCCAAAACAAATAGATATCCACTTTTCGGGCATCTAGGCCAGCACCGAGTAAGCCCCAGAAAATGGTGCAAGTGTACTTAACAATAATGCACGAACGAGCACCCAAATATGCATAAGTGAGCACTCAAATACATGAACGAGCATTCAAAAATATGGACGAATGAACCTATGCAAAATAGGGAAGAGAAAATAATATAAAATAAAATAAACAAGAGGTGTGGGACCGTGCCCACCGGCCGGCCGGTCCCCCTCTCCCCTTATTTTATTTCATTTTAACCTATTTTATCATTTTCCTTGTCTCATGAAAACTCCTTGTTTGAGCAAACTTCCTCGTTTGAGCAAAACTCCTACTTTCTCCATATTTCCTCACATGATGAAAAATAATAACATAAAATAGGAAAGAGTACGAGATCGGGCACGCGGGACGGACGACCATGCCTTGGTCGTGGCCGGTCCCACGCCTCTCTCATTCCTTATTTTATTATTATTATTTTTTCCTTCATCTCATGAAACTCCCTCGTTTGAGCAAAAAACCTAATTTTTCCATATTTCTCAAATATTGCTCAAACTATCAAAAAAGCCAAAAAGTCAAATGGTCACACGACCATCCGGTCTCTTCACGACAAATATTAAAATATAATTACTTTAATATTATCAAAATACTGGTCGCACGAGCAAAGTTCTACTTGCTCATTCAAGCAAAATCAAGAGTTTCAATCAAGATCAAACTCTTCCGAAAATCCAAAATATTGCTCGAACGTGCACCAGAAAATATAAAAATTCTCAGGATTGATTCATGGACAATATGGTGACACAGGCATGCCACCTTGACCGACCAAGGTCGGCCCTTTGGCTTACATAAGTCGGTCCCACACTCTATTATGATTTTGACCTAGTTAAGCTTCCATAGTTCATATTGGGTTCAAACTCTATCCAAACAACTTGGAATTTGCTCGATCGACCATCAGTTGGTCCCATGACTACCAAGGGCCGGTTTCATAGCCCTTGGTCGGTTCCCTCTTTTTTCATAATTAGGTTTTACCACCCAATGCTCACGCAAGCACTATTTTAATAATAATTAAATGAGCATTTAATCATTCTTCCACCGACTGGTCTACAAAGGAATTTGGTGTGTGCTCATTCGAGCACCTGGGCGCTACATGATCAACATCTCATGTAGTCAGTCCCTCTTTCACTAATTGGTTGATTCTCAGTAAATCATCAGTTGATCAACAATCGATCAAAATTAGGGTTTCAAACCAAATGCTCTTCAAATCATAATTCTGAGCAAGTTCGAACACTAATAATTTTATGTTGATCCAGCAATCAACATCCTAATTAATTATACAATATTCGGTCCAGCTACAAGTATTTTAATTAATATTTTATTTGGTCCCGCTACCAATCATTCATGAATCGAGCAATATTACTCAAACGAGCGATATTTGCTCAAACGAGCGATATTTGTTTTGCTCATCTAAATACAAGGTCAAGGCTTGGCGCCATGGCCAATTTAGGGTTTGATGCCGCGGCCAAAGTTTAGGGTTTGGCGGCATGGTCGCTCAAAAAGTTTCCACAAGCCTGTTAGTTTGGTGGCGAACTTGGATGGTTGAGATTGCATCTCAGGAGGAAAGGTAGTTGTCTAACATGGCTACCTTTAATTGGCAGTGGCGCCTTTAACTTGCGCTAGCGACATTGTGGCATGGCTGGCATGGCTCGTGCATGCCTTCGGCGTGGTTGCGCGCGTAGCCATAGCCACTGAAATTTTGGCACGTTGGTGTGAAAATGTTGCCTAAATTAGGGTTTTAGCTTGTCGAAACCCTAATTAGCCTATATGGCACGTCGCATGGGGTGAGTGGCCATGTTTGGCACGTTTGGCATGTGCATCTGGCATGTGTGCCTGATATGTGCGTTTGGCATGCTGCTTGGCATGCTGGTGCGTTTTTGGGAAGCCAATTGGCTTTGCGGCCATCTGGCGCGGTTTCCTTCTCTTCAACACTGTGGCGAGTTTAAAGTAACCTGGTTTGGTTAATGTAAGAGGGTCGTCCAGGCATGGGTATGGCTACACTTCTGTGTGAGTGTGGCGGATTTAAAGCGACCTGATTGGTCGATGGGAAGTGGGGCCGGCAAGCTAGGGCGTGGCCACACTTCCAGTGCGCTGTGGCGGATTTAATTTCCTAGTTTGGCTAAGCATAGTTTTTCGACCAATGGGGTCTAGTGTACTGCGCGGGGCGCGAAACCCTGATTTTGCAAATTAGTCGGGTTTATGAGCTTTTTGTGAGTTATCACAATAATTGGATGGATTTTGTATGCTGCCACCAAAATCCTTATCTACAAAATGCAGTGTGCTTTCCGTCTGAGCATTTCGTGCGATGGCCTTAACTTTGGTACTTGGAGGTTCATGCTACTCCGCTGCGAGTGAACATAAATCCGTCATGCCATACCGATATTAAGGGTTATGCCGGGGAACATAACGCAGGAAAGTACTCAGTGAGTCTTGTATTGGCGAGGTGCCGAAATTTACAGAGTGTTTGGGATGGTTGCTACATTCGCCAGTCTGGATAAATTTCATGTAAATATATCGAATGGCTCAATAAATATGTCGGTGGAGAGGTTAGCACTCACGACACCGTTTTCTTGCAGAGTGACGTCAGATGCAAGGTTTTACGATTTTAACCCTAAGCTAAAAACCACCATCAACAGTGGGAAACTAGATAATTGCAGTGTTATTAGTTTCCGATTAATTTGATTGACTAATGGTTGTTGAACTTTGATTGCACCTAGTTTGTTTATTCTTGAGAATCTTCTCTTCTGATATAAGATTCACTCAAACTAGATCGAAGTATCGACGGGATCTTTAGAAATGTTTGTAGATCTAAAGACATCTTGTGATAATCCATTGCTAACAGACTCCGTTTTATGTGTGATTGATCACAAGAGATTCAAGTGGTTTTGTGCAGGCTTTTATTGAAGATTAAAGAAGATTTGAAGACGAATAAGATTTCTTATTAGTTCTCATATCTTTGTGTGTGCACAAACCTTGATCGGCTGGGATCCAACTAGAATCGGATTTATTCGATTGATTAGTTGCGTGAGATCGACATCACTTTATAGTTTCTTGTTGGAATCTATATTGACTAATTGCGAATATAAACTTGAATAGTTTTGTAGTTATTGGATAGATTGATCTAACCATGCAAAGGAGTTTACTAGATTAAACGCAAGAGCCTTTGTGTATGACTTGAGATATCTTTATCTTGAAAGAGTCAAAAGAGTTATTACCAAACATATTTGATGTTCCTTTACTGTTTGGAATACGATCCAAAGGAATTGTTCTAGTGCGTGCACTCATCGAAGTCGGAAGCGCAGGGATACTGAGGAAACTAAGTGAACTAGGGGTAGTTGCTTGGTCTCAACTATACGAAGTTGGTTTAGATTTTGTATAGTGGCTTAATTTTAAGAGTATTCAATTCTGGACTAGGTCCCGGGGTTTTTCTGCATTTTGCAGTTTCCTCGTTAACAAAATCTTCCCGTGTCTTTTAATTTTCTATTTCCGCAATTATAATTATTTTATTATAATTAAAAGTAAAATACACATATACGTTAACTCCGTATTACTTGATAGTGATCCTATAGAGTTTGGTTAAGTCCGAACCTATTATCAAGTAACATACTTCGTTGTCAAACTGTCTCGATCTTGAATCCATAGTCAATCACACAAGTTATCTTGTTGTTGTATTGTATCGATCTTGTATCCATAGACAATCACACGAAGTGTGAACCGATTAGTTGTATTGTCTCGACTCTGTCCATAGACAATCACTTTCGATAGAGGACTTATAGGTTGAAACAAAAAGATTGTGGTGTATTTGGGTACCCTCGTCTTTTCAGGTATGCTATGAGGTTGGCAGTAGCTACGACTATCGTTTCGTGGGACAATAGGTACGGCCGTAACTTCTGTGTGGCATAGATGAGGGGTCAGGCAAGCTTGCTCAACTCACGGATACCTCAACTCTACCTCCCTCAGTACTCGGCTGACATAGTAGACAAGTGATAGATTGACGTTTCCCATGTCCTGCGCCAGTACGGCTCCTATCGCTAGATCAGTGAATGTTGTGTATAGGTACATAGGGACTCCCCTTATCGGTGGTCTAAGCACTTGTGGGCTGACCGGACATCGCTTAAGCTTCTGTAAGGCGGACGTTTGTGCTTCTTATCATGCGAATGCGACAGCTTTTCTTAACAGAGGTAGGAACGTGAATAACAGTTGGGCGAGCCCAGGTATGAAACGCCTTATGTAGGATATCCTTCCGATGAATGCCTGTAGCTCTTTGATGTTCATTGGAGGTTCCATGGTTGTAATGGCTTCAACCTTGTCTGGATCCACTTGGATTCCTTCATCTGTTACTACAAACCCAAGAACTTCCCAGACGCTACTCCGAACGCGCACTTGAGGGGGTTCATCTTAAGCTTGAATTTACAGCATCGTTCAAAGATTATCTTCAGGTGTGCCATATGGTCTTCCGGGACCCGCGACTTGACCACTATATCGTTTATATATACTTCTACCATGCGGTGTAATAAGTCGTGAAAGATTGATGTCATGACTCGTTGGTACGTGGCGCCTGCATTCTTTAAACCGAAAGGCATCACCACGTAGTAAAAAGTCCCATATGGAGTTTGGAAGGCAATTTTGGTTGCGTCTATGGCTACCATCTTTATTTGGTTATACCCACTGAAACAATACATGAAGGAGAATATTTTGTTACCCACTATCGATGTTGGGCAGCGGAAAATCGTCCTTAGGGTACGCCCGGTTTAAGTCTCGGTAATACAGGCAGCACCTAATCTTTCCATTTTTCTTTGTTACAAGTACGATGTTCGCAAGCCAAGTTAGGTGTTGGATGGGCTTAATGAATTTGGACTCCAGCAGGCACTCCACCTCTTCCTTAATCACGAGAGTCGTTGCTCGGGGGAACTCAAGACTCTTCTGCTCTACTAGTCCGAATTTAGGCGAGATGCCTAAATTATGAGCGACAAGACTGCTGTCGATTCCTGGCATCTCGTCATATTTGAAGGCGAACACATCCTTATACTCTCGGAGCAGCCCTATTAATGCTTCCATTTCATCCTTGCTCAAGCTCTTACTGATTTTGATAAGACGTACATCCTCTTGAGTCCCGATATTGATTTCTTCCATTCCATCCATAGTAAGATCTTCTGGCGCTCGATCATCCAATGGAGATATTACTTTCTTCACCTGTTAATCATGCAACTCGTCATCGTCTAGCGCGTCATATGGAGACTCGGCTAACTCTTTAAAACTCTCTGAGGTAGACTCCATTATTTCGTAGATTAATGACATGGCGCATTCCTGCTCATTATATTGGGCTCCCTCGTCTAATTTCTATAAGCGGTATACATACCCTCCGTTGGGTTTTGAGAAACGTTGGAATCTAAGTTGTTCTTCTTGTTTCCGCTTCTTTTCGGTTGGGAGAACCATCCTAGATGGATTGAACATAGATTTTGTTATTTTAGGTTTTTCCTCTTCTTCCCATTTAGGCAAAGGGATATGCTGCACTTTCGGCACCTCGCTAGATTCTTTGGGGGTGTCATAAAACACTGCATCTGCCATATATGCCTCTTCTGGGTCAAATGGATTACTTGTTGCATGGATCCGATATTGTTTGCCTCCGATGTTAGTCTTGATTCATTGATGGTAAGTTGAAGCCACAATCTTGTGGTTGAGAAACAAACCTCGCCTAACAGTACGTGGAATGTGGTGTCATCCTCTAAGAATTAAAATGGAGTGAGCGCTCTGATGGGCCCAACCTTCATCACCAAGTTGACAATCCCGATAGTCGTCCGCGTATGACCTCCAAACCCTTTTACAGTTATTGTCTGCATTTGTATGGCTGACCGTTGTACTCCCAAGACGTCAAGCGTGTGCATGGAGATTAGATTTAAGGACGCGCCTCCATCGATGAAGGCCCTTTTGAATGGATGTCTGTTGATGTGAACTGTTGGGTACAAAGGTCGGAGGTGCTCTCCTGGATAACAGATATATTCGTCCGTGAACACAATCGCTCCCTTGTGCATGGGGTCGTAAGGTTTTCCAGCTGCGATCGCCGCTATTACCTTAGACGCTTCCTTAATTGATTTGATTTTCACTGACCCCAGCGAGTCGAAGAATTGTTGCGCCAGTATCATTTGTGCGAACTTTCTAGCAATGCCTTCAGTATTTTCGAACGCAAGAGCCTCTATCTCCACCTCGCATATCTCGTCTTCGGCGTCTTCCCATGGTTTCCACACGTCTCCGCTTCTGTCATGGGTGAGCATCATGACTTGTTGCTGGATTGGTCCATCAGTCCATTGGTTGTTCATTTTGATTTCCCCTGCCACGAGCTTTCGTCGGAATATTCATCGAAGGGAATGGCATTCAACTGTTGGATGGTATATCCTCCGGTGATAGTGGCAGTACATGGCTTCGTTTTGGTCGACCGTGCTTGGATCTACTATTGGTGGTGGTAATGGAACTTCCTTGTTCGCCAACCATTGTTCGAGTAACCCTACGATCTGTTCCTTACTGCAAGGTAAGGGGGTAACTTGACGAAATCCTTTTTTGGCCCTATACTACCTTCTCGATTGTAAGGTTGAGGCGTTGGTGCATTCCACCCGTCTTGACTGTTGTTCGCGCAAGTGTTTCATGGGGACACTGATACCGCGTTAACTGAATGGCGCCAGGTATAGTCCGCGCTGGACTCGTCTACACATTCGGAAATTCTTGATGCTGCGTCTTCTAGTTCCACAAAGGTCTGGAACCGAAAATTAACCAGGTTTCTCTTATAGACGGGAATCATTTCGCGTATGCAGATTTCCACCAACGCGTCCTCCTATATGTCCTCGTGGCAATGCAATGCAAAGTGGCGGAACCTGGTGATGAACTTCACTACTTCCTCTCATATTCGTTGGGTACATTTGCTCCGGTCTATTGACGTGATCTTACTTTTGGCAGAATAGAACTTCCTAAGGAAAAGGGCGGACATGGATGCCCATGAGTCTATGCTTCCGGGTTTCGAGTTATCATACCAAGTAAATGTCGTATCTGAAAGTGACTTTGGGAAATTTTCCGTCGGTTGCTCGATCATTCATAGCTGATAGGAACCGGCTGAGGTACTCGCTTGCGTTCCCTTGCCCATTGTATACTTTGAACTTAGGCGAGGTGTAATCCTAGGGGTACTTATACTCCGTGACTTCGGAAGAATACGGGTTGTTCATGAGATCGTAGTTGTCTTGTTTCACTACCCGATAGTTGGCCTCCGGGTACTTTGCTATCGCCTCTTGTGACATGACTGTGGTAAACTCTTCTGCATCTCCAGTGTCTTTCACCACTTCTTTAGCAGCGCTCTCTCCTGCTTCAGCCGCCCTCATCAGTTTTCTGCGTTCTTGTTCTCTCCTGATATGATCCTATAATTCTTTTTGCATTTCTCTCAGAGTCGGCTGCGCAGGTGATGGGTCCTCGGGCGCTTGTCCTTTTCTTTTGAAAATTCCGTTCTTCCTTGTATAATCGGACTCAGCACTATTCCTCTCCGCGTAACTGATAGGTGTCGTAAAACACCTAATATTATATCTAGTATTTATGCTTTCTTTGCTATTTTCCTTGGGAATCGCATCTCTTATGAGTGTTTTTGAGTTATTAGGTACTCTGGAGTCACACGGAGGAAAAGAAATCACTCTATTTGAGCAAGAAGGGCGAAAGAGTCATTTCGTATGCATGTGCTATCAAGAGCACAATGGAGGATGAGGGGCTTCCATGCTGTGGTGGCTCTCTTATTCACTCCTGTGGGGTGCCCCAAGTAATTCCTATTACTACAAAAGACCTAAGTTTCAGAGAAAATCATTTCTCATCATTATTTCTTCTCCTCTTTTCATCACGGCCTGCAAAGAGTTGCGGCTCCATTAATTTTCATGGAGAAATTCAGAGTGAAATCGAAGCATAAGAAGGTGTTGAGTTCAGGATTAGAGAACAAGATCGAGATGGGTTTGTTTGTCTACAAAACAAAGAAGATGAAATTGAAGCACTGAGTTAGGGCTTCTGAGATGGGTTGTTCTTGAGCTAACAGGGAATCGAAGAGATGTGAGGGGTCTTGAGAATAAAATGAAGAAGAGGAGATGCAGATTATGAATGGGTTTGCATTCAATTGCAAATCAGTGAGTTGGGAGAAGAAAAATGAATTCAAGCCAGGGGTTGAAGGAACTAGGGTTTGTTGTTGCTGTTGTTGTTACCGTCGATGTGCAAGATGAAGGGGATCCTGGGTTCATTAGAAAGGATGGGTTTGCCTCATTTTCGGTTTCTGAGTGACATGGAAGGTTGAATTTGTGGGCTCAAGGAAGTGGTGCTGCTGCAGGAAATGGAGATGTTGAGAAGTTGATTCTAGTGGTGCAGAATGGAGCAGCTGGTGTTGAAGTGCAGCTGCAAGTATAAGCATCAGCTGGTGAAGCATTGGCTAAGGAGTAATGATATTGTTGCCCATGGAGTTTGTAGGTTGCAGTTGAGAATTGAAGCAATTGTAGGCTGAGTTGCAGGTGGTAGTGTGGTGTTGATCTGTGATGTTTGAAGAGTCAATTATGAAGCTTGGGAGACTCAAGCCAGGAACTAGGGAGTTGTGGTTCAGCAGATGGGGTTTGACCTAGTTGAGACTTCCATGGAGATTAGGGTTGTAGGGTATGGAATTGAGATTCCATTGGTATTGCAGATGAAGAAGCTGAAGTTACAGGATATGGAAGATGTTGATGGTGTTGCTCAAGTAGATGAATGTTTAGGTTGCAGTTTAAATGTGACAGGGAGATGCCGGTGCTACAATGGAAGCAATGGGAGGTCTTACAGCTGTGTTGAATGGCCAGGGTATGATGTAGATGAATGTCTAGGACAGGGTGTTGCATCGGAAGTAACTGAATTGCTCGCGTCGTGGTGGAACTAGGAGTTGAGCTGTAGAGAATTGCAATAGCAAGGAATGGAGTTAGGCTATGGTAGCTACAAGTGGTGCTGGTATTCATGGGCTTTGGTGATGAAATTGCAAGGAGAAGGTGGTGCAGTTCAGTTAGTGTTGCATCTGTTATAGCTGGGTGCGCAGCTGGAGGTTGCGAGATTGCAGGTTATGGTGATAAGGCTACATGATTGCTGATGGATGTTGTATAGCTGAACTGGAGATTGCTATTGAAGCAGCAGAAGTGAATGGGACAGATTGTAAGGTTGCAGAGTCAAGTGCGAGAATGCATGACCATTTTAATTTGGATAAGAGTTGGTGATGCACAATGATTGTGCTGCAGAAGTTAGGCCTGCAATGGCTCATGCCAAGCTCAGTCAGACCAGTTAGACCTGACTACATCTGACTCCATCCTGACTCGGTCTGACTCTGAGTTGACTCGGCCGACTAGACCTTGACCGATTTGACCCGTTGACCGGTGACCGGGCGGACTTTGCCGGTCACCTGAGCTATTTTCCGGCGACTTTTCCGTCCACAATACCAGATTTCCGGCGACCACTTTTGGGACATATTTTCTACATGGGTTTCTCTCTCTTATGGGCTTGGTGGATTTTCATCTAATGGACTTTGAAGACTAGACCTAATTTTAGAAGTTGGGGAAAAGTTATAAAAGGGAAAGTCTTCTACAACTTATGATATATCATATCTTATTCTTGGAGTTTTGGAGGAGAAGGCGACTAGGGTTTGCTTCCAATTGTTTTTCATCTTCTTCTTCATTATTTTATTATTAAATATTGATTATGATGAACTCCATAGCTATGAGTAGCTAAACATATTATTGGTTATGGGATAAAAGTTGATTTCCAACATGTTATTTGATTCAATGAATTAGTTTTGTCTCAATACTTTATTGTTTGTGATTCACAATTAATAGTGTTATATGATTTGATAGTTTGTTTGGTTAAGTCCGGAATCAATCCGATTTACATTCATCTCTAGAGCTATATTAGGGTTTTCAATACGAAAAAGTTGTTTATCCCTGATTCTAAGTAGCATAATTGTGGGTAGTGCTTGTAGTGATATATCCTACTAGTCACAAGTGAATCATAACTTTTGTTAAAACGTTTAGTGCTTTTACACATTCGTTTGCATTGATTAGTCTTATTCCATAGAACTTATTGCTTTTAGGGAGTTAAATCTAATTGTGCTTTTACACTTTAGGTTGCTTTCTAGGAAGAATTCACATATGCATCTTTTAATGTGGTTGTGATGAAATCAGGGAATTAGCGGATTATTCTTGCGATCAAGGTATCCTAGGACTATTAGTAGATGAGAGATTAAATTACCAATTCTAATCATTGATGAAAATACATGTTTGTGAATGATACTATCCCGTGACCAATATCTTCTCCTTATTGATTATTCCAATTATTTACTTTGCTTTCAATTACTTTTATTTCTTAGATAAAAAAAAAAATCCCCCCTTGGTTACCTTAGAAACTGAAAATTGCATAACAACAATTGCCTCTCTGTGGATACGAACTCTTCCTTACCTTGTGCTTCATTTAAATTTAGTGAGTAAGAAAGTGAAATTATTTTTGACGGATTGACACACGATCAAATTTTGGCGCCGTTGCCGGGGATCGAACCCGGGTCACCCGCGTGACAGGCGGGAATACTTACCACTATACTACAACGACTCCAAGAGCTTGACAACATATAAAACCGCATATAAAACACACTTAATGATGCTTTTTGGGCGTATAGAACCGCATATAAAACACCTATTGGGATGTCTCCCTTTAGGCTTGTTTATGGTAAACCTTGTCATTTACCCATGGAAATTGAGCATAAGGCGTTTTGGGCTATTAAACAATGCAACATGGAGATGGATGGGGCTGGAAAGCAAAGGAAGTTACAACTCCAAGAGCTAGAGGAGCTTCGCAATGATGCATTTGAAAGCTCGCGCATTTATAAGGAAAAGACGAAGGCATTTCATGATAACATGATTTCTAGAAAACAATTTTGCATTGGGCAGAAAGTGCTTTTGTTTAATTCTCGCTTGCATTTATTTCCGGGTAAATTAAGGTCACGATGGATCGGACCTTTTATTGTTACTAATGTGTTTTCTCATGGTGCAGTGGAAATTCGTAGCATAGCTACAGGGAAAGAACTTAAAGTTAATGGGCACCAGTTGAAACCATATTATGAGAATTTCACTTCCGAAGTGGTGGAAGGAGTTAACTTTGTGGATGTGCTCCCTCTGGAGGAGTCATAGAAAGCAAGGAGATAGTCGGGCTGACGACTTTAAACCAAGCGCTAATTGGGAGGCAACCCAAAGGATGAGTATTTCTTGTCTTGTATTTATTTCTTGTCTTGTTTTTAGTTTTTCGTGTCTTGTTTTTTTTATTTTATTTTTCTGATTTCTTGTTAGAATTTCCCACCTTGACTTACTTTGGACGATTCAATTTACATTGAGGACAATGTAAAGTTTAAGTGTGGGGGAGTGGTTTGCGTTGTAAATTCTTGCAAATTTTTCAACTTTTGTGAAAACTAGTGAATAAGAAAACTCCAACTTATGGTTAGTTTAGAGTCACATAGTATACATGTCGCTAAGATTACATCGAGAATCTCATAATAGTGACTGAACTTAGAGATGACAGAGAACATGATCGGGTTTCTTAATTGTATGAGAGTTAAAGTTGGATTTAACCATGCCAGTGGCAAATAAGGTGCAGATGAATTCGGTATTAGAGTAGTGATCCCCTATAGTGGAGACTACCCAAGTTACATAATGTGAGGCACCAACCTTCAATTCTTTGTACCTGTCTAAATTTGTGCTTTTAGAGTGTGTGTCACCGTACGTAAATTCCGGGCAGAATGGTGAGCTGCCCAACTTCCCACCATAGAAGCACTATTTTGATCTCTTGAGTGCTATTTTTATCAACCATGTTGGTGACATCGAATTGCTAACTTACATACCACTTGTAATCTTGTTCGCAGTTAGCACCATCCACCTTATCTCTCTCTACACCAACAGGTCCATAGAAACACCATCATCATCAACAAGAGGAGCATCACAAATTTGAAGGAAAGTTGAACACGTTCGAGGTTTACAAGCAACGGATGCAACTGAGCAGATTTGATTCAAGTAAAGCAACAAAACAAGGATCGGGAATTTTTATAAGTTGAAGACTATTGTACAAGAGTGAAAATTATCAAGGATGAGAGTTCGAGAAGTTATGATATCAAGACATATAAGTTGTGAAGAATCAAGCGGTAAATTACTTACACCATGGCCTTTGTACTTACATTTTTATTTTATTTGTATTTTACTTTCTCTTGTCTCAAAAAAAAAAAAAAATGAAAAAAAAAAAAAAAAAATGAAAAAAAAAAAAAAAAAAAAAAAAACAAAAATTAGAAAAAAAAAAAAGACAAGAGAAAATTTCTTAGGTTCATTAATAGTTTTATTGTTTTATTTCGTTTTTATTTTGTATTCATAACATCTGTTTTTAAAAACATTTAATTAAGAGTTGTACAAAGCCTTAGTTGGTAACCGAGCAACAAGCTGGGCACCAACTCCTTTTTGAATAGCTACTCCTAACCTATGAAAAATAAAACTACCAGAACCACTGTCGGCATCGTTGCTAACTAAACAGTTCTTCAAACGCTTAAAAAAACAAATAGTATCATCACCCAGCTCTCCCAAAGTGGTGAAAGCTAGAACACCCAAACCATATCCGTGTGAAGTGCATATTTCCGAATATTTTGTATGTTTACGCGCAGTAGCTTTCGCGATGGCTTGACCTGGAATGAAAGTACGGACCCCCTCCCCAGTGAATGGAGAAACTCCAGTAACATCCATACACACATCTTGTCCATTATCCCAGTTAAGGACAAGGATATCTGCTGGACGTAGGTCCTTGTTAGTATCTGACAAAAGGCCCAAATCAACTTCTTTGCGCACATGCACTCTAGCTTTGTAGCAAATATCCAAAATTACATCACGAGCAAGATCATGAAGAAACTTGTTACCCACATCTTTGGCACAATGGAGAGCATGGTCACCAAAAATATCCATGGGCTTATTGCAACTAGAGCACAAACTGTCCTCACCAAACAAGGGAATGCCAAGCCGATAACAAACAACCGCTCTGAACAGTCTAGGCCCAAGGCATTGATCTAATCCACTAATGGGAACAGCCAAAAGATAGTCTTGTGCATGCTTAACCCTGTTACATTGCCATAAAATCGAATCTCTTGCAGACAAGGAAAATTGGGCAGGGATTTGCTTCTTAACTGCATCAAAATAAGTGACTGCCAAAGAGTGCATGGAAGGGGGGGCAGTATTATCGACACAATAAGTGGAAGGCAAACCACATACCTGAGTGAAGTTCTGAAGAGCAAGTTGATAAGCAGAGCCATTATCTGTAGAGAATAAGCTACCGAGAATAGCTTTACGCACCGAGGTAGTCTGACTCTGAGAGGCAAGATAACAATAAGTACGAGTGTCCGCCATGGTGTAAATACCAAGCCCACCATCCTTGATAGGCAAGGTAACCAATCTCTGCTGCAAGGGCCCAAAACCAGCACCATCACCCGTAATTAAGAGTCTTAAATACTTGAGTAAATGGTCATCGTACAGATCAGAGGCTTGTTGAAGAGCTGAGGGATTGGTAGTACGCATTGCGAAATATAGTCTAGACACACCAGAGCAATTGCGAAGCAACAACATCTCACTTTGGGGATCTTTGAGCTTTTTGACAGAGTTCATAAGATGAATAGTCTTGTTTACCCTACTCAGTACCATGTCACTCATAAAGTCCAAATCCAGACTCACCGGTCCCCCCAAAAGTTTGACACCCTTACTAGGTCTACCAATATCGATAGGGAAAACACCTTCTTCTAAGCTTCGAGGGTCAACTGAGGGCCAAAAGACCTCAGTCTTCTTAGTATTAAGGTAAAGACCCCTAATCGGCCCTTCAGACTCAATGATGCTCAAAGCCTTGGCCACCTCAAGCGTGTCTCCAATAATTGTACCATCATCAAGGTACCAAGCATGCAAATCAAGTGTACAACGAGAAGCAATAGACTTCACAAGGGGATAAAGTGTAAGCACAAACAAGAGGGGACCGAGAGGGTCGCCTTGTTGAACACCGAGTGCAGAAGACAAAATATATTGATCATAATAAAGTCTGGCCGGCTTCTCAAAAAAAAAAATATTTATTTTGGGTTTGTATAGTCCGTTTTTAGTTTTGTATTCTTCCAATAAAGCCAAGGGAAGAAGGAATATCTATAATGAAGTTTCAAGCGACAAGGAATTAGAGGAAATAATCATATTGTCGAGATTCTACGAAGTTCAAGAGTTATCATCAAGAGTTGAAGACCGAAGACGAAGATGAAGACACCGATAGAAGACCGAAGACGTTTCTATGGATCTTTGTGAGAGTGGTGCTAGCTGCACGCCGAACGGATAACGAGGTAAGTAAGCATATTCCCACCTTCGTTAAGTGGTTGATTTCCTTTCGTAGAGATCGTAAGAAAAATGGGTTTTCAAAATATTAAAAGATGTGGGTTTTCAAAATATTTCGGAGGGTTTTTGCCTTCCTACCATTCAACGTGTCGCAGGATTCTCTCTTCATTCCAACCTGGACACATGTGTGACCCATAAAAAGTTGTTTATTATTGAGAGCAACTTCATAAAACCCTTTCTTGTGAGGCAGAGTCGAGACTTTCGATCACTCCGAACCCGAATTTCTTTCGAGAAGGGATGGTTATTTTTCTCTCAACTTTTAAGAATGAGATTGTGTTCATTTATGTGTCTAACTTCTTATGACTAGTGTGCAGAATCTCTATGTCTTCTTAGCGCGTTGGATGTTATTATTACGGAGAACTAGTAAGTTGGAAAAGTAGGTTTTGTGGGTATATCTCTAGTAAACCCTCACGAGACTATAACTCGTCCACTAGGGACACCTAGGGGTTTAAAGGCTTATTATTTATGCTAAAAGTGACCGTAGCCTCGACGACACGGAGTTGTATGTATTTTAGAATTGTTTTGTTTGATTTGCTCGAAGACTAGCAAAGTCTAAGTGTGGGGGAATCTGATAGGTGTCGTAAAACACCTAATATTATATCTAGTATTTATGCTTTCTTTGCTATTTTCCTTGGGAATTGCATCTCTTATGAGTGTTTTTGAGTTATTAGGTACTCTGGAGTCACACGGAGGAAAAGTAGAAGAAATCACTCTATTTGAGCAAGAAGGGCGAAAGCGTCATTTCTTATGCATGTGCTATCGAGAGCACAATGGAGGATGAGGGGCTTCCATGCTGTGGTGGCTCTCTTATTCACTCCTGTGGGGTGCCCCAAGTAATTCCTATTACTACACAAGACCTAAGTTTCAGAGAAAATCATTTCTCATCATTATTTCTTCTCCTCTCTTCATCACGGCCTGCAAAGAGCTGCGACTCCATTAATTTTCATGGAGAAATTCAGAGTGAAATCGAAGCATATAAAGGTGTTGAGTTCATGATTAGAGAACAAGATCGAGATGGGTTTGTTTGTTTACAAAACAAAGAAGATGAAATTGAAGCACTGAGTTAGGGCTTCTGAGATGGGTTGTTCTTGAGCTAACAGGGAATCGAAGAGATGTGAGGGGTCTTGAGAATAAAATGAAGAAGAGGAGATGCAGATTATGAATGGGTTTGCATTCAATTGCAAATCAGTGAGTTGGGAGAAGAAAAATGAATTCAAGCCAGGGGTTGAAGGAACTAGAGTTTGTTGTTGATGTTGTTGTTACCGTCGATGTGCAAGATGAAGGGGATCATGGGTTCATTAGAAAGGATGGGTTTGCCTCATTTTCGGTTTCTGAGTGACATGGAAGGTTGAATTTGTGGGCTCAAGGAAGTGGTGCTGCTGCAGGAAATGGAGATGTTGAGAAGTTGATTCTAGTGGTGCAGAATGGAGCAGCTGGTGTTGAAGTGCAGCTGCAAGTATAAGCATCAGCTGGTGAAGCATTGGCTAAGGATTAATGATATTGTTGCCCATGGAGTTTGTAGGTTGCAGCTGAGAATTGAAGCAATTGTAGGCTGAGTTGCAGGTGGTAGTATGGTGTTGATCTGTGATGTTTGAAGAGTCAATTATGAAGCTTGGGAGACTCAAGCCAGGAACTAGGGAGTTGTGGTTCAGCAGATGGGGTTTGACCTAGTTGAGACTTCCATGGAGATTAGGGTTGCAGGGTATGGAATTGAGATTCCATTGGTATTGCAGATGAAGAAGCTGAAGTTACAGGATATGGAAGATGTTGATGGTGTTGCTCAAGTAGATGAATGTTTAGGTTGCAGTTTAAATGTGACAGGGAGATGCTGGTGCTACAATGGAAGCAATGGGAGGTCTTACAGCTGTGTTGAATGGCCAGGGTATGATGTAGATGAATGTCTAGGACAGGGTGTTGCAGCGGAAGTAACTGAATTGCTCGCGTCGTGGTGGAACTAGGAGTTGAGCTATAGAAAATTGCAATAGCAAGGAATGGAGTTAGGCTGTGGTAGCTACAAGTGGTGCTGGTATTCATGGGCTTTGGTGATGAAATTGCAAGGAGAAGGTGGTGCAGTTCAGTTAGTGTTGCATCTGTTGTAGCTGGGTGCGCAGCTGGAGGTTGCGAGATTGCAGGTTATGGTGATAAGGCTACATGATTGCTGCTGGATGTTGTATAGCTGAACTGGAGATTGCTATTGAAGCAGCAGAAGTGAATGGGACAGATTGTAAGGTTGCAGAGCTGAAGTGCAGAATGCACAACCATTTTGGCTGGATAAGAGTTGGTGATGCACAATGATTGTGCTGCAGAAGTTAGGCCTGCAATGGCTCATGCCAAGCTCAGTCAGACCAGTTAGACCTGACTACATCTGACTCCATCCTGACTCGGTCTGACTCTGAGTTGACTCGGCCGACTAGACCTTGACCGATTTGACCCGTTGACCGGTGACCGGGCGGACTTTGCCGGTCACCTGAGCTATTTTCCGGTGACTTTTCCGGCCAATTTCCGGCCACAATACCAGATTTCCGGCGACCACTTTTGGGACATATTTTCTACATGGGTTTCTCTCTCTTATGGGCTTGGTGGATTTTCATCTAATGGACTTTGAAGACTAGACCTAATTTTAGAAGTTGGAGAAAAGCTATAAAAGGGAAAGTCTTCTACAACTTATGATATATCATATCTTATTCTTGGAGTTTTGGAGGAGAAGGCGACTAGGGTTTGCTTCCAATTGTTTTTCATCTTCTTTTTCATTATTTTATTATTGAATATTGATTATGATGAACTCCATAGCTATGAGTAACTAAACATATTGTTGGTTATGGGATAAAAGTTGATTTCCAACATGTTATTTGATTCAATGAATTAGTTTTGTCTCAATACTTTATTGTTTGTGATTCACAATTAATAGTGTTATATGATTTGATAGTTTGTTTGGTTGAGTCCGGAATCAATCCGATTTACATTCATCTCTAGAGCTATATTAGGGTTTTCAATACGAAAAAGTTGTTTATCCCTGATTCTAAGTAGCATAATTGTGGGTAGTGCTTGTAGTGATATATACTACTAGTCACAAGTGAATCATAACTTTTGTTAAAACGTTTAGTGCTTTTACACATTCGTTTGCATTGATTAGTCTTATTCCATAGAACTTATTGCTTTTAGGGAGTTAAATCTAATTGTGCTTTTACACTTTAGGTTGCTTTCTAGGAAGAATTCACATATGCATCTTTTAATGTGGTTGTGATGAAATCAGGGAATTAGCGGGTTATTCTTGTGATCAAGGTATCCTAGGACTATTAGTAGATGAGAGATTAAATTACCAATTCTAATCATTGATGAAAATACATGTTTGTGAATGATACTATCCCGTGACCAATATCTTCTCCTTATTGATTATTCCAATTATTTACTTTGCTTTCAATTACTTTTATTTCTTAGATAAAACAAAATCCCCCCCTTGGTTACCTTAGAAACTGAAAATTGCATAACAACAATTGCCTCTCTGTGGATACGAACTCTTCCTTACCTTGTGCTTCATTTAAATTTAGTGAGTAAGAAAGTGAAATTATTTTTGACGGATTGACACACGATCAGTAACTTCTGCTCTCTCGCCATCAAGGTTGAGCGACTGGTTGACCGGTTGATCTTCTAGTGCGCTTGTGCTGGTGCTTGTTGGGTGTGTCATGGTGGACGAGAGACGAGCCTCCGGTTGTGGTCGCCAAATGTTAAAGGGTAAAGATGATATGGGTGTTGAACCCACCAAGCGTTGGTATGTCAAGTTTGGTTGTCATATTTTAGTGAACCAAAACTCATTTAAAGAGTCGTTTGATTATTTACTAGATTCAACTTCGTATAGGTTAGCTTGAAAGTATTAGGATATGAGACATTACAAGTATTACGTGAAGACTTGAAGAATGTGAAGAAGTAAGGAGCTACAACGACGACATCATCCTTCCACTTGAGGTTAGTAATATTTGACTTGAACTGTTTCATTCCCTGACGTATCTTTCAAGTCGTGCATATCTTTCTAAAACATAACTGCGAAGCTGTGAATGATTATACTCTTGTTAGACATAGTATTAAGGAATACAATATGAAGTATAACGCTTATCTTTTGAACTTCTTATATAAGACATCGACATAATCGTATGAATGCTATTGTGATTATGTATGGGTATGGGTGAAGATTTCGTCCTATGATACAATGTTTTATATTCGTTTAAAGGAAGTAAAATTCATAAACTTGTGTTATGAATCGAAAGGGAAATCGCTAGGCTTATTGGTATTGTTATTCATTGCAAATATTTGGATTACCAATATGTGTGTTTAGTATAACTGCTCATAACTTGTTTATGTTCTTGGTAAAACTATTCACAAGGCCTGACTTTTGTATTGGTATGACTTTTATTAGTGAAACCTATCTTAAGTAATCACCTGAGATGGTATGATCGATTTGTTGTAATTGGTATGACCAACTCTAGTCATTGGGGAACCGATCCTAGTAAGAGGTGCAACCGATCACAAAAGGGGAATCGATCCTTGTAAGAGGTGCAACAACTTTTTAGTTATTGGGGAACCGATCCTATGAACATGTGCACCAAATACAAGTTAGATACCATATATATGTGGGAACCGATCCTAGTACCTAGTCAACCAAGTTTTGGTAACTGGCGTGACTAATTCTAGTACCCACATGGAGGTAGAACCAATACTTGTTCGGTAGAATCGTGAAACCCATGATTGGTGATTTGATAGGATAATCAATCACATGGTTCTTGGAAGTCAGATGAACCAATTCTAAACTTGTTTGGAAGTGTGGCAAATCGGTTCCAAGATTGTAAATATGAAAAAGGATTTACAAAATAAAGATGTCGACACACTTTGAACATGTGCAGTAACGCTTATCTTTTATTGTTCAAAGATATTCCTTAATAGCTAAAGGAGAATACCGGATCGAAATAAATTGAGAATCTTTTAATTAAGGTTTTTAGTTTTATATGCTTTTAATTCCAAAGGCCAATTAAAATGCATATCTTTAGAAAATAAAAATTGGTAATGTGCATTTACTAATTGGAGATTTTCTCCGAGATTTCGGTCAATATTTGGACAAAGCATTTCCAGGAATTATGGAAACCGAATTTGGAAATATATTGCATATCTTGAGAATATTTTCGGTTTTGGAAATTTCTTGGTGTCCAAACTTCCTTGGTCTATAAATATTGAAGTTTGCATTTCAAGCAAACTAATCCTCAGAGCCAGCAAAACTACCTTGTTGTGTTGTTACTGGTGGAGCCGTCTATTAGGAGAGGAAAGTAACCTAATTAGGCGAAATCTCTTACAACCGCTCGTTTTAAAGACTTCTTTGGGATTGGGAAGCTCTACGAGTACCGTTGGTGGGAAACTAGATAATTACAGTTTATTATTAGTTTTCGATTGATTTGATTGACTAGCGGTTGTTGAACTTTGATTGCACCTAGTTTGTTTATGCTTGAGAATCTTCTCTTCTGATATAAGATTCACTCAAACTAGATCGAAGTTTTGACAGGGATCTTTAGACTGTTTGTAGATCTAAAGACGTCTTGTGATAATCCATTGTTAATCAGACTCCGTTATGTGTGTGATTGATCACAAGAGATTCAAGTTGATTGTGTGCAGGTGTTTATTGAAGATCTAAGAAGATTTGAAGACGAAGAAGATTTCTGATTTGGGTTCATAATCTTTGGTGTGCACAAAACTTGATCGGCTGGGGATCCAACTATAATCGGTTTATCCTTGTGATAGATTTGATTGATTAGTTGAGTAGATCGGCATCATTACGTTTCTTTGTGATTCGAAGTATTGATTGCTTAATCTTAACAATTACTTTGGTAGTTGTTGAAAAGATAGATCTAAGGACCGGACAAAGGAGTTTATTGGGATAAACGGAAGATGCTTTTGTCAAACTCATATCACTTGATTGAAAAGAGTTATTACCGAACAGATTTGTTGTTTCTTTACTGTTTGGAATACGAACCAAAGGAATTGTTCCAATGACTTATTGCAAGTTGGAGGCGCAGGGATACAGACAGAACTAGGTGAACTATAGGTTTAGTTGCTTGGTCTCAACTATACGAAGTTGGTTTAGATTTTATATAGCGGCTTAATCTTGAGAGTATTCAATTCTGGACAAGGTCCCGGGGTTTTTCTGCATTTGCGGTTTCCTCATTAACAAAATCTTATTGTGTCTTTTACTTTTCAATTTCCGCAATTATAATTGTTTTATTATAATTAGAAGTAAAATACACAAATGTTAATTCCTATTTACTTGATGGCAATCCTATTATGTTTGGTTAAGTCCGAACCTTTTATCAAGTAAACATACTTCGTTGTTGTATTGTCTCGATCTTGTATCCATAGTCAATCACACAAGTTATCTTGTTGTCGTATTGTCTCGATCTCGTATCCATAGACGATCACACGAAGTGTGAACCGAATAGTTATATTGTCTCGACTCAGTCCATAGACAAGCACTTTCGGAGAAAAGACTTATAGGTGGAAAAGTTTTATATTGGGGTATATTTGGGTACCCTCGTCTTTTCAATAGGTCCTACACGTCCTAGTCACAACAATGACAACACCTTTCTTAGAATAGTATGAGAGAGAGCTTGCTTTCCATTGTACTATGTCTTTCTTTATATAGGCTTTTCCCAAAATCCCTCTTCATACAAGTCTTCTTATTTACCATTATTGTCATTCTTCCTAATGTGACCTTCCACTTCTTATTAATTCCTTATGTATCCTTCCTACTTCATGGATTTACTCTATTGGGCTCGGGCCTCAGTCCCCAAATCCCCATATTACCTATTGGGTTTATCCTTTCGCTAGGGACACTCCCTGGCCCTACTAAGAGGTAACTATTTCATGTATCAACAAAATGCTTGAGGCCTTCTCGGGATAAGAATTGGGCTCTAGAGAAACCTACAGGAGGAAGATATCCCTTTCGAGGGACCCAACACAAATTCATTTTTAGCGGGACCAGATCTAAAATATTAAAAAAAATTGTATAATTAAGGAAACAAATATATCTTTCATTCCTTTTAAGAGAATATTGCGTCCAAAAATTAAATTCTTTATGAAGCTTATACTCCATAAATTCGATATCTTTTAATCTCCTTTTATATTTCATATTTATAATCCTCCTAGCAATTTTAGGTAGTTTTTATTGATAGCAATTTTATTAAAATAAAATAGGTAAGTAACTAAGGGTAGTCAAGTAAAATACTGCGGTCTCCTTAATATTTTGACAAAGTCAAAGCAGACAGTCTTTTTGAAACGGAGGGAGTAATAATTATCATGTAATTCATACATTCAATTGATTCTAAAGTATTCTCAATAGTAGATTTTCAAAATATTAGTTGTTAATATCAAGCATGGAACATCAAGATCTCTAAGCTAAGCATGCTCCATCAATTCCGATTCAATGTAAATAATCATAAAAAGAATTGCAGAAATTAATTAAATAAATGTTACCACATAATTATTGGAAAAATAGTTTCCTCCGTCGCCTCAGCAATGGGGTTTAGCTCTTCATTATTACAAAGAGAAACTAAAGATAAAAGAAATAAAATAGATTCTAAAACTATTGCTCTCGGTCTTATCCTTCCCCAAAAACTAACTCCATACGACTCCTTTTATAGTGGGAATTCTGAACTCCTTTCATAATTTGCGACATTAAATGATGTCACTTTTTATTTTCTAGCCAATGGAGTAGCGTCATATGTTAGGACAATACAAAATCCTCCAATAAAAATGTGACACGCGTCAAATAATATAAACCACATGCAATCAAAATTTTCTTTATTTGGGAAATATATTAATTTCAACCATAAAGAATAATATTTTTCCATAATTATTTTTTTTCTTCTTATTTTTGTTTTTTTCTTTATTAAGCATTAATATATTGTAAATGGCTTCCACACTTCTACACACGCTATGTCACACTTCTGCACACTCCATGGCACGCTTATCACACTCCCATATCCAAATAATTAGCCCAATAATTCTTCGTGTTTCCTTTTGGGCCTAGCCCATTAAATCACTTCATTTACTCCTTTTTACGAGTGGAATTCTGCATTTGGTTGGTGAGCGTAACCGTGCGCTCTCATTGGCTCGGAGAAAAACCATTCGTATTCGTCGGATGAAATTTCGTGAGATATGGTGCGTTGATCTGACAATGTGCGGTGCAGATTGGGTAGGTGGTTGATAGACGCATTTATGTGTCTATTTTAATCTCATTTATCTATTTTGTTAGTGCTCATTTTGTACTGATTTTGGTTTTTTATGTCCTTGTAGGTGTTTTTGGAGAAATAAGCTTTTGCGGGAAAATTGGCTCGAAAAGTGGTATTTGCGCTCGTGGGAGAAAATTACTATTCGGACCCCTCATTTGGATAAGGGGCACATCAATTACTAAGGGGCGACCATTTACTATTTGCACCCCAGTTGCTAAAGGGAGACCAGCCACGGATAAGGGGAGGTCATCCCCTACCTTTTGATTTTTGAAAATGGCGGGAAATAAATCAGCCAGCTGCATGAGTTTCAGGGAGATTTTTGATTCGATTTTTGGATAGTTTGGAGGAGATTCGATCACGGGATTTGTTTGGGTTGGTCCTGTTATGACTGAACAAGGTGAGTAGGTCCAACGGAATCGATTAAATGGAGCCAGTTCATCGAGTTTGGATAACACAGAGTAACGAGGAAGACGGGATAATCCTGGCAATTACATGTGAATGAGAAGAGTTGAACGCGAGGATGAGTGGTCAGTGACGTGTCTCAGAACATAAAAAGGGAAACAGATTTTCTTATATTTGGTAGTTGCCGCGTACAGAGAAGATTGAGGAGGAATTATCGTGACTTGGGAGAGAAGAACTCGAGAGATATTAAGGGAAGATACAGCACCTGTTGGGTATATATAGGCAGCTGGGAGGTCGAGCAAAGGTGTCGAGACCTTGGGGGAGGTTTAGGAGCCAAGCAGAGGAGTTTCGAGCACCACAGACGCTCGGAAAAATTATCCAGGGAAGTTGCAGAGAAGGAAGAAGAAGAACCAGAGAACAGCACTTAAAGAGAGTCGCAGAAACCGTGACCTATAGTTTCAAATTCTAAAGCTTTGCAACAATTTTCCAACAATTTTCCAACAATTATTTTTAGTTTGCAACAGCTCTGTTAGGGTTCTTTGTAACAGTGAGTTCTGCAACAATTATATCTGTTACAAACTCGATTTTTCTTCAATAAAACACCTATTCATCCATGCATTATTATTTTGAGCGTGTCTTTGATATGAGGAGCTAAACCCCAACACTGGGATGACGGAGGAAGCCATATTTCATGCGTGTGGTAATTATATTTAATTCTTTCATGACTTTTTGCATTGATTGATAATTGTTTTATGGTTTTTATCGAATGGTTGTGATTTCAATTGATGGGTTATGCTTAGGTTAAGCCTTTTGATATCCCATGCTTTCGGTTTACAGTCATTGCTTTTCAAAAATATACCTTGGCAAAGAAACAGAGTCAATATTATTTGAGCTATAATTGTCTAGAATAAATATATGAATCGCATGAACGAATTTTATGGTGGAATCCGAAGTCCCAGTCCTCTCGATATTTGTGGCAAAACTTGTGTACATATTTTCTTTGTTTTTAGTATTTTCTTAAACCAAATCTTTACAAGTCTGAGTTGAACGAACTTTTACTTCCACTTTACAAATAACTTCAGAACAACATCAATTTTTGGCGCCGCCGACGCGGACTTGTATTTAGATTTGTTTTAGGTTTATTTTTATTTTTTGTTTTTTTTTACGCCTTTGGTATTCTTTTGATTCTTTTCAGATTTGGAGCGAAGCTACAAGGAAAGAAAAAGTGCTATAAAAGGAAAGCATCGCCAAAGAAGGAAAGAAAAGAGGAATCCAAGGCGTGAAGAAGATTTTGTACATATTTATTTTATTTAGACTTTATTTCTTTTTAGAAACTGTAAATAGTTTGTATTTTTGTAATTTTTCTTTTTATTTTTGGACATTTTTAATTTTGGAATGGACATTATTTTTGAAACCCTAAGGAAGGGCTGAGATTAAATATAAACTGTTTGCAGGGAAGGACGACAGTTACGATACTGTCTCGGCCCCTCGGGTTCGTACACTGACATCGGAGTTGGTGGCCTGAGTCGACTTCAACGGTTCATCGCCCGTCAGTACGGGAGGTAAGACTCTATCCACCCACGAATCCCCTGTCGGTGGGTTTTATTTTGTGTGACAACTCACACCCCCGCAAATAGAATGTCGAACCGGTATTACAATAGCCAATACAACGAATATCCGACTGAGTTTCAAAATGGACGTTACTACTTTGACCATAGTGTGAATAGTGGTTGGGAACATCAAACTTTTCAAGGTTATGGCTCATACCATGTTGAGCCCAATTACTATCCACATGCCAACTGGTCGTACGAGCAAAATTCCTCTCTACTAGAGTCAACACGTAGGTTAGCTGAGGCGACACGTAAGTTAGCAGAAATGAATAACTTAGTTATGGACGAAAGCAATGCAACGTGTGAACCTTCTTTCCTAGATAAAATCAGGAAGTCATGTGAATCGACTCAGAAAATGTTGTTAGAGGCCCAGGAAAGAAATGCTCAAGATAGTTTTAATGACAATATAGTGTTTCCAATAGTACCTTTGAAAATGAGGATAGTTATTTGCATAATCAAGATGACGAGGTTAGAATTGGTAACACTACTTTAGATTAGGTTCAACCATTTTCATGTTATTATGATGATTATGATGAGGATAGTGTTGATGAAGAATTTGAAATAAGTAGGCATAGTGATCAGGAATTTGTTACTCCAATTGAACTTAATAATGATAATGTTTCTAGTTCAAATCCAAATAATTTTAATAATTATTCACCTATTCAAAAGGACGAGGATTTGACTAGAGATAGCACCGTTTTAGACGATGTAGTTTTTCCTTATGATTACGAAGCCGATTATGGTTTAGAGGAACGAGTCTCTTCTGAGAACATTGTTTTAGAGTCTAACGATTTAGAAACATTAGTCTTAGACAAAGAAGATGAACTTGTAGAGCTTTCAAATATGATGAGTGAGGATGCACCTTCCGATTATAACTTAGAAGAATCAATTGACCATTTTCAGGATTCCGATGATCTAGAAATTAGGGAAATTGTAGATAGTCTATCTAGAGACACCCAAAAATCTAAGTTTGGGGGTGATTATCATTCTCCCCGTGCTTTACCTTTAGCTCATACAGAGATCCCTCACTTGGGACTTGATATATGTGCCTCAACCATTGTGCCAGATTGCCTTCATACTAATTCTCCAGAACCTAATAATGTCCAGGAAGAAGTTCAGTTGTTAGAAACCCATCCTCTGGTTGATGTGGTTTATCCAGGCTATGATACCCAGATTGACTTTGTTTTCCCACCAAATATTTTTCAACCAATTGTGGGAATGTATGAATTTCAAATGTGTCATTTATTAAGTTTTGAGACTAAGCCTAATTACTTTAGGAGATTAAGGTCGACACATTTGTTAAAGGAAGACCACCACTCTCATTGTGGTCAGTTGTGTAAGTCAGAACTGATTGACTTTAAGGATCCGCAATTATTCAGGTTATTATTATGTGCTTATAAGTTCTTATTCGAGTTTTTACAGACTTTACAACCTGAACCGGATCTTAGCTTTGAGGAATTCCAGCACAAGAAAATATTTTATTTGGACCCAGTTATAGAACCTGAACCTGAACCACAGCTAGATGTAGTTGTCTTAAACAGGAAACTAGACAAGGGTGTGCTTTATTTGTTCACCTTCTTGGCATGTTGGAGATTCCTTTTATTTGTGATAGCTCTATTTGGTTTTGATGACCCACAGAAATTCCGGCTATTACTTTATGATTTTATAAGGTGATTAATCCTTTCTTAGTCTGGCTGAAGACTCTAAACTTAGCACTTTTTGGGAGGTAACCCAATATTCATGCGACACGGTAATATCTTTCCTTAACTTTTTTACTTCAAATGGTAACAGTTTCTCCTTGTTCATGCTTTTAATTTTATCTTTAGAACATTGAGGACAATGTTAGATTTAAGTTTGGGGGTATGGGAGAAACATTTTTAGTTGCATTGTTAAACTCCAGAGCCTAGAAATTTATGCTTATTAAGGATGGCACTAACCAATCTAAGTGGATGGAAGCATTTTGGTTGTAGGAGTTGAGGAACCAATCTGATTAGATGGAAACATCTAAAGAGGTCTATTCATAAAAGCACAGAGCTCAGGTGTTAGAATTAAAGAAAAAAACATGGTAGTTTCGCCATATCTCGTTGAATCCTTTTCACTTCTATTTTTATTTTGTTTTCTTTAAAATATGTTTCTCTAAGTGATTAGGTGGGGCTCACGATTCAAGTTGTTACCACTGTTAGGGTGAAATAGAGTGATTGAGATACAAAAAAAAAAAAAAAAAAAAAAAAAAAAAAAAAAAAAAAAAAAGAAGTTGAAAAAAAAAAGAGAGAAAAAAAGAAAAGAGAAATTGAGACCAGACCATCAGACCAACCGGAATAAATTCAATAAAGTCGACCACCGGAACCCTTGTATATGCCAGTTGTGTTGACCTAGAGTTAGGATTATCGACCACTGGTTCCCTTGTATATGACAGTGTGTTAATATTAGTCCAGACCAGTATCTCAGTCCATTAGGATAGGTTCGTTTTGGCAGTGGCCTTCAGACAGATATGAGAAACACCGTTCATCTTAGTCAACATCAAAACCATCTATGTTTTTCTATATCCATCTCATTATCTATCCATGTGATTGGTCGACTCCGGTTATGATATCCAGAAACTATCTGAGTAGAGCTATGTGACTTATATATGAATTTTAGTATGTTTGAGTGCAAACTCGTATACATCAATTGGAATTTCGCATCAGGGTACTTCCTCCTGTACTCAATAAGTATGCCAACCAAGGAGATTCTTTAGTGCCTTCCAAGGTTTTGTGTAGATAGCTAGAGTCTGGAGTATAAAGGTTTTGTGGGTACACCTCTTGTAAACCCTCCCGAGACTATAACTCGGCCACTAGGGCCACCTAGGGGTTTAAAGGCTTATTGCATACGCTAAATGCAATCGACGATGCCTGCGAGTGAGTTAGGATTTTATTTTCTAGATTTGATTTTCTCGAGGACGAGCAAATAATAAGTTTGGGGGTATTTGATAGACGCATTTATGTGTCTATTTTAATCTCATTTATCTATTTTGTTAGTGCTCATTTTGTACTGATTTTGGTTTTTTATGTCCTTGTAGGTGTTTTTGGAGAAATAAGCTTTTGCGGGAAAATTGGCTCGAAAAGTGGTATTTGCGCTCGTGGGAGAAAATTACTATTCGGACCCCTCATTTGGATAAGGGGCACATCAATTACTAAGGGGCGACCATTTACTATTTGCACCCAGTTGCTAAAGGAGACCAGCCATGGATAAGGGGAGGTCATCCCCTACCTTTTGATTTTTGAAAATGGCGGGAAATAAATCAGCCAGCTGCATGAGTTTCAGGGAGATTTTTGATTCGATTTTTGGATAGTTTGGAGGAGATTCGATCACGGGATTTGTTTGGGTTGGTCCTGTTAGGACTGAACAAGGTGAGTAGGTCCAACGGAATCGATTAAATGAAGCCAGTTCATCGAGTTTGGATAACACATGGTAACGAGGAAGACGGGATAATCCTGGCAATTACGTGTGAATGAGAAGAGTTGAACGCGAGGATGAGTGGTCAGTGACGTGTCTCAGAACATAAAAAGGGAAACATATTTTCTTATATTTGGTAGTTGCCGCGTACAGAGAAGATTGAGGAGGAATTATCGTGACTTGGGAGAGAAGAACTCGAGAGATATTAAGGGAAGATACGTCACCTGTTGGGTATATATAGGCAGCTGGGAGGTCGAGCAAAGGTGTCGAGACCTTGGGGGAGGTTTAGGAGCCAAGCAGAGGAGTTTCGAGCACCACAGACGCTCGGAAAAATTATCCAGGGAAGTTGCAGAGAAGGAAGAACAAGAACCATAGAACAACACTTAAAGAGAGTCGCAGAAACCGTGACCTATAGTTTCAAATTCTAAAGCTTTGCAACAATTTTCCAACAATTTTCCAACAATTATTTTTAGTTTGCAACAGCTCTATTAGGGTTCTTTGTATGTGATGAGTTCTCGCAACAATTATATCTGTTACAAACTCGATTTTTCTTCAATAAAACACCTATTCAGCCATGCATTATTATTTTGAGCGTGTCTTTGATATGAGGAGCTAAACCCCAACACTGGGATGACGGAGGAAGCCATATTTCATGCGTGTGGTAATTATATTTAATTCTTTCATGACTTTTTGCATTGATTGATAATTGTTGTATGGTTTTTATAGAATGGTTGTGATTTCAATTGATGGGTTATGCTTAGGTTAAGCCTTTTGATATCCCATGCTTTCGGTTTACAGTCATTGCTTTTCAAAAATCTACCTTGGCAAAAAAACAGAGTCAATATTATTTGAGCTATAATTGTCTAGAATAAATATATGAATCGCATGAACGAATTTTATGGTGGAATCCGAAGTCCCAGTCCTCTCGATATTTGTGGCAAAACTTGTGTACATATTTTCTTTGTTTTTAGTATTTTCTTAAACCAAATCTTTACAAGTCTGAGTTGAACGAACTTTTACTTCCACTTTACAAACAACTTCAGAACAACATCAGTGGTTGGGACTAAGGCTGCACATGGTCCGGTACGGCCCGGTTCTCTTATGGAACCGGTCCCTGTACTTGGTGTTGGCCGGTACCTCATTTTGAGAACCGGTACCTGTACATGTACCTGGAGTTGTACCTGTACCTCCGGTACCAGTCCGGTACAACACCGGTACCGGGTTTTTACCTGAATTTTTAGATACACATTAACAAACAATTCAACCAACAAAATTATCAAAATATAAAACTGATTGTTCTTAAATAAACAAAGGTTAAATCAAGTTACATACTTAAGTTCAAAGTTCAACATTACAAAATAGTAAAAACAACACTTCCATAAGTCTGCGACAAGAATGAAATGCAACAGGCAACAACAAAAGGATGGGGGACTTCGGACTTGTGAGAGAGAAGTCAATGTGCTTCTGAGACTCAACTCTAAGTCTCTAACCATAAACGATGGAATGTTTACAACCTTCCTCCCAACCCTGTACAAATGGAAAAACATCATATCAGTCAAAATATTTCTGAGAAGCAACATTTCTTTGATGAATTTGACAAACATCATCAAACAATATTATAATAGGCAACTCTGAAACTTCTTTACTCCAGTGAATGGGTAAGATTGTAAGAAGATTTGTATGAAAAAGGATCATCTCCTCTTGCATATGCTACAAGTGTTAACAATCCAATTTGGCTTGAACTTTAAAGATAAAGTGTAATCATTACAAGCATTGGATATTCACTATGTGATAGGGTGTAGAATACATCCTATTTATTATCTATTGCTTATGCTTTCTCTGCTATTTTTCTTGTAAATTATGTATTTTACGCTTGTTTTGAGTTTTATAGCTACTTTGGAGACATGCGAAAGAAAGAAGAAGAAATCACCCAATTTGAGCAAAAGGGCAAAATAGTCATTCATGGGAGAACATTATCTGGAGCCCAGTCAAGGTTAAGGGGCAACTCTTTTGGGAGGAGCACTATAGACAGGCCAGTCAAGGTTAAGGGGGGCTGGAAACTTGGCTAGCCCTTATCAGAATTGACCACCTAATATAGGCGCCCATCTGGGGTGGCTCTTATGTTGGGCGTCTCGATCCCAAATCATTACACAACCCTAGAATCAAGAGATTTCTCTCAGTCTCATTTACTCGTTTTTCTTCCACCTGAAATTGAGAAAGAGATAACAAAATCAGCGGCTGCTGCTGTCATTGCAGAGATCGAGATGCAGAGAAAATTGAAGAACAGAAAGTGAGGAATCAGCAAGACCATTTCTTTGGAATCGTTACCAAGACTAGATCGAGAAGCTTGCAGCCATAAAGCGTAACCGAGAGGTGAAATTGATAGATTGAAGTTCTTTGTTGATGATGCCGCAAATGAATAATGAAAGGAAAGAATTTGAGTTATGTATGCTTGGAAGTGCTGGGTTCTTCTCAGATTTGAGATAAGTAGATCTGGTGGTGCTGTAATGTTCTTAGAAGATTGAACTCGAGCTGCAAAGATGGGTTCGATTTGATTAGAAATTGGCAGTGGTGTTGAGGAGATGAAGATTCAGGGAGAGATTGGAAAGAAATTATTGGGTTTGTTGGTTGATAAACCGAGAGAGAAAGAAGCAGATCGAAACCTAAAGGAGAAATCAAAGATGAATTCAGGTTAGGGGTTGATTCAAGATTGAATCTGGCAGCGAGATGGATGAAGTTGTTGTTGTTTGTGATGGGTTCTGTTAGTCGATTGAAGAACACAGGTTCGATAAATCAGAGAAGCAGAGATGTTGTTAATTGGGTTCAGCTCGGATTTGAGTTTGGATTAAGTTCAGATGATGCAGTGGTGAGTCTGTTGATGGAAATAGAGATGGGTATTGAAGAGAAAGTGCAGCTAAAGTGATGCAATGGAGACGGATTTGGTTCTGTCAAAGAAATTCAGATGGGGATCTCTGTTGAGGTCGAAATGATGGGTCTGTGACAAATTGCAAGGTAGGGTGTTTGAATCTGATGTTCAAGGGTTTCTATAGAAGAAGAAGGTCACAGAGATGATAGTAACAGCAGTCGATAGAGAAGAACTCAGGGAAATCGAGCTCGGTCTTGAGCTGTTATTCAACACAGAGAGGAGAAATTGAATGGGTTCTGAGCTGATGAAACAAGAGATGGGTTCGACTTGTTTATGGGATTGTGGATCGATTTGAAGATAAGAGATCGTGGACAAGACTGCCGTTGAGTTACAGGGAGGATTGAAGGGTTGTGAGGCATTACAGTTTAGTATTGGTGAGACTGAAAGAGCTGTAACAAATGGACATAGGAAGGAGAAGACGATGCTGCAAAGTGTTTAAGCAACTGATGAATGAGCATTGCTGCAATGAAGAGTGCTTGAACTAGATGTATGATAGGTTTCTTAATAGGAGAAGACTAAAATCGGCCTAAAATTGGCCTGAGAAATGCCCAGAAAACAAATGGAACTCTGTCCAATTTTCTGCCCTGGCGAGTCAACTCAATGATTCAGATGACCGATCCAGAAACCGGTCCAACTCAGCTGAATAAGACCAGTTAGCCGAGTAAGATGCTGACTCGGTGGCTGAGTCACTCTTCTGCCTTGACCCAGTGGACTAACAGTTTGACTTGTTTGACCGTTAACTTGGACGGTGCCGTGACGGAATATTCTGTCGACGGGGAAAAAGATTCCGGTGACTTTTCCGGCCAGTTTCTGGCCATAATACCAGCTTTCCGGCGATTCAATATGTGCATAATTTTGTGAAGAGTATTCTAGACTCATGGGTGTGAAGACTCGGACTTGGAATTGGATGGAGAATTTGGCTCAAATTTGGAAAGAGAAGATGGAGGATTTGAGAAAGACTTGAACTTGGAAATTGAATTATTATGGAATGAGGATTCTATTCCTTGGAAGATTTGGAGAACATTGAAGCCTATAAATAGAGAAGTTCTCTACACATCTTTTTACACACCTCTCTACACACACAACACTTGTGTTTTTGCTTGCTTTTCAAATTCTTCTTTTTAATTATTTGTGTGAACTTGAAAAATTCTCCCTTTAATTATTTGTGTGAATTTCAAAAACATGAGTAGCTAATTTTCTTATTGATTGAGGATGAATTCCTAGTTCTTAATATATGATTTGAGTTTTGTTTCAATTCTATCTTGAAGTTTTTCACATGATTATCGTTTGTTTTTACTAATAGGAATGTTTATACATTCATGGTTGATTGATAGGTTGTTTAGAGTGCACGCTAAATTGATTTGTTAATTTGATCTAAAGCTAGTGAAAGTTAGGGGATAAGTAATCGTTTCTTGACTCTTTACATAAGTAGCAAACACGAGACCTTGCGGAGGGATTCCGTGGAGCAATTGTGTGTGAAAACAACGTTAGCAAGTAGGCCTTGATCTAAGAGTCTAACTACTAATATTAACCTAATAAGTTCATAAATCTTAATGCGTTTATTTAAATTACATCTAGAGTGATCTACTACTAGGTGGTTTGGTAAATAGAATCCGGTAGTCGAGAACTTCCGTATCCGGTGATACAAGGGATTTAGGGGTTTAGCACTGATCTAGCTGCTTTACCTACGGTTGGTGATAATCTGTGACTAATAACATGTGGATGAAAAACATAACTTGAATCATTGTTTTGCAACAAATAAGGATTCCTTGGTCTTGTCTCTCTTATTGATTTCAACTTTATCTTTGAATTGCTTTGTTTATTTTGTTTTGCTTTATACATCCCCCTTTTTGTGACAATTAAGACAACTAAAACCTCTTGCTCCTCGTGGGAACGAACTTAACTACCACTATATTACTTGTTAATTAGGTGGAAAAATATTAATTAATTTGTTGTGGTTACGACACGCATCAAATTTTGGCGCCGCTGCCGGGGAGCAGCGGACGATTTTAGTTGTTTTTATTTTTCTTTTTGCTTTATTCTTGCTTTGTTAGATTCTATACCGTATCTAACTTAGTTTTTGAGAATCTTGTTTCAGGTGTTATACCTTTGGTGAATGCTTAAAAAGGGCAGACCGAGTCCAATACGTCTTCGATCCGGCACTCAACTAAAGGATTTCATTCGAGCGGTTAACACTCCACTTCCTCCTTCTTCATCAAGTGAGTTCGCAGATTCGGACAAAGAAGAAGAAGCAATGGCTGATCGTACACTCAAGGACCTAGCTTCTCACAGGCTTGATACACAACAATGGTGTATCCAAACTAACTCAACCTTCGAGATCAAGCCGGGGTTGATTAGAGAGTTACCAAAGTTTCATGGCATGGTGAATGAAGACCCAAACAAACATCTTATGGACTTCTATACCATAGTTATGGCTATGCTTCCACCGGAGACTAATGCGGATGGAGCAATGTTGAAAGCTTTCTCGTTTTCTTTGGCGGGCAATGCTAAGGAATGGTTATATTATTTGCCTTCCGGAAGTATCACAACATGGAATGGGATGAAGAAACTTTTTCTCGAGAGATATTTTCCCGCATCAAAAGCTACTCAAATTCGCAAGGAGATTTGTGGGTTGAAGCAACAAGTGGGAGAGACATTGTATGAATGTTGGGAGCGATAGAAGAGATTGGTGGCAAGCTGTCCACACCATCAATTCAGCGATGTTATGATACTCCAATACTTCTACGAAGCTCTCCACCCAAGTGATATGTCTCTTCTTGACGCCGCGGGTGGTGGTGCACTAATGAACAAGACGGTGACCCAAGCTACCGAGTTGATTGAAAGTATGGCTGCAAACTCGCAACAATTCTACACAAGAGATGAACCAATGGTTAGGCGAGTGCATGAAGTTAGTGATTCATCATCACACCTTGATCAAAGGATGGGTAACATGGAGAAAATAATTCAAAGGATGGCCGCGGTTATTATTCCGGATGATGAGACCAAACAAGTAAATGCTTTATATCCAAATCAAAGGCCGAGGTACGATCCATACTCGAATACTTACAATCCCGGTTGGAAGGATCATCCCAACTTTAGTTATGCAAATAAGCAAGCGGCGGTTCCCAATCCGTATGAGCAACAAGGTGGTTTCCAACAATCACGTTTCCAACCTCAACAACAATTCCAACCACAACAAGTCAAGGAGCGAGATTCTTCAATTGATGACAAGCTCAATGCATTGATGCAAGGTATCACCACTTTGGTTCAACAACAACAACAAAAGACCGATTCGGCAATCAAGGCTTTGGAAATTCAAGTGGGGAAATTAGCGACCGATGTGAACCTATTGAAAGCTCAAGCGTCCACAAAGCTTCCTTCACAACCATTTGTTAATCCAAGAGAGAGCGTTAATGCGATTACTTTGAGGAGTGGGAAACAAGTGGAGCAACCAAATCAACAATATAAGGTGTATGATGAGAAAGAGGAAATTGAAACCGCAACAAAGGAGAATACATCCCCAACCAACCAACCCGAGGAGACGGTTCCTACTTTCACAACTCCACCCCCGTTTCCTAGTCGATTTGCTAAATCGAAGAAAGACTTGGAATACAAGGATATTTGGGACATCCTTAAGAAAGTACAAGTCAATATTCCACTCATTGAAGCTATTCGTCAAATTCCTCGTTGTGCAAAGTTCTTAAAGGAGTTATGCATGAAGAAGAAAAGGTTGAAAGGGAATGAAGTCATGAGTGTGGGGGAAAATGCTTCGGCGTTCATTCTCAAGAAACTCCCACCAAAATTAAAGGACCCCGGTAGTTTCACTATACCTTGCACAATTGGTAAAACAAGGTTTACTCGAGCTTTACTAGATTTGGGAGCATCGGTTAATGTTATGCCTTCCTCAATTTATGATTCTTTGAATCTTGGTCCTCTTAAGGAGACCGGGGTAGTTCTTGAACTTGCTAACCGATCTAATGTTTACCCGAAAGGGATTGTTGAGAATGTTTTTGGTGCAAGTTAATGAGCTTGTATTTCCAGCCGATTTCTATGTCTTAGACATAAATGATGAGAATTCTTCCAAGTCTACACCTTTGCTATTGGGTAGACCATTCTTAAGCACCGCCGGAACAAAGATTGATGCCCAAAATGGCACCTTGACTATGGAGTTTGATGGTACACTCATCCACTTCAATATCTTTGAGACAAAGAGATACCCTAGTGATGTGAAGTCATGTTTTCCCGTGAAAGAGATTGATGCGGGCTAATGAATCTTCCAAGAGCTAAGTCGGGCCGTCGACTTTAAAACAAGCGCTTAATGGGAGGCAACCCATAGGTTTTGTATTTCTTATCCTTTTGCTTTTTATTTTTGTTTATTTTTCTTGTTCCATATCATGTAAAAATTTCCAACCTTGACTTTACTAGGACGATTCAATTACATTGAGGACAATGTAAGGTTTAAGTGTGGGGGAGTGGTTAAGCATGTATTTTTTAAAAAAAAAATTAAAAATTAATTAAAAAAAAAAAGTTTTACATAAAACCTTCAACTTGTAGAGATTTTAGAGTCACTAGCATACTTCTAGGTATGTTTACATAGAGATTCTGACCGACATAATTGAACTTGGAAATGTTAGAGAACTACATTCGGATTTCTTGCTTGTTAGAGTGTTAAATAATGGATTTAATCATGCCGGTGATGCAAATTTGGTGCAGGGAGAAATGCATTATTAGAGTTGCTGATCAATCATTAGTGGAGACTACCCGTATTCATATCATGTGAGGCACCGACCAGAAATTTTTTCCATCTACTAAAGAGCTTTCTTTTGAGTGTGTGTCACCGTACGTTAATTCCGGGTAGAATGGTGAGCTACCCAACCTCCCACCAATAGAAGCACTACTCTTTGATCTCTTGAGTGCTAATTTTGTCAATCATAAGGGTGACGTCTATAGATGAAAGCCTCCTTCTTGTAGTTCGATTTGCAGATTAGCGCCATTCTCTCTCGCGACAACAACGGGTCCATAGAAACATCATCATCAACAAGGAGCGACATCAAAATCAACAAGGAAAGTTGAACACATTCAAGGTTTATAAGCAACGGAATGAGAAAAAGAGCAAATTTCATATTCAAGTAAAGCAACATACAAAGTGCAGATTTTTACATATATGTTGAGGACTCACAATACAATGAGGTAATTTTATATCCAAGTATGAAGACTTATTTATAAAAGCGAAGAAAATCAAAAGGTGAGAATTGTTGAAGTTTATGATTTCGAGACAATACAAGTTGTGAAGAATCAAGCGGTAAAATACTTCTCCCACGGCCACGGTTTGTTTTATTTTCACTTTGTTTTGTATTTTATTTCTCTTGTCTCCTTTCAAAAAAAAAAAAAATGAGACAAGAGATCATTGTTTTTATTTTTATTTAATAAGCCGTGGGGAAGGAAAATCTATAAGGAAGTTTCAAACAACAAGGATTTAAGGTAGAAAGAGTTACAAATTGTCAAGGAATTAAGAAATTCAAGGGTTTATCATTAATAGTTGAAACCGAAGACCAAGAAGATAAAGACGAGGAGCGGAAGACGTTTCTATTGGATTCCGTGAGAGTGGTGTTATCATAATTGGCGATCGGATGTGAAGGTGAGTAAGTAATCTCATCCTCAATAATAGTGGTTGATTTCCTTTCTTAGAGATCGTCAGAAAAAATAGTTTTTCAAAATATTAAAAGATGTGGGTTTTTAAAAGATTTCGGAAGTTATCCTTCCCACCATTCAACGTGTCGCAGGATTTCTCTCTTCATTCCTACCTACACACATGTGTGACCCATAAAAAAGCCGTCTTTTTGAGTGCAATTATCATAAAATCCTTTTTGGTGAGGCAGAAGTCGAGGCGAAATGCTTATTGATCGTTTCTCAAACACGCGTTCTCTCATTATGGTGTGGTTATTTCTCACTCAACATTTAAGAATGAGAATATGTTCTTTAGTATTTCTAACTTCTTATTACTAGAATGCAGAAAGTCTATGTCCTCATAGCTCTTTGGATGCTTGGGACGCTTGAACGCTTTGAAGTTGTGAGTTTTTAGTTTGATTTGCTCGAGGACTAGCAAAGTCTAAGTATGGGGGAACTTGATAGGGTGTAGAATACATCCTATTTATTATCTATTGTTTATGCTTTCTCTGTTATTTTTCTTGTAAATTATGTATTTTACGCTTGTTTTGAGTTTTATAGCTACTTTGGAGACATGCGAAAGAAAGAAGAAGAAATCACCCAATTTGAGCAAAAGGGCAAAATAGTCATTCATGGGAGAACATTATCTGGAGCCCAGTCAAGGTTAATGGGCGACTCTTTTGGGAGGAGCACTATAGACAGGCCAGTCAAGGTTAAGGGGGGCTGGAAACTTGGCTAGCCCTTATCAGAATTGACCACCTAATATAGGCACCCATCTGGGGTGGCTCTTATGTTGGGCGCCTCGATCCCAAATCATTACACAACCCTAGAATCAAGAGATTTCTCTCAGTCTCATTTACTCGTTTTTCTTCCACCTGAAATTGAGAAAGAGATAACAAAAGCAGCGGCTGCTGCTGTCATTGCAGAGATCGAGATGCAGAGAAAATTGAAGAACTGAAAGTGATGAATCAGCAAGACCAGCTGCTGGAATCGTTACCAAGACTAGATCGAGAAGCTTGCAGCCATAAGCAGAACCGAGAGATTGAAATTGAGAGATTGAAGTTCTTTGTTGATGATGCTGCAAATGAATAATGAAAGGAAAGAATTTGAGTTATGTATGCTTGGAAGTGCTGGGTTCTTCTCAGATTTGAGATAAGTAGATCTGGTGGTGCTGTAATGTTCTTAGAAGATTGAACTCGAGCTACAAAGATGGGTTCGATTTGATTAGAAATTGGCAGTGGTGTTGAGGAGATGAAGATTCAGGGAGAGATTGGAAAGAAATTATTGGGTTTGTTGGTTGATAAACCGAGAGAGAAAGAAGCAGATCGAAACCTAAAGGAGAAATCGAAGATGAATTCAGGTTAGGGGTTGATTCAAGATTGAATCTGGCAGCGAGATGGATGAAGCTGTTGTTGTTTGTGATGGGTTCTGTTAGTCGATTGAAGAACACATGTTCGATAAATCAGAGAAGCAGAGATGTTGTTGATTGGGTTCAGCTCGGATTTGAGTTTGGATTAAGTTCAGATGATGCAGTGGTGAGTCTGTTGATGGAAATAGAGATGGGTATTGAAGAGAAAGTGCAGCTAAAGTGATGCAATGGAGACGGATTTGGTTCTGTCAAAGAAATTCAGATGGGGATCTCTGTTGAGGTCGAAATGATGGGTCTGTGACAAATTGCAAGGTAGGGTGTTTGAATCTGATGTTCAAGGGTTTCTATAGAAGAAGAAGGTCACAGAGATGATAGTAACAGCAGTCGATAGAGAAGAACTCAGGGAAATCGAGCTCGGTCTTGAGCTGTTATTCAACACAGAGAGGAGAAATTGAATGGGTTCTGAGCTGATGAAACAAGAGATGGGTTCGACTTGTTTATGGGATTGTGGATCGATTTGAAGATAAGAGATCGTGGACAAGACTGCCGTTGAGTTACAGGGAGGATTGAAGGGTTGTGAGGCATTACGGTTTAGTGTTGGTGAGACTGAAAGAGTCAGAATGAGATGGAGATAGGAAGGAGAAGACGATGCTGCAAAGTGTTTAAGCAACTGATGAATGAGCATTGCTGCAGTGAAGAGTGCTTGAACTAGAAGTATGATAGGTTTCTTAATAGGAGAAGACTAAAATCGGCCTAAAATTGGCCTGAGAAATGCCCAGAAAACAAATGGAACTCTGTCCAATTTTCTGCCCCGGCGAGTCAACTCAATGATTTAGATGACCGATCCAGAAACCGGTCCAACTCAGCTGAATAAGACCAGTTAGCCGAGTAAGATGCTGACTCGGTGGCTGAGTCACTCTTCTGCCTTGACCCAGTGGACTAACAGTTTGACTTGTTTGACCGTTAACTTGGACGGTGCCGTGACGGAATATTCTGTCGACAGGGAAAAAGATTTCTGTGACTTTTCCGGCCATAATACCAGCTTTCCGGCGATTCAATATGTGCAGAATTTTGTGAAGAGTATTCTAGACTCATGGGTGTGAAGACTCAGACTTGGAATTGGATGGAGAATTTGGCTCAAATTTGGAAAGAGAAGATGGAGGATTTGAGAAAGACTTGAACTTGGAAATTGAATTATTATGGAATGAGGATTCTATTCCTTGGAAGATTTGGAGAACATTGAAGCCTATAAATAGAGAAGTTCTCTACACATCTTTTTACACACCTCTCTACACACACAACACTTGTGTTTTTGCTTGCTTTTCAAATTCTTCTTTTTAATTATTTGTGTGAACTTGAAAAATTCTCCCTTTAATTACTTGTGTGAATTTCAAAAACATGAGTAGCTAATTTTCTTATTGATTGAGGATGAATTCCTAGTTCTTAATATATGATTTGAGTTTTGTTTCAATTCTATCTTGAAGTTTTTCACATGATTATCGTTTGTTTTTACTAATAGGAATGTTTATACATTCATGGTTGATTGATAGGTTGTTTAGAGTGCACGCTAAATTGATTTGTTAATTTGATCTAAAGCTAGGGAAAGTTAGGGGATAAGTAATCGTTTCTTGACTCTTTACATAAGTAGCAAACACGAGACCTTGCGGAGGGATTCCGTGGAGCAATTGTGTGTGAAACCAACGTTAGCAAGTAGGCCTTGATCTAAGAGTCTAACTACTAATATTAACCTAATAAGTTCATAAATCTTAATGCGTTTATTTAAATTACATCTAGAGTGATCTACTACTAGGTGATTTGGTAAATAGAATCCGGTAGTCGAGAACTTCCGTATCCGGTGATACAAGGGATTTAGGGGTTTAACATTGATCTAGCTGCTTTACCTACGGTTGGTGATAATCTGTGACTAATAACATGTGGATGAAAAACATAACTTGAGTCATTGTTTTGCAACGAATAAGGATTCCTTAGTCTTGTCTCTCTTATTGATTTCAACTTTATCTTTGAATTGCTTTGTTTATTTTCTTTTGCTTTATACATCCCCCCTTTTTGTGACAATTAAGACAATTAAAACCTCTTGCTCCTCGTGGGAACGAACTTAACTACCACTATATTACTTGTTAATTAGGTGGAAAAATATTAATTAATTTGTTGTGGTTACGACACGCATCACTATGAAGTTGAGCATTTGGGAATCTAAAATATACAACACTCAACAAGCGCCAAATGATAAACATAAATGGCTTCTTCAATCTTGATAAGGCAGTCCCTAAGTCAGAAGACAAAAGATACATACTACCGTTATACGAAAACATGGGAAGACAAGAAAAACATTCCACACTATTCAGGGATGCTATTTGGGTCAACCAGCAAAATGGTAGTTGTGTATGTATATTTTCTAGTCTGCTTAAAGAGATTAGAGTAGGGATTCAGCAAAAGCAAAAGCAAATTCATCCACAGTTATAGCTCAACAACCAATATTCATCATTCAAAGTTAACCTGACATTTCATGTAACATCAACTCCAGTTGCAACAGTTCTCAACCCAATTTGAGTTCATAAAGCTCAACCCATGCATAGTTCTAACACCTATCATCTTTTAATAACCAACACAACCTAGACTTTATCACATCCTCAGTTCATATCTATTTCAGGTCTTAGCTTCATCAATAATCGTAAATACTTAGAAATAGAAGCAAAACCCCCCAAATAACATGCTTCAATTTGTTTCTTAAACTAACCTAAAATCACTTCATAAATGACCAAAACCAAAATATCTTCGTCCAATCAAACCAACAAGTTAATAGAGCAGAACCCATAAGATAGATTGCTCAATCAATCTCAAACCCTAAATCAATCCATGAGAGTTACAAATATTGAAACAAATCGAACAAGAAGAAGAAGGAGAAGTAAAGTACCGGTGACAGATTGATAGAGAGACGATGAAGAAATTGGTAGCCTCAGCACTTCTCCTGCTTGAATATAAACACAATTTATAGGGTTAGTTGATTAATCAAGCGATACTGTTAAAAATAAAATCGTTTTGAATTTCTAGGGTTTGGTTTTAAAACAGAAACAAAAAGGAAATCGAAAAGATTAGAGAATCGATTTACCTTTTGTGTAGTAAGACTTGATGATAGGTGTAGAATACACCGTATTTAATATCTAGTATTTATGCTTTCTTTGCGAGTTTTCTTGTAAATTATGTATCTTATGTGTGCTTTTGAGTTTAGTAGGTGCAATGGAGTCATTTGGAGCAAAAAGACCAATTGGAACTCGTTCAAATACAAGATTTCTACTTTTCATTGTGTAGAGGACGAGAAGATGAAGACAATGGCGAAAGAACAGAGTCATTCTGAGCTCGTATGAAGAAGTTATGAGCAAAATGAGAATCGGAAAGAAAAGGGCAAGATGGTCATTTTAGTGGTGAATGCTATTGGCACCCCAATTCAAGTTAAGGGGTTGCCATCAGGTTAGCCCTTATCACTGTGACCAGACACTGAATAACCTACCCTCATTTAATCTAACCCTAAATCGAGAAAAGAGTTCTCTCTTCTCAATCATTCTTTCATTCAATGTTTCACCTGAAACTGAGAAGAGAAGCTAAAAGCAGTCATGGCTGCTGTTGGATACCTCGAGATTGAGAGGTTGAAGAGCTGATTTTGAGAGATGAAGAGGATGATGGCTGCTGCCATGAATAGCAGATGAAGCATAATGGTAATGGATTCGAGATGTTGATACTTATTTCTCAGTAGATCGATCGAAAGAGAGAAGGGTTCGATTTGCTGCTGCCAAGGTTTAGATGGATTGAGGGGATGGAGGTTAAGAATGGGTTTGTGACGTTGTTCTAGGAATTAGGTGGAATCATCATTTGTTCTTGCAATGTTTTCAAACTCAGAGTGTTTGCAGCCATGGATCGAGCTCACAGAGATGGTGACGAGTGATTGCTGCAATCGTCGAGGGGTTGAGAAGAAACACAAGGGGATAGTTGGTTATTGAAGAATTACTTGAAGTTTGTTTGAATAAAAATCTCAGGTGAAGATGAACCAGATGCAATTAGAAGTTGGGGTTGGAACTGATGGAGGTTCATGAAATTAGAAGATGGGTTCGTTTCTGTGATGAAGGTGGAGATAGATTGAGTTTGGACACGATTGAATTAGGGTTTGAGGCTGTGATGTCAAGGATTAGAACTGAGACTCATTGATGAAGACCAAATTTCAGAGGATTGATGCAGCTGAGCAAATGGGTACAAATCGATGAAATTGATGCTGTTGAGTTGTGTGGCTTTCTGATGCTGGATGAATAGCTCTGAGTTGGTGCTTGTGGATTCTTGAGGTTGCAGGCTTGGTAAACTAATCTGGTAGTGGTGATGTTGGCTGTGCATGGAAAGAGTGGGAAAGGCTGGAGTCTGAGGATGAATGGGTTGGAGTGGCGAGAGCACAGAGCTGTGCTAGGTCTGTGTTGGAGCTCAAGGCAGGGAATGGAGTGTTTGCAGGGAATGGAGTGTTTGCAGGGTGGTGACACTGAACTGGTGCAGGTGCAAAAAGATGGCAGAGGCAATGAACTGAAGCTGACTGTGTTGGTGGTGCTGGGATGGACTTGATGAATGGGGAAGAAACTGAGCTATCTGAAGTTGAGCTCATATTGCAGGTGGATGCAAGTGGGAGCCCGTTGGTGGCTCAGGGCAAGAAGTGTGGAGCTGTAGCTACAGGGCATGGCTCAATGTTGCCTGTGGTTGTTGCTTGAATTGGCAGTGAGCTGCAGACTGGTGGCATTGAGGCTGTGGCAGAGATGAATGATGGGTCTGCAAAGATGATGGATGTGCAAGCTGTGTGGTTCTGCTGAGAAGCAATGGTAGTGGCAGGCTGAACTGAGGAGAATGGAGGCTGATGCTGTGGGAAGTGGAAGCATAGAGGGGATTGAACTAAAGCTGTTATGTGGTTGAAGTGCAACTCAGTAAGCTAGCCATGGCTGGTGCTTTTGTTCTGATGGAGCTGTGTAATGCAGACTGGTGAGATAGCCTGAGATGGAGATTGTGCGGTGATAGGTGTAGAATACACCTAATTTACTATCTAGTAGTTTATGCTTTCTTTGCTATTTTTCTTGTAAATTATGTATTTTACGCTTGTTTTGAGTTTTATAGCTACTTTGGAGTCGCACGGAGGAAAAGAAGAAGAAATCACCCTATTTGAGCCAAAGGGTAAAATTGTCATTTCACCAAGGAGGGAATACTATATGGAGCCCCGACAAGGTTAAGGGGAGGTCAAAGAGGTGTCCCTTATCCAAAAGAAGGGAGTGAAAATAGCACATTTTGGGTGTACTTATGGTGGGTGTCTGAATCCACCCACACCCTAAACCCGTAGACCTATACCCGTACCCGGATCCATACCCGCCCCATTTAACCTAAACCTAAAATCGATGGTTCTTTCTCTTTTCAATCATTTTTTCCACCTGAAAGAGACAGCCATGGCTGCCGCTGTTGCGAGAGAGAAAATCGAGAGAACAATCTCTCAAGGGAGATGCAGTCGAGAAAATGATAAAACAGAGATGGCGATGGTGTTACGGAGAAGCTCGGAGAAATGGGTTTGCTGAGAGATGAATAGAGGATAGGGTTTTCTTTGTAAGAGTTGGAGAAGCGAGATCTGTTGTCGCTGCTACCACTGAGGAAGACGGAAATGGTTGAAATACGTGAAGGTGGGTTTAGAGCAGAGATGTTGAATCTTGGCAGAGTTGAGATGAAGATTATCATGGGATGAATTGGTTTGATTCTGTGAGTGATTGAATGGGTTAACTGAAGTTGGGTTGAACTCGATTTGGGATTTGAGTAAGTGAAGATGATACACTTGCTGCTGCTGTTGCTGTCTCAGGGAGAAATTGGAAGCTGGTGAAGATGTGAATGGTGATTGCTGCTGAATCTATCGGTTTGAGCTGTCAGTCAATACAGGGAGAAGAAATTGGAACTGGTGGTGCAAGGGCTGGGAAGATTGAGCCGAGGGTGTTGGCGATGAAGGTGGTTCTGATGAATCGGTATGAGATTGAAGCTCAGATGGAGTTAATGGTTCTGTAAAGAACAATGGGTTTCGATTGAAAAGACTCAGAGAGATGGGAACTCCAGAATGGATGTTGTGTTGCAGCTGATTTGTGGCATTGAGCTGCAGGGAATGATTTTTTATGAACTCAGTTATGTGGTGAAGCTGCAAATGCTGCTGATGTTGTGATTAATGACAGAGAAGATGCAGCTGTAATGAAGGCAACTGAGATTGATGCTGTTTGCCATGGAGCTGGTGATGGGTCTATGGAGTTGCAGGAACAGTGAATGGTAAAGATGCAGATGTGCTACTGCCAATTAGCTGTGGAGTTGGTGAGCTGATGGTGTTTGAGTTCTGGAGCTATGGCAGTTCAGGGAGCTGGTGTTGGTGCTTGGAGTTGCAGCTGGAGATGATGAGCTGCAGTTGAGCACATGAGCCGCTGCTGCCATTGAGCTGTTGTCACTGAGATTCGAATGAGAGGTGAATTGAGTCTGGTGTTGTGGAGGTTTGCCTGTGGAGACACAGTGGCTCAATTGGTGCTGTTACAGGGCCTGAGGTAATATGGCAGCAGAGAATGGACTTGAGGAATTGATGGATATTTTCCTGAGATGATAGACAATGAGAATGCTGCTTGGAAGTTACAGCAAGTATGCAAGCCAAGATGGCTGGCAGTGCATTGGATATGCACAAGGATGGTGCATCACACAGTTATGGCCTGTGCAAATGGCTCAAGGCCTGGCAACTCAGCCCAATCAGCCAGAGAATAGCTGACTCTGAATCTGACTTCACCCTGACCCGTTCTGACTCAGCTGAGTCTTGACCTGGTTTGACTCAGTGAGTTGACCGAGTTGACCCGGCCGTTCTGACCCGTTGACCGGTGACCGGTTTGACTTTGACGGTCAACTGAGACACTTTCCGGCGACTATTCCGGCCGGATTCCGGCCACAATCCCAGTTTTCCGGCGAGCCGAAATTTCCAGAATTTTCTATGGACTCCTCTCATGAGTGTGAAGACTTGGGCTAGGAATTGGATGGAGAATTGGACTCAAATTTGGAAAGAGAAGGTGGAAGAGTTGAGAAAAGCTTGGAATTGGAAATTGAATTGCAAAAGGAAAAGGATTCTACTCCTTAGAAGATTTGGAGAATATTGAAGCCTATAAATAGAGAAGTTTTCTACAACTTCTACACACCTCTCTACATCTTTCTCTACATCTTTTTACACACATCTCTACACACACAATTCTTTTCTTTTCTTTATTCTTTGTGTGAACTCTTTAACATGAGTAGCTAATTTTATTGATTGAGGATGAATTCCTAGTTCTTAATATGATTTGAGTTTTTGTTTTTAATTCTATCTTGAAGTTTTTCACAATGATTATCGTTTGTTTTTACTAATAGGAATGATCTTAATGACATTCATGATTGATTGATAGATTGTTTAGAATGCATGCTAAATTGATTTGTTAGTTTAATCTAAAGCTAGTGAAAGTTAGGAGATAAGTAATCGTTTCTTGACTCTTTACATAAGTAGCAAACACGAGACCTTGCGGAGGGATTCCGTGGAGCAATTGTGCGTAGAAACAACGTTAGCAAGTGGACCTTGAGCTAAGAGTCTAACTACTAATATCAACCTAAGAAATTCACAAAACTTAATGCATGAGCCAAGTTACATCTAGGTTGAGCTAATTCTAGGTGGCTTGGTGATTAGAATCCGGTAGTCGAGAACTTCCGTGTCCGGTGATACAAGGGATTTAGGGGTTTAGCACTGAGCTAGAATTAGCTTTACCTACGGTTGGTGATAATTTGTGACTAATAACAAGTAGAAAAGAACATAACTTTAATCATTATTTCGCAACGAAGAAGGATTCCTTGATCTTGTCTCTCTTATTGCTTTCAACTTTCGATTTCAATTGCTTTGTTTATTTTTATTTTGCTTTTTACACCCCCCCTTTCGTGACAACTTTTACAACTAAGATCACTTGCTCCTCGTGGGATCGACCTTGACTACCCTATATTACTTGTTAATTAGGTAGTAAAGTATTAATTAATTTGTTGTGGTTACGACACGCATCATGCAGCAAGCAGCCATAATGGCTGGGTAGCCAGCTATGATGCACAAGGATGGTGCTTTACAGAGTTCAGCCTGTGCAAAACCACGGGTCCTGGGCTTGGCCATTCACTCACTCGGTGACCCAGTGTCCGATTTGGTTCGACTCATCCAACTCTGGTGACTCGACTCTCCCCGACCCGATCCAACTCGGAGCCGACCGTTTCGACCCGTTGACCCGACCGATCCAACCCGTTGACCGGTGGCCGGGCGGACTTTGCCGGTTACCGGGGCTGTTTTCCGGCGACTATTCCGGCGGGATTCCGGCCATAATCCCAGTTTTCCGGCAAGCATTTTTGGGACAAAATTTCTACACGGGTTTCTCTCTCTCGTGGGCCGGGTGAATTTCCAACTAATGGACTTTGAAGACAAAACCTAGTTTTGGAAGGAGTGGAGCTATATAAAGAGAAGACTTTTATTATATCTATTATCTTTTTATCTATTATCTGGGTCTCTACTTTATTCTAGGGTTTAGAAACATGAGACTTCTCTTTCTTCTTGTGATGAACTCCATGAATATGAACTAAGTTTTTATTATTGGTTGAAGATGTAGTTGGATTTTGCAACCAAGCTATGATTTTTATGAATTAGTTTTCTCTCAATATTATCGTATGATTTCTACGGATTACAATAATTGCATGATTGATGGATTGCAATATGGTTGAATGTTTGTTTAGTTAAGTCTAGAATTGATTGAACTCACATCCATATCTATAGCTATTTTAGGGTTTTCATCGAGCGATAACCTTGAATACGAGTAGCATGATATGATTAGGGTTTGTAGTGATACATCCTCGTAGTCATATGTAGAAATTGACCTTTGTTCGAATTGTTTTGCGCAATGTATTACAATTGCATTGATTAGCCTATTTCTGAAACTTAATGCTCCTAGGAATTGAACTTGATTAGCGCAAGGCGTTAGGTTATTCTTTAGGTAGATCTCACATACGCAGCCCTAATGTGTGTGTTGATAACTTTGGAAATTTATGGAGTATTCTTGCAATAAGGTATTCCATGGCTTTTGATGATAGCGAGATTAAATATGAATTCTATTCATATATTCATAAACTTGTTTACAATTGAAGATGAAACCTTTACCCAATATCTCACATCCTTGATTTGCGTACTTTAATTGCTTTTTGTTTATTTTTTATTTACACAATCAGAAATTCTTCCGGGTTACTTATAAGATACCGAAACATATTGACAACCTAGACCTCTCTGTCAGGATCGATCCTACTTGATGATGATGGACATAGAAGTTGAACTTGAAGAAGTGAATCTAAGAATTGTGCAGCTGTTTTTCTTTCAGTTGAGAGAAAAGAAGAAGACGAGTGAGAGAATGAGAAACTGATACTCGATACTCTCTAATCTCTAATTCTCTATAGATAAGACCTACGATTGATGGCTGAGATTAACTAATTTGGACGGCTCATATTAATCGTTTCCTATGGTCCCAGCATGTTCTGCCCCCCCCCCCCCCCCCCCCACCCAAGAACCGTTCTATGTACCTAATCCTATCCCTGTTTCGATATCCCTGTCCCATCCTCGCACTGTGCGGCTACACCGGTTCCGGTGACGATTTTTTTTTGCCCAAATCCAGACAGGGACATGTGACCGGTTCTTGTGCATCCTTAGTTGGGACATACACGACGGACGACCCTCATTATTTAGAAAATTGCTATATTAATTTCATATATTTATTGTGAAAATCCAGAAAATAAAGAAATCTACTTTATTAATTTCGGACATTTATGATTAAAATAAAATAAAAAAATCAATTCAACATATTCATGGAATAAAATAATAAGATTTATAGTTTTTTTGAATCTTTTATAATTTCATGTATTTATTATAAAAAATCCAGAAAATAAAAAAAAACTATTTATATTTTTTGGATCTTTTATAAGGAAACAAAATCTATAAATGACAAAGAAAACTACTATATTAATAGGGTAAAAAAATTAACAATATTAAAAATATATTTTTCTAAAATTAATCTAGAGATTATTTTTCGACATCACTCATTCTATATTTATCAGCAAAGAAAAAAAATCCGTGAACATAATAAGTCTAATATAGCTAACTAAAAATAACAATATTTTAAATATATTTTCCTAAATTGATCAAGAAAAAAAAATATTCACGGAATATTAAATCTCCAATATACCTAAGCAAAAATAACAATATTCTAAGTATAGTTTCCTAATTAATCCTGAGGCAAAGATAACAAAATGGAGAAGAATATCGTTTGGTCCTTTTTTAGGTGGTCCCATGTCTGTTTAGTCCTTTCAGAAATCAACTTTTCCATTTGGTCCATAATTATTAAAAATATTAAATGGACCAAAGTACCCTTTTGTGTTAATTTTTACTTATTTTTTGTAGCAGTTCATTCGTCAAAATGAACTCCTGTTAATTTCTACTTAATTTTTCAGAAAACATATAAACCAGAGTTCATTCTAGAAATGAACTCCTGATAAAAACCTATATAAACCAGAGTTCATTCCAGAAATGAACTCCTGATAAAAATCCATAAAAATCAGAGTTCATTCCAGAAATGAACTCCGTCATCTTCATCTTCTTCATCAGCAGCAGTAACTCATCTTCATCATCTTCATCGTCTCCATCATCAGCAGCAACAACAGACGAAAAAACATCAAAATCTTCATCACAAACAGAGTTCATTCCAGAAATGAACTCCGTCATCTTCATCTTCTTCATCAGCAACAGCAACTCATCTTCATCGTCTCCATCATCAGCAGCAACAACAGACGAAAAAACATCAAAATCTTCATCACAAACCAGAGTTCATTCCATAAATGAACTCCGTCATGTTCATCTTCTTTTGCAGCAGAATCTTCAACCTCACCGTCTTCATCATTGTAGATGGGGAAAAACGATTCGCTGGTTTTTACGGAATTGAGGAGATGATCGCACAGAGGAGACTCCTTGAACCGAACGAAATGCTTAACCTCACACAGATGCACTGCAAGAAGGGAGTGCTTTGAATTCGAGAGATCAATCTGTAGTACTCCGGCCTAAACCAAGACAATGGCCGATCCAGAGTAAATTCGGTCACAAGAGAGGATGGGTCGGTCTGTAGGAGGGAAGCTGAGAAATGTGTGAGATCAATGGTGATCGAAGATTGTAGGTGTGTTGTATATTCTGAAAATAAGATAAATTATGAATGATTGAATTTGCTCTGTTGAGAGTTGGATTGTTAATCTCGTGTTGTCGGTTTGACCTGAGATTATCCTTGTTTCAATCATGATTCAGAGATTTATTTATATTGCTGGAATTGAAAACACCATGATATCATGAAGTGTGACAGTTGATGGAATCAAAGAATGGGGAAGTGGAAATCGTGTTAAAACCAGTTGCTCAACGTGCAGAGACTTGGTTGATTTTCCATCCACTACTTTGTTAACTCCTTCAACTGATTACATGACTTGCTCACATTCTCATTGTGTGTATGAACACACGTGCCGTAGACCGCCAGACTAAAACCCTAGTTAATATCCCCCCATGTAACACGATTGATGTCTCGTGTGATTGTGGAGTCTGCAAGGCAGACGTGTATTTAGTTAGTCGATTCTTCGACTTCATGGGACAATGAGTCCTTGTATTGTTGAGTCGAACGTGGTTTGGAAATGTTCTGAGACTCATGAATTGAACATGTCTGTTGAGACGGAGATATGATGTGTGAATAAGTTAACGTGAGCAAATATTGCTCATTTGATGAATTGTTGAATATTGATAGTTGAACCAATATTCTTTGATTTGAGCAAGTATTTCTTATCTGAGCAAATATTGCTCGTTTGATGAATTATGGTAGCATGACCAAATAAAATATTAAATCAGAATACTGGCAATTGAACCTAGTATGATAAATAAAATGTTGATCACGGGATCAACGTAAAATCATTTAGCGTTTGAATCTGGAATCATTAACCTTGGACTCAAAACCCTAATTTGATTAATTGATGATTTATTGAGAATTAACCACAGAAAATGAGGGACCGACTACATGGGATTATGGGTCGACCATGTAGTGCCCAGATGCTCACGTGAGCAAATATCAAGATCTCCTGAAGACCAGTTAATTTGTTGATGAAAGGATGATTAAATGCTGGTTTAATCATTTATTAAAATAATCTTTGAACCTTAGGTGTTAAAACCCAATTAATTATGAAGAGATGAGGGACCGACCAAGGGGTCATGAAACCGGCCCTGGGTGTTCACGGGATCAAATGATGATCGTTCCATGAAGTTCCAAGTTGTTTGGAAGAGTTTTGGACCTAATACGTGCAATTGTGCAAATTAGGTCAAATCATGAGAATACATGGGACCGGCTTCTTGCAAGCCAAAGAGCCAACCTTGGTCGGTCAAGGTAACATGCTCACATCACCAAAGTATCCATATCTCAATTCTGAGAATTTTGATATTTTCTGGTGTGCGTTTAAGCAACATTTTGAGAAAATATGAAGAAATCATGGTTTTTGCTGAAACCGTCAAAACCTTCATGAGATGAAGGAAAATAATAGAAAATGAGGGAATCATGAAGTGTGGGACCGGCTATGACCAAGGTATGGCCATCCGGCCAAGGAGCCCGGTCCCACGGTGTTTTTCCTAATTTTTTATAATATATTCATGATTTTAGGGAAATATGATAAAACCAAAGAGTTTGTTGAAACTAAGGAGTTTTGTTGAAATCAAAGAGTTTCCATGAGATGAAGGAAACAAAAATATGAATAATAATAAAATAAGGGCGTGTGGGACCGTCTTGAGCATGGTTGGCCGGCTAGGGCCCGGTCCCGTGAGTTTTCCCTTATTTTATGTATTATTTCATGATTTGAAAGGATTTTCGTAATTTTGAAAGAATTTTCATAATTTGAAGGAAATATCATGAAATCAAGGAATTTCATAAAATCAAGGAAATATAAAAATAATAATAATAAAATAAGGGGTTTGTGGGACCGGCTAGGGCATGACCGGCCAACTTGGGCCCGGTCCCACAAGTTTCCTTAATTTTATGTATTTTTTGTGTATTTTCCCATAATTTGAAGGAATTTCATAATTTGAAGGAAACATCATGAAATCAAGGAATTTCATGGGATTAAGGAAATATAAAAAATATAATAATAATAAAATAGGGCGTGTGGGGCCAGCTAGGGCATGACCGGCCGGCTATAGCCCGGTCCCACGGGTTTCCCTAATTTTATATTATTTTTCATGGGATCAAGGAAATATCATGAGATTAAGGAGTTTTCATGAGATTAGGGAAATAATAATAAAATAATGAGGAACCATGAGGTGTGGGGCCGGCCGTGATCAAGGCATGGCCGGTTGGCCAATAATCACGGCCCCACAATATTTTCCCTAATTTTATATTATTTCCTCAGTGTGAAGGAAACACCATGAAACTGAGGAGTTTCCTCAAAACGAGGGATATTTGTTCAAATGAAAGGATTTTCATGAGATCAAGGAAAATAATAAAATATGATAAAATATAGAATTTGGGGTGGGACTAGTCACGGCATGACTGGCCGGCCGGTGAGCCAGTCCCCTAGTGCCTTGACTATTATTTTATTATTTTCTTTCCTATTTGCATAGGTTCATCGTCTCGTCATATTTTGAAATACTTGTTTGTTCATTCAGGTGTTTGTTAATGCATTATTTGTTGAATACATTTACACCATTTTGGTCGGGGCTTACTCGAAGGTAACTCAGATGTCCGTGTGTTGAATATTTATTACTAACCCATGGAATTCTGCTGGGAAGAACCATAAATTGAAGTAACGAAATATTATGAAAATATTGAATATTTTCAAGGGATTTGAATCTATTGATTTTGAGAATAATTAATTAATGGCTCTATACTAGCACGATCGTCTAGGAGCGTTAATTATTCAGGAATTGAGTGATATGAGCTTGTTGAAGCGTCATATTTCTTTCATATAGTCAGGGAAAACATTGTTACATCCTGAAGACGTTATTGCTCTATACTAGCAGGCAAGTTGTCTAGGAGCCGTCTAATCTTTAGATTCCATATAGAAGTAATTACTGAAATTGCTCAGTACTCGTGAGATATGCCGTTGCCTCAGCTGAGAGACTACATATCTATATATACTCTGAGAGACAGTATTCTCAGTCAGAGATTCTCCTAGCATGATCTTTCATGCTTTCAATAAGAGACATGAGCCTCAATATTCATCTGATTGCTGGATCAGGAATACATATAATTATGGGTTTACGATTTTAGCCTTTGTCGAAAATCCACCATCTACAATCATCAAAACAACAACAAACATTAAAAAAAAAAAACGCAAAACTTCATCGTATTCATCATCATCATCATCGTTCATCTTCTTCATCACTAGCAGAGAAAAAAATAGAGAGAAGATAGAATCTTTCATCATCATCTTCTTCATCACTAGCAGGAAAAATAATGGAAAAAGGAGAGAAACTAGATCTGAAAACAGGAAAGTAAATCTGAAAATAAGATATTTTCTAGGGTTTTTTTTCTATATATGTGGTCCCAAAAGGATACTTATGTCACCACACAATGACAATTACATCATCCATGACGTCATCGTAGGACCAAACCATAATTTCTAGGACCAAACTATAAAATATATTTTGAAAAAGGACCAAACTGACAGTTGACTAGGTCAACTGGACCAAACTCTCTCTAATATATTATTTCTAGGACCTAATGGTATTTCCTACAAAAATAAGACATTAATTCCAAAAAATAAATTTTTTTATCTCCCTATATAAAAACGCTTGAGTGCACATCCAAGCCTCATTCTTTTTTTTTTTTTTAATGTTTTTTGGATGTTGCTTCGCTGCTATTTTGGTCTTTTGATAATGGATGCTTACGATTCAATATCATCGTTTTGTTGGCATTGCTCCTCACCCATGAAGACTGCTCGGGTAATTTTCATTTTTGGTTTGAATTTTTAATTCAGAAATTGGTAGGATTTTACTCTATGGCTGTTAATCTCTTTGAATTTTTCATTAATGATTTGGAATTTATCAACATTTATATCGATGAAATTACTGTATGGTAACATATGGCGCTATTTCGAGTTTATTTTAGTTGTATAGGATTGCAAATATATTTAGATGTTGATTATATGTTGTTTTTTTCTTTTTTGTTGTTGCTTTCTTGCAGGTGGTGGTTTCATTTGACGATCTTTATTTTGGGTTACTTTTATTAATTTGGTGCACACTGAAGTTCCTAAGAAGACGGGTAGGGCTTCATATTTTTTTTTTTTTGATTTTTCATTTTTTAATTACAATATTAGTACATGTGATTATTTTTTTATTCTTATCAAGCATCCTTTTACCGTAGCAGAAAATTCATATTATTGTCTAACCTTTTTTCTCTTTTTCTGTAATACATTGTCACATTGAGTATAGGTTAAGAATGATATCATCACTATCCTAATCCATCTTAAATTTAGATTTGTGTGTAATATATTCTTCCATTTAATTTTAAAGTGTGTTACTTTGGCATCCATAAGGAGTATGCAATCAGATAAATGGTAGTTATCGGCCTTTATGCACTCTTTGTTTTATATATATATATATAAGGATGTTTTTCCTTTTTTCAGGCTTCTAAATAGATACTTAATGTAAAAAAAATGGTGGATATGATTGGATATTTCCATTGATATATGGAATAGATGAACTTGCAGTTTCCGAGTTTCTAGGGCATAGTTGGGACAAGGTATGTTTTAGCGCACTAACAAATGTACTAAAATAAGTTGTAACCTAAATATATAAACTCAAGTTTTTTATTTCTTTTGTTTGTTGTTTGTTCCCGGTGTTACAGAGAAACTGAGAATAGCACTTTTGAAATTACGTGCATTCTACACGGGACCTTATTGGTACTGGCTTAAAGTAGAGGCTTTTTAACTAGCTGACTTTCTGTGGTTTTAAGATATCTAATGATTGTTGTTGTATTTGGTTTTTAGGTTTCAAAGACAGGTCTAATGAGCCGGAGGAAGTTGCTGACACCTCCACCAATCCTAGTTGATATTTAATTGAAAAACCTCCCATGGTGATTGTAGATGAAGAAAAGATTACGGGTAAGTTGAGTGCAAATAAGGAATTTGCCATCCAAGACTTCAAAGCATTTAGACGAATTTATATTATTATTATTTGTCAAAGAATGGTTCAAAACATTTCCCCGCTGTAAATATTATCATAGATTTGGGAAGTTCTATACACGAACCCTCATTCTGACCTACTTTATAATCGTTCACTACATATTAATAAAACTTATGAGAAACAATTAACTCTTTCTTTTACAGGAAGCACTTTATATGTTTTGCACTATTTAGAGTTAACAATCAATATTGTGTATTTTTTAGTGTCTCTAATGTCATATATCAATACGACTATATAGTGGGTGTAGTTTTTTATTTAGTGACAAGAAGTTGGAGCCTGGAAGAGTAGTTGAGTCGGCCGCTTGATTTTTAAAGCAAGTATATGATTTCTGAAGAAAAATATATCAGTGCATCTCCTTGACAAGAAGCACTTCATATGCTTTGTACGACTTAGAGTTAGCAAACTATTTAATATATATTAACATAAAAAAAAAATTAAAAAAAAATATCTAATGTTAGATATTGATATAACTATATAGTCATGTGATTTTTCATTTAACTATAAGGAGTTGGAGTCTGGAGGAGCAGTTCAGTTGGCTGCTTGATTCTTAATGCAAGTATAAGATTTATGAAGAAAGATATATTAGTACTTTTCATTGATTTTATATTCTCCAACGGGAAGCAGTTCATATGCTTTTCACTATGTAGAGTTGGCAATCTATTTTTTTTTTATTAATATTATGTTTCTTAATAGTGTCTTTAATACATTGATACAACCATATAGCGAGTGTGATTTTTGTTTAATTATAGAGAGTTGGAGCCTGGAAGAGCAATTGATTTGGTCGCTTATTGGTTCTTAACACAAGTATATGATTTATGAAGAAAGATATATGGTAGGACTTTAAATAGTACCTACAATTGTACTAACTGCAAGTATACACCGTCGAGTCTGTAAACATGGTAAGTACAAGTTTATCCTCAGGGACAAGGTAGATGTAGAGTTGGTTCTAAAGTTTTACTACAACTGACTTCAAGTAAAGAGTAAACAAAATGGGTTTGTTTGTGTCGATACGACTAAGAGATTGGCAGTGATTAAAGTACTAAAGCAGAATGTAAATCAAGATGCAAAAACAGGTTGTAAACAAGTAGATGAGGGGTACTAGGGTGGTTGAATCCACCTCCTAACCTTTGCTAAATCAGTTTAGTCTCAATATTATTCTTGTCCCTTGTAATGGACACCAGTCAAGATGCAAGTCTGCTGTTTATCCAGGGTAACCTCAAGTGGATGGCCTAATATCAACTAAGGTAACTAACCCCTAGCATAAGTTGTCTTCTTACAGCACAACTTATCACAGATTAGTTTGGTCTCTTAAGCATGAGCTGAAGCACAATATAGAGTTATTCTATCTACCTATGTTGCATAGCATACAAAAGGTGAAAGCAATATACTGCAACACACTGATTAAACCATTCCTAACTCAGTTTAAGCTCAACAAGAATAATGATCAAAACATGAATAACATAGCATCAGATTAAGGGTTTCATCTAAACCCTAGCAAAAGCAATTAGAACATGATGAACAAGATACAAACACAATGATCTTAAACTAGAAAATTGATCCAGCTAACTTCGATGATCTGTTACAGAGAAACAAGCCCCTATTTATATACAAAAGCTCTCAATCCTTTTTCAATTCGACAATTAATAAGAACCCAACTCACCAACAATACTCCATTGACTTTCTTTGCCTTCAATGTCTCTGCAACTTCATTGAATCGATGTTCCCCCAATTGTACAACTAACCCTAACTCTACCTCTCTAAATCTTATCTTCTAGGGTTACTGTTCTTGATAAGAATAGAGATAAGATAGAGAGAGATGGAGAATTAGGAGTTAATGGTGGCGTTAATGATGGTGAAGATGTGCTCAATGTACGGAGGAGAAGGGGTAATGGAGGTGCTGGAGTTGTAAATAAAAGTGAAGGCGAAATGAATGTGGTGATGGTTCTGTTCGACGGGGGAAGAAAAGAATATGAGGCTTGGGTGTTGGGCAAGAGCATCAGATGTTGATGTTTCGAGTGGAGGTACCGTTAGATCAAGCAGATGTAGTAAATCTGGTATCTCGGATCTGGATATGGGTTTGGGTCTTGGGTTCTCCACCAAGTCCATGTCTCGGTTTAGGCTTTGCAAACGGCTTGCGGAGCGAGTGAAAACGGATTGCGGAAGGTGCGCAAGGGGATTGCGTAGGCTTTTTACGCGTTATTCCTTGGCGCTTCACGGCCTTCTCGCGGGAGCCTTGCGTTGTCTCTCTTCCGTAGTCGCTAGCCAATATTCCTCTGCTCTTTTAGCTTCTCAATTCATCCAAGCTTTATTTAGTACCTAAAAATACAAAATTAATTAGTACAAGTATTTATTCTTTAAAAACAATGAAAACACAGAATTTGGGATAGTATATGATTTTAAGGCACAAAAGATGAGTTAAATGCCAATAAAAAGATGTAGAAATATGCACTATTTGGCACTCATCAATATATTGGTGCATTTTCTTGATTACATCATCATCGACGGGAAGCACTTCATATGCTTTGCGCTATTTAGAGTTTGCAATACATTTAACATTGATATCATTTTTTAGTATCTCAAATATATGATTTCTGAAGAAAGATATATCGATTACATGTTCTTCGACGGGAAGCACCTCGTATACTATTCACTATGTAGAATTAGCCATTATTTATTTATTTTTAATTAATATTATGTTTTTTATAGTGTCTCTGATATCATATATTGATACAACCATATAGTGAGCGTGATTTTTCATTTAATCATAACCATATAGTGAGCGTGATCTTTCGTTTAATTATAACCATATAGTGAGCGTGAATTTTTGTTAATTATAGAAGTTGGAGCCTGGAAGAGCAATTGATTTGGTCGCTTATTGATTCTTAACACAAGTATATTTATGAAGAAAGATATATCGGTGAATTTTTTTGATTACATCATCTTCGACGAGAAGCACTTCATATGTTTTGCACTATTTTGCAACATATTTTATATTATCATTTTTTTAATATCTCTTATACCCGCTATTGATTTAACTATATAGTGAGTGTAAATTATTATTTTTTATTTTACTGAGGCGAGTTGGAGTCTGAAATAGCAGTTGAGTTGGCTACTTGATTCTTAACAGAATTATGTGATATGGTACGTAAGGCAGATGGTTGAGTGTATAGAGGGTGAAGTACAAACATGGTTTAGACGAAATGGAAGTCCTTATTAGGATTTTAAGGTAAAATATTATTACAACATTGTTTCCTTACTTATAAGTTGCCAAAGTTGATTAGCCAAGAAATATGTATTCAAAAATCTAGCAAGAATAATGGTAGGTGTAGTGCTACTTTGAGTAGCAAACTTCAAATATAGCCTTACGAATTATTTTTAGAGTACTGATGTTGGCAATGCCATGAAGTTTATTGATTCCAAAGGTTGGTGTAATTTTTCAATTGTATTTTCTTTAAGAGCATTTTTTAATCTCCAAAAGTTTAAACAGTTTGTAATTGGTGAATTTAGTTCCAACATTTAATCTACTAAATGATAATTGGTGTACCGCGTTTGTTAATTGGTACCCCTTCTTAAACAGGTGCGCGGCGAAAACCCGCCTCACAAAATGGGATTAATTCTCATCATACCCGGTACTTAGCACGGGTAAAATACTAAAAAATAAATCTAATTACCCTTTAATACTTATAGGTTTAAACTATTTTACTTTTGAGATTACTTAGATCGATTTATTTTAGTTTATTTGAAGAATTGGTTACTGCTTTATTCGATTGATTGAAATTAGGTTTCAAAATCATGTGAGATTTTTAGAATAGAATAATATTACACATATGATAAATAGAAATTTACAATTGCATAGTTTTAATTCTTAATTTTCAATTTGTTGGATAATAATTCCATGTTAGCCTATTTGAACTCTTATTGGGATCGGGGCGGGGCGAAGCCCCGTTTCAGTGGACATAAGCCAACAATATAAAAAAGTCCAACAGTCCCGGTGTGTAGCACGGGTTTCAAACTAGTAGGTACTAACAAATTAGACAATTGAGAACAAATTAGACACAAAAATGTATTTATCAGTTCCCGTCCATCCGAATATGAATCCATTATCCTCATATCTTCATCGCTGGTATTGTTGGGTTGATTTGCCATATGATTTTCTCTACCGATTTCAGAAGCTAGGGTTTCTTTTCTTAGTTCATCATTTTGAATGTAGAGAGGATTTTTTTAGTTGTGGTCGAGAAGAATGAGATTATCTTCTCTAGCATCCCCTATGTATCTTTTTGTTCTTCTCGGATCGAGCCCATCTAGTTCAGTATCACTCGGCCCATCTAAGTTATCAGGCCTACATTGTTTCTTAGCAATTCCTCCACCTTGTGTGCATTTGCATCATATAAGAGTCTTGAAATTCATCCTCTAGCATTTTAAAGATCCATAGATCAAAAGCAATTTCTTCACATCTTGATTCATCATGATCCAAAACATAGCATTTCGGGCAGATATTCTTAGGTTGCTTCTCAAAAGGGGTATTGAACCCAAACTTTTTGCTTTGCAGCTGTATATAACCAGTTCCCCATTTTCATTTGCTTCCTGATGTCCACTTCAACTTTTGCATTTACTACCCTTCCTCCAACAAAGTAATTTGAGTATGTTTTACTTGGAATTAATTACTCGACCTATATCCAAGTAAATATTTTCAATTATTCTAGCGTCAATATGCGTAATTTTGAGACCCTTGAACAAGAATGAGAACACTTGGTGAGTGAAACTGTATTCATTGAGATCAATTTTTGAATCATAATCTCGCAGGATTACCAAAGCTTTGTTAATTATCCATGGAACGTTTTTGAGGACGTCATCATGGTCTTCTGCAGTCTTGAACTGGAACACAAACAGATTTTTTTTTACCATAGTACGAATACCAACTTCTCTATAGCGTCTCCATATTATGCTTACTTCCTTCTAAACTTTTTAATAGACAACATCATCCTTGTATATAATCTTCCCAATCAGTTGCTCCCTCCACTTCAACTTTTGCATTTACTACCCTTCCTCCAACAAAGTAATTTGAGTATGTTTTACTTGGAATTAATTACTCGACCTATATCCAAGTAAATATTTTCAATTATTCTAGCTATCAGCCATCATTTGTCAATATGCGTAATTTTGAGACCCTTGAACAAGAATGAGAACACTTGGTGAGTGAAACTGTATTCATTGAGATCAATTTTTGAATCATAATCTCGCAGGATTACCAAAGCTTTGTTAATTATCCATGGAACGTTTTTGAGGACGTCATCATGGTCTTCTTCGCGCCAATCATCTTGTGTTTTCCCACACTACACCCTCACTATATTTTGGAACACAAATTGAGAATGTTTATTGATTGATTTTTTTTACCATAGTACAATTCCAAAAAGAATACCAACTTCTCTATAGCGTCTCCATATTATGCTTACTTCCTTCTAAACTTTTTAATAGACAACATCATCCTTGTATATAATCTTCCCAATCAAGCAGTTGCTCCCTTTGTTAAGCTTCATCAAATTCCTCAGCAGATATCAAGCTTCCTCTTGATCTTGAAAACTCTCCTTGTAAGTTTGTTTCTTTCATTCTCCTGATAATGGCAGCGAGTTGGAGTTGGTTGATTTGAGACATTTGAGATGATTTTAGCACAAGAAAAATGCAGCCGCAGTGCTTTGTTTTTGAGAATGGCCAGAGATTTATATGCTTTGAACTAGGTTTAGGGTTTTTTTTTCGAGGAATGAAGTTTCCAAATTTATTATTATATGATTGATTCTGTTTGCTGATTATTAGTAGATCTGTAGGCCGGTAATTTAGGCAGTTTAAATTTGAACTTTTACAAATCCAATAAAAGTGCCTTAAATCTGGTAGGTTTTCCAAAAATACCCTTTAAGGTTCGAACTCTGCAATCGTGATTGTGTGATGGAGATTTTTTTTTTATGATGAACATGGGATTGAGATGGTACGGTATTGTAAATGGTATTATACACCATTGTATTGAGAAAAGTACCACTACATAACCTGAATGGAAGATTGAAATGATGAGGGTACCCAAGTACACCACAATCTTTTCATTTGATCACAACCTATTCAAGACCCACCGTGTATAAACCTCTTTAAGCAACAATCACTAAAGGAATATTTCAACACGGTGTCCACTTGGAACATGGTTAGTATGGACTGGCCTAACAATGTGATAAATCAAAGCCAATTGGCGAATTACAATACACCTTGTGTGATCGTCTATGGATACAAGATCGAGACAATACAACAACAAGATGTTCACTTGATAATAGTTACGGTAGAAGACTGAAACACTATAGGATCAATATCAAGTGTCTAGTTAACATACACGTGCAAATACTTTAATCATAATTTAAAGACAATTATAGTGCGAAAATAAAGTAAAGCACACACCATAATTTTGTTAACAAGGGAAACTACAATCTTGTAGAAAACCCCGGGACCTAGTCCAGTTTTTGAATACTCAATGAATTAAGACGCTACAAAAAGTAAACCAGCAACTTCATGTAGACGAGACCAAGCAATCTAAAATCCTAGTTACTCAGATTTAGCGGTATTCTTGTTTTAATAACACCTAGCAGAACTGAAGTTCTCAATAGACGTTAGAATACTAGATATCCTAGTAGAACAGACGTTCTCTTTAGGACTAGATCTAGTAGATTTGATAAAAACACAGTTACGGATTTTCCGTTTTTAAGGTATGTTACCAAATCCGAAGTTCCTAGGTTACAAGATCTAACAAGACAATGACTAACGAAATAATCAATCTTGATTACAAGGTTTATGATAAAATCAAAAAAAACTTGTAGATCTCAAAAGGCTTATGTTTATCGAAATAAATAACCTTTTAATCGTGGAAATCAAGTAACAAAAAGTCATACCAAGGTCAAAACACAAGAACAAAGTCTCCAAATCTTCAAAGTTTTCAATCTTCGATTTAATCTTCACAGTAACAACCTGCAAAAAAAACTTGATTCCTTTATTGATCTGTCACACAGAACGGAGTCTATTAAAAATTGTAAATCAATAAATCTATCTTACAAATCCATAATTACTTAGATGTGTAGATAGAAACGTTAAATCTTTGATCTAGTTTGAGTGTACTTATATCTGAAGAGAAGGAATTTAGAATAAACAAACTAGGTGCAATCAAAGATTCAAAAACCGTTAGTCAATCAAATTAATAATTGAAAACTAAAATAACAATACAATTATATAGTTTCTCACCAACGGTACTCGTAGGGCTTCTTGATCCCACATAAGTCTTCAAAAGAGTCGACGTAAGAGATTTCGCCTAATTAGGGTACTTTCCTCTCCGGATAGTCGGATCCACCAGAAACAAAACGAATGAAGTTTGCCTTGCTTTGCAAGAAATGCAAACTTAACTATTTATAGACCAGGGTAGTTTGGATACCAAGTAATTACCAAATTCCGAAAATTTTCAAAGATATGTAATAAATACGTATTTTCGGTTTTGTTAATTTTACAACTAATATCCAACTAATATACCTTGCATATCAAGGAAAATATTTGAACAATAAATATATAAGATGTTCAAATACCTAATGTAAGACATTCTTGAACTTTCCACATTAACCAAATAGGCAAACCAAAACGTTATTTTAGGTTAAATTTTTATGTTAAGAACATAAAACGGGATCGGTTCTAGTAGAGGCTCTTGGGACCGGTTCTACCATATATAACTCCTATCATAGGCTAGGATCGGTTTGGTTTTACCATGACCCCCAATATAGGTAGGGATCGGTTCTACCTTGACTCCCAATATAGGTAGGGATCGGTTCTACCAAGACTCCCAACAATAGCTAGGATCGGTTCTACCAGGTAGGGATCTGTTCTACCATAAATCTCAACATAAGTTAAGATCGGTTCTACCATGTATCCTAAAATAGGTAAGGATCGGTTCTAACATAACTCTCAACATAATTCAAGATCGATTCTACCAAAGTTCCCACCTTAGTTCGAATTGGTCATCCAATAGATCTTCATAGAAAACCGGACAAAACACCTATTGATTTCCTTTAGATTACGAAACAAGTTTCATATATGTACTTTCTTTAAACATATGTAATCAAACATAGTTTCCTAGGATGAAATCACACATATATCCAATACACAATCAAGCAACGAGTTACATAGATTATGTTGATCTTGCATTTACGAAGTTCAAAAGCTAAACGTTATACTTTGTAATCAAATATTCTTCCTCAACACTTTGATCATAATAAAATGACCAAGTCTTATACTAGATTATTAAATATAACATTGCATGTTATGTTTTCAATCTTAAACGACTCGAAAGCAATGATAGGAATGGAAACAAGTCAAGTCAGTATCACTAACCTCAAGTGGAAGGATGATGTCTTAATTGTAGTCGATATGTCTTCACGATCTTCAGGTCTTCAAGGTAATACTTGTATGTCTCAACATTCCTAAAATTTCTAGTCTAACCTAAACGGAGTTGACTTTAGTATATTTAATCAAGCGACTCTAATTGAGTTTTGATATTAAAATATGACAACCAAACTTGACATACCAACGCTTGGTGGGTTTAACCGAGCAGTGCTCTAACAAAGATTGAACACCACTGTTGAGATTGAGAATATGAACTTCTTGCACCACTGCTCCCAAACCACCACTGGATATCTACTGTTAACACAAAAGAACACCACAAATCAAACGACTAGTGATTCATAATAAAGATGAAACTTGTAAACATAAAATATTAAAACTATTTTTGTTGATAAAAAATTTAATGGATTCAAGGAAAGATTAATTTAACTCAAAAGACATTAAAAATAGTCCATATTAGATTTGAAGAAAGATCAAAGATTTTTGTTCAAGAAATCAAAGATTTTGTTCGCAAGAGAAAACGAGAGATTTCCCAAAGGGTTGAGTTGGTATTCTATTCACTGGTAAACTTTTACTCGTATATGATCCTTGATTGCTGGCAACCTTAAGTTTCCACATCTCTAAGCAATTTGGTCCCCCCACCACCACCAACACAGTAACAGATGACCTATATCATTAAGCAATTTTGTATGAGCCTCCGACAAAGGAATAATTACGTCTACTGCTTGCAAATAAACCGACCTAAAAAAATTGTTATCCGGACATTCTTTATAATGTTGAAATGCGTTTGAGTATGTTACACCATTTATAACAACAGTTTGGTCATACCAAGGCCCCTCCTTTTGAATAGGCAAATGATCTTTATTATGATTCGAAGATGGAATAACTTGATCACTATTACATTTACTTTCCAAAGGTTGCTCATCTTCAAAATATCCGTTGTCGCCCTTAGGAATTTCAATTTTTTTTGGTTTTGAGGCCAAACTTCTTCCTCATATAATTATTCTTACCGAGTTAAGCAATTTGTATTTTTAATTTCTCCATATTCCTTTGAATTTTTTGGTGTGATTCTTCCCAATCATGATGTTGATATTCGACCATCATTTGGATCAGTTTGTTGATATGAGTGACCTTGTGCACCGTACATGTTATTTCCGTAAGGAAACATTACGACTCACAAGAAGAAAAAAAAGAAAAAAAATATAAAAACAAAATAATAGTGACACTTACAACCTGTTTACAAAATTTACATCCCGCTTTTAACGAGAGTTGAACACTCGTTATGTAGGTGTATTAAAATGCTTTTCATTGGTATAAAGTTTACGAATATTTGTGGTATAGTTTGAGAGATAAATCATTTCTACATTTTATATAATTATTATCCATAAGGGTATAATCGTTAAAAAAAATACTTAAAAAATACTCCTCCCTCCTCGTTGCCTTAAATTGTGCAAACTTGAACTAGGTAACCTATTTTAGGGTGGAGGGAGTAAAAGTATTCTGCCACTGATCTGATCCAATATACTTTGGATGTTTAATGACCACATTGAAATTATACAAAATTTCCTCTGTTGTGGTTTAAAGTTCTATCGAGCTCGAATTCTAGATTTTTTGGTCCCACTAGAGAAGATTTAGACCAATAGAAATCATGCATTTTGAAAAAAAAATCGGTATTTTTGATCGCACATAAATTTCGCGCGAGTGGTGTGTACGTCCCACCAACATATAAAATCCTAAATCTGAACTCTATTTGCAGCTTTCCCTGTCTTTCCTTGTCTATTCTTTTCTTTCTCATGAAAGCCTATCGAAAAAATACCTTCTTCTTCCAATAGGAATTGTAGTTGCAGGATTTCCCACACTACACCCCTCACTATATCTTGATAATAATTTCTAGATCTAAACTTATTAATCACCTAAATCTCAAAATATAAGTGCTAGAAATTTAAATAGACACATAAGATTTTTTACGTGGTTCGATCAATGTGATCTACATCCACGATTCTTCACTATGATTGTTGAGGTTACATTAATATTACATTGGAAATCTCCATTAATGGATATTTTCTAGAGCTCTAGATCTAATTATTTGGGGAAGAAGATGATAAAGAAAAAATAATATCTCTCTCTCTAAAAATATCTCTCTCCAAAATATCTCTCTCTCTCCTACCAAAATTATCCTCGCCCTTCTCTCTCCTGCTCTCCTCTTTATATAGTATTTACATAGTGGATGACAGCTCATGTACAACTAATATTTCCCTTAATTTCGGATTTACCTTGCGACATTCTCGCGAGAGTATAAATGTTAAATCGCAGACATTATAGTTTTACAAAGAAAATACCCTATATGTATCAAAGTTTGTTAACCAAACATGTATTCAAATTAAAAAGTAAGATCTTCGCAATTTCTTCATGTTTACGTTATCGTCATTTGTTATGTTATTTCGAAATCACTTTGCTCGTAGAATATTTGGACGGTCATGTATAAAGTTTAGATTTCGCGACGTTGTTGATGAAGATTCCGCAAGTGTGTTGTTGTTGCGATATTTGGATCCTACATCTTGCCTCTTTTTCTTGAATATTGCTTGAAGAGCGATCTTTAAGAAAAAAATCTGTTATAATTTTTTTGTTGTAGTAGTCTTTGATCTTTATTGATGAAGGAACTAGCGAAAGAATACATTATAGTTTTCGTAAGATCTTGGACTTGAAAAGTACGTACTTGCCTCTATTCTTTTGCGAAGTTAGTATTTGCCTCTATTCTTTTGCCAGCTTTGCGAAATAAATAAGAAGTATCAAATCTCGAAGTATGCGAAGTATGAAGTATCCTTGAAGAAGTATGAGAAGTACTTAATCCTCTAAATATAAGAAATATTGCGAATCCATTATGCGAAACTCTCGCTCCATGTTCTTTGCCTCATGCTATGCTCTATTCTTTCGCGAAGTTCCAAAACTTTGCAAAGTGGATAAGAAGTATTAATCCTTGAAGTATAAGAAGTATTGCCTCTGTTCATGCGAAGTTATTATTCCATTTTTGGCGAGGATTCTTGTTGTTCATTGGTGAATATCTTCTTTGGACGTGATTCTTGCCGAGAAGATAAAGAACATAAAATGTTTTCTTGGTTATCCATAGTTGCCTCTGTTCTTTATCTATGAGGGTATAATCATTGAAAAAATGTTGAATGAGCGAGTTATTTCTTCATTCTCATCTTGCCTCTGTCTCATGCTTTGTTCTCATGCGATAGTATAATCTCTTCAAGTTGCTTATAATTGTGAAAAATAATTTGGCAAAATAACCACATTCTCAAGAAATTCTGAATAATTCTGCGAATTTTTGTAAAATACTTGTGCAAATATAATGCTTATGTAATGATTACGTTATGAAATGTGTATGCGATGTTTATGCCATGAAATGCTTATGCAATGCTTTCATGATGCGAGTATAATGCTTGTATGATGAGAATGCTTATCTACCGCAATGGATAGCTAATGTTTGTGTTATTTAGCTCATTTTGCCGCTCTAAAATTGATGTAGCTTTAAATCGCTTTCATTCTTCATTTCTCTGATTTTGTCTCTAGTATATGCATTCCTCTTTGCGTATTTGTTGTTCCTCGCGAATTCTTTTGCTTGTGCTTCATTTTTCTTATTCCTGCACTATTAGTATCGCATAATAATATGATCATAATATCAAGTATGTGGCATTTGCATTGCCTCAGTCTCATTATTATATACGTGTTCGCAAGTTTATCATTTAATCATTTTATCAAGCTCGCAAGCTTATCATGTAATCTTTTTTGCAATGAAAGATCTCTGTTACCTACATTCAAAATGCTTATGTTGAAGTCTGTCATTGCGACAAGATCGCGGGACGTCTTTACATTTTCATGTAATGACCCATTGGTCTTGCCTTATCAATTTTCTCGTGTGGTCTTATTTCGCCTTCCTAGTTAAAGGTCTTATTATGCCACCCCTCATTATTGCGACAATATGACAGGCCTAAATATTCTCGCGAACATAAAGCCCCATGACATTGCCGTCTTGCGACAAAATCGCAGGACGTCGTTACACTTTCATGTAAAGACCCATTGATCTTGTCTTATCATTTCTTTAGTATTTTTACCTCTGCAGGATGTTTTTCTTGCGACAATATGACGGGTTTAGAAATTCTCGCGAATTTGAAGTCCCATGATATTGCCGTCTTGCGACGAAATCGCAGGACGTCCTTACACTTGCATGTAAAGACCCATTGATCTCGTCTTACCCTCGCGTTAGTATTATTGCCTCTTCAGGATCATCGCACAAATATGACAAGCCTAAATTTTCTTGCGAAAATAGAGCCTCATGACATTTGCGTCTGTTTTGACACTCTCCCTAATGGAGGGTGTCGCCCTTATCATCTCCCTGGTTGCCCCTTCAAGGAGGCGTACATCGGCCATACAAGACTAGCTCCTCCCATCCGGTCTTAACAGCAAGCAGTTGTTGTTTCATGACCTCTCATCCCTTATACCTATATGGCTTATGGTTACGAGACCGCACCCTAAGTGGAGTTTTCTTCGGGCCGAGTGCAGCATGTGCCAAGACTTGTCAAGAGTGGTAAGGAAGTTCCATGCTCCCCGCACTCTTGACTCAACCGTGTACCTCGGCGCCTTGGTCATACGCTGACTCCTTGGAAGAGACCCTCGGTCTTCCAACCAGGGTATAACCTTATATATATAGTTGGAAATCCAAAGTATCTCTCCCGGATGGATGTTATTATCCCCAATCTCCATGACTCAGGTTCCAGGAGCGGTGTAACCTTTTCCCTGAGCAGGTTAAGAGATACCCCCTTATATGACGCACTTTAGGTCTTACATTTGCCTCTTACAAAATATCATTCGCGAACTAGGGTGTACGCCATAAAGGTTCGTCCCATTCACTCACTCATTCATTTTTGTCAATTCATTCAATCATTCATTCTCACAATATCATATCATTTGAAGTAAAGTAAATATTCAAGAGAAATATATAAATTAATCTGCGAGATTTTTCTCGAATCTTTGAAATCTTTAAGATCTTTGTAATTTAGAAATCTTTGTAACTCTTAATAATTTTGAAATCTTTGAAATCTTTGAGATCTTGAAATCTTTGTAATTTTTTTTTTTTTTTTTTTTTTTATCAAATCAAAAATCTTTTATTTTCTGTAGAAGTAAAATGTTCAAAGAAAGTGGTACTTAGCTTTTGTGGTTTGCTGTTGTTGTTGTCTCTTGCGAAGTATATGATTTGCTTGCGAAGCTAGCATCCTTGAAATGTATAAATGTCGCACAAAATATAATTATCTCGCAGCAAAAAGAAGTGTGAGAAATGAGATTTGAACCCTTGACCTGCCTCTTGCATATTCTCGCATCATACCAACTGTTCTAACCTTCTCTTGCGAAATTAATTTGCGAGATAATCATCAACTTTCTTCTTTGCGAGATAAGCAAAGTCTGTGTGAAATTTCGCATAACAAAAATAAATGTGCGAGAGCAAGAATTGATCTGCGACCTTCTCGCTTGCATTCATGCTTCCCGACCAACCTGTGCTAGCCCCGCCTCTGCGAAGTGTGTCTGCGAAATAACCACCTACTTTCTTCTTGCGAAATATCCTTACGAAATTATCAAAGACGTGCGAAGTAAACATTTGCGTGAAGCAAACGAACATCTGCGAAGTGTTCGTGCTGCGAACGTTCGCAAGGTAAACATTTGCGAAGTGCAAAAACTCTTTGCGAATGGGGAGATTCGAACCCTAGACATCAAACTCCTTCCCTTTACTGCTGACCATCTGGGCTAGCTTCAGCTTGCGAAAGAAACACATATTGCCACTCTATTATTCTTCCTTTCTTTTCAGTAGTTCCAAAAAGTGTGAAAAATATTAAGCTTTGCGAGAATTGATCATGCGAACTATAACCCATACTCCTAATCCCTGACCATCTGCACTACTTGTTGTTTGCGAAAGAAACACATAATTTCATAACCTTATTCCATTTCTTCTCATTTGAAAGTTCAAAAATATGCGAAAATTCGCGAGAGGTGGGAATTGAACCCTGCGACCTCAAGCTCATTGTCTTTACCTCTGACCAACTTTGCTGGCTTCTGTTTGCGAACTATCTCTGCGAAATAATAACTTACTTTCTTCTGTGTGAAATACCCTTGCGAAATATCCATGCGAAAAATACACGTTCATTGAGATTTGAACTCGCAACCATGAACTCATTAACCTCGCAGTGACCAATGTCTTTGCCTCTTGTTTGCAAAAGAATGAAACAACCTTGCGAGATTATCCATTTTTTCCCCTCTTTGCGAAGCAAAAAATTCTTTGCGAGGAGGGAGATTTGAACCCGCGACCTTAAGCTCCTCATGTTCGCTCGTGACCAATTGTGCTATCCCTCTTGTGCGAACGGATCGCAGAATGCTAATACATGATTTACATTCACCCTTTGATACTCAAGGAAAAAGTTGTCAAAAATTCTATGCGAAGGGGAAGACTCGAACCCGCGACCTTATGTTTATACTCTTCGCCAGTTACCAATTGTGCTAGCTATTGTTTGTGAAAGAAACACACAATACTATAACTTTATTCACTTCTTCGCTCTCGGAAGTTCAAAAATATGTAAAAGGTGGGATTCGAACTCGCAACCCCAAGCTTGTTCTCTTCGCAAACGACCATCTGGGCTACTTGTTGCTTGCGAAGGAAACACACAATGCTATAGCTTTATTCCATTTTTTCCCTCTTAAAAGTTCAAAAATATTTGAAAAATATGACTGTGGCGAGATTTGATCTTGCGACATCAAGCTTCTTCGCTCCCACTCAAACCATCTCGTGCGAGCTTCTTTTTGTGATAAAATTCACGGCGTTTTGTTCTTATCCTTTTCTTCGTTCTTCCTTTATTTCCTTCAACAATTTTCCTTTTGATTTTTCTCCTGAACACGAAATTCTTTCATTCAAACTTTAATTTTCTTCCTTGAATTTCACCACGGCAACTAATTTTTTCTCTTCTTCTTTTCATGTCTTTAAATTGCTGATGATGTTTACTCCCTGAAAGTGTGATTTCTTCCATAAAACTTCCATTTTTGAACCTAAATTTTATAGATCTAAATAAAAAGTATGAACAGTAACTAATTTTCATGGAAATTTCTTGATCCAACAAGTTACAGGAAGGACAAAATCCATTATTCTCTCCCTGTTTCTAGCGCATATGTAGTTGCAGGATTTCCCACACTACACCCCTCACTATATCTTGATAATAATTTCTAGATCTAAACTTATTAATCACCTAAATCTCAAAATATAAGTGCTAGAAATTTAAATAGACACATAAGATTTTTTACGTGGTTCGATCAATGTGATCAACATCCACGATTCTTCACTATGATTGTTGAGGTTACATTAATATTACATTGGAAATCTCCATTAATGGATATTTTCTAAAGCTCTAGATCTAATTATTTGGGGAAGAAGATGATAAAGAAAAATAATATCTCTCTCTCTAAAAATATCTCTCTCCAAAATATCTCTCTCTCCTACCAAAATTATCTTCTCCCTTCTCTCTCCCCGCTCTCCTCTTTATATAGTATTTACATAGTGGATGACAGCTCATGTACAACTAATATTTCCCTTAATTTCGGATTTACCTTGCGACATTCTCGCAAGAGTATAAATGTTAAATCTCGCAGACATTATAGTTTTCGTAAGATCTTCGCACTTTCTTCATGTTTACGTTATCGTCATTTGTTATGTTATTTCTGAAATCACTTTGCGACGGCTTCGCGACGTTGTTGATGAAGATTCCGCAAGTGTGTTGTTGTTGCGATATTTGGATCCTACAGGAATCGTGAGTTACAGAGTTTTGACACTTTTTTTGTTGAATTCGTTGCACATGGAAGGTCAGTAAGTGATAATACGCAACATATATGTATCAATCTTTTTTCCTAACCCTAATTTATTTTTCGTGCCTCTTCTCCCTCGTTGTTACTTTTCTCTCACAAGTTTTCTTCTTCAATATTAGTATTTTGATTATTGTTTTTTTTTTTTCATTATTTATATTGTAGGTGGTAGTACATGGAAAAAGAAGTTTGATTATTTTTTCCATTGTTAATTTCAGTCATCACCATACAATTCATGTTTTGATAAGCTGATGATTTTTTTTTATTCCACTCAATTTGTTTGTTGCATTTGTCAACTTTATGGGTTTTGAGTTTAGACTTTTTTTATCATGCATTTGTAGCTTGCCAGTTGTCCCATGATCTGAGCAAAACCCTTTTTTTCTTTGTATATTCAATGAATTTTAGCTCGATTCAGACTATTGATGCATTTGTCTTCTTTGTATATTCAATGAATTAGAACAATGTAATTTTGGGTCTCTATAACTGATGCGTGTCGTAAGTGCAACAAATTACTCAAGATATTTCTCACTAATTAACTAGTAATATAGCGGCAGTAAGGATCATTGCCACAGAGAGTTGTGTAATTGATAAATATTTGGATCAACAAAATAAACTAAATAACTAAAGGGGGATTGGATTGATTAATTAAAACACAATTGAAAACAATAAGAAGAAAAGATGATTAAGAATTCCTTCGCCATTTACCAAGCGTTAACAGAGTTAGTATACTTATTTATCTTTCATGAGAACCATTCATCACCAACCGTAGAATAACAACTAGATCAGTGTCATCCCCCAAACTCTTTATATCACTGGATACAGAAGTTCTCAACTAGCAGATTCTATTCGTCTGAACTACCAAGTAGTAGATCACTCAAGGTATAACTCAATTGAACGCTTTAAGCTTTGTGAACATAATACATGGTAACTTCAAAAGGTTCCTCTCGGTGAACTTGCACAATGCTAGAGTCAAATACATCAAGTGGTGGATACTTAGAAGCAAAATAATCTGTTAAAACCTTGGAAGCACACAACTCCAATCCTAAGTGAGGTATTTTCCTAAAAGCTGGGTTAAAAACTCTTTGAGAAGCTATTTCGATTAAAAGAAAGGATCAATAGATATATAAAATTATGCAAAGGATTAGATAAACCTTGTACGAGATCCTCATTGTTCTTAATTAACTTCAATGAATTATTTACCTCATGTGTATGGTGGCCCTCTATCAAACTTTTAGAAATCCATTCTTTATCAGTTTCCGCTTCAATTAAACTCCCAGCATGGTTATAATCCTTGGCAAGCTCAATTGGGTTTCCACAAAATCAATCCATGTAGTTCATTCTCAATCACTACCTTATCAGCAACCGCGTCATCGGATTCAGAATCTTCTCTCAGAAAGTCTAGTTCATTGGTGCACATGAAGTTTTGTATGAGCCTCCGACAAATGAATAATTACGTCTACTGCTTGCAAATAAACCGACCTAAAAAAATTGTTATCCGGACATTCTTTATAACGTTGAAATGCGTTTGAGTATGTTACACCGTTTATAACAACAGTTTGGTCATACCAAGGCCCCTCCTTTTGAATAGGCAAGTGATCTTTATTATGATTCGAAGATGGAATAACTTGATCAGTATTACATTTACTTTCCAAAGGTTGCTCATCTTCAAAATATCCGTTGTCGCCCTTAGGAATTTCAATTTTTTTTTGGTTTTGAGGCCAAACTTCTTCCTCATATAATTATTCTTACCGAGTTGAGCAATTTGTATTTTTAATTTCTCCATATTCCTTTGAATTTTTTGGTGTGATTCTTCCCGATCATGATGTTGATGTTCGACCATCATTTGGATCAGTTTGTTGATATGAGTGATCTTGTGCACCGTACATGTTATTTCCGTAAGGAAACATTACGACTCACAAGAAAAAAAATATAAACAAAAATCTAAAAACAAAATAATAGTGACACTTACAACCTGTTTACAAAATTTACATCCCGCTTTTAACTAGTTGTCAACACCACAAAAACCTAAAACCTGAAAACAAGAAAAGGAAAACGTAAAAATATCCCAAACTACGAAAACAAGCTAAAAAAACTAACAAATCAATTAGCAACTGCTCCCCGGAAGTCGCGCCAAATTTGATGCGTGTCGTAAGTGCAACTAATTACTCAAGATACATTATTTCCTACCAATTAACCAGTAATATAGCGGTAGTAAGGATGGTTCCCACAAAGAGCCGTGTAATTGATAGATTATTTGAATCAACAAAATTAAGTAAATAACTAAAGGGGGTTTGGATTGATTAACTAAAACACAAAACAATAAGAATAAAAGATGATCAAGAATTCCTTTGCCGTTACCAAGCGTTAACCGAGTTAGTATACTTATCTATCTTTCGTGAGAAACATTCATCACCAACCATAGAATAATAATTAGATCACTTTTATCCCCAAAACTCCTTCTATCACCGGATACGAAAATTCTCGACTACCGAGTTCTATTCGTCTGAACCACCAAATTGTAGATCACTAATCACTAAAGGCGTAACCAATTCTATCACCTAGAATTTCTTTTGCCAGGTGCCGTTATAATATGTTCAAGTTCCCTACGAGCACCAATTCCTTTCTCAGGTATAAAGATTCCAAACCCGAGAGACACGTCACGAAGAGAAAAAAAGAAAACTAAAAAACTAAAATAATGAATCAACGACACGTCAGGAAGAATCATCCAAAAAATAATAAAACAGAAAAGAAGAACCATACGATTGGTTTATGTGAAGAAGAAGAAGAGGGGAGGGGTGCGCAATGTACACATACTGAAACAACAACAGGCGTAGGATAAGAAAAACACAAAACACTCTCTTTCTCTGCGACTCTTCTTCTTCTCCATTGCACCTTTCCTCTTCCGTTTCTCTTCACAGAGATACAAACACATTCATTTACCTCTGTGTGTGTTTTTTTTAATTGGTGGTGAAGAATTTAAAGATCTATTTCTTATAATTTGATTCTTCTTGGGGTTATTCTCGTCTCTATCTTGTAAGTTTTTCTATTTCTCTCTCTGCTTCTCTTGATTGATGCTTGGGTTTTTGTTTTTCCCATCTTTAGATCTTTAATATCTAGCTAAAATTGATTTTTATTTTGGGGGTTTTAATCATTTTTTTGTTGAGAATTGATGATTATTTCACATGCATTTAGTGTTTAGAGAAAAGGGTTTTCTGGTTAATCAATTTTATTCTCTTTTATTTGCCAAAGTTTGGATTTTTTTCTTTTTTTCTTTTTGTGTGTGTTGAGTACATACATGAGTGATGTGGGGGAATACAAAATTATATTTGTTAAGAGAATGACTGAAGGAGAAATTACTAGATTAGATTAAAAAAAAGGATGTAAGGTACATAGGTCTGTTAATCATTTGTTAGTTATATTTCGATTTCGCTTTATCAGATGTGGTTAACATTCTATTCTTTGCTGAATTTATCATGGGAGTTATCGATTTTTGTGGTGAGTGTTCTTGTTATGTTAGGACAATGTCTGCATTATCTACTGGGAGTGCTTGTTAGGTTGAGATTTGTTATTTTCGTTTGCGGCCAACAGCAGCTGCTTTCGATTAAGTTTTTAGAATGTAAAACAATTTTGATCACTTCTTTCTACATGTGGCTTTTCGATTAAGTTTTTAGAATGTAAAACATTTTGATCACTTCTTTCTACATGTGGCAAATGGTTTAATGCAAAAGCTAGTCGCCTTTTAAAGCATGCTTTTGTGGGTTAAATTAGCTTCCTGTTTGAACCAACCATGTAATGCTTGTGGATATGATCTAAGTGTAACTATGAGAGAGTGGTATGGAGAGAACTGCTGTTTTCTTTATTGGAGAATTGGGCTTACATATGTAAGTAACTATTTGGTGGAGTTTATGACTAAATAAGTGATCAGCTTAAAAGGAATAGTTTGGCAAAAACTTGCTGTGGGAGGTATTAATTAATATTGTCATGTGTTGTCTCCATGTAATATGTTAGTAAAAGTGAGGTTCTACTTCCTACACGTTATATTCTTGCTTTATTGGCCATCAATTGTGTGCGAAACCTGAGTCACGAACAGCTGCTCGACCGATTTTTCGAAAGCTTCCTTAACTATCAACATATGGTTGGCATGCATGTGCTCTCTGTTCGCTTTCCATTTACAGTGGATCAAATCATTATCGCATTATGACCACCCTTTCTTATGAATACATCTTTTGTTCATCATTCTTATTCTGCATCTCACTCATGTATGTTTATTATATTCGATACAGGAAAATGGATGGACCAGGTGGCAAAGGTGGCACAGCGGATTCATTTTTATCGAATTATAAACTTGGAAAGACGCTTGGCATTGGTTCCTTTGGGAAAGTGAAAATTGCAGAGCATGCACTAACAGGTCATAAGGTTGCGATCAAAATCCTGAACCGCCGTAAGATAAAGAACATGGATATGGAAGAAAAAGGTGCTGTCATCAATCTTATCACTTCTTTCATGTGTTTGTTCACTTTGGAAAGCCACATCTCAGATATCCCGTTTCTGTTTTTGAACTATTGTTGTCTTCATCTTTCTAATCATTTGTAGTTCAGCTATCCAAACATATGGCTTATTTGATTTGCGCAAAACAAAGGAGCCATGTGGTTGATTCTCATCGACTGATGTGTTTCATTTCATGCAGTGAGGCGAGAAATCAAAATCTTGAGATTGTTCATGCACCCTCATATCATACGACTTTATGAAGTTATAGAAACACAAACCGATATTTATGTCGTGATGGAGTATGTGAAGTCTGGAGAGCTTTTCGATTATATTGTAGAGAAGGGTAGGTTGCAGGAAGATGAAGCTCGCAATTTTTTCCAGCAGGTATTTATGTTTCTTATTTTTAGTTTTCTATGGGTGCTTATATTATTGACTGTTGAGTAATGAAGTTGCTTTCTTATATCATCTTTTGTCTGTAAACAGATTATTTCCGGTGTCGAATATTGCCATAGAAACATGGTGGTTCATCGGGATCTTAAGCCTGAAAATTTGCTTTTGGATTCGAAAGGTAACGTCAAGATTGCTGATTTCGGATTGAGCAATATTATGCGGGATGGTCATTTTCTGAAGACAAGCTGTGGAAGCCCAAATTATGCTGCTCCTGAGGTATTGCGTTAAACCTAGAAATCGTGTATGGTGTACTTAGGCTGGGACTCTGGTAGCTTTGGTTTAAGCTTCAAATTGTGATCCGTCAAATTTTGTAGGTAATTTCTGGAAGACTGTATGCTGGGCCCGAGGTAGACATTTGGAGCTGTGGTGTTATCTTGTATGCGCTTCTTTGTGGTACCCTACCTTTTGACGATGAAAACATTCCTAACCTATTCAAGAAAATTAAGGTAGTTTTTACTTTCTGTTTGCTTTCTTTTGGGTCAATTTGGTTCGATGTGAGTGTATATATAGTACGGAAGCATCATATAGTAACAAAGATTAAAATCAATTTTTGCTGTTGTTGTTGTTCTGATGATCTGTCTTTCCATCCCACTGGATTTAGTTACACATTGTCCTCAAAGAGGTTTGAATAGTTGATATCAAAATACTCTACAGGGGGGAATCTATACTCTACCGAGCCATTTATCACCTGGAGCAAGGGATTTGATCCCAAGGATGCTTGTCGTTGACCCTATGAAACGGATGACCATTCCGGAGATCCGTCAGCATGCGTGGTTTCAAGCTCATCTTCCACGTTATTTGGCTGTTCCCCCACCTGATACGATGCAGCAGGCCAAAAAGGTATAACATTAACAACTAGAAAAGTTTGCTGGATCCTAGGATGATTTATTTTTTTTACTACTTTTCCCTTTTTTGACTCGTAGAGGCATTTCTAGTGATGTCCATTTTCCTTTTATATGTCAATATTTGCTTACAATGATTCATAGCACAAATCAAGCAATATATTTCATCCTCTCTCTCCATCGCAGATTGATGAGGACATTCTTCAAGAAGTACTTAAGATGGGATTTGACAGAAATCAATTGGTTGAATCTCTTCGCAACAGAGTACAGAATGAGGTATCAAGTTCCTGAAATGTTGATGGCTATTGTTAATTCCTTAATGTATTTATTATTGGCTTAACTTGTTAATCACTACAGGGGACTGTTGCATACTATTTGTTATTGGACAACCGGTTCCGCACTACCAGTGGCTATCTTGGAGCTGAGTTTCAGGAATCTATGGTGGGTTCATCTGTCTAAGTTATAAAATGTTGCTTGTTCTGTCTTTGCTTTTCATTTCTGAATGTGCCTTCTTCTATGCCATTGATTATTGTTGTGCCCCGTGAGGAATATTATTACGCACTTTCAATCTGGTCCTCAGTATCATTAATGAATGCTAATGCATTTTGATTGAATTAAAAATCTTTAAAACCCGATGTTGGTTTCCTAGAACCCTATGTTCTGCTTCTGTTGTGGAGCCTTCAATTATTGGGTTAAGTTTCCTGCACATTTATCGCGCATATTATGCTATCAGATATATGTTTCAGATTCTCTATATTATTCCGATAGAGCTTTCTTGATTGAAAAATCTTTTAATTTATTTTCTTATGGGTATCTCTCCAGGACTCTGGTTTCACACGTACTCATGCAGCTGATGCTGCTAGTTCACCCATTGCACAACGAAGTCCAGGGTATTTGGAGCAGCAAGGAATTGGGTTAAGAACTCAGTTTCCAGTTGAGAGGAAATGGGCTCTTGGACTTCAGGTTCACTTTTTATCTTTCTTATCAAGTTCGATTTTCATTCTTAATTTTCTTGCAGCAATTTCAGCTAATTCATCATTGATTGGAAGAAAAGAGAAAAGAACTCACTATTGATAGCATTATTTGGTTAATTTGGCAGTCTCGAGCCCATCCTCGTGAAATAATGACAGAAGTTCTCAAAGCTCTACAACAACTCAATGTGGGCTGGAAAAAGATTGGGCACTATAACATGAAGTGCAGGTGGTCCCCTGGACATCACGGAGGCATGGTAGACAATTTGATTCATGTTGATCATTACTTTGGGGATGAATCTGCCATTGTTGAGAGTGATGGCATTAGCTCACAAAATGTCGTCAAGTTTGAAGTGCAGGTACTATAGTCTTCTTGCTTGTTTTCCTTCAAGCCGCTGTCATAGAATTTTGCTTCTACATCATGGTTTGACCAAATGCTTCTCAAATGTGACTTAAATGTTTTAGTAAATGATACTGATATCTTAGAATTGCTGTCAGAAAATGATAAAGGTAACTTTCGATATTCATTAGCATTTGACATAGGGTATTCTGTTTCATTAACAGCTCTACAAGACTCGTGATGATAAGTACCTACTCGATCTACAGAGGATCAGTGGGCCGCAGTTTCTATTCCTTGATCTTTGTGCTGCGTTCCTTGCACAGTTGAGAGTCCTTTGACATTAAGGATCACGGATAGAAAGAGATGAATATCTCATCCTGAAGCTCCTTGGATACTTATTAATAAAACTTTAGTTTAATGCTGTATATACGAAGTCTAGCGGTGTTGCTCTGTTTGCAGGACCGGCCCTGGGTACAAGCGACCAATAGTGTTGCTTCGGGCCCCTATTTTTTTTTAGGGCCCCCATTTTTTTTTTTTTATCCTGTATGTTTCTTTTTTTTTTAATTCTATAACTTTATGTTTCTTTTTTGATCATGTATGTTTCTAAATCTTTTAATGGTACTATTAGAGCCTCTCCAATGGAATGTGTGCGGAGGAAAAAGTCATAATCCACGTAGGATTCACAACAATATTTATAATAAATCATCTCCAACCCATTAATGTGAAGATGATGTGGTAAAAAAAAAAGTTAGACATTCTCTAGGTGAACCTCTAGTTTTAGACATTCACTTAGAGGATGTCTTCCCATCCTAGTTACACTTTTGTTAATAAAAGTCAATGAAAAATAAAATGGAAATGATTTTAACCAATTATATGTCTACAAATAAGTAAACAAATAATAAAAAACTTTATGGGTTTGATATGAAATTTTATTTTTCCTAATATTTAGGATTTTTTACTTAAAGAATGTCTTAAAAGTGATGTCATATATGAAATATTCACATTCACCATTGGAGAAGCTCTTATGTTTCTTCTGAGTTTATTGTTCTTAAGGTAGAAAATTCAGGTGAAGTTATCTCTCTCGGCAATTACTCTTTAATAGGTTTATCTATGGATGAAGGCCAATATAACTGTGGGCTTCAAGCACCTTGCTGAACCACGGCGTGAGATCGTTTTGGTAACCATTAATGTGCTCATGATTGGAAATATGGTGATAAATAACTTGATGGCCTCACTTTATTAGTAAGGAGGCTGGTGATCCAAGAGCTGAATCTTGTGAGGCTGGTGATCCAAGAGCTGAATCTTGTGAGAATGATCTACTTTTCCTGTTATACTATTCTCATAAAAATTAATCATACCACTAAGCGTTTGATTAGAAACTTAAAAATTATTGAACTTAACCAGTTAACAGTTGGCTACAACATCATTAATTGGTTCATTGTGAAGAAACTAGGCTTATAATAGTCTTCTACTTCATGTAGATTCTAATCTCGGATATCATCAAAACTAATAAAGGGTGATGTATTACACAGTTCATGCGAAGTCTCCCCTACTTGAAAGCCGTTTAAGCAACGAGGCATATAGGAGAAAGGTCATCAAGAGAGCTCCAAAGTGATAATTCTCCGTCATTGCTGGAGGAGGAAGATGGCGACAATGAAGAAGAAGGTGATGGTCCTATATCTACCAAGGTCTCTGCAGGGCTTTGCTCCTGCCTATTTTCCATCTGAACTGCTTCTACAATTTGAAGTTCTTGTTTTTCATCAATTTTCTTCTCTTCCTTGTTATGCTCACAAGTACTGCCACTTGCTAAGTTACTATTAATATACCTTCCAGCTCTACCCTCTTGATCATCATATTCTGAACCAAGCCTCAACTTTAAACACTCAGGTATACCATTGAAAGCATAAAGTGATGCAGAAGATATCCTTTCATATTTCATTCTTTTCATGGCTGCTCTAAGCATCTCAGGCTGATTTCTATCACCTTCAATATCATCATTGTTTTCATGTTCTATCGGCTCTGTGATATCTTCTGCTATCTCAAAAGGATAATAACAACTAGGCAACGATGACGATGATGACCCCGCTGCCGCAACATCTATAAATTGAAAATCCATAACAACATCATTATCATCTTGAAACTGATCTTCTATAAATATCTGTTCTTGATCTTCTCCAACAAGTTTTTCTTCCTTCTCTCCTTCTCCTCCTTCCAAGTAATAGTTGCTAGCACTATCAGTACTTAAATGATCACTAGAAAAACCTGTAGGACTGCCCCACTTGTACTCCATACCCATATCTCCTACTACTGGATCTTGGTATTCTCCATTTAAACTTAATTCATCAAAACTCAACATATTCATATAATCACTATAAGCAGTAGTAGTAGCAGCAGTTGTATAACTTGCGGGTTCATTGAAGAATTCGGCCAGCGGGGTTTCATGTGCTAGTTCATCTGTTTCATTAAGTTGTTGTTGGTGGTGGGGGTGTTGGTGTTGCTGATGATTAGAAATTGAACTAGAAGAGTTGAGATTGTTTCTGCTGGACTTGAGTTTGTGAAGAAGAAGGTTAGATATCTTTGAAGGGAGAGCTGGTGTTAAAGGAGCAGAAGAAGAAGAAGAATTAAAAGAAGGCCAAAAGTTTGTTCGTGTATTGGAACCACGTAGTAAACATGCAGCTTCATCATAAGCTCTAGCTGCTTCTTCAGCTGTATCAAAAGTACCTAACCAAACCCTAATCTTTTGTATAGTATCTTTGATTTCAGCTACCCAACGTCCCGATGGTCTTTGCCGAACACCAACAAATCGTTTACGGCCTCGTCTTCCTCCATTTAATGCTGCTACTTCTTTTACTATCTCATCTAGCTCCTTAGTATTATCATTACTACACTGATGCTCTTGAGTACCATCTTCTGGTTCCTCTATTGTCTTTCTTTTCCTCGCCATGTCTTTCTTTCTAGAAGAAGAAGAAGGTTAATTAATTAAGCTTGGCTTCTTATGAACGTTAGTTATATTTTGATCTCTCTTAGCTCATGTGTAGCTAACTAGGTTGGTGAATTTATAGAGTGAGCGAGAAAAAGAGAGAGATTGTTGATGCTAGCTTGTTGTTGTTACCTGCTTGTCTTCTTACTTCATATCAGACCATATGGGAGGCCTTGTCATGGAGTATATGATATGTGCATAATGTCAAGTTCTTACTACTTAGTTAATACAGTAACTTAATACTACTTTTTTTTTTTTTTTTTTTTTTTTTTTTTTTTTTGCTTTTTTTTGTGTCCATTTTTCCATAAAAATTTTTTACTTGTCCAAAATGTTTTAAATTGCAAAATCGTATTGCAAATTGAAAATTGACTTGGCTAATTCCAATAAAAAACTAATAGCCTGTTTGTTTACCGGAAGCAAAAGTGATTCGGCTTCTCCAAAAGCAGAAATAGTTCTCAAAATTTCAAAAATTATTTTGAAATATAATTCTCAAACTATTTTTTCGATATTTTGACTTAGTTAAGTTGAAAAATCTAATTACTCATGTTGGATCATATGCCCCCACGGCCCCGTATGTAACATAGAAATGATATACATGAAATTAAAAAAATTTAAGCAAAGTTAGATATTACAGACTAGTGCTTTGAAAAAAAAAAAAAAGATTCCTACAATATATTAATATAATGAGACGCACATATAGCGTTTGTCATTGCAGATCTGGGTTGCACGGACGCGGACGCGTAGACGCGGACACGACACGACACGACGCTGACGCGGACACTACAAAATTTTCAAAAAACTAAGACGCGGACACGTATATATATATTTTATTTATATATTATTTATATATATAATCATGTATTTATACAGCAAAGTCAAGTATTTCGACCCTAAAAATTAGAAAATGATGTTACATATGTATAAATTTCAAAAGAAAAGAAGATATCGTTTGTTTATACACGCCCAATGTCAAATAATCAGTCACTATTAAACACATAGCACAATCAAAATGCATTCTTAGATCAACACATGTCCAACTAAGGGTATACGTGATGTCATTTCCAATTACAAAATCCTAATAAAGACCTAAATTATTGATCTAAATGTTTGTATTTCTTCATTTGGTTAATAATAGTAAAAATAAAGGGAAAAGTTTATATGAAAATGAAAAAAAAATGCGCCGGACACACGTCATCGGTGTGTCCAAACCAGACGCGCGTAGGACGCGCAAATTGGTGCGTCAGACACGCGTCGTGTCAGCGTCCCACGCGCGTCCAGTGTCCGCCGCGAGTCGGACGCGGACACGGCTCAAGAAATGGAGCGTCCGTGCAACCCAGTTGCAGATGAAGAACAAAATATAAACGATTTCTTCAATGCCCCACAAAAAAATATCAGATACTACAAAATAAAATAAAATAACAATATATTATTATCTATTTTTAATTGTGTAATTATGTTAACCAAATACTAGTATATTTAAATTTTTGTCTTTTTCTTATTTAACATTTTCTCGAATTTGTAATTGGCTTTGCGTCGCACGTTATTGAGCTGGGAGTGAAACAGGTTTTTCATTACCGCGTTCATTTAACGGTTTCAGATTAGTCATCCTTTTTGGCGAGTTCGACTGTTCATTTTAACCTCACCTGTGTCCAGTTCTTTCAAATTCAAGCTTCATTGTATTCATTGGATTCTTAAATACAATATTTTTGTCAGAAGTAAGTTGCAATGTAGTTACTAATTCGGCTCAAAGCACAATAGTTACAGTATCAAAACAAAAGTTAAATCGGCAATTAGGGAGAGAGTATGAGGCTGAGGCTGAAAGTTGCACGGACACAGTATAAGACTCGACACAACACAGTGTAAATGTGCATAGCAAACGGGCAGACAAAACGTAAGTATGCCACCCTAAGCTAGCACTTGGTTTCTCAAGAGAGAATAAATTTTGCACTAGCCAAGTAAGGTGCAAATCATGCATGAATTACTTTATTATGCTGCCATGAGAACGAACGTCTAATCAACACAGCCTTCTAGGACGCCGTTGTATCCGTCAACCTGATGTCTTAGGGAGTATCGAGATTTTGCTGTTTGCCTGAGCAAAAGAGTATAAAATAAATATGCAATTTGATGAAATCGTCAAAATTGGGGAAGTTCTTCTGTGGATCATGACTTCTTGAAAGTTAGCTAGTGTTGTAATAAACAAGCATTATAGTGAGCTTCCAGGAGATTGCATCTTAATTCCAAGATTGATGACTGTCCTCCAGCTTCCACTTGGAACTTTGTGAAATAAGAGAAGATCCATTTCAAAGCTATGTTAAATTTGGAAGTCTTTTTTGTTATTATTACTACTACTATTCTACAACAACAAACATTTATTATTTTGATAGAAGAAAAAAATACAACAAACATTCACCCCCATAAATTGCCGCTTTCTCGCTTTAGTGGACAATTTTAACACAACTTACATCAACAGTTTCAAATTTACCTCAGTATTGTGTAACAAGAATGTAAGAAATTTGAATTAGAAACTTAAACAGAAGAAAGAAGGGGAGTACTGTGGTCTTGATTCCCTGCAGACTCATGGTTCGGCTTCAGAGCTGGATCCCTATAAGCGGTGGGAAGTTTCTCCAGAAATTCAGGCATTGTAGGATCATTTTCGTTTTCTCTGTCTTTCTTGATCACACTCTGTACCAAAAGGACAATATTACGAGTCAATATTCGTTGATACATGAAAACTAAAAATAACGAAATCCAACAAGAATTTAGGTTCAATTTCTTGATTAGCAGTTAAAGAATGATTGATTAATGGTACCTCAGCAGAATGGGACCCGAAAATTGGTAAGAAACGTTTCCGACAGTATTCGTTGAATAAAAGAGTGATAATCAAAAGTGGGAGAATTAAGGTTGATGCAACGGGGAGCTTCTTCAATCCAAATATCCCAATTGCAATTGTTTGCAGTAACAGAAGAGAAAATATTGTCGAATTATGAACAGTAGGCCACAACTTGCCACCAGTTTCATATCTTGGTTCAAATACATCTAGTAACTGCAAAATGATTTCCAGATGTTATTTGCTAGAATTTATAAAGCATAAAAACTACTACGAAGTATTATGTTAGGCATGTATGAAAGAGTTATTCTAACCTGGTTACGGTAGACAATGTATCCAAGACAGAAATAAGCCAAGAGAAAAGGCAGAATCAACGGAGCTAGGAAGACATATGTTAGGCCGAGAAGCCCAAAAAATAGGATTCTTGGGACTTCACTGTGGAAAGGAAGAGATGGAGGGTCGAAATCATGACTTCCTACACAATTTTTAACTGAAGTCCAAAGAAGAGGAGAAACTCTGAAGATTTCTGACGATAGACTTGTCCATCCATTAGTGACAACGTAAGCAATAAAGAACGATGCCTGTAGAGAAAAATAATCGAACAATAGGGTAAGCTTGATAAATCAAGTATCTAGAATGGGTTACAGTAATCCTAGAAATATCAAGAGTTTCATAGCACAGCTGATTCATAACTGAGGTTATCTTGCTGAAAAACAGAATAATACACACAACGGTAACACAAAAAGATCTTTAATAATCCTTACCTGCGCTGGAACAGCCACAGCTAGCTTCATCGGAATGTTCTTTGGTTCAAGCAAATCATTGAATTGCATAATAGCTGACCCGGAGAGTACGTTGGCGAAAAAGATGTTCCATACAGTAAAGATGAGTACTTTAGTGCAAGCACTTCTCTCTATTCTACTATAAGAACTAAAGCCTTGCATGGACGAAAAGAGCATCATGATGGGAGGCACAATTTTTAAGAACAAAGTAAGTATGAGACTCGGCAGATAACCTGTAATCACTTGATTTACGAAAGTTCTGCATATTGTAAAAAAAATATCAATTGATTTTCTGCATAGAACTTTATCTTCTTGGGTAATAACATAAACTAACTTAATTAAGCATGCAGAAGCACCGGATGCAACAAGAGGTTGCTCCAGTTACCTCTAAATTCTGCATCAGTGAAATGAACCCAAAAGAATCTAAGACTGGAAGTACGCATTTCAAGAGTAGATACATACATGTTAAGTATGCCTTTCATAAAAGGAAACAGCTTCTTCAGTTGATTCAGATTGGTAAGACCTTGAACAAATACAACGGGGATAAGGAACAGAACCGTAAGAACAATTGATAAAACAATAACCACCAGCTTGGAAATCCATCTCTGCATGAACGACGGAGAAAAGAATGGCCAATAAACATCACGAGGCTCAGGTGCTTGCTCTGTGACCCACTCAGTTGGATTATCTGACTGACGCATGTCGGAGACAACTGCAGCACCATAGAGGGTTTTGAAGGAAACAAATGCTGCTGGTACTTCCTGCCATATTGAAGCAGATATAGAATCAAAGGGGGGACATTTAGTATTACTCAATGCAAAAGAATAGTGAATAGGACATATGAAGACTCAGGAAAATAAATAGTATGCCATTCTTTTGAAGTACATATTCAGGAAATTATACTGGCTTACAGCATGTGGATCTTAAAGTGAAAGTGAAAACTGAAAATGCACAACTACCAGATGAGCGACCCAGTGAAACTGTGACAAAAGGGTTATTGTGGAAAACCTATCCCTTTAAAGGACGACCACTCCATAACCCAAGATGTTACTCAGTGCTACCTAGCATTTTTCCTACTGAAACCTGAGTTCTATCGACCTGCGCCACTGCACATGTTGGATTACATAATTTGAATGGTCTGGTATTCTGGTAAGTTAAACCCCATATAGCATTAAACACTTGATAAGTGGGAAAAATCTGGTACTCTGACGTAAGAATGATATAAACACTGGTAGGAAGTCATTTGAAATGTGATTTTCTGTTTAAGGCATCAGTTTTTTCTTTTTTGCAGTAAAGTAGTGGATAGATTGTTCAGTGACTAAACATGTAACAACCAGAATAGTGGTCATAATAAACCACCCCATATAGCAACACATCTTTCTGCTGCCAGTGAAACATCTGACCAAGGCACTCAAAAGTTCCTCCAAATTACCTAACTTCATTTTAATGATGGATTAACTATCAACTGATGGCCTAACTCTCAACATCCTGCTCAAACAAATCTAAGAATCCGACAGGGTGAAATTTCTAATAAGGAGTATTTGCTTTAAGCGGGTGAGCCTTTTATACATATGCAAGTTCTCCATATCAGTCTAGAAATGTGCAATAAATCAGGAGCAAAATGCAACGGAAACACCATACGAGAGTTCAGAATTTAATATAGCATCCGAAGTGCAAGGAGAAACCAAGTGAACTTTTAGAAAATATCCTTACGATAAGACTCTTGATTCTGCTTGGTGTGTTGACCACCGTATGTGACAAATAGGTAGAAGGGTGATATTCCATAAAAAAATTCCTAATACTTTCGCTGAACTTGCCAAGTCGGGATACAGGGACACCACGAACTAAAACGGTGAACTGATGTGGCTGAGGTTTGGATGCGTAAAAAAAAGTAATTCTTTTTAAGGAAATATATTTGTATTCCTGCAAAATTGATATCAAAAGAAATGTTAAATCTGTACTCTAAAATGTTTTCACTATTCTAGCAACTTTTATATTAATATGGGTTACAAGAAGGATGTTAAATCTCTAAATCCAGAACAGTGCCTGATTGCACTGAAGACAATTTTATCAAAGAATCTAAAAGAAATAACTTACTATAAAAAGAAGATAGCAAACAAATGCTGTGATAAAATATACAACACAGAAGTGAACCCATAACCTGCAAGATGAAAGGTAATATGATGCTGAAAATCTCTTCTAATATGATAATATAAGGAAGTCGTTCACAAAACAAGACTTTCATTCACAAATTAACCACTTCAAGCTTTAGGAAGCTAATTCTACACATGTTCTCTACCTGAGATATGACGAAAAGGTCCAGGGAGTAATACCTTTTTGAGCCATCATTTACATTTGCAATGCTGAACAAGTCCAAGGACTTATTTGGAATATCGGCAAAGTCCGAGGCGTGTATCTGAGTCCCAAAATAATTAATTGGAAGAAGGATAAAGATCCCAATAACAGCAGCAACTGTAAAGACTTTTATACTGCACAAGAGATCAAATTGTTCAGTTATTATGAACACTCTTTTCGCAAAGATATAAAAAGATAATTGTTAGTAATAATCATATATAAAGTTACCTGAATGTGAGAATACGAATAAAGACAACAGCATCCAAACCTGTACTCGACAGAAGATCGTCTTCTGAGAGCTGCCATGCTCTTCTAACCCAACCTGTAGAAGGCAATAGCCTATCTAAATGGAAATCACCACTATTCTTCACTTTTCCTTCGGCAACCAACCGTGGAATGTAGACATGATTGTAACTTGGTTGCTTCCTTAATATAGAATACAATGTGAAATATATAATACATACGACAAGATTAATTCCAACAGAAGTTAAAAGAGCCGAAACAATCATTATTTTACAATGTTCACCGTCTTATATCTTATGTTATTTGAATTAGTTTCTCACTGCCATAAACAACTGCAAAGGTGAAAATATGTACTGAATTGCACAGAATTTCAGACTCATACACAAACCTGCAAAGAAAAAAATAAAACAAGAATGATAATAAATAAATAAAGCCAACAATTATTTCTGTAACGTAATTACTCAAACTCATCTACATAGACGATAACACCATATCTCTCAGAACAAAACAAAAAAAATCTAATTTTAGGGAAAACCCAAGTTGCATTTAAGTCTATTAAATCTGACAATCAATAAATTTAGCTAATAGAAGAAATCAAATCGTATAAACAAATCAATCAGTGATACTTATCATATCTAGCTTCAATAAAATCCTAGAAAAATTAGCTGAAACACATCACGTGAATGAACTAGGAAGATAGGAGGAGAGTGAACTTACAGTGTCAGTTTTTGTGGTTGAGAGATTCTTAAGAAATTTGAGACACAAAGAAATAATGGCGGATGCGCCCTTGCCGTTTATATACTGAAAACAAAACAAAAGAATAAGTTGAGCTACTTGCCCTTCTGTGCATGTGTCTCTGTGTAATTGACCCGCCTTTGATATATCATGTGTTAATATGAATGCTTTACTATTTTGAGAAAGATCCTTTGTTTTCTAATCATTTTCATTAGCTTTACAAATGATTTATTTACTATTTGGATTTCACGTTATGGGCGACTTGCTAGTTGTATCTACTGATTTGTCATACCAAACCTTCATAAATATTCTTTGGGTTTCATCCTTTTTCCTAGTGTGAATGAATCTTGCAGTCAGGGGCAGACCCATGCAAGGGGCAAATCATTCATGAATTACTTTATTATCTTACCATTAGAATGCCCAACCAACACAAGCTTTTAGGACACCACTGTATTCGATAACTCGATGTCCTACAGAGTATCGGATTTGCTGTTTGCCTGAGCAAACGAGTACAAAATAAATAGACAACTTGATGAAATTGTCAGAATTGGGCCGAGGAGGATGATGACATCTTGAAAGTTACATAATAGTGAGCTTCCAGGAGATTACATCTTAATTCCATGATTGACGACTGTTCTCCAGCTTCCACTTGGAACTTTGTGAACTAATCTTATGCTAACTATACTTCAAGGAAAAGAAGAAAAGATCCATTTCAAAACTATTTGAACAATGCAAGATAATGGCAATAAACTAATAACAATACCCTCTATAACACTCTTACCTTGATTACCAAGTGGTGATGTAAACTCAAAGCTCTGCTGAAGCAGTAAACTCAAAGCTCTGCTGAAGTAGTAAACTCAAAGCTCGACAAATGTTAGACAAAACATTATTTTCCAGCAAAACTTAGGTACCAAACAATAAATAATCTCATTTCTGGCATCGATTACAATTCATTGGTGTTTCACATCCTTTTTTTTTTGCAATTCCAGAAGAAGGAAAAAAAAACAAACATATTTTTAGTTTATATTCGCCAAACAAAGTGACTGTAAAAGCCGACGCTAATCATACACCAAAAGAAATTTTTTATTTTGATAGAGCAAAAACAACAACAATCTTTCTCGCTTTATTCGATCACAATGGACAATTTAACACAACTTACATCAACAGTTTCAAAGTTACCTTACTATTGTGGAACAAGAATGTGAAATTTTTAAATTAGAAACTTAAACAGAAGAAAGAAGGGGAGTACTGTGGTCTTGATTCCCTGCAGACTCCTGATTTGGCTTCAGAGCGGGATCTCTATAAGCGGCGGGAAGTTTCTCCAGAAATTCAGGCATTGTAGGATCGTTTTCATTTTCTCTGTCTTTCTTTATCACACTCTGTACCAAATGCACAATATTACGAGTCAATACTCGTTGATACACAAAAAATTTAGGTTCAATTTCTTGATTAGCAGTTAAAGAATGATTAATGGTACCTCAGCAGAATGGGACTCGAAAATTGGTAAGAAACGTTTCCGACAGTATTCGTTGAATAAAAGAGTGATAATCAAAAGTGGGAGAATTAAGGTTGATGCAACGGGGAGCTTCTTCAATCCAAATATCCCAATTGCAATTGTTTGCAGTAACAGAAGAGAAAATATTGTCGAATTATGAACAGTAGGCCACAACTTGCCGCCAGTTTCATATCTTGGTTCATATACATCTAGTAACTGCAAAATGATTTCCAGATGTTATTTGCTAGAATTTACAGAGCATAAAAACTACTACGAAGTATTATGTTAGGCATACATGTGTGAAAGAGTTATTCTAACCTGGTTACGATAGATAATGTATCCAAGACAGAAATAAGCCAAGAGAAAAGGCAGAATCAATGGAGCTAGGAAGACATATGTAAGGCCGAGAAGTCCAAAAAAAAGAATTCTTGGGACTTCACTGTGGAAAGGAAGAGATGGAGCTTCGTCATCATGACTTCCTACACAGTTTTTAACCGAAGTACAAAGAAGAGGAGTCACTCTGAAGATTTCCGATGATAGACTCGTCCATCCATTAGTGACAACATAAGCAATAAAGAACGATGCCTGTAGAGGAAACATAATCAAGCAATAAGGTAAGCTTGATAAATCAAGTATCCAGAATGGGTTACAGTAATCCTAGAAATATCAAGAGTTTCATAGCACAGCTGATTCATAACTGAGGTTATCTTGCTGAAAAACAGAATAATACACACAACGGTAACACAAAAAGATCTTTAATACATCCTTACCTGAGCTGGAACAGCCACAGCTAGCTTCATCGGAATGTTCTTTGGTTCAAGCAAATCATCGAGTTGCATAATAGCTGACCCGGAGAGTATGTTGGCGAAAAAGATGTTCCATACAGTAAAGACGAGTACTTTAGTGCAAGCACTTCTCTCTATCCTACTATAGGAACTAAAGCCTTGCATGGACGAAAAGAGCATCATGATGGGAGGCACAACTTTTAAGAACAAAGTAAGTATGAGACTCGGCAGATAACCTGTAATCACTTGACTTACGAAAGTTCTGCATATTGTAAAAAAATATCAATTAGATTTTCTGGATTGAACTTTATGCACTTGAGTAATAACATAAACTAACTTTAATTATATGCAGAAGCACTGGATGCAACAAGAGGTAGCTCCAGTTACCCTGAAATTCTGCGAAACTGAAATGAACCCTAAAGAATCTAAAACTTGTGAAATACGCATTACAAGATTAGACACTTACATGTTAAGTATGCTTTTCAGAAAAGGAAACAACGTCTTCAGTTGATCCAGATGGGTAAGACCTTGAACAAATGCAACGGGAATAAGGAACACAACCGTAAGAACAATTGATAAAACAACAACCACCAGCTTGGAAATCCATCTCTGCATGAACGATGGAGAGAAGAATGGCCAATAAACATCACGAGGCTCAGGTGCTTGCTCTGTGACCCACTCAGTGGGATTATCTGACTGACGCATGTCGGAGGCAACTGCAGCACCATAGCGGGTTTTGAAGGAAACGAATGCTGCTGGTACTTCCTGCCAAATTGAAGCAGATATAGAATGAAATGGGACATTTAGTATTTCTCAACGCAAAAGAGCGGTAAACAGAACATATAAAGATTCAGAAAAATAAATACTCCCTCCGTTTTAAAAAAAGAGATACTATCACTTTTTCAATTTGGCATATTTTTAGGCTAAAATGAAAAAGTGATAGTATCTCTTTTTTTTTTAAATGGAGGTAGTATTATGCAATTCTTTTGAGGTATATTTTCAGAAAGCGTACTGACTGACAGCGTGTGGATTTTTAAAGAAAACTGAAAATGCACAACTACCACTACCAGATGAACGGCCCGGTGAAATTGTGACAAAGGGTTATTGTGGAAAACCTATCCTTGTAAAGGACGACCACTCTGTAACAAGTTAGATGACCCAAGACGTTAATCAACCCGTGCCACTGCACATATTGGGTTACATGATCTGAATAGTATGGTATTCTGGTAAGTTAAACCCCATATAGCACTAAACACTTGATAAGCGGGAAAATCTAGTACTCTAATGTAGGAATAATATTGGTAAGAATTCATTTGAAACGTGATTTTCTATTATGGGGAACAGTTCTTTCTTTTTTGCAGTAAAGTAGTGGAGTGATTGTTTAGTGACTAAACATGTAACAACCAGAATAGTGGTCATGATAAACCATGCCATACAGTAACATATCTCTTCTGCCAATGAAACATCTGAGTGAGGCACTCAAACGTTCCTCCAAAGAACCCAACTTCATTTCAAGATGGCCTAACAACCAACTTTCTGCTAAACAATTCTTAGAACCTGAGGGTGAAATTTCTTACAAGGAGTATTCATTTTAAGCAGGTGACCCTTTTATGCATATGCAAGTTCTCCATATCAGTCTAGAAATGTGCAATAAATCGGGAGGAAAATGCAACCAACCAACATACAAGAGTTCAGAATTTAATTTAGCATCTGAAGTGCAGGGAGAAACTAAGTGAAGTCTCAGAAAATATCCTTACGATAAGACTCTTGATTCTGCTTGGTGTGTTGACCACCGTATGTGACAAATAGGTAGAAAAATGATATTCCATAAAAAAACTCCTAATACTTTCGCTGAACTTGCCAAGTCGGGATACAGGGACACCACGAACTAAAACGGTGAACTGATGTGGCTGAGGTTTGGACGCGTAAAAATAAGCAATTCTTGCTGATGAAACATATTTGTATTCCTGCATAATTGATATCAAAAGAAATGTTAAATCTTCACTACAAAATGTTTTCAATATGGGTTACAAGAAGGAAATGTTAAATCTCTAAATCCAGGACAGTGCCTAATAGTACTGAAGACAAATTTTGAAATTTATCAAAAAATCTGAAAGAAATAACTTACTATAAAAAGAAGATAGCAAACAAATGCCGTGATAAAATATACAACACAGAAGTGAACCCATAACCTGCAAGAAGAATTGCAATATGATGCTGAAAATCTCTTCTAAAATGATAATATTAGGTCGATTACAAAACAAGACTTTTATTCTCAAATTAACCACTTCAAGCTTTAGGAAGCCTTTTTAACAATAATTACCCACAATTCTACCCATGTTTTCTACCTGGCATATGACGAAAAGGTCAAGGGAGTAATACCTTTTTGAGCCATCATTTACATTTGCAATGCTGAACAAGTCCAAGGACTTATTTGGAATATCGGCAAAGTCCGAGGCATGTATCTGAGTCCCAAAATAGTTAATTGGAAGAAGGATAAAGATCCCAATAACAGCAGCAACTGTAAATACTTTTACACTGCCCAAGAGACCAAATTGTTCAGTTAATAAGAGCACCCTTTTCACAAAGATATAAAATATAATTGTTTGTAATAATCATATATAAATTTACCTGAATGTGAAAATACGCATAAAGACAACAGCATCCAAACCTGTACTCGACAAAAGATCGTCGTCTGAGAGCTGCCATGCCCTTCTAACCCAGCCTGTAGAAGGCAATAGCCTATCTAAATGGAAATCACCACTACTCTTCTTCGTTTTTCCTTCAGCAACCAACCGTGGAATATATACATGATTGTAACTTGGTTGCTTCCTTAGTATAGAATAGAATGTGAAATACAAAACACATATGACAACATTAATTCCGACAGAAGTTAAAAGAGCCGAAACAATCATTATTTTATACTGCTCACAGTCTTATATCTATGTTATTTGAATCAGTTTCTCACTGCCATAACCAACTGCAAAGGTGGAAGTATGTACTGAATTTGCCACAGAAGGTCACTCTCATATATATAAGACCTGCAACCATAAAAATAAAACAAGTATGAAAATTTTAAAGCTGGGAATTATTTTCTTTAACGCAATTATACAAACACTTGATCTACATAGACGAACAACATCATATCTCTCGGGATTTTTTTTCTTTTTCTAATTTTGAGGAAAACCCAAGCAGCACTAAAGTGTATTAAATCTGAAAATCAAAAAATTGAGCTAGTAGAAGTAATCAAATGTTATAAATAAATCAATCAGTGATACTAGGTTATCATATCTAGCTCCAATAGAAACCTACAAAAAATAGATAAAACACATAAAATTCAAAGAAAGACCCATCATGTGAATGAACTAGGAAGATAGGAGGAGAATGAACTTACAGTGTCAGTTTTTGTGGTTGAGAGATTCTTAAGAAATTTGAGACACAGATAAATAATGGCGGATGCGTCCTTGAAGTTTATACACTGAAAACAAAAGAAAAGAATAAGTTGGGCTACTTGCCTTTCTGTGTGATGTGTCTCTGTGTAATTGACCCGCGTGTGAGATATCAGGTTTGAATGAATGCTTTACTATTTCTTGAAAGATCTTCTTATTCTAATCATACCAAACCCAGCTTCTATACTAAATATTCTTTCGGTTTCATCCCTTGTCGACGAAAAAACATTTTTTAATAGGGGGTTTATGGAGCCCGACTAAGTTGGGGCCTATGCCACTTAATTGGAGCCTATAGCTACATGACAAAATAGGGTCATTAAAAAATAATTCATAGAAACCCTTTATCCACTATTTATGTTAACGCCTAATATGCCCTTGTTAAATTAGTGCTAATTCGGATAATTGGGCCGACCGAGCGAAGCGAGGGAGGACCTTTATATGGCCACTTTTTTGTAAATTGTAAGTCATCAATTGACACAAAAAGATTGGATTTTGGTGTCCCAAATTGATTTCAATCGACAATGAAATGACTAAAGAGCCCCTCCATGTTTCAATTTCTCACTAAAATTGGCGTAAATATGACACAAAATGAAGGGTAATGGAGTAAATTTCACGGGCAAAAAAAGGACACGGAGGTTGGAAATGGTTTAATTGTTTAGGGGCAGTTTAGTAAAACCAGTGGTAAAATGAACCAAAGGTTGCGGGTTCGAATCCCGGCCACCTCTTATTCAATTTAATTCTTATTTTCCTTTATTTCTTCTTCTTCCTCCTCTCGATTTCTCTGTAATTTCTTCACCACCATCTCTGGCTCTCTGCTACGATATTCCTTCACCACCACCTCCGTCGTAACCAGCACCACCACCTAAACATCATACACTACACCCCAGCAAGGAAGCAACACCACCACCACCAATACATTCTCAACATTCAGATTCATCTTCTTCAATTGTCACCACCACCGGCCTCTCTCTTCGACCTCCGTCAATTGCTTTGAGACTAGTTTCTTCTTATCCTTCACGACGACTGTAATCTCTCTCAAAATTGGTTATGTCGATCCAAGGTACAAATGTTATTACTTCTGTTAAGCACTTCAATTAGCTTTGATTCATTCTGTGATAATCAAAATTAAGTTGGATCTGTTAATAAGTAGGAATCTGATTCTCAATTGAGTTTGAGGAATCATCAGAGTCAAAGGGTTTGTTACTTTTGTTACTAATTAGTGTGTATCCTTTCGCATGATTGATTGTAGGATGAGAAATTGGAATCTTACATTATTATTGAGTTAGGATTTAGGTTTTTTAGATCAGTGTTAACATTTGATCTTCTGGTTTCGTGATATTGGGAAATTGGGAATTGCGAGGAAGGGGGTCTTGACTTCTCTATATAATCTGATTTTATTGTTGTTGAAGATTTGAGTGAAAAGGTGAAGAATAGATGTATTCAGTGGAGGGTGACAACTCGTCCACTACTCTTGCTTTTATGTAAATAGAGTGCACTGAAAAATGAGCTGGTAAATGTATGTGTAGCATACATGGGAAGTCTCTTTTCTGCCCCCTTCAGAAACTGTTACAGTAACCGGTGCTTGTTGTGGGTTGTGTTTTGAGCAAATGGAAGTATTAGCCTGAGATTAAAAGGGAAAGAAGGAAATGTAGATGGTGCCGTGGCTTAATTCCAGTTGCAGTCGAGTCCATGGTGGTGCTGTGGCTTAGGGCAATTGAGCAATCCCTTACAAGAATACCTTAGTTTCATTAAGATTGTTAGGAGAAAAAGATACAAAAACAATGGAATCCTGTGAAAGAGCAAGTTCAAGTGAGGAGACAGAAAACGGAGGTGAATTGAAGAAGCGCAGAACAAGAAGAAATCTCTAGGTAAGTGTAATGATAACAACCCTTACTGATATTATAAGTATTTTCTGAATCTTTCATAGCTATGTTTATTGTGCATTTTGTGAGTTACTTTAGTTAATCTTAATGGAGATTGTAATTCTACCTTTAATAAACTTGTATTCCTGTATTAATTTATAAAAAACAAAGTCCGAGTAGTATGGGCTGGAAAATTTGTGGGAAACAGAGGGCTTTCCCATTAGTCCTAGGCTCCTAGTCTTATAGGAAATCTATTTGATTATTAATGCTGAGCCAATATCCTTGTTACTTTATTAGTGTTGTCATTTCGAGATTTAGTGTGTGATTTTGAGTTGCTGAATTTGTTAAGTTGAAGGAAAACAGTGCTTTGGATAGGAAAGCAACAAAAAAGTTGTGCTCGTTAATACTAGCTGGCAGAAGCTTGTTATACTGTATGCAAAGGGAATGATGTTGTTCGAGAGAGAGGAAATGTCCCCTGTATTTTCTTGCACCGAACTATTAAGTCGTCTCACACCCTTTGTTGATCGGACGTCATTACCACAACATGTCTATGGAGACTGCTTGAAATGTGGATCCCAAACCTCATTTATTCTACTTTCTCCATGGTTTGGTCCTTGACATTTTTCTTAGGTGTTAGCATTAGACCCCCATGATATATCCCAGTACGTACTTCATTTTTTTTTTGTGTTTTTTCTTTTTAAGTTTCGCTGGCGTGCCGCTCATCAAGGGATATTGTTTCATTTTTTTCCGTTTTTTCTTGGGGCCATATTTTGTTTGTTGGATATTACATAATAAGAGTTTCTATGGCTGATTTTATTTGGCATCACAAAGACCATAATTTGAAACAGATACTGCTTTAATGGAGAGGTAAACCCAAACACTCTACTCAATGTTTGTGATGCTTACTTTGGATTCAGGGAAAAATGGCCTGAACCATGGTGGTGATGTGGCTTAGGGCAATTGAGTTCATAGAGTCCATGCTTACTCTGCAATTCGAGTCCATGGTGGTGTTGTGGCTTAGGGCAATTGAGTTCATAGAGTCTTTATGTGTTTTTATTTGGTGCTGCAGAAAATGGCCTGAACTGAGACAGATGGTGAGCTGAAATTGCAGCCAAAGCTACAGAATTTATTATTTCTTTGCAATGGAATTGAAGTTATGGTTGGTGTGTAGTAGGGAAATGCTTGATGGTGATGGAAGGAGGAGGAAGCTGACTTAATGTGCAGGAGTTGTTGTTGTGCTGCAGTTGGAATACGAGACTGAGACAGAGGATGGGTTGTTGTTGCTGTTGCAGTTTGGTTGGGTTTTTGAGATGAAACAGTTAAGGAAATTTTCAGAGAAAGTTGTGTTTGTAGCTGGAAGTGTTGAATTGGTGGCCTTGCGATTGCAGATGTTAGTTTGTGTTCATAGGTTTGAGCTCGTGGAGGAGAAACTTGGAGGTGAAGATTGAGAAGTTACAGGACCAGCACAACACAGCCAGACTGGTAGATAGAAATCAATCCGTGCAATCACATAGTGGTGTCATTTCGTCAAGTTCTTCTGGTCGGCCCTCCCACAGTGGCAACGGTTGTACTAGTTAAATAATGTTTAATCAAGTTAATCCTGAAATTAACTTTCATTAATGCATAATCAACACTTGTAAAAATTTTAATTTTTTTTTCAAAAGACTCGATCCAGAATCGGTTGATGTTGGTGCTTTTGTTAACCGATTCTGGGTTGAGTTTATGCCGAATGACGATGTAAACCCAGAATCGGAGGTTAATCAATACCCACATAAACCGATTCACAAAATCGATGTTTATATATGTCATATAATCCGATTATGCCTTACTTTCAAAAACAAAATATTCATTACATAGTTTAGGAAATTAGCGCACTACATATATAGGATTCAGTATGGGAATTCTAGAATTTGACACATGAAATGCTCGTCAATGAACGTCCGAGCACGTCGGTACAACGTCGTATATTCTTTGTGGTGAATGAACTTAGTTTCCCCATTACGGATTCTCCATAGCCCGTTGAAACGTTCTAACTGAAATTCAATGAATTCTTAAATGTTAGTATGTGAACTTTTGACATAGGTATAAAAATGATCGCATTACTCACTTTTTCTCTAATAGGAGCTTGTGGATGATGTTGGTACACCATATTTCTAACTTTAACATACTCTCGCATTGCGCTTTTTATGTAGTTGAATCGAAATGCCAAGTCTCTCCATTTGCGGTTATTGGGATTCCCGGTACGCCCGTAAAAGAACTCTTTAACTCTCTTCCAAAACATTGAATAGATTTCATTCGGACGTTCACGGAACATATTAGCAAACGATTTAACGAGACACAAATCTTCATGCGGTTCCCACTCCATTTTCTAGGCTAAGTGTGTGATGTGGGAGTGCCTCAAAGAAGTTGTCTTTATATAGATAAATACTCAACGGCTATTTTTTTCAAATTCAATTCGGGCAATCGGAGTTTAGGTATGTTCACATAATCCGATTGTTTTCTTGCAAAATAATAAAAATTGTGCCTCTAAATAATCGGAATTTAATATTGCACATGTAATCTGATTCTTAGCAAAAAAAACAAAAGCTACAGAACTTTTCTTCATAGTAATCGGATTACATAAAGGTACATGTAAACCGATTCTTGGCAACAAAAGTTACAGAACTTTTGTTCATAGAAATCGGATTATAAATATGTACATGTAAACCGATTCTTAGCAAAAAAAAAAAAGTTCTGAGAACTTTTCTTCATAACAATCGGATTTCATATAGGTACATGTAAACCGATTCTTAAACCGAACCTCCGGGAAACCGATTTGATTTGAAAAAATGCCGAGAATCCTACATTTTTTGCACACATTGTAGTTGGTTATTTTATCGCGTCTTGGACAAACACAAACAATTTTCAAAAGAAACCAGATTAAGTCATTCATAAACTAGGAATATAACCAAACATAATTCGACAATAAGTTTAAGACTAGACATAAGTTTTGACTCCATAATTATCCATAGTTAAAGACATAAGCATGAATATAACCATTCATTCATGAACATCCCCACCACGACCACGTCCACTGCCACGACCACGTCCACCGCGTCCTCGTTTACTAGGTTGGGCGCTGCTTGATGTACTTTCAGACATCCTTTTTGGGGGGGGCTCTCTTCCTTTTTTTCTTTGGCTCCTCCTCCTCCTCCACCAGCTCCCCGAATTTTGCACCAGCTTCTACATCTTAGAGACTGTTCAATTCATCAATTAGCTTTTCATTGGCCTTAACATTTTTCCCTTCCCTGATTTGTAGCTTTGCTTTGGTTATCAAGTACCCGACTCGGCTTATCTGTTTCCATTTTAAAGAACAAACATTCAACAAAAAACGCTAATAACATTAACAAAACCGTAATTGAGTAACAATACGCACCAGGCATTCGAGAGCCATATCTTTTTCCTCTATCTTGGGCCTCTCATCTACTCGTATCACTCGAGTATGCGAAAAATTGAGGTACCACGGCATGTAACCCGGAATTGCATCATCATCGGTTCGAGATGGACCCTACAGAGGATATCGTGAAACGTTCTGTCTTCCCAATAATCACATGATGGTAAAGGCTTGTGAACAATGTCAATATTATTATCGTATGACGCCGTTTTTTTCTCATTGATTTTGAACATCTTGTGCTCCTTTGGGATTTTTTGTACGTAATCGCATTGTCTTGCGACTCTCGTCGGGTTGTACATTACATATCCTCTTGGGTGAAACAAAGGCCCAAAATAATCCCTTTGCTCTTCGCACCCAACCTTCTCTCCTTTTCCTTTAGCCAAATCCTCCTTGTAAGGATCAAAGACAACATCTTTCGTCGTCAAGTTGTCCAACTGGCGTCTCAACTTCAGATAATCATTTTTTGGTTATTAGGCTTACTTTTTTAGGTGTACATGTCTCCATAACACATGTGGTCCCATTCCTTGTTTTCAAAAGCCCTTTGAGCAAATATTGGGAAGTGCAAATATATTCACGCCTGCAGAAAAGCCATATTCCCTCCAATTTGGTTCCTTTAAGCCCTAGTCAGGCTCGATCCACTGACCTCCTATCTGAGAGTCAGGCTCCTGGCCAACTGGGCTAACCCCCGATGGTTCATTATTGGAGATGCTTCAAACACATACTTATTAGGTTTTTCGCGCGTTTGTCTGCTCTGATACAAATTGAAATGCAGGGTACCAGAATACACCAACAACCTTTTCTTAGGCAACCTGTATGGACGAAACTCGAATACAATTTCGATTTAAACTTAATGAATCTCAATCAGGAATTATATGAAGACCTTATATCTCTTTCTCTCAACCTGGTTAGGATGGCCGTAACCGAACCGTGTATAATGAATTGTTCATGAAAAGTTAGCCGAAACTAGCCAATTGAACGATAAGCTTAACCATTTTCATATAACACTTTAATACATTAACCTTGAGTCACAAATGCGATCAATCATGTATAGATAGTGTTTTTAGAGAGTTCATCAAATGTCGATTATCTCATAGAAATAATTCTGATGCATCTGGAAATATTCGACGGGGGTAAGTACGTGTACACAGTACGTTATTGTACCTATTCGTGAATATTTTTGTCATAGTAGGTGTACTTAGGGTATGTGTACCCTTAAGACAAAAACGATTTCAGGAACTCACAGATCTTTTATGGTTTGCATACTTGGGCTACTTGCCTTTTCGTGTGATGTGTCTCTGTGTAATTGACCCGCGTGTGAGATATCAGGTTTGAATGAATGCTTTACTATTTCTTGAAAAGATCTTCTTATTCTAATCATACCAAACCTAGCTTCTATACTAAATATTCTTTCGGTTTCATCCCTTGTCGACGAAGAAACATTTTTAATAGGTGGCTTATAGAGTTCGGGTACACTTTAAGGGATTTTAAACCTAGAAGAGGTCGAGAAAGAATTTCTTCAGTAGATTTATAATTAAATCAGTAATGGAAGATAAACCTAAATCCCCGTATCTGGTGGTACATTATTGGAGATAGTACTTTCGTCCATATAGTCAGATTGCTTCAAACACATACTTATTAGGTTTTTCGCGTGTTTGTCCCCTTTCCGATACAAATTGAAACGCGGGGGTACCGAGAATACACCACCAACCTTTTCTTAGGCACCTGTATGGACGAAACTCGAATACAATTTCGAGTTCAACTTAATGAATCTCATTCAGGAATTATATGAAGACCTTATATCTCTTTCTCTCAACCTCGGTTAGGATGGCCGTAACCGAACCATGTATAATGAATTGTTCATGAAAAGTTAGCCGAAACTAACCAATTGAACGATAAGCTTAACCATTTTCATATAACACTTTAAGACATTAAACTTGAGTCACAAATGTGACCAATCATGTCTAGATAGTGTTTTTAGAGAGTTCATCAAATGTCGATTATCTCATAGAAATAATTCTGATGCATCCGGAAATATTCGACATGGTAAGTACGTGTACTGGTATGTGTATTGTACCTGTTCGTGAATATTTTTGTCATAGTACGTGTACCGGGTATTGTACCCTTAAGACAAAAACGATTTCAGGAACTCACAGATCTTTTATGGTTTGCATACTGGGTATGCGTACATTATCGGTTTTGAAACCAACAAATCTTTTTTTAGTTTGCATACTAGGTATGTGTACGTTCCTGGTTCACGAGTCCATAGACTTTTTATGGTATGGATACCGGGTACTATAGCTATGCCGGTATGTGTACTGGGTACATGTACTGCGGCTCTGGACTAACAACTCTCATAGTATGTGAACTGGTATGCATACTGTCCTGTATCCAGATTAACAATAGTTCTATATCTCTCTAATAATCAAAATGAAACATTCCCGGATAACATCAATGACACATATCACTGTTCCAGGCTATTTTCAAATGATTAATATTGAATCATAATTAGGTTATAAACAATAAATTGATTTTAACCAAATTCATCAAGTATGAAAAAATGTTTCTAAGCTTAGCATATTTCGAGAACGATATTCAAGATAAACTTGACTCGAAATTTCTGTTATGCATGTACTGTCTAATTTAGTCATGTGACAATGTCTCACTTGAGAAATAAGTGGTTCAGTCTTCACTTGCCTTTTGTTGAAGAAGTTCTACAGAGAACCTGTTGATCTTCGCCTTCAAATGGTAGAACGTAGTTGTATCCGATACTCAACTACACACTTCTATCCTAATACGAGACTTGACTAAATGTAGACTAGAAATCAAGATATAGTTTTGAAAACTAAATTTGACAACAAGCTTGATATAGAAACACTTGTGAGTTCGACCGAGCAATGCTCTCTATCAAGTATCGGTTCACTTAGAATATTAATATCTTTAATTAAATTAAGTTATTTTATACTAGTATATGTAATAGAACAACCATGATGCGTGATTGCATGTACCTATTAACTAAGGATTGTTAATTCTTGCATGAGCATAAAGCTATAGAAATCCATGTATTGTTAAAGAGGAGATAAATTCAAATTTGGAATAAATATAATTTAAACTTATATGTTTAATTAAAGAAATGTGTTCTTGAATAATTGTTACTCTTAGGTGGATTCTTGGAAATGACGAGTGGATTTTTTTTGAGTTAGCATTTGTGAATATCTGTTTATCCAGTGTCAAAATTAATATAGAGGTGGTAAAGAGATGAGCTGTCTTCTCAGATATCTCTCCTTACGATTTTGGGCAACTATTTATCCTAAGAGACATCATGGTTAGCAGATGAAATAAAAACAAATTCACTCGATCGCCACTCCTAAGAATCCACTTAAGAGATAAGAGATATTAAGAATTAACCTTTTGTTAGAGCACTGCTCGGTTAAACCCACCAAGCGTTGGTATGTCAAGTTTGGTTGTCATATTTAGTTCCAAAACTCGAGTCGCTTAATAAGTGAACTAGAGTCAACTTCGTTAGGTTAGGATAGAAACGATATAAATATTGTGCTCCAGTTACTCACGAAGATTTGAAGATGGATTAAAGACAACGAAGACACTATCCTTCAGCTTGAGGTTAGTAACTAATGACTTGACTTGTTCCATTTATATATATATCTTGCTTCTTTCAAGTCTTTTAGATTGAAAACATAACATGCGAAGCTATATTCATGACACTCTAGTGATTTGACTTGGTCATAGCATTATGATCAAAATATCAAGGAATTATATTGAATTACGAAGTATAACGCATATCTTTTGAACTTCATAAATACGACGTCAACATAATCTATGTATTTAGTTAATTGATTATGTGTGGGATATAGGTGTAATTTCATCCTAGGAAACTATGTATTATTACATTGGTTTAAGAAAGTGGATGTATGGACTTGTTTCATAATCAAAAGTGAAATCATAAGTGTGTTGGTCCGGCTCTTCATTGAATAATATTTGGATGACCAATGCAAGATGACAAGTTAGAACCGATCTTAACTTATTTTGAGTATCAAGGTATAACCGGTCATAGCCGATATTGTGTGACAAGGTGTAACCGATCCTAACTAGATTTGGGAAGCAAGGTGTAACCGATTCACAAGCTACTTTGGGAAGCAAGGTGTAACCGGTCACAACCTACACTAGGAAGCATGGTATAATCAGTCACAACCTATATTGTGAGTCATGGTATAACCGGTCCCAAGAGAAAGTGTCAGCATAAGAGATATTTCCAATGGTTTTCTTGTATAACTGTGACGACCCGGAAAATTTTTCCCTTCCAATCGGCCGTGGAGTTCGGTCAACTGACAAGTTCCAAATTCTCCGAGCTGTCATTTGAGATGCACGGATTGAAAACCAGTTTGTAAACAAGAGTAAAAGTCATGCTATTAACATAAACCAGTTAGCCAAAAAGTTTGGAATACAAGATATGAGACATGAAACCATTTAAACATGACCCACACTTACTAATAATAATACTCTTTTTACAAACAACAACTTCGATAAGAAACGATAGTATCAGTTTTCACAAACTAAAGCAATATGAAATACAATATCCTTTTTCATAAGCCAACCCAGATACACATGAATATACATGAACACAAAGTGATGTACTCACTTTGACCCCAAAGCTCAATGCACCAGGCTTAAGCAAGCTTACTACCTCAAGCCGACCTCAAACTCTGTGGAAAACAAAACAATACAAAAGGGTGAGACACAACCCAGTAGAGAGTTAACGATACGATAACACAAGTATAAACAATGCCCAAATACGATAACGATAAGATATCAAATCAAATAAAGCATAAACAATGCGTTAAGTTGTCGAGCACATCCAAATCGAAGTATCAAAGGCCTTGTAAGCCGATACACAATCGAAATCATCTTAAACCAGTGAGTTCGCAATAACCATCGCTCGAGGTTTATCAGAAAACCACCCTATCGTCCCGGACGATCTTCCGCAGGTCACCATTAATATGGATTGCCCCTTATGGGCCCGACAAACTCATCAGTAGGGTTCGTAACCAAAAGGATGCTCAACACAGTCTACAAATAGTTCGCAAACATCGTTAAATACGAGTATCGAATAAATCATCAATAAGTATTCATTCATAAAAAATGAAATCAACTTACCTTATATTTTCCACATAAAACAAGATCATAAATGCATTTAAGTATCAAATCTTAGAACTGGGCACAAACTCAGAATCAATAAGTGCATTGAAATCAAAGATTTTGCACGAAAGCTTCGTTTTCAAACCACTATTGTTCAAAACTTACCATGGGCCTCATTTCAAATCAAACTCAACAAACTATAACATTTTAGAAACTAAAAATTGCCTATTTTTATACAAAAATCATTAGCAAAAAGAAGGAATTCAATGATTCAAAGAACAAAGGAAACTTAACGTAAAATAAGAGCATAATTTTCAGAAACTTTAGTTTCGACAGCCCGTGCTCAAAAATTTGTGTAGGATTCATTACACAACTAAAATGAGTGATTCTTATCTCATTTTAAAGAAAAAAGAATAAGGTAATATATAAAAATTATTAGTAAAAACAAAAAGTTAAAGAACAAGTCTAAACCACGCTGGAAAAGTATGACAGTAAACTGTCTACAGAAAACCAACAGTTTTGGTAGTCGACATTCAAAAATTCACGCAAAATTCATTACCAAACGGAATTCAGAAAATTTGGTTTCGTTCGAAAGACTAGAAAGCCCAACTTTACATAAAAATGATAGTCAAAGATAATCAGGTACATTGTTGTATTCAAAGATCTCAACAAAATAGGACAGAATTCAAGCTCTACAGAAATTACAGTTTTGACAGTTTTCAATCCAAAATTCGTGTAAAATTCATCACACAACGGAATTCAGTAAATTTGATCTCTTTACAAAAGCTGAGAAACCCCAATTTAACATAAAAATGATAAACAAAGGTAATGAGGTCCATATATATGTTTAAACATCTCAACAAAACGAAACAGATGTGCAGTTCTTGAAATTTCAGTTTTGATAGTCTGCAATCAAAAATTCGTGTAAAATTCATTACACAACAGAATTTAGAAACATTAATCTTGTTGGAAATTAAAAAGACTCTACTTTGACATAAAAATCATAACCATAATAAATAAGGTATATAGTTGATTCGAAAAGTCTCAAGTAAACAGGCAGTAACCAAGCTCTTCAGAAATTACAGTTTTGGAAGTCTATAATCAAAAATTCACCCAGATTTAATTACTTATCGGAATTTGTTGATTCTTGGCTAGTTTTAAATATGAAAAGGCTCTCTTTTACACAAAAAATATAACTCAAAATAAGAGTCACAAGAACTGGGTGATAATTCATCCCAAAAAACAGGACAAAAAACTATTTCAGAAATCCTTGAATTGCTTTTAAATTGAGTTTCAAGAGAAAGTAAAGATCAATTCCAATAAAGTGAGAGTACCCATGGCTAATTTTTAGAAGTAACAAAGTTTCAACATCAAATTAGAAGTAAACCCTAAATTTTTCCATAACCCTAGAATCAAAATCAAAAGGAACAAGCATGAATTCGTTTTAAACATCACAAATCCATCAAATAGAGTTTCATAAGAGTATGAATAAGCTTCAATTTCATTGAACAAGAAATCAGAGAATTGAAATCATAAAAATCAATTCATAAACAGTTTCAAAGAAGAATTCCCCTACCTTTTGTGTACCAAGAGCTTCCAAAGCAACCAAATCGAATTAAGGATCAAAAGATTTTAAATCAAGCTTCAAACTCTAAGTTTTGTGATGAAATTTTCTTTTGTTTTTGCTGTAGGAGAAAGAGAAATAAGTAAAAGAGAAAGACCTGAATTTAATCAAATTTAGGTGTAAATATTATCATGGAAGCTCAAATGACCAAAATGCCCCTGTTTTGATGAAAAATCGACACATCAACTTGTGAGTGTCACTTTGTCGCAAATTCTAGTATAAAAAACTCTATTAGCATCCGTAAACATGCTATGGGCAGGCTCACACAAAGAGAAATATAATTTCTCAGGCAAAATCCAAGTGTTTCTCAACCGAAACTCAACGATTACTAGATTTCACGCACCACATTGCGCTACTTCCAGTCTTCCAATTCAAATGAATTGGGATCGCACCCTAATATTTTAAGAAAAAGAATGCGGGTATTACAATAACCGTTAGTTTACATATCCTTCAATGACACTTTTGTTCATTAATCGTCAATTTACATATCCTTCACTCGACACTTTTGTTCATTAATCGTCACGTTAAGACGACTTTACAAATGGATGTGCTATACAAAACTATCATATAGCATAACTAAGGATGCACATGGTCCGGTACGGCCCGGTTCTCTTATGGAACTGGTCCCTATACTTGGTGTTGACCGGTACCTCATTTTGAGGACCGGTACCTGTACTTGTACCTGGAGTTGTACTTGTACCTCCGGTACCGGTCCGGTACAAGCCAGTACCGGGTTTTTACCTGAACTTTTCTAGTATTCCAAACTTCAATTCCTTCTTCTCAATCCATTCCAAATTTCCAGCTCAATCTCAAACAAAACGTAAATCAAACATTCAATTCTTAAGTTCTTTTTTACCTGCAAACTTTGATACTAAAGATAACTGCTACACATTAAAACAGTAAAAACTAAAAACAACATTTCCATAAACAAAGAATTCAAAGTTCAAAGTTCACTGCACTGTCCATGACCACAACACTCTGAGGCGTATACTAGTTTGGAAGAGACCCAGAGGCGTTTGAAATAATGGATGTGTTTCGACTGCATGAGTATTCAGGCTTGGAGTAGGGCGTGCAAACACGGAGACAATGATATTAGGCCTGCGACAGCTGATGGTGATGTAGTTGAAACGATTTTGGGGGTACCTCGGCCTAATTTAATTCCAGTTCAGCTAGACATCGATGTTGAGCTTAGTGCTGTGACTGTTGACGCTGTTTTTCGAGCTCCAATTCACACTGTGAAGAGCATTCCAAGAGGATGTAGGCTGGCATTTTCTCATGCCCTGAAGGCATCACTTTTGAAAGTTGTCGCAGAACCTAATTTGGCTAGGAATTGGGTTCGATTGTTGCTGCTGCCTCGGTGTACGCTGCAATTTTTCAATCCTAAGGGGAGGGTAGAATGCAAGTCTGGGAATCGTAAGGCGCTGCAACAGAAATAGATTCTTCGCGCATTGGCAATATGGAGTGAAACCGGTGGAGTACAGCAGCTTGTCAGGGAGGTTTTACAAATAAAGCGAATTGTGGGGTTTAAGGGCGATGACGAAACGGAGGCATACAACAGGTTAAGCTCCAATATCTCTACCTGTTTGCGCAAAGTTGCGGATGGGAATTTCACAGCCGCAGTCAAGGCCATCAGCTCTTTGGGGGTAGCGCAAAATAACGATGAGACGAGGAAGGCGCTTGAAGATAAACATCCGCACATGCCTCCTCCACGGAAACCAACATGCCCGTTGTATGAGACACCTTTACTAGCTGAAGGAGGGACAATTTTAAGTTGTATTAAGTCATTCCCTAAGGGGACTTCATGCGGAAAGGATGGTCTTCGGGCACAACATTTATTTGATGCTTTTGTTGGAGATGGTTCCACGGTTGCTGCTGATTTGGTTACGACGATAACAAGGGTAGTCAATTTGTGGTTAGGTGGTAGATGCCCACTTAACCTTGCGGAGTTCATTGCTTCAGCGCCCTTGACACTGTAGTTGCAGGAAATCCCACAACACACCCCTTGTGATATTATGATAATATTTTCTAGATCTAAACTTATTTGATAATCAAAATAAAGATAAAAGTGCTAAAATTATAAATGGAGACACAAGATTTTTTACATGGTTCGATCAATGTGATCTACATCTATGGTTTTTCACTAGTGATTTTTGTAATTACATGAGTTTACATTTAGAATATCCATTAATGAGTATTTGGAGCTTTTTAGATCTAGTTTTGAGGAAGAAGATGATAAAGAAAATAAACTCTCTCTCTCTAAATTGTCTAACCTCTCTAAAGTGTATCCTCCTTTTCTCTCTCTCCTGCCTTTCTATTTATATAGGATATTACATAGTGGATGACAGCTCATGTACAACTAATATTTCCCTTAATTTCGGATTTACCTTGCGACATTTCGCAGGTCTACAAATGTTAGTCTTCGCAAGTCTTTTTGACTCTTCGTGAGAATCGTCACACCTTTCTCATATTTAAGCTAATGTCATTTGTTGCGTCGTTTCTAATATTTCTTCTCGCGACATTATTATGTTGCGTAGTTAATAATTCGCAAGTGAAGGTTACTGCGATATTCTGCTCCTACATCTTGCCTCTTTTTCCTTGAATATTGCTTGAAGAGCGATCTTTAAGGAAAAATCCGTTGTTGTAGTAGTCTTTGATCTTTGTTGATGAAGGAACGAGCGAAAGAATACTTTTCTTGAAAAGTACGTACTTGCCTCTATTCTTTTGCGAAGTTCCGAAGCTTTGCGAAATAAATAAGAAGTATCAACCCTTGAAGTATGCGAAGTATGAAGTATCCTTGAAGAAGTATATGAAGTACTTAATCCTCGAAATATATAAGAAGTATGAAGTATCTTTTGAGAAGTATATGAAGTATCCATCCTTGAATGTGAGTAATAAGTACTGCCTCTATTCATGTCCATTTTGCGAAATTATTACTTCATTTTTGGTGAGAATTCTTGTCCATTTTGGAAGTGATTCTTGCCGAGAAGATAAAGAACATAGAATGTTTTCTTGGTAATCCATAGTTGCCTCTGTTCTTTATCTATGAAGGTAGAATCCTTGAGAAAATGTTGAATGAGCGAATTTTTTCTTTATTCTTATTTTGCCTCTGTCTCATGCTTTGTGCTCATGCGATAGTATAATCTCTTCAATTTGCTTATAATTTTGCGAAATAATTGTGCGAAATAACCAAATTTTGCAAAATAATCATATTCTGAGAAATTCCGACTTATTCTTGAAATTATGAATACTTTCGCGATATTCCGAATAATACCCCGAGAGATTTTGAATAATACTCCCGAGAGATTCTAAATAATATTGTTGAGAGATTCTGAATAACACTCCCGAGAGATTCTAAATAGTTCTCATTTGGAAGATTCCGAATAACACTCTTGAGAGATTCGAATAATACTTCGAGAGATTCTAAATAGTCTTCTTTGAGAGATTATGAATAACACTCTTGAGAGATTCTAAATAATCTTCTTTGAGAGATTGAATAATACTTCTGAGAGATTCTAAATAATACTCTTTGAGAGATTCTGAATAATACTTCTGAGAGATTCTAAATAGTATTGCTGAGAGATTCTGAATAACACTTCTTTGTTATTTTCACTGTCTCAAACTCATTTCCATGTATATATTCGTAAACTTATTTGTTTGCATATAATCAATTTCGCAAGCTTATTTGCTTACTCACTTTCTTGTGTGGTCTTATTTTGCCTTCCTAGTTAAAGGTCTTATTTTGCCACCCCTCGTCATTGCGACAAAATCGCAGGACGTCTTTACACTTATTTTTCCATGTAAAGACCCATTGATCTTGCCTTATCATTTCCTTAGTATTTTTGCCTCTGCAGGATGTTTTCGTTGCGACAATATGATAGGCCTAGAAATTCTTGCGAATTTAAATCCCCATGACATTGCCGTCTTGCGACGAAATCGCAGGACGTCTTTACATTTTCATGTAAAGACCCATTGATCTCGTCTTATCCTCACGTTAGTATTATTGCCTCTTCAGGATCATCGCACAAATATGACAAGCCTAAATTTTCTTGCGAAAATAAAGCCTCATGACATTTGCGTCTTAAGACACTTATCAGCTCCCTAATGGAGGGTGCCGCCCTTATCATCTCCCTGGTTGCCCCTTCAAGGAGGCGTACATCGGCCATACAAGACTAGCTATAAGCCGAATTGATGTGTATACTGGTTGCCCCTTCAACAACCAGTTGTTTTCGCAGCCTCTTATCCCTTATACCTATAGGGCTTATGGTTACGAGACTGCACCCTAAGTGGAGTTTTCTTTGGGCCGAAAAGCATGTGCCAAGAATGGCCGAGACACTACAAATGACCAGGCACTCTTGGCTCAACCGTGTACCTCGGCGCCTTGGTCATACACTGACTCCTTGGAAGAGACCCTCGGTCGTCCAACCAGGGTATAACCTTATATATATAGTTGGAAATCCAAGGTATCTCTCCCGGATGGGCTTTATTGACCCCAAATCTCCATGACTCGGGTTCCAGGGGCGGTGTAACCTTTTCCCTGAGCCATGTCAAGAGATACCCCCTTATATGACGCACTTTAGGTCTTACATTTGCCTCTTGCGAAATTTTATTCGCGAACTAGGGTGTACGCTTTGTTGATGGTGGTTTTTAAACAAAGGGTAAAATCGTAAAACCCCAAATAACCTAATGTCACAAGTGACACATTTATTAGGACTTTTAATGCATGTAGTCAGTAATTAATAGGGGGTATTTTTTCAAATTAGGGTTACAACGAACAAAACCCGAATTCCCCTCCGTGCCAGTGGCATATCGTGCCAGTGGCATATCATGCCAGCCACACCTAGCCCAAGCTAGCCGCACCTCTATGCCAATGGCAAAGCATGCCAGCCATACCAAACGCGCCGAAGCATGCCAACCATGCTAGCCGCACCTCCGTGCCAATGGCAAATCATGCCAGCCACACCTAGCCCAAGCTAGCCGCACCTCTATGCCAATGGCAAAGCATGCCAGCCATACCAAACGCGCCGAAGCATGCCAACCATGCTAGCCGCACCTCCGTGCCAATGGCAAATCATGCCCCCACACCTAGCCCAAGCTAGCCGCACCTCTATGCCAATGGCAAAGCATGCCCGACCATACCAAACGCGCCGAAGCATGCCAACCATGCTAGCCGCACCTCCGTGCCAATGGCAAATCATGCCAGCCACACCTAGCCCAAGCTAGCCGCACCTCTATACCAATGGCAAATCGTGCCAGCCATACCAAACGCGCCGAAGCATGCCAACCATGCTAACCGCACCTCTATGCCAATGGCAAAGCATGCCAGCCATACCAAACGCGCCGAAGCATGCCAACCATGCTAACCGCACCTCTATGCCAATGGCAAATCATGCCAGCCATACCAAACGCGCCAAAGCATGCCAACCATGCTAGCCGCACCTCCGTGCCAATGGCAAATCATGCCAGCCACACTTAGCCCGAGCTAGCCGCGCCATGCCAAACACACTCTGCCTTGGCCCTAGCTACGCTGGTCACGCCACGCCAAGCCCAAACACCCTTACAGCCGCGCCATGCCAAAGTAGCGCCCGCACCTAGGCTTGCAAACCATGCAACCAGGCCAAATTGGCCACGCATGCCATTGGCACATGCCAACACGCACCGCTGGTAGCTTTTTCTACCAAGGCGCGACCCAAATTGGCCACGTATGCCATTGGCACATTCCAACACGCTCGCTGGTAGCTTTTTCTACTGTGGGGCGCGGCCAAACTGGCCACGCATGCCATTGGCACATGCCAACACGCTCGCTGGTAGCTTTTTCTACCAGGGCGCGGCCCAAACTGGCCACGCATGCCATTGGCACATGCCAACACGCACCGCTGGTAGCTTTTTCTACCAGGGCGCGGCCCAAACTGGCCACGCATGCCATTGGCACATGCCAACACGCTCGCTGGTAGCTTTTTCTACCAGGGCGCGGCCCAAACTGGCCACGCATGCCATTGGCACATGCCAACACGCATTTGTGGTAGCTTTTTCTACCAAGGCGCGACCCAAATTGGCCACGCATGCCATTGGCACATGCCAACACGCTCGCTGGTAGCTTTTTCTACCAAGGCGCGACCCAAATGTCCGAGCATGCCATTGGCACATGCCAACACGCATCGTTGGTAGCTTTTCTTACTAGGCCACGACCCTAATGGCCGAACACGCCATTGGCACTTGCCACACACGTCACTAGCAGGCATTGCCACTTACACTCAACGTACAACCTACCACCAAGGCATTCCGCACATGCCATTTGCACATGCCACACACGCCACTAGCAGCTCTGGCATTGCCACTCGCACTCAAGATGCAACCCGCAACAAAGGCATCCCGCACATGCCACACGCGCCACTAGCAGCGCCACTTGCACTCAAGGTGCAACCAACACTCGAGATATCAACACAACCTGGGGGATGCTTTCCGGGGTTTTGGTTTGGCGGTCACAGCTTGCAGCGTACACTACGCTCACATTAAGAAAGCGTGAAAAGGAATAAAGCGGTCAAATAAATGAGGAAATAATGGTGAAAACGTTTTCACCCATAAACACCATGCGGTTACCACCTCCTCCCATTATTTCACCCTTTACTCTCTTCCTTCATGAGGCCAGGGTACGTTTCAATCTCGACTTGTATAAATAGGTCTTACATATTTCCACCAGACAACAAGTCTCGGTCAGGAGAAAAATACAATACTCTCAGAAAAGGCAACTTTGCAAGCTATCCAAAAAAGCTTTCATCTCTTGCAAGCTTCCTAAGCTTTCACTTTCTGATACAAGTCGAGACACTACTCTCCTGCATTATTCTCGGCCTCACACCTTTCTTTGCTTCCCTCCCCAAATCAACCCTTCTCCTCCACTTTGTGACCGAAGCAAGTCCGGAACGGCCATTTCTTGGTTTAGGCCGGACTTGCATGCATTGATCTCTCGAATCTATAAAGTGCTCACGTGCAAAGCACATTTGTTTAGGGTTTAAACCAGTTTCTCACTCACCTACCGAATTTACCGAAATCGGCGGAAACGATTTTCACCTATAAACAATTGGCGACCACGGCGGGAGGATTGATCTATCGGTTATAATACCAACTCCGACTCCTGATTTCGTTTCCCGAACGTCAAATCCCAACATGGTGGAACTCAGTCCCGAGCGGCTGCCGAGAACACCAAAGACAGTAACGCATCCCCGATGTTAGCGTCTCTCCCAATAACGTTGTTGCATCACCGACCGACTACAAGCAACATCGAATGCACTCCCTCAAGTGTAACACCGCCAATCACCGGGGCCGAGCCGCTGCCTCCTCTAGTGTCTCCGCACAACCCTCTAATCATGGCAACGAAAATATCTCTTCGGGTGTCACGACACCAGTCCACTGGGGCTAGAGCCGCCGCTACGACCCCAAATTCTTCGTCTAGCATGGCGCCTCCGACCACAACTAAGGTTCCAACTATCCCGCCGACGGGATGAGAGACCGGAGGGACCAGAGGAAGTCGTCCTTACGTCACCATCGCTGATTTGATGGAACAACAATAGATGCTCGCCAGAGCCCAGACGGATATGGTTTCAACGCAGAAGGAAGTACTCATCTTTCTTAAGACCCTGACAGAACGGCTACCACGTGAGTCGCGTCCTCCATAGCCATTTAGGAACGTCTCCAACAACCCCAACGCCAGCACCTCGGCGGAGCACGCCTCCACGGATGAGGAAACTCGCACTAGAATCCAGTTGGAAAGAAATCAGCCGCCCAACTTCGTCACGAGGGAAGATTTGGAACAACTCCTCCGCAACCGAATCAAGAATGATGAGTTGGACGTGCATCATCACCAACCCCCTTACCCATCCGAAATGCAGAGAATCCCTCTCCCAAGGGGGTACTCTTCTCCTCAATTTACCATGTACGATGGTACCGGGAATGCACGTGAGCATGTCTCTCGTTCCTGGAATCCCTAGGTGAACATGAATATAATCACGTTCTCCGTTTAAGGGAATTCTCAAAATCACTTACTGGAAGGGCGTATACATGGTATAACAAAGATCCCACCGAACAAAGCATTCCCAACCGGAGTAGCATGGTCACTGCGTTTTACAAGAAATACTTTTTCGTGTCTGAACAAGTTACTTTCTTAGACCTCAGAAGAATGTACCAGTGGGATAACGAACATCCGAATGATTTCGTCAAAAGGTTCAGGGTTCAAGCACTCGACTGTCACGACCCAAACGTGACGGAACAACAACTGGTGAACGCATGCATCAATGGTATGGTTCCAATTTACCGCGCCTTGTTAGAAAACTTGCGCTTCCAAACGTTCTCCGAACTCCATGAAGCCGCCAGACGATCTGCAACAACAGCACTAGCATTACTGGAAAGAGCTAGGCCAAATCGAGCCGAAGACACGCGTGAAACTCGCGGGAGTAGACGCCTCATCAGCAAACAATTTAATGCCGCCTCATCCTCCATGAACATAGTAAACGAAAGGGGAAAAAGGAAAGCCCCAACTACGAGCCACCAGCCAAAACGTGAAGCGCCGGCGCAACGGGAACCCCCACCACGAAAGACCATCACTAAAACTCCCATGCAGCATCATGAGACCGAAGGAAATACCTTTGATTTCCCGTTTCCCATCGAGGAGGTGATTGACCTCCTAGAAGCCTGGGTTCAAGATGATATTATCAGACTGCCACCTCCCAGACGTCTACCAACTGAGGCTGAGATGGCGAACCCCAAGTACTGCCATTACCACAGGTTCGTTCACCACCCGACCAACGATTGCAACAGACTAAAGCATATTTTCAAAGAAAGGATAGAAGCGGGAGGACTCCAACCAGGAGATGAAAGAGTGCATCGAGACCCACTCCCAATAAGAAACTGCGGGTCCGCTGGGGACTCCGTGCACGAGACTGCACAATCCATGATGCAACATGTATGCGAAATTCTCTATCTTTCCAAGGTGCAGCGCCAAGATATTTTCGCAGCTCTCAATCGTGTTGTATCCGGCAAACGACTTTTTCTCTCCTCGGAATCCACGCCAGGGGCCCAAGCTTTCCAAACAGGCGGAGCAAAGAAGGAGAACTGGGGACTGCTGACCACGTCCCGTTTAAGAGGTAACGAATTTGACGACTCGCTCATCGACACGGCCTCGACCACAACATCATTACTTTCAAGACACTAAAGGCAACAGGATTTACAAAACAAGACGCTACCTATTCCCCGTCTGTGATTAAGAGCTTGAGAGGAGAAACTTTGAACGCGCATGGCTACATCAACCTAGAGATCAAGATGGGAGACGCTATAACGCATAGCAAGTTCCACATTGTCAAAGAACTAGATCATGACATGATATTGGGACGCTTATGGGTGCTCGACAACAAAGCGAAATTGGGTGTACACCCTCTGCCGACGTCCACGCCCGAAGGAATTCCCAACAAATCATCTCACGGGTTATCGCATCAACGAGCTATTGAAGGAAACTAGGCCTCCGGAGAGGACCCGTTGGCGCTAGCTCATGATTTTCAAATGCAAGTAAGTCTCGACCAAGCAACCTTTTTCGCAACCAGTCTTTCCTTCCCCATTCCGTCATGGGGACTCGGCGTATGACATCGGGCACAAACGCTGTCAAGAAATGTGAATGGGGAGCTGGACCATTTGAACACTTTGCAAGAAGCTTGGAAACTTCTATTGAAGCCAACGAAGTCAAGACTCAAACGGTTGCACGACGTCTGAACCCGTTTTCAATTGGAGATGTAGTGGTTAAGGAAAGCTCGTTTCAAGTTGGGAAGATGACAGTAAAATGGATTTGCCCAATGAAGGAGAAGACGAGCCGTATCTGGTTGCGGATACCCTTTTGGGAGGATATTGCAAGCTCATCAATGCAGACACACCTGAAGGAGTGATAATTCACTCGCGATGGCTCAAGGAATCCAATCCCTAAAATGCTGTACTTCCCAATCACTCCCCCTTCTTAGTATTTCCTTTAACAATTCCTCTTAATAGTTGTAATTCCCCAAGATGAATACACCGTTTGTATTTTTCCCTAGGGATTCCCTTTTTGTCAAAAAAAAAAAAAAAAAAAAACATAAATACATCTTTTTCCAAGCGAACCCTCCAGATATCAGAGAAATACATTAGGCAAACCCAGAAAACCATTGTAGAGCCATCATACCACAACCTCTTTCAAAAAATATATATGAAGCAAAATGTTGACTGATGAAGAAGAAGGAAAAAACGAGTTTACAAAAAAAAAAAAGGGGACACCAGGGGAACTAAAGCAGCTAACAAGAATAACAAAAGGGAAGAACTAGCCCTCGAAGGACGGAGTACAAGTCCCCTCGGGTAAGACTATCTTCAAGCACTTCCCCCAGCAATCCCTCGGGCAACAAAGGTTCCATTCAACGGTGTTAGCAGCAGCAACCTCAACATCCCATCCCTAAACGGCCACAGCGGCAGCAGTGTCCTCACCAACGACCGGTCCAGCATACGCCACCATGACCCCTCCGGTATCACCAACGACACCTTTGGCATCAACTTCAGAAGAGTCAAGAATCATGGCGCTCTCCTCCAAGACCACCACACGTTCACTTTTCCGTCGTTTCAACCTAGAAACGGTCCGATCCGCCCCATACCCGGATCGAGGAAAGGCTTTGCCACACTGAAACCTCTCAACATTCCAAGACTTTTCCTTGTTCTCTCGCCCCTCCTCCATGCTCACTGAGCTAAAGAAAGTCCGAACACGCACATGTTCTTTATGGGGATAGATGGAAGGGAGGTCCTTAATGATTCCACTAGCTTCGTGGAATGGAGATTCAATCCCAACCAATGCCTCCTCAAGAGAAGAAGATCGATCTCCGCCAAGTCTGAAGCCCTTCTCCGAAGAGTTAAAGGCGCAGCCATCCCTGGAGGGTCCCATCATACGCTGCAAAAAGATGGGGAAAATGATCCAGTTCCATCATATCTATACACATATAAAAAGAGGATAACACGAACGGAGAAGAAGAAGAAAACATACCGGTATGATCTTCTTAGCCCCGAATAACCCTAGTCGGGTGCTTTTGCAAGAGTCAGACCTCGCGCCTTCGCCTGGAGAATCTGGCTGGTTAGAAGGTGATTCGTCTCTGTGCGACATGACGAAAAGGGGAAAATTCAACAAGAAGAACCCTTTCTCAAAAGAGGGAGATGATGCAATTACGTTGGGTATGAATACGGAAACTTAAAGAAGGAAAGGAAGTAACGATGGGCGTAACGCTTCCAGATTTTTGGCATGGGTGATGCCCTGATTGAAGCCGCGCGTGAAGGAAGGCAAAATAAGGAAACTTTGCTATCTGTAAGAAACACTTACTCCCTCCTTGTTTTCACCGACCCTATCAAGTTACACCGGTCCCACCAATTGCGCCAAGGACCGCCCAAATCGCGCCAGCAAGCACGCGCAGCTTCCCCACCTTGCGCCGGTCCCACCAGCTAGCACGCTCAGTTTACCAACTCACGCCAACTTCCCAATGACCGCCCAATGACCGCCCAAGCCAGCAAGCACGTTTAGCTTCCCCACCTTGCGCCGGTCCCACCAGCTAGCACGCTCAGTTTCCCAACTCGCAACAACTTCTCAATGCCGCCCAGCTTCCTGTCTCTCACGACGCTAACTTCCCAATTGTGCCAGCCTCCCGATTTGCGCAAAACTGCCAGAGGCAAGGATTCCAAATCCTATTTATAAAAGGTCAGACGAGTCTCCTCAATTCTCTTTACAGTTTGCTGTTGATAGTTTGTCACCATCTTATGCTTACCTCGCAACAAAGCTCCTGTTCCGAGCTAAGCAGGGGACTTAATGTTGATGGTGGTTTTTAAACAAAGGGTAAAATCGTAAAACCCCAAATAACCTAATGTCACAAGTGACACATTTATTAGGACTTTTAATGCATGTAGTCAGTACTTAATAGGGGGTATTTTTTCAAATTAGGGTTACAACGAACAAAACCCTAATTCCCATCCGTGTGGTGGCAAATCATGCCGACCACACCTAGCCTAAGCTAGCCGCACCTCTATGCCAATGGCAAAGCATGCCAGCCATACCAAACGTGCCGAAGCATGCCAACCATGCTAGCCGCACCTCCGTGCCAATGGCAAATCATGCCAGCCACACCTAGCCCAAGCTAGCCGCACCTCTATGCCAATGGCAAAGCATGCCAGCCATACCAAACGCGCCGAAGCATGCCAACCATGCTAGCCGCACGTGCCAATGGCAAATCATGCCAGCCACACCTAGCCCAAGCTAGCCGCACCTCTATGCCAATGGCAAAGCATGCCAGCCATACCAAACGCGCCGAAGCATGCCAACCATTCTAGCCGCACCTCCGTGCCAATGGCAAATCATGCAAGCCACACCTAGCCCAAGCTAGCCGCACCTCTATACCAATGACAAATCGTGCCAGCCATACCAAACGCGCCGAAGCATGCCAACCATGCTAACCGCACCTCTATGCCAATGGCAAAGCATGCCAGCCATACCAAACGCGCTGAAGCATGCCAACCATGCTAACCGCACCTCTATGCCAATGGCAAATCATGTCAGCCATACCAAACGCGCCAAAGCATGCCAACCATGCTAGCCGCACCTCCGTGCCAATGGCAAATCATGCCACCACACTTAGCCCGAGCTAGCCGCGCCATGCCAAACACACTCTGCCTTGGCCCTAGCTACGCTGGTCACGCCACGCCAAGCCCAAACACCCTTACAGCCGCGCCATGCCAAAGTAGCGCCCGCACCTAGGCTTGCAAACCATGCAACCCAGGCCAAATTGGCCACGCATGCCATTGGCACATGCCAACACGCACCACTGATAGCTTTTTCTACCAAGGCGCGACCCAAATTGGCCACGCATGCCATTGGCACATGCCAACACGCTCATTGGTAGCTTTTTCTACTGGGCGCGGCCCAAACCGCCACGCATGCCATTGGCACATGCCAACACGCTCGCCGGTAGCTTTTTCAGGGCGCGCCCAAACACGCATGCCATTGGCACATGCCAACACGCACCGCTGGTAGCTTTTTCTACCAGGGCGCGGCCCAAACTGGCCACGCATGCCATTGGCACATGCCAACACGCTCGCTGGTAGCTTTTTCTACCAGGGCGCGGCCCAAACTGGCCACGCATGCCATTGGCACAAGCCAACACGCCGGTAGCTTTTTCTACCAGGGCGGCCCAAACTGGCCACGCATGCCATTGGCACATGCCAACATGCACCACCGGTAGCTTTTTCTACCAAGGCGCGACCCAAATTGGCCACGCATGCCATTGGCACATGCCAACACGCTCGCCGGGTAGCTTTTTTACCAAGGCGCGACCCAAATGGCCGAGCATGCCATTGGCACATGCCAACACGCATGGTAGCTTTTCTTACCAGGCCCACGACCCTACTGACCGAACACGCCATTGGCACTTGCCACACGCGTCACTAGCAGGCATTTCCACTTACACTCAACGTACAACCTACCATGTCTCGCGAAGTGTCGCAAGGCATTCCACATGCCATTGGCACATGCCACACACGCCACTAGCGATTTGAAGGACTCTACGGCATTGCCACTCGCACTCAAGATGCAACCCGCAACAAAGGCATCCCGCACATGCCAATGCACATGCCACACGTGCCACTAGCAAGCTCCTCATAATAATCCTACTATTCAGCGCCACTTGCACTCAAGGTGCAACCAACACTCGAGATATCAACACAAGCTCGTAGTCAAGACTCATTAAGTAATGATATATCTCGCCTCTCTTATTCTTTTGAATAAAGCTAATTTGGAAATGGAAACTTTATCGGATGAGAACGGAACTCTTTCTCAAGAAAAAGCGTTCTCTATTAAACAAAGCGGCGGGGGATGCTTTCCAACGAAAAATCTTTGCGATCTCGTCCGGAGGGCTTAGTTGGGGACACATTCCACTCTTGAGTTAGAATGTTGCCCGCACTAAGATTTTTCTCCCAAACCTCTTTTTTGGTTGTCGGGATTACGACCTCCGTTGGGAGTACGCTCAACTCCGTAAGTTAAGCAAAAAGGGGACATTCCCGTGGCTTCCTTCTAGTTGTATTATAAGCCCATACCGCATTGGGTACTTGTTCGCACCATCCCCTTTGTGTCCTTCCAACTTTTTCTTCGTATATCGGCAATCGTTTTATTTGTTGCCTTTCGCTGGCCGTTAGCTTGCGGATATAATGGAGTTGATTTCCCACATCTTATCCGAAATGCATTAGCAAAGAACTCTATATTTTGCCCTTCAAACCGCTTCCCATTGTCGGATACCAATTGTGGGAATCCCAAATCTCGCATATAATATTTTCAAATATGAAAGTAAAGACATCCTTATCGCGAATATGTCCGGACCATTTTCACCTCGCCCATTTTGTGAAATAGTCCGTTGCGACGATTAAGTTTGTATCTTTTCCCATGTCTTTGACAAATTCCTCGCATGCCTTGATATTGCTCTTGCATCCTCATGCATATATGGCAATAATACACAAAGATCTCCCGCCGCTATGATTTCCAAACATCCCCACTATGCAAAGATCTTCAATATGGTTTCTCCTTCTTTCCTTGTTAGACATCGAAGCGAAGGCCCATCAAAAAGATCGCCGATAAAGCACGCCATCTCGTAATTCATAATTTGTTGCCCGGCTCTTTTAACTTGTGTGCTTCCAATCTATTTTTTGGTACCTCTCCTTTCATTAAGTACGCGTGAAGTTCTACTCTCCGCCTTTCCTCGCGACATTGCATTTCATCTACTACCATCATTATATCTCGCTTCTTGTTCTTCCTCTTATTAATTGATGGCGCCAGTGTCTCGTATTTTGATACAATCAAAGGTCATCATCATACTTGATATAAAGGCAAAAGCGTCGGAGTCTATTATCTCTCCTGATATGTGCTGCCGACAATTCTTCGACATGCTTCTTGTACTTTTCAAAGATGGATTATTTGTAGTGTATTTTCTCTATTACCCGGTGAATTGCTAGTTGCGAATCACTGGGTAATCCTTATATTCTCCAATTTCATTTATATTGCAAGTCGCAGAGCATGTATTATAGCTTCATACTGTTTCATTATTCGATTCAAACTCCAATCTAAAAGAGAAAGCTAATTTATTGCCTTCGGTGAAATCATAACAATTCCCACTCCATTTCCTTCTCCATTTGATGATCCATCTACTAATATTTCTCATCTGTCCTAGCTCGGTTAAGCGGTGTTCGGGTCTCCATACTCTTCCCTCTACATCCATCATTTCATCTATCGCTTCATCTTCTTCCAAGGGAAATTCTGCAAAAAAGTCCGCGACAACCCGTGACTTAGTTGAGGATAATATCTCATACTTGAGCTTACAATGGCTTATTTGAGCATTCCATCTTTCAACTCTTCCCGATCTTTTTGAATGTTTCATCACCGACTCAATTGGTATTTTCGTGACTACCTTAATAGTATGCGCTTGAAAATATATGCGAAGCTTGAACATATAAACTAATGCCGTGATTAATTTTTCGATCTTCGAATAATTTCTTTTTCATGCATTAAAAGTTTTGCTGATGTAATAGATTGGTTTTTCTACTCCTACGTCCGTCGCAAAGAAACCGCACTTAAGGCATGCGGTTGTCACGAGGTATATTAATAATTCCTCTCCCGGGTTCTCGCTTCCGCATAATGGATATATCCATTAAATGCTCTTTGATCCCTTGTAAAGCCTTTTCACATTCGTCCGTCCACTTAAACTCCGATCCTTTTTTCGAACGCTGAAAAGTGTTTACACTTATCTGATGACCGCGAGATGAACCTTCCTAGTGATGCTAACAACCCATTCGGCCTTTTGAACATCCTTTACCGTCGTGTGTAGGCATATCGCACATGCAACATGTACACAATGTAACCCAAGAACTTCCCCGACGCAACCCGAAGGTAGATTTACTTTGATGTTAAATCGCCTACTCAAAAGGCGCCTTCTTACTTTTTACCGATGTCATCTACAAATTGGCCACGCATGCCATTGGCACATGCCAACACGAGATGATACTCTTTCGCCGATTCGACTAGTTGTGGAATATCTGTAATGGAAAAGCTTTTTCTAAACGGTGAAATCAATGCAAATCCTTATTCCCTTGTTCTTCTTGGCGATACCCAAATGGCTTCTTCTTCCGAGGGTGATAGCTTTGTTTAAATGCTTCACATTTTTATCCATTGGCACATGCCGAAGATGTCTTTATAACGCATCGGCGTTCTTTTCTCTTCATCTCGCCCATGTTAGTTCCAATCTTTAGCTTTTCAATATTCACCGCTGACGAATCGCCTTCGGTTCTCCCCATAGTGGGGTTGGTCCTTTGGTTCTTTCAAGATCATTTTCTTCTCCGAGGTCTAATAGGATGCCTTTTCCTTCCTTTGCTCTTATCATATAAACTCTAAAAGCCACGCCATCCATTGGCACTTGTTTGCAAACACTTTACTTCATTTTGATAATATATTCTTCCTTTAGAAGATCCCCTTTGATCTTGCCAATTCACTGAAACTTGATACATTGATGAAGGCATTGCCACTTACACTCAACGTCACAACCTACCACCAAGGCATTCCGCGAAAACATGCCATTGGCACATGATTCCTCTCCTTCCCACACGCCACTAGCGTGAATGTTATCTCTTGTTTTTCCCTCCTTCAAAGGTGATGCATTGCCACTCGCACTCAAGATGCAACCCGATTCAAACAACAAAGGCATCCCGCACATGCCAATGCACATTGATTCCCACACGAAATTAAAGCGCCACTATTCAAAAAGCAGACTCATTTAGCCACTTGCACTCAAGGTGCAACCAACACTCGTTATTTAGATATCAACACACCTTGTCCGTTGCGATATTATGATCCTACACTCAACGGGGATGCTTTAGCAAAGGCATTGGGATTTTGGTTTGGCACTCGGTCATGCTTTAGGGATTTTGGTTTGGCGGTCACAGCTTGCAGCGTACACTACGTTCACATTAAGAAAGCGTGAAAAGGAATAAAGCGGTCAAATAAATGAGGAAATAATTGTGAAAACGTTTTCACCCATAAACACCATGTGGTTACCACCTCCTCCCATTATTTCACCCTTTACTCTCTTCCTTCATGAGGCCAGGGTACGTTTCAATCTCGACTTGTATAAATAGGTCTTACATATTTCCACCAGACAACAAGTCTCGGTCAGGAGAAAAATACAATACTCTCAGAAAAGGCAACTTTGCAAGCTATCCAAAAAAGCTTTCATCTCTTGCAAGCTTCCTAAGCTTTCACTTTCTGATACAAGTCGAGACACTACTCTCCCCGGCACTATTCCGGCCTCACACCTTTCTTTGCTTCCCTCCCCAAATCAACCCTTCTCCTCCACTTTGTGACCGAAGCAAGTCTGGAACGGCCATTTCTTGGTTTAGGCCGGACTTGTACAGATTGATCTCTCGAATCTATAAAGTGCTCACGTGCAGCACATTTGTTTAGGGTTTAAACCAGTTTCTCACTCACCTACCGAATTTACCGAAATCGGCGGAAACGATTTTCACCTATAAACAACGCCATAATGGTTCGTCCCATTCATTCATTCTTTCATTTATGTCGTCTCTTTTAATCATTCTTTGCGAAATAATCATTCTTTTCTTCATTCTTTACGAGATAATCATAAACTCTCTTCTTTGCGAAATAATCAAAGACCAAATTCATGCCTATGACCAACTAATTGTACTAGAGATTCGCAACTGCACAGCTACTGTGCGAACTTAAACATTGATGACTTGTTTATTGTTGGGTGAGCTTTAGCGGGCTTGGACGAACTGGGCTTGTACTAAATTCTCTTGTGCGAAAATATAAGGCAGTATTATGTCTTTTTCCATAACTTCGTTGTTTGTTAAAAAAAAAATTTATGCTGAATAAATACGCATTGGCAGAGATTCGAACACGCAAAATGCAACTTGTTCTCTTCGCCAGTGACCAATTGTGCTAGCTTTTGTTTGTGAAAGAAAACCATATGTCCTCGATTTGTTCTAATCTTCTTCCTGGCAGTTGTACTGCAAGCTGTGAAAAAAATGAGGGAGGTGATGGGAATCGATCTCTAAACCTCCAACTTGTTCACATCACTATAAACCATCTGAGCGAGTCCCTGTTTGTGTTCATGTGGTAAACTTCGCAGATGAAATAGTATTGTTATCTACGAGATTCTCATGCTCTTTTAAATCACACAGTAAAGTGACTTGTTCTCTGTTCTTTGTTGTCGTTTTCTTATGTGCTCCACCGAAGTGAACTCTTGTTCTTTTATTGATCTTATTCATGACTTCTTTTGTTGATATAACTCAGTCGTTGGTATGCTAAGTTTCCAATATATTAACGATCTTTGTCTTTTCTCTGAAATTTGCTAACGAAGTAACCATCACTGTTGTATCTTGCCGATAGTAATTCTAATGTAATTTCTGGTTTCGCCGAAGTTGAGGTCTCATAGCTATAAGATTCTTGATATCTTGCTATGTATTATTGACGAGAATGGATTCTTGTTGTGCTTCGTTCGTTGGTGAGTTCTAATTATTGATTAACAGATAAGTGAGATGTTGCTTTCCTTACTTTGCTGGTGACCACAAAGTTAACCTTCGTTGGAACCCTTGATGAAGTAAACTTCTTACTTTTTTGGTTAGATATGTTCTCTTTGCAGCATCATTGTCCTCTTCGCAACATCAATGAACCTAATTCTTCTTCACATATTCTGCCAACTTCGCCTAGTTTTTCCCTTCGTCATTATTGAACTGCAATCACCCCTTTCTTCGCAAGTGATGGCTTTGTGTGTATTCTCTGCTAGTCAAAAGTTTCTGTTTTGTTTGCTGTCCATTTGAATGATCTAATTTGTTTGGTTCGAACTTTCTTCTTACGAGTCGGTTAAATGAAAAATACTGACGAAACTGTTGATCAGGCTAACTATCTTCCTCGAGTAGTATGTATTCTCGCTGTATCTCCGATTGTTCTTCACATTGCTAGTTTTTTTTTTTTTTTTTTTTTTTGCTATTATACATGCCCCCCTTTCATTTTCCTTGCTCGCTGGATTTTGCGAAGTAGTATTTCTCTAAGCATTTCCCTGATGATATGAAAATGAACTGGTTCTCTGGATCTCTTCTTTTGTCTTCGTCGGAATATCTGACGGAGTATAATTCATCTATATTTCGTCTTTCCTAACTGATCTCCGACGGAGCTATCGTCAATGCTCTGGGAAACCCAGTTTTATTCCGCTGGTTCTTGTTGGATAGTTAGCTGATGAGCTTTTATCGGATTTCATTACTGGTTCTGTATTCTGATCGCCATGAGTTGGTTGTTTTGGTCTCCGCAAGCTGGTACTCCTCCAAAGCCGAATGGACCGTAAGTGAAGATATTAATATTTAACACTATCTTATTCTTTTATTCATTGGTAGTTGAAACTGGGTCTATGAGCTTTCCTCTTAACATCTTATCATTCTTCTCCTGCGAAGTAACAGTTGCAGCAAGCTGCGAAGTAACTTGCGAAGTGAACTTGACTACTGGAGCAGTTATTATGCCACTCCTCTGTGGTGTATCCATTATGATGTCTCCCTATTGATCATTGACGAGAACAGAGTTTATTCTCTTAATATTCTTTCGACCTTCTTCGTATCTCCAAGAGTTGGCTGACTTCGTTGGTTTTGCTTATTAGTTAAGTTACATCTACTTCGCATATGTGGTTGACAAAGTAATCTTCACGAAATATTTTGCTGTTGATGTAAGTCTCAGGTGAATGCTTGCGAAGTTTAATATTACGATCTTTCCTAATTGTAGTATGCTTGCGAAGTTTATGGCTTCTGTAACTAGATGGATTTGTTTGCCGTCTGACAAGATAAGGTCGTTATCTGCGAGGTTCAATAGCTCTCCTGCATCACATGATAAAGTGGATTGCCCTTTGTACTCCATTGTTGAGTGTAGATGGGTGGAGTGGAAATTTGCTGCCATATATTTCCCGTAACTGTATCTCCGTGTATTTCCATTGTCTGGCATGGACGATTGCGGGCTCTTCGCTGCAAGCAATCAGTAAAGTCAGTAAATGATCTAGAGAACCCAAGATAATTTCAGGAAATATTTTATTCATTCCCTTTTTGATGGCGTTGTTCGCGGCTTCTTTGGTTGCTTTACTGAAGTTGGTGACGAAGTTTAACTATTGTTGCTTCTTCTTTGTTTGTTGTGAATATGGCTCTTTCATGAGCTGGTTCCATTACTGCTGCCATATTTATAGAATCTCTTCGCAGGCTCTGTGTTGCTTTACTTCGCAAGTTGCTTTACTTTGCCGGTTTTGGGTTGTTGTGGGGACAAGGTAAACCAGGCTATCTGGTTTCTGCCTCTTGTTGCTGCGAATGACCAATCATCAATTGATTACGTTAGTAACACTGGTATTTCCACCACTAACCAATGCATACAATTTAGCACATAGGAAAATATCCAAATCTACTGAATTTTCTTGATACTCAATATTTTGAAATCAATCATAGGGGTTTGTTAAATAAAGTTTGATCGTATACAAATTGTTTTGAAAACTCATTTTCAATCATGTTTTAAACATAAAATTCAAGTTTCTGATGAAGGACAATTAAAATTTTATAAAACTTTTTCCAAAATTTGTTTGTAAATATTCAGATCTGAGTAACCGAATACAAAATTAGAGAGATAAGAAGAGGTTTAATGTAGTTTTTATTTGTTGATGAAGGCTCTGGCTGATTGATTTCATTGCCTTGAAGATTTAATACTCCAATCCGGCTCTATCACGCAAAACAATTACAAATCTTCTCTATTTTAATTGATGATATTTGTTGTTTTGAGACGTGAAACTTCCATTTTCCCCCCTGAAAGTTAAAATGCTTGATGCAATTTCAACGTGAAATTTCCATATCTCCCATTGTATCTCATAGATTTAATGAATCCAACTCTAACAATAGCTAACTTCTTTGAATATTCTTCAATCTTCTTCAATATTGTTCCCTGTTTCTAGCGCCAAAAATGTAGTTGCAGGAAATCCCACAACACACCCCTTGTGATATTATGATAATATTTTCTAGATCTAAACTTATTTGATAATCAAAATAAAGATAAAAGTGCTAAAATTATAAATGGAGACACAAGATTTTTTACATGGTTCGATCAATGTGATCTACATCCATGGTTCTTCACTAGTGATTTTTGTAATTACATGAGTTTACATTTAGAATCTCCATTAATGAGTATTTGGAGCTTTTTAGATCTAGTTTTGAGGAAGAAGATGATAAAGAAAATAAACTCTCTCTCTTTAAATTGTCTAACCTCTCTAAAGTGTATCCTCCTTTTCTCTCTCCTGCCTTTCTCTTTATATAGGATATTACATAGTGGATGACAGCTCATGTACAACTAATATTTCCCTTAATTTTGGATTTACCTTGCGACATTTCGCAGGTCTACAAATGTTAGTCTTCGCAAGTCTTTTTGACTCTTCGCAGAATCGTCACACCTTTCTCATATTTAAGCTAATGTCATTTGTTGCGTCGTTTCTAATATTTCTTCTGCGACATTATTATGTTGCGTAGTTAATAATTCGCAAGTGAAGGTTGCTGCGATATTCTGCTCCTACAGACACCTCTCCTTAAACCTGACAAAAGCATTCGTCCGATTGTTGTTGGTACAATTTGGCGTCGTCTGATGTCCAAAGTTTCCATGAAGGGGGTCGGTCAGGACATGGCATCTTACTTACAAGATTTTCAGTTTGGGTTTGGTGTCTCCGCAGGTGCTGAGGCAATCCTACACAATGTGAACAAGTATGTTAGTAAAAATTATACATATGCTAGCCTGACTATGTTGACGGTTGACTTCACCAATGCCTTTAATCTAGTTGACCGAACAACCATGCTTCTTGAGGTGCGTAATTTATGTTCGTCTATATCGCCATGAGTCGAATACTTGTATGGCCAACCTGCGAGATTGTATGTGGGAGATTATTATATTTATTCGTCTATAGGAGTGCAACAGGGATACCCTCTAGGGCCTTTGTTATTTTCTTTGGTGCTTCATCGGCTTATAACAAAGATAAATGAACAGTGTACTCTATCCTTACAGGCTTCGTATCTTGATGATGGCACTATTATCGGTGACACTGCATAAGTGGCAAAGACACTTTCAGTTTTTCAGACAGATGGGCCTGAGTTGGGACTTTTTCTGAATATTCGGAAAACGGAAATTTTCTGGCCCTCTTGTGATGACCGGAGATATGGGTTGTTTCCTGCTGGAATTTCAAGGCATGATAAGGGGATCAAGTTATTGGGTGGTGCGGTCAGCCTTGATATTGGGTTTGTGCAAGAACTGGCTATTCGAAGAGCAGAAAAGGCAGTGGATTTAATGCAGGTTTATCCAGGCTCCGTGATCCTCAGAGTGAATTGCTACTATTAGGTGCTTGTATGGGCATCTCCAAGCTGCTCTTTGGGATTCATATTTGCAGCCCATAATATACTACAGCTGCGGTAGATATCTTTGATAGTGGCTTGAGAGAGGTGGTGGAGGGTATTGTGGTTTGTGGAGGTCATTTTTTTTGGGAGCTTCAATGGAGGTTATCTACCTTTCCTATTAGATATGGAGGCCTTGGCTTATACACTGCTAAGGAGGCATCGCAATATGATTTTGTAGCTTCGCATGTACAATCCTGGGGCCTACAAGATCACATTTTAAGGAGCAGTGGAGTAGAAGGCTTTGAAGACACTACAAGTAACTCTTCCTGACTATGACTTTAACAGCTTCACCAGTAAGGAAACCCCCCCCCCCCCCCCCTAAAGCATAAAGTAACCTGGCGAGTGCTTTTTTTGGTAAAGTAGTTAAATACATTGATAGAGTTTACGAGCTCTCGGATAGACAGAAAGCGGTCTTTGGTTGCCTGCAAGCAGCGCATGCCCAAGATTTTCTTCTTGCTATACCGATTGAGGGCCTTGAGCAGAAGATGTCATCCGTGGAGTACCAGTCCATCCTTAAATACAGGTTAATGATTCCTCTGTACCCTTCCGATACACACTGTCCTGCTTGCATCACATGATGTTTGGACACATTTGGGGAACATGCAGTCCATTGCAAGGTAGATCCTGGTTTTAAATATAGACATGATCATGTGAAGGATACAATGTATGATGTATTATGGAGAGCTGGCATTTCAGCAAAGAAAGAAGCGGCTGTCAATTTTTTGACTAACCCACATGAAGGATGATCTACACTTAGGCCAGCTGACGTTCTTATTTTTGGATGGGCTAATGGAAAACATGCATGTGTTGACCTCAAGGGGGTTTCTCTATTAGTGGGCATTGGACATGGCACCTTTACAGTCGGTCAAGCAGCGCTAAGAGCTGCTTCAGGTAAGATAGCAAAGCATGAGAAAGCATGTATTGATAATTGACATGCTTTTATCCCCTTTGCTTTTGACACTTTCGGTTATTTGGCTCCAGAGGCGGTTGGACTTCTCAAGAGAGTTCAGAAGGTCATGCACAGTAATGTCATGATTCCCGGTTCGAGGGAGTTTATTTTTAAAAGGATAGGTTTTGCAATCCAAAAAGGGCTTGCGGCGCGACTTGTTGCTCGCTTGCCTGCTATGTAACACATTTATGATTTTTATATATTTAATAGACTATTAAGAGTAATAATCTTTTTAATTTTAGAAAAGAGTAAAGTGCCCATAGTCTTATTAATGGATTGATATTCTCCCAGTTTATGTATAATCTAGTATGGTAATTCTTTACAGACCGTGAAAACTGAACTATGGAAAAACCGCCTGACTCGGTTTCTTTTTGTGGGTCCCGCTGGACCCCTCCCAAGCCAGCAGGGGGCCGCCATATGTGAGAGAAAAGGGGGGCGGTTTATTTTTCTCGGTTTTTTCTATTGTCTGTACAAATTTTTTGAATCTAGTATTAGGTGCCCTACGGATCCACTTCCTCAATATATATATGGTCAAAATGTTCTTGCTAGTACAATATAAACACGATATATATATTTCAAATTTATATATTCACATCAATAATGTTTCAAATTTAAAATAGTGATTCAACTATCGATAAATGCATTTTTGTGTATTTCTTTTTGAATCCTATTATTGGGGCTTAAAGGGTTGACCATTTTGGGGGCTTAATTGCTTTGGGTAGGCAAATTATAGATAAAGGGAGATTCAAGTGATTGAAAAGTCAGATTTACCCTTTGTAAATAAATAATTTAAAATTAAAACTTAATCCTAATCTTAATCTTAAATCAAAACCAAACATCAAAATCCATTCATTTTCTCTATTCTTCTTCTTCTTCTCAAAAAAACTCTCAAAAACCTAATAATATCTCCCTCTCTTGTCCATTGATTCTCAAGATGGCAGCAAGATCAAGAGTGACAAGATCCGGCCGATTGAACCCTGATTCTGAATCAGGGCAAGTTATTGATGTTCCTTTTCATGGAGATGTGGTGAACCAATCTCTTCAAACACCTTCAAATCCTCCTGTGGTGAACCAATCTGTTCAAACACCTGCGAATCCTCCACAAATGACTCCTACTAGGTAAGAATTGAAAAACCCAACCATTATTTTACCATTAGATTGAAAAAATAGGTTCCATTGATGGTTTTAGGGTTTTCAAAAATGGTTTTCTGAAGCGTTTACGGCTGGGGTATCATATCGTCCTGGCCGTAATGTATACCTAACGGTTGGGACATCAAGAACTCCCAGCCGTTACTGTCTCATGCGATTAGGAAAATTGGAGATCCCAACCATGAAATACATTTACGGATGGGACTTACCCAGCCGTAAGTAGTCCTGTTTTTGCATAGTAAAATTGAGTAATGAGTCTTTCGGCTGGGAGGTTCCTAACCGTGAATTGGTTTTCCAAACCGTTATGTATAATTTCTAACCGATACTGTGTTTACAGTCGATAATTTGTATTACGGATGGGTTATCTATTATTTCCTAATCGTAATTATATCACTCCGTGTGATTTGGTCCTATCTTCTGATATGCTTTTCATCATTTTTAGGAACCCTAAAAAGGAGAAAGAACCCCAGGAACTACCAATGTGTGATATTGCTACGATGATGGTACGTAGGCTAAGTATATGATTCTTTTTTTGGTATACGTTTCTCAAATTATGTACCACTATTAATTGAATGATGTGAAAATAGGTCAAGAGAGCTAAGTGGATTTCCAGGGGACTAAGACGTAACATTGAGGAGGTTTTATATTTGGATTGCGACGAACAAAGAACATTGATTCTCAGGCTTCAGGAGTTACATAATCCAGCGAAGGATGATCTCTATAATAACGACGAGGATGATTGGATTAGTCTTTCCCAAACTCCCGACAATTCTTCATCATCTCCTGAGGATGTTCCTTCGATTGTTGGTCGCAGTGGATGATTGTAGGTTATGTACTTGTTTATGTCATTCCAGCTTATGTTTATGCAGACTTTTAGCATGTTTAAGGTTATGGATTTGGGTGATTTACTTTTCAGAGTTACTTTTCATTATGCAGACATAACCTTGAATGAATGGATACTAGTGTTTTGATTCTTAATTTATCAAATTCTTGTTTAAGTATAATATGATACTAACATTCCAGGGCAACTTACGAACACGATTACCAGCCGTAAGTTAGGTTAACGGCCAGCATTACCAGCTGTAAAACTGACAGTACCCAGAATTACGGGCAGGAATCCTAGCCGAAATTGGTTTTACGGTTTGGTGTCTCAGCCGTAAGCTGAGTAAAATCTGAAACTGATATTCCAGGGCAATTTACGGCCAACATTACCCAGGATTACCAGCCGTAAAAATGACAGTACCCAGAATTACGGGCAGGAATCCTAGCCGAAATTGGTTCTACGGTTTGGTGTCTCAGCCGTAACGAAGTAAAATCTGAAACCGATATTCCAGGAAGAGTTACGGCCAGGATTACCATCCGTAAATCTGAAAGTACCCAGAAATACAGGTAGGATTCCTAGCCGTTACTGGCTTTTCGGTTAGGTTTCTCAGCCGTAATTCTGCGAATAGGTCACTTGGGTCATTACGGCTAGGTCATGTCAGTGTATACCTGGCCGTAAATACCTCTAAATAACCACATTTTTATCATATTATCATTACAAACATATAATAAGAGTAAAACTAGATTCTTCATACATAATGAGTGATTCAAAATACATAGGTTCACACCACATTGTTATCATATTATTATTTTAATCACCACCCTACAAAAAAAAATTGTTATCATATTATCACTAACCTTCACACCACATTTACTCATAGTCATCCTCATCGGAACTCATTAGTACACACAATGGGCCATCCCTCGAAAACTATAATGCATCCCACAATTGAAATCTTTCCTCGAACCTATGACACCAACCCAATGGTATTTCGCCGTCACCACCGTCTCCCTTCCTTAATGGAGGTAATGGGCACCCATCTTTCAATTGGAGGCCGATATAATGGTTCATGTTCACAAACCCCATGATGACTATCTTTGGTGATTCTTCTTCGGTAAAAATACGTCTTGTTGGTGCGTATGTAACACTATTTTAATACGAGATGGAATGAATAACGCAATGGAATGCGTTGGCGAGTAGATAGCTACATATTGGCATTCTCATCCAATATTCACTTTTCAATGTAGTGTTGCCCATTAAACGCCGTTCAAATGCTTTGAACTCCTCATTTAACACCGCCTCCATGTCATTTCTTTCGAATCTCATCGGCTTGTAGAAATCGGGGAATAATCGTAGTTCAAGCAAACACTTTTGCCTTACATAAGTAATTTGATCGTCACCCCATTCTTTTGCCTCCTCAAAAGGTCCAAGTTGATCTACGAACACATGGTAACCACAATTTCCGTCGGCCTCAACATCGTCGGTGGACTTGACGTACTCATGAATAAAATGCGGTAAAAAGTGCATGTAATTTTTGTATATCGTGTAAGTAGGTCGGATATAATTACCTTCTCATCTATATGGGGTGATTTCATCGGACCTACATCCAAAAAAACCGTCTCTTTCTCACCACTAACAACTCGTTGTGGGGTGATTTGTGATGGTTCGACCATCGGTCCTTTTCCTTTGACATCATTACCTCGGCTTCTAGCTAATTGTTTAATACCAACCGCACCACCAACTTTTCTTTGCACACCACTAGCTTCTTTTGTTGTTGAACCTTGTTGGAATGGAACAACCGGGTCTTTAATTTTGACTCCACTATCAACTTTTCTTTTTGAACTTTCTTGGGATGTAACAACCACATTCTTCTTGCGGCCTTTTACCTTCATTTCACTAGCTCGGCTTGGTCCACTTTTTTCCATTTCCTTTCGTTTAAGTTTGTACAAGTCGTTAAACTTCTCAAAACTCGAAAGATCTCTTTGCATTGAAGTAGTCAATTGAGGACCCTCTTGAACCTTTCTCTTAGCTTCTGCCCTTTCCTGTTTCTTTGTTATTTTGGTCGAAGGCCTACCCTTGCCCTGCCCCATTTTAGGTTCTAAAATATCTTCTATAGTGAATGAACGGTTGAATTTCCGCAATTCATACAACCAAAGTTGTCTTTCCGCCGGTAGTAAAGAAGCTTACTTCTCAAAAAGTTCCTTGTGTACCTCCGTGTCGCAAAACACGTCCCCAAGACCTTGATTTGGTGATGGATCTTTAAATGTTAGTTGTTTCCAAAATGGATCTATATCTTCGATCGGAATCATCCTTGTGGGATAATTTGCTACCGCATGCCTACATGGGAGCCCCAAAGCCTACTTAATGGGACAATTACATCTCATTCCGGGTGGAAAATTATGTTCCTCCCAAGCCTCCACTTCCATTATAATTTTTAGGATTGCCCATTGAGAAATATATAAACTTATTCCCCGGAGCCAAGGGCTATCCCGGTAGTCGGCAACAAGTCTAGATCGGCTATTTTCAAAATCCCCTTTAATTCTATTGAGACCACGCTTGAAATACTCAACCATAACTTCAAAAACAACAACGAATCCACCATCACAACCATTTAACTTACTCTTGAACCGATAATGATCCGACTCCACCGTGCTTGTGGCTTGATTGTCATAATGTCTATAACGGTTTACCCATGCACTAACAAACTTTTCTTTGTGGGGATCCAATAACTCGTTCTTCAAATATGTTATAACATCCTGGTAGGTTGACCATTTTTCCATTACAAAACACTCCCTTAGGAAATAAACTTCTTCCGTGAGCGACCATATTAGTTGTTACCAATCACCTTGAAAATCCGCCCAAAGCACCTCGGTTATTTTGTCATTGATCTCAAACTTTCTTTCTCTTCTTGTTGTTTCTCCAACGGTAGATTTTTAATCCTCTCTATCTCGGTCTTCTTTGCTGGCCATATAACCCTCTTGCAATTAGTTTGCACATTGTTCCATATATGAAACGTGCAAAGATAATGACGCGCGTAGGGGAAAGCACGTGGTATGGCCCACATCAATGCTTGCTTCTTATCCGTAATCAACACCTATGGAATATAACCTTCTTGATACAATAACTTCACCTTTTGCAATGCCCACATATAACTTTCCTTCGTCTCGTCTTTCAAGAAACAAAACACAACGGTAAATGTCGACTTGGTAGATGTTTGCGCAACAGAGTTCAATATTGGCATGTTGTACGTGTTAGTTTTATACGTGCAATCAATAAAGAGAATTTGATGAAAACATCTTGCCAATTGTACACATTCCGGATTGGCGATGAAAAGATATTCCACTTCCTTTTCTTCATTCGTTTCATAGGCGGTAGAGTACTTTGCCTCCTCAAACAAAAACAATAATTGTTGCATAAGCACTCTCTCTTCCCATGACTCTTTTCTAAATTTTTCTCTTTCGTTATAGATAGTTGCCAATGAGGATGAGTTTTGGGGGTTTAACACCTTCACGCCACTAATAATATCAGTAGGTCTTGTGTGTCTTTTACTCAACACGTGTACTAACTCCTTTTCTAAGGGGTTGAGCCTTGCCGAATAAGGATGGTTGATCAAACTCTTTGGAATAGGATGATTATGATAACCCGAGACGACTTTAGCCATATACCACACTTTCGTATCGTCGTTAAATTTAAATTGAAGCTTAAAAGGGCATCCGCACTTCTTCGTATTATATACTCCCTTCTTCCTCGTGGTTTTTGGTTTATACTCACTACCCTTTTTCCAGTGGCTCTCATACTTTCCACTACACTCGCAAACCATTTGAAAACTGTTGAATGTAACTTGTTTATTCTGGACTATGATGCACATCTTTTTCAGCCCTTCTGATCGAGCCCGATTCTTTGCATCTTCCTTATCTTTCCACTCATAGTTGTTTGCATAGTGAGCACTTGTGTCCTCGGAAACTTGCACAGGTTGGGGTTGATCATCCATAACCTCCTCTTGCTCTTCAATAACCACCTCTTGGTCTTCTACCGGAATGTATGGTACAATCTATAATAGAATGACATATGTCACATAATTATTCACAAAAGAAATTTAAACACACAGAAACGGCTGGGTCGACAAGTGATATTCCAGCCGTCAATGAGTGTACGGCTAGGTCGACAAGTGATATTCCAGCCGTCATAACATAAACGGCTGGGTCGAAAAGTAATATTCTGAATCATAAATGGGTTACGTCCAGGAATTCCAGGACGTAAATTGCCCTGTAATTGGATGAGTCAGCTTACGGCCTAAAAAACGAGCCGTAAAACAAGTTACGGCTGGGTAACCCAATCGGCGCCGACAACATTAAATATTATTTAATATTTTCGGATAGGAAACCTAACCGCCGCCGACAGTATTAAATGCTTCCCATGCACGTAGAAAAAACCTGTCCGTAATAATTTAGTTACGGCCAGGAGTATTCATCGTCCCATCCGTAACATTTTGATTACGGCTTGGAGTTCATCAATAGTGAGTCGTAATAATGAATAACGGCTAGGAGTTCATGGTTTCCCAGTCGTGATTGGACCTGGCGGCTGGAAACCTAGGGTTTTCGGAAGGAAAAAATTGAAACTTCTTGCAACTCTGAGCTTAAAACTGAAATAGGAGTTATAATAGAGGTATACCTGGTAATCTTGAGCAATTGTTTCTTCGATTTCTTCTTCTGGGTTGGTCCTTCAAAATCATAGTAAGGTTCATAAGGGTTATTTTGAGTTTGAGAAAAAATGTCATGATTTTCTGAAAAATCAGCAAAGAACTGATCGTTGTTGATGGGTATTAATATGTTATCGTATTTTGAAGATGAGGGTTCACCTACATCAAAAGTTTTTTCTTGAATCAGTGATTTTCATTTTTTTCCCCAATTTTTTTTTCTCTTCTTCTTCTCTTCCCTTTGATTTTATTTGTTTTGATTTTCATCTTCAACACTTAACTTAAAGAAATTAAAGAATTAGTGTTGATTAATTAGCTAAACTTGATTAGTGATATTAATCAAGTTTATTATCTAGATTCATATGGGGCCATATTAGTCATTATATAAATATTTGAGGGGGTGTCCCAATTACTATTTGGTGACCCTGAAAAGCCCCCAAAAGACCAAAACTTTTTAAGCCCCAATAATAGGATTCTTATTTTTATACATGATTGCGCAAGTTGCAGCGATTTTGATAGGAAAATGTCATATTATGAGCTAATGTGAGGGTTAGTCACCCAAACGGTTACTATCTACTACTAGTTATTGTGACATTTACAACTAAAGACGTCACTATATAAGCTACTATGACAGTGCATACACAAACTGTCACTATATATCAAATGTACGTGACGGTTCATAAGTGTCACCGTAGGATAGGTCAATTGTAACACTTTATAGTCATGACCGTCACAGTAGGCAGTTAAGATGACATTTATGCCAACCGCCACGATTTGTAGCAATAGTTGCTGACGATCATCTTTAGGAAGCGTCAACTATAATTGACCGACAATGTATTGTGACACTTTTTTCTAAAACCGTCGCGGTAGAAAATTTCAAACCGTCACCAAATCCCACATTTGGCCTAGTGTCAAGTGTTGCGCTTCTTTGTGAAGATATTGATTTTGATAATTGTAGCAATACATACATCAATCTTGATATTCTTTCAGAAGGAGACACAACCAATCTGAAAGAGAAAATTGACCTTTCTGTTGGAAACTCTCTGTCTGATTTTTCAGGTTCTACTCTGTGTCTAGCAGCTTGCACATCTCGGGAGTCTGAATCATCTTATCCGTTGACATGCTCTTATTGTTCACTCAAAGGTCATGAACTTTCAAAGTGTTTCAAATACAAACACAAGATGAGATATGTCAATAAACTTCAACGAAGAGCAAATCGGTTAGCAAACAAGCTCAAACTTGTTCAAAAAACCATTGAGGTATGTAAGATTTTATCCCCTTCAAAGAAGTTAGTTTCCAAAGAGAAGACGAGACCACTAGAAAAGAGAATATGTTCTAAACATTTTGATAGACAGGGTTCTATGAATTCCTTTCAAAAAGGTTATGGTGGACAGATCGTTGTTCACCGCAGCACAACTTAATTGTGTTGTTTTGGTGCATCTTGTCTCATATGCCTGATCAAAAGAGACAAGATTGTGCACACCTCAGGCTTTAAGAAAAGAAAAAAATATTTTGTTGTTTTCTTAGATTTGCTGTGTTTTGCAAAATTTGAATTCTTTCATATCTAATTGATATTGGAAGGGACTTCCCTGTTTAATCAATAAAAAGAGGGTTATTCTCGACAATTCCACTCTATTTAGGGTTGTGAATTGTGCATGCGTGAACCTGTGTGGTTAAAGGTTCCGTAACCCTACATTCATTTTCCTTCTCTGAAATTCTTTTCATCTTAAGACCGCCTGTTGAGCTTAAATTGTGATTTCCTCCCACAAACCCATACACGTATGGATACTCCAAGCATCATGTCTTCTGATGGAAAAGATGTTAATATGATTGTTAAGCCATCAATCATGAAGGGAAAAAGAAATCTCTGTTACCTCCAACTTTGAAAAGAAAAAAAAGGAATGTGAGGAAGCCAAGAGCGGTTCCTTCGAATTATCAGAAGTTTTCTGGTGTTCTTGAAGAGTTGAAGGAAACAAGGAAGGAGATTCAGCAAATAAAGGATTTTGTTATGAGAACTCTCGAAATTCAGAAGGCCCTGGTTCGACATCATCAGCCTAGAAGGTTTGTTGGAATTGACTCCTTTCTTCACGAACCTTATGTACCTATGGCTGTTAACGACAAGGAGTTCGGGGACGATAAAGAATTCTTCAGAGGTCTCAATGTCTAGGAAACTTCTTATGAGAATTTATTTCATGTGTTTTTAGAAGGATTACTAGGGTTTGGAATAACCATTATTGTGAGTACACATAGCTATTTCCAACGTTTTCATCTTCTTGTTTTTAGATTTATTTATTTAAATTCTAAGTTTTTTGGAAGATGATTTTTGCAATTTTAATCTTCATTATATATTTTATATATTGCAAATTTTTATGGGATATGTTGTTTACGTCCGTGAACCTGTGACTGTCCCATACTTGTTCAAAAGTTATCTCTATTATGTCGATATGAATGTATTGATAAAAGATAGAATGAACTTTTGACACACAAAAGTTAAAGCCTTTTATGTCATTATGCAAATATTGATGGAAGAAAGGATAAACTTTTGTTTATAAGGATTAAGTCTATTATATGTCATTGTGCAAATAGTGATGAAAAATAAAATGAATCCTTGTGTATTCCGCAGTATTGGTCGATCTCTGATCCATATTTTTTGTGCATATATTGTGTTGCTCTGTAAGTTCTCTTATGTCGAGCATGGCCAATTAAATTGATCATTTTTGTGGTTGATTCAATTGAGATTTTTTGGATTCAAATCCATGTTCTCATGTGATTTGGTTATGTACAAAGAAATCCTTCTTTTCTTGTAAAAGCAAGGTCGCCTTTGTTGTTCTTTCGGGAATGACATTTTATGGGGGAAAGTTCTTTTTAAACTTGTGCTAGTGCCAAATCTTTATGGGGAGTGCGGCTGTGGAATATTATAGGGGTTATCTTGTATCTTTATAAACTCATTGATGAATGCATTTAGCTTCGGCTTTATGATTGCATCTAAATAAGTTGGTATGTTATTCTCTTTTGGTCATAAAGTATCTCTATGAAAATTTCATGAGGATCCCACTAGTTTTCGTACCTTTGCCAATTTATATTGACAAAAAGGGGAGAATTAATGTGTAGTTTCATACTACAAATACATATGGTTTACGGATCATTATGTAAGGGGGAGTGGTTTTCATGTCGAGATGAAGTATTGACAAAGGGGGGGGTGATACATATCACCATAGTATTGTTGTCAAAGTTGTGATACAATTGAATTTTGATGCTGTGTAATAATACCATGACACTGCATAACAATGATTGAGAGCAATTGTTTTCTCATTGTTATCGCTACGGATCTTCAACTACTATGATGCTGAGTTGAACACGTTTAGAATCATGGAGTACTTGGAAGTGATGAAGATTTCGAGTCGTGTTGAAGATGCCAAGGAGATCAAGCATTTAGATGAGAAGCTACAAAGTTTTATTTATTTTGTAATCCATATGTATTGATAGTTTTGTCACTAAAATTGACAAAGGGGGATATTGTTAGACCACTGCTCGGTCGAACTCGCATGCGTTGCTATCTCAAGCATGTTTGTCAATGTTAGTGATCAAAACTATAAGTCTTGAATTCTAGCCTATTTATAGATGTCTTGGACTAGGACATAAATTGTGTAGTTGAGCTTAGATTTCACGGCGTTCATCATTTGAAGACGAAGAACTACTAAGGGGAGCTTGTGGAACTTCATCAACAAAAGGTAAGTGGAGACTGAAACTCATCTATCACTTGGAAAGTCTATTTCTACTCTATCTCCTATATTGAGACATAAGTCGTATTACGATATAGTTTTCTATATACACATTTGAGATTTCGAGCTGAGTTTATCTCGCTTACATATTTCTCGAAATATGTGTTGGCAAGCTTTCGCTTCGACCAAGTTCATCTTATATCATGTGAAAATTGACGAGTAACATCTTTGTGTGATACAATCATTTGGTGTAGTCTTGGAATGTTTCGTTATGATTATTTCAATATCTTGAAAATTGCTTTGATGCTAATAGTGTGTGAAAACGGCTATTGTCATCCTCTAAGAAAGTTTCAATGATTGAAATAAGAGTTTAGAACACTTAACCATTATTGGATATGTCATGTTGTGCACTCTTGCACATATGTAATCCATGTCCGGGAACCATAGTATGCGCACCCGTTCGCCTACCTATTGGTTTGAGAAATCTGGGAACCTAAGTATGCGTACACGTTTGCGTACTGGCGTACAGGTTCATGTCCGAGAATTTCTGCTGGGATTGAAAGTTCGCGTACCCATTTGCGTACTGGCGAAACCCAATATTGGTCCGAGTATTCCAAGTATGCGTACACGTTTGCATACTTGAAGGTTAAAGTTCTAAAATCGGTTATGAACATGAACATAAACATTTATATAATAAGGAATGCAATCTTTGCAAATGGTGTCTATAATGTTCATGATTGATTCGAGTGAATCAAACCGATTTTGCTTCAATTGTGTTCTTGTATACTTCTATGATAATATAGCAATTGAACGTGAAAAGGCGAGGGTACCCAAATATACCTCAAGCTAAAACTTTTCCTACCTATAAGTTTTTCTCCGAAAGTGATTGTCTATGGACTGAGTCGAGACAACACAACTAATCGGTTCATACTTCGTGTGATCGTATATGGATACGAGATCGAGACAATACAACAACGAAGTATGTTTACTTGATACAAAGGTTCGTACTTAACCAAACACAATAGGATTGCTTATCAAGTAAATAGGAATTAACGTTTGTGTGATTTACTTTAATTATAATAAAATAATTATAATGCGGAAAATAAAAGTAAATGACACAACAAGATTTTTTTAACGAGGAAACCGCAAATGCAGAAAAACCCCGGGACCTTGTCCAGAATTGAATACTCTCAGGATTAAGCCGCTACACAAAATTACACATAACTTCGTATAGTTGAGACCAAGTAACTAACCCTATAGTTAACTTAGTTCCGTCTGTATTCCCACGCCTCCGACTTGTGAATAAGTCATGTACTTGGAACAATTCCTTTGTTCGTATTCCAAACAGTAAGGGTTTGTTTGGCAGCTTGGAAACGGAAGATCATATCCTAAGTAGAGATATCCTTTATCTAATTAGGAATTGGTTAACTTAAATTATGTTTGTCTCAAATTTTATCTTATCCCAGATTAACATAGAAGTTGTTTGGTTAACAACTCAATCACCCAACAGATATCTTAAGTATAACTTAAATCATGTTTGTTTCGCTCTTGAATTTAAACAACATTATGCAAATAACAGTATCCAGAACTAGTGTCAAATATTTTCACAAAATAAGCAGTACGTTAAACATTAGCCGCAGCGGCGACGCAGATAATCATTCCACATTGCATCTGCGATTGAAGTTCGAAGTTCTGAAGCTACTTCTCGTTGTCTATTTCTCCCAAGTGTAGGGCATTCACTGTCTTGTTGCATTCTTGGATTGGTTTCTAGTAAGTTTTGTAAGTTCTCATCATCAAAAATCAAGTCATTAATGCACTCTCTACGGATGTGGTTATGAAGGATGCAACATGCAAGTACAATTTTCACTTGTGATTAGTGAAGCGTCTTTTAAGTATACCGATAGCACGTTCAATTGCATTTCGTAATGATGCATGTCGGAGATTGAATAATTCCTTTGCATCTTATGGACGATTTCCACCAAATTCCCTTCAGGTGATAACGGACACCACGATATGGAGTAATAAACTGCGCCATATTGGCGAATCTTGCATCAGCGAGATAAAATTTCCATATACCAATAAAAACAGGCTAAGTTATCAATCAAGCTATAAAAAATTAACTATGACAACTTCCCATTAATGTGACCATAAGATTTGACGTTACGTATGCCTAGGTAACAGACAGCCGAAATGTAGAAAACTTCCTTATGTGATGCATCCTACATATATCCCCCAACAGATTCTTGTAATGTCATATCATTATTAATATTTATGATTTTTTTAATTGGAAACACTGAAGTTCAAAATGACTCCTAATTGGAACCCTGTATTAACCATGGTGACTTACCACTTAAGGCAGTACTTTGGTTCAAAAGAGACCGAGTTAAAAAAGTAGATTGAGCTCCACTGTTAAAAAAATCCGTAAGACTAATTAACAGTACCATGGAATCTAACTTAATGTCAAAGCTAGAAACATGGGATGGCAATAGTATTTGGAAGTAGAATGCAAAATATACGATAGTACGTTATACCTTCGGGCACAATTAATCTATCGCATCTTGTTAGAGCTGAATCTAGTATGCGTGAATCAGCAGCCGAGCCTTCCCAACCCGCTAGAACATACTGAAAAAGTAAGTCTAAGGAACAAGCTACTAAAACATTTTGGGAAATGAACCCTATTTTGCACCAAAAAGGGACTTGTTCGTCGAGACCAACCATTGCTGGTATTTGTGTTCCATCAATGGCTCCTATACAGTCCTATAATGAAAATAATATGAGTAGAAATTAGTCGACTGCGGATACAAACATATTTATATATAATGCAAAAACTAATTGAGTTCATGTGATAAAGTTTGGTTGAAGATATGCATACCTTGAAGTATGGATAAAATGTTGGGTTTTCTAAGATTTCAGTGGGGGTATCAGGCCCTGCTGGTACAAGAAAATCATATGCAAGTGCAACAATAACATCCAAGACTGCATTAAAATGTCTACTAATTGTCTCGCCCGAATGCTGAAAACGCTCTTGAAGTATCTTGTTACGTTCATTATGTCAAACAACAAGCATAAAAATTGCTACTTTTTCTTCAACACGAACTCCGTTACTATGACGAAGTAACTCCTTTTCTTTCAACATATCACATAATCTTAAAAAAAACATGTTTTTCCATACGAAAACTATCCTGACATCGTGCATCATGACCATTTAAGACTTCATCTACATGACCTGAACCACTAAGAATTGAATCATGGCATATTGTTTTCTCCACAAAATATTGATAATAAACATCAAGTATTGTTGTTGTGGCTGCTGTTACAACTACTATCAAATCTTCTTCATCGTCAGAACTCGCCATAATACGATATCGTATATGTACCTATCGACAGAAAGAATATAGAAGATTAAAAATCATTGTACAGATACAAAATATACAAAAAGTTAAGAATCACTACTAAACAGACATACTGGTGATTCATTATGGCCTTTCGCTTCTATGTAGCAGTCATTATAGTAAAATATACTCTTAAGGTGTGTACTGGAGCTGCCAGTGGCTACTCTTAGGGTGTGTGTTGGATCTGCCAGCGACTCGGTACTAGAGATAAGACAATGCGAAAAAATACCTCTCCTAGATGCAGAGACAAATATCTGACTTACTACTATACTTCCCTCCAATCTACCCCAAGCTTAATTTTCACGAGTTCTGCCTCATGTTCCGACCCCAGTAATATTCCTACAATATATATCTAAGAAAAAAATAGGCAGGGTAAGGCAGTCGACTAATGTGCAGGAGGATTAGTAATTTCTGAAACTTGAAAAAAATCTATGATCAACCTATCTCACTCCAGACCATACCTCAAGCATCACACTGAAACCAGCTTGACTGAATACAAAGGAAAACGTTACATATAAAAACGGCTAATTTCTCCAATTAAGACAAATATCAAAGGCGCACAACAGTGACTCCAGCATGATGTGTTTACATTTCCAAGTAACTAAAAGAAAGCTGATTCCATATGTTAACTTGATACATTAACTCTCTCTCAGCAGTGATTGGCTCATACAGTATAATCAAAGTATAGTACATATATAATAAGACTACTTACAAAATTTAATAGCTCGATCACACTACCCGGAGATCAGTATCATGGATACCATCTCCCTGCACTATTTATTTCTTACACTTCAGTAAATAAGCCAGTACTTAGCATTTCTTAGGATGTGTGTTGTACTTCTATAGGCATATTTCTAGCTACGATAAGAACAAATAAGAACTACGAATCTGCAATTTCCCATGAACCATGCAAAAATGTAAAAAAAAAAAACAAATTAAAGAGTACTGAGAGCACAATGGATTACCTATTCAATATCTCTTGCTTCAATCCCTTTAAACCATTAGCTTTTCTGCTTCATTCCCAAATTCAAAAATTAACAAATCTGAAGTCATCCTTAAGAAGAAAATTGGTATTATAAAACACGGAAACAAACAAAATGTCTGCTTGAAAGTAAACCCATGATGCATTTTTTATATATAAAAACGCCACTGGCCATTGGTAAAAATAAACTTAAACATCAACCAAACGAATCTCTGACATAAACTACTAAATCAAAATAAACTTAAACATAAACCAGAAATCCTGACATAAAGGATACTAAACTAAAAGAAACTTAAACATAACCTAATAATTTGAAATCCCTGACGAAAACTATGTGACCAAACTTCACCCAATCAGACACCTAGTCACTTAAAGTGCAAGGATAGTATGCGGGAACATTGAGCTTCGATAACAACCACTATCGTTTCTTGTTCCCAGTCAATGCAATGAAAATCTTAGCTTTCTTTTCATCTTCCAATAAATCTAGCGCCTGCACAAAAGTATCATCATCCAGATTTGGTATATCCTCGAGTGCGGACACTAAACTTCCCTCTAAAGATAATGAATTTTTGTTTTCTTCTTTCTTGGTTGCAACATTGTTCACAGCCGCTGCCATTACCTGAATTGCATCTACCATTCCTTCTCCTGTACTCTTTTTGGTCTTTCTAAAAGGACGTGCATTCGGACCTGTTGAAGCTCGAGCCCTTTTTTGAGTGTCAGATGTAGGCAAGTCTTCAGCCTTATCTTTATATCCATTCTCATTGTGTTCTTGAGTACCATTTGTAAAACGGTCTAGAGATTGCGTGTCATCTAAATTTTCGTTATCATGGTCATCATCATCGTGCACAGTATTGTCATTCCTGCAGCGGCTATACCTTCCATTGGCCCTATTATCCCCAAATATAATAGCTAACTCATCAAAGTGAGCAAGCGACTTTGTCCTCCAGCATTTGACATCAGGATGCTTCTGCAAGTGGAATTATTAAATTGTCTTATTAGCATATCTTCTATATACAAAACGAAAAATCAAAATTCATTCAAAAGTGCAAGAATAACATAAATTACAAACCTTGATATAGTCATCCCATACAGGATCGTCAGGAACCACAATTTCTCGCGAATGGTCCCATCCAAATCCACTTTGACCTTTAAGAGTACTCACAGCAACATAGTTTTTCTTCAAAGTTTTCATACGGTTTTTCAAAACATCCTTGGTAAAAGAAGAACCAAAACTCTGCTTGAAATTATCGATAATGTGCGTCCAAGCATGTTTGCTGAATTGACCATCAAGTAGTTGTCCTTCATTTACTTGGTCTGCCATTAGACCTATGAACATTCGATCCATGGGAGGAGTCCAAGTTGTCCTTCCAGTTTGGGGGTTGGATGATTGATCACTCTCCATAATCTATAATTAACCGACTATGTAAGCTATTGCTAAACAAACTATTCATGAAAGTTAATAATGGCCACGCAACACAATATGGTCTCATTACTGGATTCTATAACCTTGTAAACTTGGGCAGAGAGCTAATAATTACTCAAACAAAGCTTGTCATGGGCATAATGAATTAATGAAAAAAAAATCAAAAGTTAGTCTTGCTCACTTACTGATTCAATCAAATACACGAGATTTTCCCCCAAATTGGGTACATTATTCTAGCTTGGATGATGTTCATTATAAATTTAACAACCACTATCAACGGATGTTCATTATAAATTTAACAATCAATATCAAAATACAACCTAAATCATTAATCTATGAAGATGATATCTGTAACATGCAAATGAAAAAAATCAAAAGACAACATACACAAAAATAAGAAGAATGATAAATGTTCATGCATAAACAAAGATGATAAGGAAAAGAAAGAGGATGAAGATGGTACCAGCAACTTGCAATTGATTCGTAGCAAATCCTCTGTTAAAAAAAAAAACAAATCAGATTTGCTTGATAACAAATTGAATCATATAAATTGTAAAAAAAAAATAAAAAAAATCAGATTTGCTTGGTAACAAATTAATTCATAGAAATTGTAAAAAACCCAAATCAGATTTGCTTGATAGCAAAATCATAGAAATTATTATGTGTTAAAATAGATTAGAAAAGAAGTATACCTTGTACAGATTTCATGTAGAAACGATGAAGATTCACATCAGTGTATATACATAACAAAAGGTATGAAAAACCCTATCGTGGGTTTAGTAGTAGTGAGTAGTGGTGATACTGGTATTCGTAGGATCAGTAATGGGATTGTGGAGTTCTATCCTTGGCGAGGAAATTGGAAAAACAGGTATCTGAGAGAATACCATAATCGCACTTTATGAGGCTTCGAAAATCATGGTGGGTTTTCTTATTCTTATCGCAGGTTGGAATTGGGGGAAGACAAACACGGTATAACCGTTTTATCTAGATAACCTATCCTAGGATAGGGATATCCAAGTGGCCAAACACAACCTAAAGGAACAACAAATCTGTTTGGTATCAACTCTATTCAACCAAGTGATATGAGTCGGAAAAAGTCACCCAAAGCATGAGGGTTCACAATATATGAGATCGAATATTAAGGTAGTAAAACCAAAATCAAACATCCCATAAACATACACAAGTTCTTATAACTCTTATTCATAAAATATACTGAAAAGGAAACAGTTCTCACAGGCATCCTACAATAATATACAAAATATTACATTCTTAGCATTTATTACTAGTCTGAGATGTCCAAATCAGTATCTTCTTCTTCAGAGGAGGTATCCTGGTAACTGTCAGAGATAGCATTCAGAGCATATGTGAGATCTGGATGTGTTTCTATAGCATGATCGATTAGTTCGATGATGTAGTTTTTCTTTGTCTCTAGTCTTTTCTTAAGAGTTTGTGGATCCCCTTCAACTCTTATAGGTGGAGGTGCATTGAAGACTTGTCCTCTCATACTGTTGAGAATTCCTTCACCTAATTTCTTTGGAATCTTTTCCCTTGCATTTGGCCAGACAATTCCAAAAGAACTGCATATTCTTGTAATCAAACAAGCAAAAACAAGTGTTCTTCTTTTACCTCTTCGGATTGTGATCATTTGTCTAATCATTAAGCCACAGAAATCAAAATTTTTGACTCCTCTGACAAGATGGTATACAAGTTCAGCAACATCTCTAGTCCATTTTGTCTTATGCAAATTGCTAGGACATAGGTTAGCACAAGCTATTTTTCCAAAGACTTTGAGATGAAATTCAATATTGTGAATAAGAAGGGAGTTACCTGACCATATTCCACCAATTACTGAAGAGATGGTATTGTTGTCGAATATGTACCTTTCATCCGAGCATGGCAAGAAGGTATTCATGTAGGGATAGAGAATTAACTCTGAAATTACTTGTTCGTTGACTTCAAACGACCTTGTACCAATCATAGTACGAAAAGTACAACCTTCAAAGTTCATTTCATGCATATTGGCATAAAATAGTTTCACAAGGTCCGGAGTTGCCTTGAAGGAACTTTCATGAATGATACCCCATTCACGATGCTTCACAAAGTTCATATATTTCGTATCTGAAACCTTAGAAAATAACATTTCCATTATTGGTTCTTTCATTGAACTGAATTTCATACAACATTCATCATTCACAAAGTAATTTTGAGAGCTAACATCATAGGTAAGACTAGGCATGTTTCCATAATTCATATCCATGGTAGAGTAAAGCATTGAATTCTTATTTGACCCTTCTCTTCTAACAAAGTTTCTACTACCCCTAGCTTGATTATCCATTGAATTGACAAGAGAAGTGAAGAACCACTTACAATCGGTAGAGCTCGTTGGGGGGTGAATCTCCTTTCTTGTAAAGATTTGGAATGAAATAAGAGCAACCCTTTGTTCCTTTTGATGACTAGAATGGAATAATACAAGTTCCTCTCCTTGAATCGAACATGCAAGAAATACAAGGAAAGAAATTTCGAACCTTCGTGAACTGTTGGAGTTTCTATGAACTCGATAAAGGTAGAGAAGAAGATAGTTCCATCTTTCTTTGTTTTTATCACCATCCCTATTTTGTATTCGGATGTGGATCCGGATCCGAACACTAATACTCAAGGACCAAAGCTTGATAGGAGATAACCAACAATCGGTTACTTGACCAATCTTGAATTGACTGGATTTAGAAAAATTGAACACACTAGGTGTTGTGATGAAATTGTTGGTTAATGAAGTTTCACAGATAAGTCATGACTGATTTCAGTAGACTCACAACCTATATCAGAGTCTGATAGGTGTAGAATACACCGTATTTACTATCTAGATTTTATGCTTTCTTTGCTATTTTTCGTGTGAATTATGTATCTTATGTTCGCTTTTGAGTTTTATAGGTGTTTTGGAGTCATTTGAGTAAAAGGAAGTGGAACTCGTCTAAATCCAGGGCTTCTTCTCAATCATCTTGAAGAGAACGAAAAGACGGAGCCAACAACGAAAGTATGTGGCCATTCCGAAATCATACGAGAAAGTTATGAGCGAAATGAATGATTAAGCTTGTCAGTTTCCTAGAGCTGACAATACAAGAAGAATTATGCAAGAAATTGAAGTGTCGGTCTCCTGAGACTGACAGTTGAATGGAGAGTATTGGGGTATCCCTTATCGAAGTCACATGGTGTCGTTATCCATGCCAATTATTAACCAACCCTGGGCATGAGAGAAATATTTCTCTCATTCAGTTATTTTTTACCTGAGAGTAATACCAGAGGCGGCTGCAGATTCCTTGTCAAATTCAGACAGGACGTCGAGAAGATACAGAGTTTGGGTCACCTTGGCTCGAATATGAGAGGGTGTTTTTGTAAACCAGTGAAGAAGAATTTCCAGGAGGATTAAGGAAAAGTTAGGGTTTGAATGGAGTGAAGATGAAATTCAGGGGATTTGTGATTGCAGTTGTTGCTGCGATTGATTTCATAAAGTTGCAGAAAAGACCGAGGTGGAAAGAAGAAGGGAATGTGTTGATCTGTTGATGGTGGAATTTGGTGTTTCTGTGAAGTAAAAGCCGAGAAATCACCGTTGGATGAAATTGAAGTTAGGGTTTCTTTGGAATTGAGACGGATTTGATATGAAATCGAGGTCTTACTGTGATGATTGAAGGCTGAATTAGACAGGGGTACACTCAAGTTTGAGTTAATAGAAGATTTGAGTGATAGAAGAGAAGATGGTGCTGTTAATGGTGATATAGATTGATTCTGGTGATGAAGGTGGTAATACTGGAAATTATAAGGCAGTGGTGGTTGTTTCTGAGAATGGGAGTTGAAGCTATTGATATCAAGCAGGTGCAGGTGATGGGTTTGTTCATTCAAGATGGCAGGAGATGATTGAGGTTGAATTCAGGAAGAAGAAACAAAGTTGCAGTCACTGAATCTTGAAAAATGGTGAATAGTAGAAGAGAAGGTGGAGTTCTTGAGGATAGATTTGTGAAGAAGATGTTGAGCTCAAGGGAGATGCTGTTGCAGGTGGCCTGAGCTGAGCTAATGAAGCTGGGATGAGCAAAGAAATGCAATGGTTGCAGTCTCAGATGGGAAGAAGATGGTGGTTCATGGCTGGAATGAATTGGTAAGAAGCTCAGGTCTGGTGTGTTGATTAAATGGGTCGGAGAACTGATGGATGAATGAGTTGAATTGTGGCAAGAAAAGGCAAAATATAGTTGTTCTGGAGTTGAGGTGCTGGTTGTGCTAGAGTTGCAGCTGCAATTGCAAGTAACTGAGTAAGTCAGAAAGAAGGTGAAATGGTGATGCAGATGGAAGTTCTCAGCTGGATGTGAAAGTGCGAAGGAGTAAAAGCATGGCAGTGGTGAACCGAGTTCGATGGTTGCATTTGGTTGAGCTATGTTGATTGGTAGCGAGCAAAAACTGGTGATTATATGTCGATGGTTGCAACCGGTGGAGGAAGGTCAGGGAACAGTAGCTGGAGCTGTGGTCAGATTTGGCAATGAAGTCTAATATTGGGTATGAGTAGATGAATGCTAGGATTGATACAATTGCAGGTGGCACTGATGAGGATTGTTGAAGCTTATGGCGCTGGTTTGTGTTAAATTGGGAAGAAGATGAGCTACAGCTGTGACGTGACATGGGTCTGCAATGGAGTAGCTGAGACCGATGCTGAGAAGATATGGATTGAGTTGGTCGTGCTGATAATGGTTGCAGCTGCGATTGCAGGTAGATGAGCAGCTGCTGGTCATTGCAATAGTTGGAGTTACAGGGCTGGAGTGTTGGCAGGATATAATGGCATAGAAGTAGCTGGATGAGGCTGTGAAGATGATGGAACTGAGACTGGGGACTCGTTGGTGCCGTGTAACTATGATTAGTTGAGAATGGTGTTTGTGACATGAACTGGAATGAAGCTGCTAATGGTGCCATCATGTTGTTGGTGGTTATCTGACTGAGTTTGGAAGAGTAAGCTGCAATGAACTAGTTGGTGAATGGAAGTTAGCATTATAGGGAAGTGGTGGTGCTGCAGTGGGTTACAAAAGAAGTTGTAGAAATGGAGCAGCTTGGAATAGAGTTGCAGGTGCAAGTAATGGCAGATATGCTGTTGAAATTAAGAAAGGTGCTTGAATTGAGATTGTGCTGCCAATGGGAAATGATCATGGTGGTGGTTATGAGCAGCTAGTGGGATGATGCAGCTGATACTAGAGAACCTGGTTGTGAAGATTACAAATTTGTTACTGTTACAGATGTTAGAACTGGAGCTGCAATGGAATTGAAAGTGATGCAGGAGATGGGTTTCTAGTGGTGCTGTTATGTGGAAGCTCAAGAATGGTGTAGATGCATGTTATGAATTACAGGGACTCGAATGTGCTGGTACTGTGTTAGTGTTGGAGCAAGAGGGCAGAGCAATGGAATTGCAGGTGATGCGGCAATGAGTTTTACAGGAAATTGGCAGTGGTGATGGAAGAGAATGTTGTAGCTACAGTTACAGAAGAGAAGAGAATAACCAACCATCATGGCTATGAAGTGCGATCATTATGCAACACAAAGGTTTGGCCTATTCAATGGCTCAGGCTGTGCAACAGCTCTGGCCTAGAGACCAACCAGCCGATTCAGATAGATGACTCGGTATGACTCGGTGCTTGAACCGAGTTCACTCAGTTGACCCGACCGAGCTGAATCGTTGACCGGTGACCGGGTGGACTTTGCCGGTCACCTGAGATATTTGCCGATGACTTTTCCGGCCAAATTCCGGCCATATACCCATTTTTCCGGCGATAGTTTTTGAACATAATTTTCACACGGGTATTTTCCACACATGGGCTTGGTGGACCACTTGGAGATGGGTTTTGAGAAGACCTAAATATGGAAAGAGAATCCTTTTGGAATGGGAGAAGCATATAAATAGAAAAGTCTTTCTCTAAACCTAAATATCTCCATTAGGGAGGCTTCTATTTGTTTTCGAGGGTTTCACATGATAGATTCTTCTAAACTCTTTGTGATGATTTCCAAAAACCCAAGTAGTTGATTTATTGTTATTGGTTAAAGATGTAGTTGGATTTTGAAAACAAGTTATGATTTTTATGAATTAATTTTCTCTCAAAATCATTGTTTGATTTCTACGGGTTATAATAATTGCATGATTGATGTATTGCAATATGATTGAATGTTTGTTTAGTTAAGTCTAGAATTAATTGAACTCACATCCATATCTATAGCTATTTTAGGGTTCATCATCGAGCGATAACCTTGAATACGAGTAGCATGATATGATTATGGTTTGTAGTTGTAGTCATATGTAGAATTTGACCTTTGTTCGAATTGTGTGCGCAATGTATTACAATTGCATTGATTAGCCTATTTCTGAAACTTAATGCTCCTAGGAATTGAACTTAATTAGCACAAGGAGTTAGGTTATTCTTTAGGTAGAATTCACATACGCAGCTCTAATATGTGTGTTGATGACTTAGGAAATTTATGGAGTATTCTTGCAATAAGATATTCTAGGGCTTTTGATGATATCGAGATTAAATAGGAATTCTATTCATATATTCAAAAACTTGTTTACAATTGAAGATGAAACCTTTATCCAATATTTTCACATCCTTGATTTGCGTGTTTATTTTATTATTTGCTTTTATTTTAGTTTTAATTTTATAAAAATCAGAAAACCCACGTGTTACTTATAAGATACCAAAACATATTGACAACCCAAGTCCTCTCTGTGGGAACGATCCTTTCTTACCCTTGCTTCATTATATATTTTGAGTAGTAAGAAAGTGTAATTTATTTTTGACGCCTACGACAGCGATCAAATTTTGGCGCCGTTGCCGGGGAGGCAGCAGTTGTCACTTGTTTTTGGTTTCTTATTTTTGTTTTTAGTTTTGTTTTACCTTTTCTTATTCTTTGGTTCTTAACCGAGTTTTGAGAATCTCGTTTCAGGTACCAATTTCTATGGACGGAGCATATTGGAGCAATCAATACGGCTTTCAACCTCAACAATATGACAACTATCACCCTTACGGGGAGTACAATCAAAATCAATCCGTTGGTTATGGTCAATACTCCACGTACCCTTTTAGTTGTTCTCATACATTCCAACCTTCTTATGGTGGGTATGTAAGTGAGCAACCACAAAGAGGGGATGATACTTGTGCTCCTATTAATATTTCTTCTAGTTTGGTAGATGAAATGCAACAATTTATGGACATCATGAAGTCAATTCGTGGACAACCAAGCGTGGAACCAATTTCATCGACCGAATGTGCTCATAGTATGTATGGCCCAATTTCTGATCGTAGTTATGATCATTCACCCATTCAAAGGGAAATTAATTGGCCTAGCAATACTGAAGTAAGTAATTCTACTTTTGCCTTGTCAAATGAGCTTTACAAACAAATGGAACACTATATTCAGAATTTGGATGGATCACTCCAAGAGCTTCAAAGAGGTGTTTCCGACGTAAGGAAGGGCATTGATGAATACATAGAGGAAATACATAATTATGTTGAAAAAGGCGAACCTTTGGGGACTTTCGTTGATAATTGTGTTGTTAACTCAACTCTTGATCGTAATAATGATCATTCACCTATTCAAAAGGATGAGTTCGAGATTAGCAACACTAAATTCAGCGAGGACCAATCTTATGTTGACTATGATAGTGATGATTATTATGAAAATACATTGCTTGAACCAACTCATGGTGACATCTCCGAAGGGTGTACAATGGAGTCTTTTTGCGATCAAGGTGAAAACGAAGAGGAATATGTCGGCACTTGTGTAGATTACTCAAGCATTGATCTTAATAATGATCAAGAGCCTATTCAAAGGGTGGAGCTTGAGGATGATGCATTTTCGAGTGTTCTAAAAAAGTTCCTTATAGCGAGATTTGGATCTGCAAAAGAGTGTGTGCCTTACAACAAGGAGGAATATGTTGAGAATGTGACCGTTATGACCAATATTGTGGAAGACCCAATTGAGCTTGCATGTGATTGTAATGATGATGTTTATGTTGAGACTGTGGTTAAGGCAGAAACGGATGAAGAATGGTTGCGAAGTTTGATAGAGGACCATGATATACAAGAGGTGAATAATTCACTTGAGTTTTTCAAGGATGAAGAGGATTCCGTGATACAAGAGATTGTGCAAGGTTTATCTAACCCTTTGCATATTGTTTCTTCTCCTTTACCTCTTATTGGTTTGAATGTATGTACTTTGAGAATATTGTTGAATGACTTTGTTTCTCGTTTTCCGCCATTAGAGATACTTGATTCTCATACTATGCAGGTTTTGGAACAAGAAACCGTGGAAGTACCCGACTTCTATATTCTTTATACACTTCCAAGTGTGGACAAGAATAAGTGTGGGGGAAACTTTTATCGGTTAATAGCTTCATTTCTGTTTTACATTACTAATATTTATGTGAAGCTAGTATTTGCAAAACAGGTTCTATGGAAGGATCCTCAACTTTTCAGGTTATTGGTGTATGGGGAATCGATCTTGCAAGTCGGGCTGACGACTTTAAACCAAGCGCTGCATGGGAGGCAACCCATACGATGAGTATTTCTTGTCTTGTTTTTATTTTTTTCTTATCTTGTATTTATTTTTTCTGATTTCTTGTCGCATATTGTTATATGATTTCCCACCTTGACTTTCTTTGGACGATTCAATTTACATTGAGGATAATGTAAAGTTTAAGTGTGGGGGAGTGGTTAAGCATTTGCATTGTAAATTTTTCAATTTTTTCAACTTTTTTGTAAACAGTGAATAAGAAAACTCCAACTTGTAGTTAGTTTAGAGTCACATAGTATACATGTCGCTAAGATTACATCGAGATTCTCATAAGAGTGACTGAACTTAGAGATGACAGAGAACATGACCGTGTTTCTTACTTGTATGAGAGTTAAAGTTGGATTTAACCATGCCAGTGGCAAATAAGGTGCAGACTGAATTCGATATTAGAGTAGTGATCCCCTATAGTGGAGACTACCCATGTTACATAATGTGAGGCACCAACCTTCAATTCTTTGTACCTGTCTAAATATGTGCTTTTAGAGTGTGTGTCACCGTACGTAAATTCCGGGCAGAATGGTGAGCTTCCCAACCTCCCACCATAGAAGCACTATTTTGATCTCTTGAGTGCTATTTTTATCAATCATGATGGTGACATCGAATTGCTAACTTACATACCACTTGTAATCTTGTTCGCAGTTAGCACCATCCACTTTATCTCTCTCTACACCAATAGATCCATAGAAACACCATCATCATCAACAATAGGAACATCACAAATTCGAAAGAAAGTTGAAAACGTTCAAGGTTTACAAGCAACAGTACAAAAATGAGCAGATTTCAGGTTCAAGTAAAGCAACAAGACAAGGAGCAGAATTTTTACAAGTTGAAGACTAGTGTACAAGAGCGAATATTATCAAGATGAGAGTTCGAGAAGTTTATGATATCAAGACATACAAGTTGTGAAGAATCAAGCGGTAAAGTACTTACACCATGGCCTTTGTACTTGCATTTTTTTTTTTATTTGTATTTTATTTCTCTAGTCTTAAAAATATATATATATATATATATATATCATAGTTATAAAAAGGTATGAGGTTTGTGTCCATGATAGCCAGGGCTATCAGACGGACGGCATTTAATGGGGACCCTGATCCGAAGGTCGGGAAGCTCCGGATTGGGTTTTTACATGGACGGCCAGGAAAGACTAACCGGAATTATATACGGAATTCACTCAAAGTTTACCATAAAAACGACTCCTGCCAAACACTTTGTTGAAATTCAATACATCTTGGTAGGTTTTGATGAGTAGTAATTGATTATGTTAATTATGTGCTGCTACAAAAGGAAGAGAATAACGAGTTTGTTCCAATACAATACTAAAGAGAATAATAACGAGTTCTATCACTTAATCTTAACCTTGCTCCGTTTCAAGCTGGGGAACGAGAGTCGGGAAGCTCCGGATTGGGTTTTTACATGGACGGCCAGGAAAGACTAACCGGAATTATATACGGAATTCACTCAAAGTTTACCATAAAAACGACTCCTGCCAAACACTTTGTTGAAATTCAATACTGAAGAGAATAACGAGTTTGTTCCAATACAATACTAAAGAGAATAATAACGAGTTCTATCACTTAATCTTAACCTTGCTCCGTTTCTGGCAGCTATGTCGCCCAATCATGAATATCTTAATCTAATAGTAAAGGTTCAACAGCTCAAACGAAACGACGGGCGAGAGAGAGATGTGCAAAAGACGATGAGAGTGATGAAACAATATGTGAAAAAAACTATGAGAGCAATGGAAATTTCCAGCAGCAAACCCGTACACACATTACCAAGGTATGCTCCCTTTCTTTTCTTTAGGTTTACATGATTAGAGTTGATGTTTAAGTTTCCATCAAATTCCTTTTGTTTACCATAAACAAAAAAAACAAACATTAATCAGAAACAGGTTAGAATTTGAGAGAAGAAAACAGTAGTTTGGATTTGAAGAAACCCGATCATTGTCTGGAAAAAAACAAAAAACACAGACATTAATCAAAAACTTTTAAGATTTTTGAATTGTTGTGGTTGAAGTGTTTGGTGAATAGCCTGAATGAGTTTTGGGTTTCTTATTGATTTTGTTGGATGTGTATATGAGACAATGAAACTTCTGACCATTTAATGGGGACCCCGATCTGAAGGTCTATTATTTTTGAGTTGTACATAGTCCCTAATCTAACTGTATTGACTCAACTGGCACTTAATGTTCTGCAAATTTCTATGCTCTGCTCTTGGTCTACTAGGGCACGTTCGCGGCAGGCCTTGGCCAATGTATCTTCCATTCTTTCTTCAGGTGAGACCTTCAATGGTGTAATTACTAGATGCCAATGGTATCATTAACCTATATATTGCTGATTATAATGACGTCAGCTTCCATGTATATTACTTTTATTTTTACCTCTTTCACAATACGAGTTCAATACAATTTACTAAGAAGAATCTCAGTTTGATTGCTTAGCAAGAGATGGAGACAGAGCGTTACATCTCCTCCATTAAACCACAATTAAGGTCCTATAGATAGTTACACCATCAGGTAATCAAAATTCTAGCTTTTTCTAATTTCTAGGGTTCTATTATCAGTTGAATGTGATTTCGGCAAAGATTCGCTTTTATGTTTAGTTGGTTTGGTACCTGTGATGTTTGAATTTTGGGTTTTGTAGGTTTGATTTTCAGGATATATATAATTCATGAGACTGGAATTAGGTTCTGAAAAATAGCCATTTGATGTACAGATTGATACAAACTTAGCAAAGGTATGTACAAGGTCACCCCTAATTAATATCATGGCTAACAGTGGATGGAATGCACAGAAAATAACGAAATCGCACGTTAAAAACGCATTCCATCCTCTTTCATTATTTTCTGTTTTGATTTATGCTACGGATCTTGCCCCATGTCTATTGGTCAAGTTCCAAAGCTGAGATGATGTTGTTCTTTAATTATATTATAGAAGGTTGCATCTTTAGGTTGCAGTCTCAACTCTGATTACAGTGTTAAGTTCCTACATTAAATTTGATAAAACACTTGATTAGAATCTGTTGGGGAATTAGAAGATAGAGTTAGAAGCAAAAAAACAGTTATTGGTTGGGAAAATATACAAGATAGAGTGAACGGTAGATGACAGAGTTGGTAGTTTGGTTTCACAACGGGTGTAGGAGATATATGAGTATGTGTGGGTTTCTTAAACTAACAGGTGTAGGAGATACATGAGTATAAGATGTGGCTTATAAACGGCAATGACTTGGATAGGATATGGGAAAACAGGAGTTTCTGTGGATTAACGGAGGAAGAGAAGTATACTATAGTGGTGAATGAGAGGTACGGGGAGTATATGTTGGTGACTTGGCCAAGGGAGTGGGACGTTTAGGAGTGTATGATGGTGGTTACCACGTAAATGGAAGATATTAGAGTATATATTGGTTCCTAGATTGGCTACGAGAGTTAAATCCTAATAATAAGTTTCCATGGGTTTAAAGGAGCTAGAATTTTATGTTAGCGGCATGTTTGTAATTGCAAATCTTTTAATTTAGTAAACATGTTCCTGTGTAATAATAAACATGTTTGTAATTGCAAATCTTTTAATTTTATGTTAGCGGCATGTTTGTAATTGCAAATCTCTTAATTTCCATTTGTACAATTTTAGATTTCAGATGTGTTCATTGGGGGCGAGGGCATGAGTTGTAAGATCGTGGAACGGTAAGGACTCTGGACACAGTTTCGGGAGAATGTTCAACTGTGACTTAATTATTATGGATTGGATGGTAAGGAAAATTCTAACTTACACATTATCAAATAAACAAAAGTAAATATGGTTCTGTTGTATACACCACCGAGTAACAATTTTGGAGCAGAAAATCTACACATATACTGATATGGCGCAGAATGTTTACATTTTTTGTTGTAAGTGCAGATTATGTAATGTATTTGTGCCTGAGTTTCGAACTTATTGAATCTGCGGTAGGTGGTATTAAATATGCAGCTTCCTTTACTCCACCTTCATGGGATTTTATATTTGTGAATTTTGGCTTCAAGTATGAGCTACTGAATTGGCAAAGTGAATCCTAAAAGTTGGGTGTTTTTTTACTTCTTTGATTCAGGGTCCCCAATACTTGCAACTCTGCGTTGGCAGGGGTCTGTAAATTTATGTGTATTTTGTCCAGGTCGTGAGCTATGGGCACACAGCATCATCGACAACAACAAAAAATTAAGAGGATATTGAAAATAGGGCTGTTGTAGGTACTTGGATGGCATCAGTTGGTAATGGTATCACTGTTATGTGATGTGTTTTGATTCTTTTGATATATGCCTAATTCTGAACTATGATTGACGTGCGATCGGGAGACAAGACAAGAAGACATGTCCTACTATAGTTCCGTTTCTTTATTACGAAACACATGATAAATGAGGTATTGATGACTGTCACTGGTGGCTGATAGAGAAAATTCATAATGGGTTTGTGGAAAATCGTCAGTCGCCAGAAAAGAACTTGAGCTGGTGCCGGAGTTTGATCTCCTCCGGAAAGAGGGTGATGGAGCTCGAGCGAATCAAACAAATAAAATCTCCTCCGGAAGAACTGACCGAGCAAAAAGATGGACTCTTGAATTGTGTGGCTGAAAGTTTACAGGACAAAATTGTCCAGGAAACTTTGATACATCATATTACTCGGAATTTTTAGCTTCTAAAATGTGAAGGCTTGGTTTTCGACAGAACGCTAGCATCTCAGATAATGTATGGCTTAGGACTGCCAGTGCGCTGGAATTGTACAGAGACCATGCCTTTCTGGATGATTCTCTTTGAATTTTGCTATTTCAGCTCTCTTCTATATTCTCATGGTAATATTGCAGATCTTGGTCAGATGTACGAGATTTTCATTGGAGTCTTACTTAAAGGTTAATCTCATGGGTGCTCTTCTTCACCTCTCTATTTATTTTTATCTATCTTAACTTTGATTTTATGAGCCGACTTGGTTTTTTTTTATTACGTATGGTAAAGAAGGTAATCTGCATAACTTGAAAGTCTTTGAGTATCGATGTTCGTTTAAGCATATAATTGTATCCACTTTATCTATACTGTAGAGGTTCACCTCTAAATGAGACCCATAGTTGTATCCAATTTATCCATCCAGTTTAGGTACACATAGTTGCAGCAGCTAAAACAATCTGTTTCATATTTCTTAAATAAAAAGAGTACAGTCTGAACAAGTGAACATCTACTAATTCATGAGGGAATATCCGTTTACAGTATAGGATACCTCTTTGATCTATTAATCACCTCATCTGAATATGTTCTAGGGGTGTTGTTCGTGTTGTTGTAGCTGCCAACCGTGTTGTTGTAGCTACCAACCAAGTCGTAGAAACTTATGGCGATAACCCTGCAGTAGGTCCTTCGGAAATGGTTAAACCACTGTTAGGCTAATATGTTCAAGAAATAACATTGATGATATTTCATTTCCAAGGAAACAATTGTCGCTCTACCAGAACGCCACCTCTCCGCCATCCTCATGTTGAATGACTTCTGCTTTTAGTACACAGGCGCAGACACACCCACACCCACCAATACACAGTTACTGTACAATTATTCATTATTCATGAGTTTCTATTGCTTTTCTCAGTCTTGCTGCTATCCAAGTGGCCTTTTTGGTAAAGTTTGTTTCATTTCCTTGAAATATTGGTTAAAATTGGCCTTTTTGTTAGCAGACCAGTTAGGTTGTATATTGGCTTCAAATTAAGCCGGTTGTAAACTGGCTCAAAATTATTTTATACATGTGCAAGTGAAAACCATTTGATTATGAAATTCAGATTGCAGTGTAATTGATTTACATCGGTGAATTAGGCTGTGAAACTAATAGCACAGCCTTAACAAAAAAAATTAAAAAGAAAAACCTATATACAACAATTAGAGGGAAAAGGATCTGCAGTCGACCAGCTTTGAGGTTGAACTCGATCAAACGGCAAACAAATGCCATCTGCCATGACCGTTCACAAGAATTATAAACCAAATTTGTGGCAATATCTAATTACATTAATGAACCAGTTTAGCCTCTCCTTTTTTAATCCGAAATTGAATTTACTAAGGGTTAACCTCAAGATTCAAACAAAAGAAAACTAGAAATGAATGTGGGGTAGCCTCCAATGCAAATGGCAGCAGTCCAATACTTGCTAACCATAATAAAATTAAATTTATTAATAATTAATTCTATACAAATACACAGGTTCCTTCCTTATATAATCAGGCTTTGTTGTCTAATTAAATGTCAAATGCAGTATTAATATCCAAAATAATTTAAAAAGCCACGGCCGGACTGTAAGCCCGATTAAATTGGCCCGACCAACAAATCGAGCCAATTCATATATGCTGAACCTTCAACTCAATTAACAATTAATTTTAATGCGGAGACTACGGTTGCCCTAGATTTCAAATCCACGGTCGGGGTCATAGGTTTCAGTTAATATGACCCGTGCAACTACGACGGGGTCAGTATATTCTGGCTACTATGACCTGACTAATTCATTACTAGGCATCCTGACATAAACCCAGACTACCATAACCCGACTAACTCAATCATTACTAGGCATCCTGACATAAACCCAGACCACCATAACCCGACTAACTCAATGTTGGGCCATAGGCCGGACAATACCTTTGTCCACGAGGTATATATTTGTCCATTTGTTTTGTATACGGCTAGGATTTTGATATGTTGGATGAATTAAATTATATCGCAGCCCGGAACAAAAAAAGCCTAACCTAAACATGGCTAATATTTTGTTTGTTGCAATGATGTTTCCCAATATAATTATATTTTAATTTTTTAATATAACTTAATTTTCTAATAAAAAACGAGTGAAATAAGAAATATTAACTTACAAAATAATTTAAGGGTCGTGTCTGGGGCCTATAGGCTCGAAAACATTAGAGAAATGCCTACGGCCCCGGTCCTATCCGGATACTATGATCCAACTAATTAAACACGCTACTGTGACCCGAATAACTAACACAATATAATATGATACGACCAACTAAATAATGTGGGCACCACATCAACCTTTAAATTTTCTCCACCCGCCGGGGCCGTAGGCCCCGGCCCCTTCCGGCTACTATGATCCAACTAATTAAACACGCTATTATGACTCGACTAACTAACACACTATTATATGGACCAACTAAATATTTGGACCGTTCTGCTATGACCCGACTACAAAATATGCTCTCAACTATTATAGATAGGACCAATTAACACACTAATTTTAATGTGGACATTATATTTACCTTTAAATTTTCTCCACCGCCGGGGCCTTAGGCCCCGGCCTATCCGGCTACTATGATCCAACTAATTAAACACGCTATTGTGATCCGACTAACTAACATACTATAATATGACATGACCAAATAAATATTGAAACCGACTAATTAATTATGCTCCCGACTAACTAAATATGCTCTCGACTATTATAGACAGGACCAACTAACACACTAATTTAGATGTGGGCACTATATCTGCCTATGATCAACTAATAAAAAATTCCACGGCCTATTCGGCTAGTATGATCCAACCAATTAAACAGACTACTGTGACCCGACTAACTAACACACTATAAAATGATACAACTAACTAATATATGTGGGCACTATCTGCCTTAAAATTTTCTCCACGCCCGCGGCCCACCTGGCTACTATAATATGACACGACCAACTGAATATTGGGACCGTTCTGCTATGACCCGACTAACAAAATGTGCTCCCGACTATTATAGACGGGACCAACTAACACACTAATTCTATTGTGGACACTATATTTGCCTTTAAATTTTCTCCACCGTCGGGGCCTACGGCTCGACGAACTAAATACTGGGACCGACGAATTAATATGCTCCCGACTAACTAAACATGCTACCGACTATTATAGACATGACTAATCAACACACTAATTTAAATGTGGGTACTACTTCTGCCGTTAAAATTTATCCACCGCCCAGGGGGAGAGTAGGCCACGCCCTGCGCCTACTATGATCCAACTAATTAAACACGCTATTGTGACCCACCTAACTAACACACTATAATATGACATGACCAACTAAATAATAGGACCGACTAATTAAATATGCTCCCGACTATTATAGACAGGACTAACTGACACACTAATTTAAATGTGGGCACTACTTCTGCCTTTAAAATTTATCTACCGCCGGGGCCGTAGGCCCATGCCCCTTGCAGTTACTATGATCCAACTAATTAAACACCCTACTATGAGCCGACTAACTAACACACTATAATATGACACGGCCAACTAAATATTTTGGCACTATATCCGCTTTTAAATTTTCTCCACCGCCGGGGCCGTAGGTCCCGGCTTTCCGGCTACTATGATCCAACTAATTAAACACTCTACTGTGAGCCGACTAACTAACACAATATAATATGATACGACCAACTAAATATTTGGGCACTATATCTGTTTTTAAATTTTTCCCCTATCCATCTACTATGGTCCAATAATTAAAAACGCTACTGTGCCCCGACTAACTACCACACTATAGTATGACACGACCAACTAAATATTTGGGCACTATACCTGCCTTTAAAATTTCTACACCGCCGGGGCCATAGGCCCCTGCCTCCTATCCAGCTATTATGGTCCAATTAATTAAAAACGCTACTGTGACCCGACTAACTATCACACTATAGTATGATACGACCAACTAAATATTTGGGCACTATACTTTCCATTAAATTTTCTCCACCGTCGGGGCCGTAGGCCCCGGCCTCCTATCCGGATATTAGGGTCCAACTAATTAGAAACGCTACTGTGACCAGACTAACTAACACACTATAATATGGTACGACCAACTAAATATTTGGGCACTACACCTGCATTTAAATTTTCTCCACCGCCGGGGCCGTAGGCCCCGGCTCCCTATCCGGATATTAGGGTCCAACTAATTAGAAATGCTATCATGACTAGACTAACTAACACACTATAATATGGTACGAGCAACTAAATATTTTGGCACTACACCTGCCTTTAAATTTTCTCCTAGGGCCTCGGACCCTATCCGGATACTATGGTCCAACTAATTAAACATGCTATTGGGGGGGATATTTTCGAAAAACGACAAATGTACCAAACAAATGAACAATAAACAAAACTCTAAAATGGTTGAGCCCCAGCCGAACATGGAAAATCAACGACAGGTTATATCAACTTTATTAAAATCGACAAGAGGTTGAGCGCCGGCCGCAGGCCGGCGTGATACCTAGTATATATATATATATATATTTATAATTGTAAAAAAAAATTGAAAAAAAAAATTGAAAAAAAAATTGAAAAAAGAAAAAAAAAAAAGAAAAAAAGAAAAAAAATGAGACAAGAAAAATGTGTTGTATTATATTTTGGTTTGTTTTTAGTTTTGTATTCTTTCAATAAAGCCAATGGAAGAAGGAATATCTACAAAGAAGTTTCAAGCAATAAGGAATTAGAGGAAAAGAGTTACATTGTCAAGATTCTACGAAGTTCAAGAGTTATCATCAAGAGTTGAAGACCGAAGACGAAGATGAAGACACCGATTGAAGACCGAAGACGTTTCTATGGATGCTGTGAGAGTGGTGCTAGCTGCACGTCGAACGAATAACGAGGTAAGTGAGCATATTCCCACCTTCGTTAAGTGGTTGATTTCCTTTCTTAGAGATCGTCAGAAAAATGGGTTTTCGAAAATTATAAAAGATGTGGGTTTTCAAAACAATTCGGAGGGTTTTGCCTTCCTACCATTCAACGTGTCGCAGGATTCTCTCTTCATTCCTACCTGGACACATGTGTGACCCATAAAGAGTTGTTTATTATTGAGAGCAATATCATAAAACCCTTTCTTGTGAGGCAGAGTCGAGACTTTCGATCACTCCGAACACGAATTTCTTTCGATAAGGGATGGTTATTTCTCTCTCAGCTTTTAAGGATGAGATTGTGTTCATTTATGTGTCTAACTTCTTATGACTAGTGTGTAGAATCTCTATGTCTTCTTAGCGCGTTGGATGCTATCATTTCGGAGAACTAGTAAGTTGTAAAAATAGGTTTTGTGGGTATATCTCTAGTAAACCCTCACGAGACTATAACTCGTCCACTAGGGACACCTAGGGGTTCAAAGGCTTGTTATTTATGCTAAGAGTAACCGTAGCCTCGACGACACGGAGTTGTATGTATGTTTTAGAATTGTTTTGTTTGATTTGCTCGAGGACTAGCAAAGTCTAAGTGTGGGGGAATTTGATAGGTGTAGAATACACCGTATTTACTATCTATAGTTTATGCTTTCTTTGCTATTTTTCGTGTGAATTATGTATCTTATGTTCGCTTTGGAGTTTTATAGGTGTTTTGGAGTCATTTGAGTAAAAGGAAGTGGAACTCGTCTAAATCCAGGGCTTCTTCTCAATCATCTTGAAGAGAACGAAAAGACGGAGCCAACAACGAAAGTATGTGGCCATTCCGACATCATACGAGAAAGTTATGAGCGAAATGAATGATTAAGCTTGTCAGTTTCCTAGAGCTGACAATACAAGAAGAATTATGCAAGAAATTGAAGTGTCGGTCTCCTGAGACTGACGGTTGAATGGAGAGTATTGGGGTAGCCCTTATCGAAGTCACATGGTGTCGTTATCCGGGCCAATCATTAACCAACCCTGAGCATGAGAGAAACATTTCTCTCATTCAGTCATTTTTTACCTGAGAGTAATTCCATAGGCGGCTGCAGATTCCTTGTCAAATTCAGACAAGACGTCGAGAAGATACAGAGTTTGGGTCACCTTGGCTCGAATCTGAGAGGGTGTTTTTGTAAACCAGTGAAGAAGAATTTCCAGGAGGATTAAGGAAAAGTTAGGGTTTGAATGGAGTGAAGATGAAATTCAGGGGATTTGTGATTGCAGTTGTTGCTGCGATTGATTTCATAAAGTTGCAGAAAATACCGAGGTGGAAAGAAGAAGGGAATGTGTTGATCTGTTTGTAGCGCCCCCTAAGCTAGCAGCTGACTAATCCAATAGATTAACTAAATAAAGAGGCACTAAGAATCTAAATCATTTACATAAACATTCAATTTAGAAATCTGCTACAAAAACTTAACCCAAAACTAGCCCCGCTCAGAAATATATATATATATACAAGGATTCCTCTCAAATGATACATATAAAATAGTCATTTGGTTTACAAATAAAATATACGACATAATAAACATAGCAGAAGTTAATCAACTAGTGAACTCAACCCTTGAAGCTTTCGCTGCGCAACTTTGATCTGTCGCTGAAACTGAAAGTGGGAATAATTAACATTTAACTTCTAAGTAATCATAGACAAGATTTGGAAAACAATTCATGTTTTCAGAAACATTAAATAGTGACCAAGTCACTAAAATAAACAAACATGCATATGGACAAACTCCTTCGTCAAACAATGTATATATTGAGTGTCGACCACTTCCTTCCACACCCTATTAGCCTATATGGTGTCGATCAATTCCTTACACACCTATTAAGCATAAAGCAGAATTCATGTAGATATAAATGAAGGAGCCTATCATATTGCTAATAGATGTCGACCAATTCCTTACACATCTATTAGGCATACAAATGGAAATTCTTATTTCCCAAACAATTCATATTGACAACAAAACATCACAGGTCCTTTCCAAACCATGGAAAGATTAACAGAATCAACAGCATTATCGTAAAACAAGTTGAACAGTGCATAAAATATACAGACAGAAATGCATGAATTTGTTAAACATAAACTTTTGTAAAAAGAAACAATAATGGTTACTAAAGAGTTAAATGCATTCCCACACCTTTTGATGACAAGCCACGCCTACCTCGAGATCCACGATCCACTGGTTCGTCCGTTGAATCGAACGTTGTTAATAACGAACTGTTAATCATACAAGAACTCTAAGATTCTAGCCAAAATGGCCCACACAAGAATTATACAAATCTTACTAATAGTCCTAAGCCCATTTACGTTTCTATACCCTTTTATTATCTATCTTTAGCCCATCTAAGGTTTAGTAATTCAGTTAGGTTGTTTCTCTAGTCCACTAAATAAGTCTAGCAAACAACTACAACTTTGTAGAAGAAAACAAAGTCTAATTCGGACCAAAAGGGGTTCAATTCATCTAATTAAGAAAAACTAATCATAAGCCCAAGCCCAAGCCCACGACCCGCGGGCTTACTCCGGCACGGCCCATCAAACCGGCCCGTTAACAAAAGGTCTGGTCCATCTAAGACAACTAACGGTCAACGTCTGGTCAAAGGTCAACTAACAGTCAACGTCCAAGGTTAGGTCAACGTCCAGGGTCAACGGTCAACGAGTCAAGACTAGTGACTCAGTGGGTCAAACCCGATTCAATCCGGTTCGACTCAGTCAGATGGACTAAGTCAGCTAGAGTCAGATCCTGACTAGGCTGAATGGCACAAGGCCAAAACACTTGTACAGGCCAGAGCCATTGCTCAGGCCAAGGAAAGCTAATGCACAATCATTGTACACTCACAAAAAATCTAAACTCTACAACTCTAACTCAAGTTTAATTCAAACTAAAAATACATTAATTGCATCATCAAGTAAACCTCAAATTGAATTACAAAGGTTATACAGCCTACCTGCAATAGCAGTTGCAAGCACAATCTTTCTACATCCTGCCACAATTCTAGTTCACCTAGTCTCAACACTGCCAGGTCAATAACCTTTGGTTATTCATACATACAATGCATCTCAACTACTTCATAAGACTACCCCAATAACACAACCTCCACATCAAACCTATTCACAATCACACCCTGCAACTTACAATTACTGCCACCAACAAAGCACAACATCACCAGACTTCTCTTGAGAGTCTCATTCTTCCTCATATCCAATTTCTTTGTATCCAAAACTTTATTCGGTCACAATAGTAACCATATCAGTAACAACTTCATATCAGCTTCACCATTACTAACATCAATTGCCTTAACTCAACTTGTTCCCATTATATTTTGCATCTCCACCTGCAACAACTGTTACCCACCTCTAACTCAATTCATAACACCTGCAACAACACCATTATAACTGCAGGTTCATTCCAACCAAACCAACTCCAAACAAATAATCCTAATTCTACTTTAGCTCATTCATACTTCACAAAGTTCATTAACTGCAATTCAAGATACAAACCTAATCTACAACCACAGAAAAATCCACTGATTCATTCCCTGCAATTTCATAATTCATAACTTACATTCATTATCTCAATTTCACAATCACTAACTCAATTATCAACCTCTCGTAATTCATTTCAACCTCAGACAGAATCGTATAATCTCAATAATTCATAAACATTCAAATCAAAATATTAAATTGAAACCATTAGAGGCTTACCTAACAATTCGTATTCTCTGAATTGCTAAATCATCCAATACCCATCTTCTATCTCATTCCTAGAACATTAATTTCATCTTTTAATCTCCTCTGACCTTCCTCATGAAACCTTAATTCATCTGATTTATGATTTTTCAAAAGAACAGCTTCATATCGGCAAATTAACTTCATCCCGTTCTTCAATCATCTAAACTCATTCCTCAATTCAACTACCAATCCCATGCAAGCCTAAAATCGAACCCAAAACCCTAACTCCATATCATCAATGATTCGTCACTGTGTCAACTTCGAAACTTCAATTAAACTTCGGCCCGCTCGTTCTTCATCTAACAGCAACCCAAATCACTCATCAATTTTCTTAAGAACTCATCATAATCACCAAAACCCTAACTTGGTTCTCTCTGTTCTGATTCGTCAACCTTTAATTGATTTTCTTTACGAATTATAACTACACCATCTCCTTAATCAACCAACATACTCATCAAATAAATCCATTCGATTAATTTCCTCGTTAACTCTCGATCAAACCGGTAGAAGGTCGAACAGAGAAGAGAAAGAGAAGAAGGAAGAAAACGAGAAGAAAGAAGAAGAAGAAGAATAAGAAAGATAAGAAGAAAAGAGGTTTGGGTATCTCTTCTCGATTTAGTCCCGATAAGACCAAGGGAAAAAAACTATGGAACACCCGCTAAAAGGATAAGGGAAGCCTCATTCGGTTTAAGGGGAAAAGACCATTTTTCCCCTCTCACTAAAATGATGGTATCTTCTTCGTCCGGTACCCGTATGACACGTTCGAGTAGTCCATTCCACACAACTTCCCTAGACCTATTCAGCGGTACTAGTTTCGTAACTAGATCGTTGTTAGGTTAAATCCTATTAATTAAAATCTATATTAACTACTCGAGTCATTATCGGCTAAATTGTCTCTTGATCATCATTAAATTGACTCTTGACCGGTCTAATAGCGTTGACGAGCTTGAGGGTCTTTACACTATTGATGGTGGAATTTGGTGTTTCTGTGAAGTAAAAGCCGAGAAATCGCCGTTGGATGAAATTGAAGTTAGGGTTTCTTTTGAATTGAGACGGATTTGATATGAAATCGAGGTCTTACTATGATGATTGAAGGCTGAATTAGACAGGGGTACACTCAAGTTTGAGTTAATAGAAGATTTGAGTGATAGAAGAGAAGATGGTGCTGTTAATGGTGATATAGATTGATTCTGGTGATGAAGGTGGTAATACTGGAAATTACAAGGCAGTGGTGGTTGTTTCTGAGAATGGGAGTTGCAGCTGTTGATATCAAGCAGGTGCAGGTGATGGGTTTGTTCATTCAAGATGGCAGGAGATAATTGAGGTTGAATTCAGGAAGAAGAAACAAAGTTGCAGTCACTGAATCTTGAGAAATGGTGAAGAGTAGAAGAGAAGGTGGAGTTCTTGAGGATAGATTTGTGAAGAAGATGTTGAGCTCAAGGGAGATGCTGTTGCAGGTGGCCTGATCTGAGCTAATGAAGCTGGGATGAGCAAAGAAATGCAATGGTTGCAGTCTCAGATGGGAAGAAGATGGTGGTTCATGGCTGGAATGAATTGGTAAGAAGCTCAGGTCTGGTGTGTTGATTAAATGGGTCGGAGAACTGATGGATGAATGAGTTGAATTGTGGCAAGAAAAGGCAAAATATAGTTGTTCTGGAGCTGAGGTGCTGGTTGTGCTAGAGTTGCATCTACAATTGCAAGTAACTGAGTAAGTCAGAAAGAAGGTGAAATGGTGATGCAGATGGAAGTTCTCAGCTGGATGTGAAAGTGCGAAAGAGTAAAAGCATGGCAGTGGTGAACCGAGTTCGATGGTTGCATTTGGTTGAGCTATGTTGATTGGTAGCGAGCAAAAACTGGTGATTATATGTCGATGGTTGCAACCGGTGGAGGAAGGTCGTGGAACAAGAATGGGAGTCGTGGTCGATTTGGCAATGAAGTCTAATATTGGGTATGAGTAAATGAATGCTAGGATTGATACAATTGCAGGTGGCACTGATGAGGATTGTTGAAGCTTATGGCGCTGGTTTGTGTTAAATTGGGAAGAAGAGGAGCTACAGCTGTGATGTGACATGGGTTTGCAATGGAGTAGCTGAGACCGATGCTGAGGAGATATGGATTGAGTTGGTCGTGCTGATAATGGTTGTAGCTGCGATTGCAGGTAGATGAGCAGCTGCTGGTCATTGCAATAGTTGGAGTTACAGGGCTGGAGTGTTGGCAGGATATAATGGCATAGAAGTAGCTGGATAAGGCTGTGAAGATGATGGAACAGAGACTGGGGACTCGTTGGTGCCGTGTAGCTATGATTAGTTGAGAATGGTGTTTGTGACATGAACTGGAATGAAGCTGCTAATGGTGCCATCATGTTGTTGGTGGTTATCTGACTGAGTTTGGAAGAGTAAGCTGCAATGAACTAGTTGGTGAATGGCAGTTAGCATTATAGGGAAGTGGTGGTGCTGCAGTGGGTTACAATAGAAGTTGTAGAAATGGAGCAGTTGGGAATGGAGTTGCAGGTGCAAGTAATGGCAGATATGCTGTTGAAATTGAGAAAGGTGCTTGAATTGAGATTGTGCTGCCAATGGGAAATTATCATGGTGGTGGTTATGAGAAGCTAGTGGGATGATGCAGCTGATACTAGAGAAGCTAGTTGTGAAGATTACAGATTTGTTGCTGTTACAGATGTTAGAACTGGAGCTGCAATAGAATTGAAAGTGATGCGGGAGATGGGTTGCTAGTGGTGCTGTTATGTGGAAGCTCAAGAATGGTGTAGATGCATGTTATGAATTACAGGGACTCGAATGTGCTGGTACTGTGTTGGTGTTGGAGCAAGAGGGCAAAGCAATGGAATTGCAGGTGATGCGGCAATGAGTTTTACAGGAAATTGGCAGTGGTGATGGAAGAGAATGTTGTAGCTACAGTTACAGAAGAGAAGAGAATGACCAACCATCATGGCTGTGAAGTGCGATCATTATGCAACACAAAGGTTTGGCCTATGCAATGGCTCAGGCTGTGCAACAGCTCTGGCCTAAAGACCAACCAGCCGATTCAGATAGATGACTCGGTATGACTCGGTGCTTGAACCGAGTTCACTCAGTTGACCCGACCGAGTTGAATCGTTGACCGGTGACCGGGTGGACTTTGCCGGTCACCTGAGATGTTTGCCGATGACTTTTCCGGCCATATACCTAGTTTTCCGGCGACAGTTTTTGGACAGAAGTTTCACACGGGTATTTTCCACACATGGGCTTGGTGGACCACTTGGAGATGGGTTTTGAGAAGACCTAAATATGGAAAGAGAATCCTTTTGGAATGGGAGAAGCATATGAATAGAAAAGTCTTTCTCTAAACCTAAATATCTCCATTAGGGAGGCTTCTACTTGTTTTCGAGGGTTTCACATGATAGATTCTTCTAAACTCTTTGTGATGATTTCCAAAAACCCAAGTAGTTGATTTATTGTTATTGGGTTAAAGATGTAGTTGGATTTTGAAAACAAGTTATGATTTTTATGAATTAGTTTTCTCTCAAAATCATTGTTTGATTTCTACGGGTTATAATAATTGCATGATTGATGTATTGCAATATGATTGAATGTTTGTTTAGTTAAGTCTAGAATTAATTGAACTCACATCCATATCTATAGCTATTTTAGGGTTCATCATCGAGCGATAACCTTGAATACGAGTAGCATGATATGATTATGGTTTGTAGTGATACATCCTTGTAGTCATATGTAGAAATTGACCTTTGTTCGAATTATGTGCGCAATGTATTACAATTGCATTGATTAGCCTATTTCTGAAACTTAATGCTCCTAGGAATTGAACTTAATTAGCGCAAGGCGTTAGGTTATTCTTTAGGTAGAATTCACATACGCAGCTCTAATGTGTGTGTTGATGACTTTGGAAATTTATGGAGTATTCTTGCAATAAGATATTCTAGGGCTTTTGATGATAGCGAGATTAAATAGGAATTCTATTCATACATTCAAAAACTTGTTTACAATTGAAGATGAAACCTTTATCCAATATTTCCACATCCTTGATTTGCGTGTTTATTTTATTATTTGCTTTTATTTTAGTTTTAATTTTATAAAAATCAGAAAACCCCCATGTTACTTATAAGATACCAAAACATATTGACAACCCAAGTCCTCTCTGTGGGAACGATCCTTTCTTGCCCTTGCTTCATTATATATTTTGAGTAGTAAGAAAGTGTAATTTATTTTTAACGCCTACGACAGCGATCAGAGTCATTATAATCTTCAAGAGAAAATTCTTCTGAATCGTTATAGATAGGGTCTTCTTGAAGATTATCGGACTCTTCAGAAGTATAATTCAGTAGATACTCATGAAAGAGTTGATTTCCTTTAGAATTATTATTTTTCTTTGAGTAGTCCAGTTCTTTGAGGAACTCATCAACCTCATTTTGAACTCTACTAGAGTCTTCAAGGATCTTGAGGGTTTTAGATAGTGACTCATCTTCCTTTTGTTCATATATCTTAATCTCATTCTTTAAGTCAGAGAGTTGTTTTTCCATTTCTGCAAATTCAGAAAGTTTTCTGTCAATCTTGCTAGAAGCATCTTCAGTGAGATCAAGATATAAGCGACATTTTTCGAATGTCCAAAATTCTTTGGAACGAAGCGAATCAACAATTTCAGTGTCTGACATTCCTTCAAACAATTTTGAGTCATCTAATCTTGATATTACGTTAACTGAATCACTTATTAGATTCATTCTTATAGGTTGGATCGCACCAAACACAGATTGTTAGATCTTTTCGTGTTTGCCTGCTCTGATACCAATTGAAAAGGCGAGGGTACCCAAATATATCTTAAGCTAAAAAATTTCCTACCTATAAGTCCTTTCTCCGAAAGTGATTGTCTATGGACTGAGTCGAGACAATACAACTAATCGGTTCACACTTCGTGTGATCGTTTATGGATACGAGATCGAGACAATACAACAACGAAGTATGTTTACTTCATACAAAGGTTCGGACTTAACCAAACACAATAGGATTGCTTATCAAGTAAATAGGAATTAACGTTTGTGTGATTTACTTTAATTATAATAAAATAATTATAATGCGGAAAATAAAAGTAAATGACACAACAAGATTTTGTTAACGAGGAAACCGCAAATGCAGAAAAACCCCGGGACCTTGTCCAGAATTGAATACTCTCAGGATTAAGCCGCTACACAAAATTACACCTAACTTCGTATAGTTGAGACCAAGTAACTAACCCTATAGTTAACTTAGTTATGTCTGTATTCCCACGCCTCCGAAAACAAAGATAAACCATTGTTAACTCCGAAACTATTCTCAAGATATTCATAAAAGCACATATTCGGTTTTCATAATTCCTAGAAATGCTTTGTCCAAAAACAACTATCGAAATCTCTCGGGAAATCTAATTAGTAAATGCACATTACTAATTATGTAATTTACCTACAAAATAAATTTAATAACCTTAATTAAATATTCTTAACTTACTTATGTTTTGATCATGGGATTCTCTTCCCTTAGCCATTAAGGAATATCTTTGAACAATTATAGAAATAAACATTCACAACACGTGTTCAAAATTTGTCGACATCTTAACTTTGTAAGTTCTCTTTCACACTTACAACCTTGAAACCGATTTGCCACACTTCCAAACAAGTTTAGAATTGGTTCATCCGACTTTCAAGAACTATGTGATTGATCAAACCAACATTCAATCATAATCATGGGTTTACGGTTCTACCAAAACAAGTTTCGGTTCTACCTCCATGTGAGTATTGTGCATAGTCACACTAGCTTCCCAAAAGTTCGGTTGACTAGGTACTAGGATCGGTTCCTCACATATATATGGTAGCTAACTTATATGTGTTTCACATGTCCATAGGATCGATTCCCCTTTCTGATATAAACCTTGCTGCACCCCATACAAGGATTAGTTCCATTTGATGTACTGCACCCCTTACTAGGATCGGTTCCCTTTCCCTTACTAGGATCGGTTGCCTTTCCCTTACAAGGATCGGTTCCCTTTCCCTTACAAGGTCAGACATACAAAATCCGATCATACCACAGGTGATTACTTAAGATCGGTTTTACCAATAAAAGTTATACCAATACATAAGTCAGGCCTTTGTGAACAGTTCTACCAAGAACACAACAAGTTGTGAGCGGTTATACTCTATCACACATATTGGTTGTTCATAAGATATGCAATGAATAACAAAACCAATAACACCTGGCAATTTCCTTTTCGGTTCACAAACAAGTTTATGAACTTACTTCCTTAGAAAACATGTAAACATTGTTCCCTAGGATGAAATCCTCACCTCATACCCATACATAATCACAATAGCATTCAAATGATTATGGCGATGTCTTATCTACAAATTTTAATGGTTAAGCAATAAACCTCGTATTGTATTCCTTAATACTATGTATATCTAGAAATCAAATATGCTTCGCAGTTATGTTTTCAATATGCACGACTTGAAAGATACGTTAGGGAATGAAACAGTTCAATTCAAATATCACTAACCTCAAGTGGAAGGATGATTGTTGTCGTTGTAGCTCCTTGCTTCTTCACATCTTCAAGTCTTCGCAATACTTGTAATGTCTCATATCCTAATACTTTCAAGCTAACCTATACGAAGTTTAAATCTAGTACATAATCAAGCGACTCTTAACATGAGTTTTGATTCACTAAAATATGACAACCAAACTTGACATACCAACACTTGGTGGGTTCAACCGAGCCATGCTCTAACAGAACGGCTCTTTAACTAGTTTCATTTGAGTTATTTGAACTAGTTATGGTTAAGATGAATAAGGTTGATATGAGAGTAATCATATGGCTAACCTCGGTTAAATATTTGTGAACCAACATGGTGTACATGTTTGGGTACGGTTACATAAACCTAAATGAGGGTACATTTCATTTGTGTGTAACAAGCTAAGTTCGATCTAACGGTTGAAAGATATTGTTTATGGGTGAAAACTATTTCTGCCGGTTTTGGTAATTTGGGATGTGTGGATGAGAAATGAGTCTAAACCTTAAACAAATGCACTGCACGAGAGTGCTTGTAGATTCGAGAAATCAATCTGTGCAAGTCCGGCCTAAACCAAGAAATGGCCGTTCCAGAATTGTTTCGGTCACAAAGTGAAGGAGATGGGGTTGATATTATGGAGGGAAGCGAAGAAGGTGTTGAGAATGTGAAGGTGTTGGCTATGTATGACTTATATCAAAAAGCTGAACTGGCTTGCAGGGTGTAAGCTATCAGTTCCGGTGTTTGAATACGATTGTATCAACACTTGCCTCTCTTGTCTTGTCTTGTTTGAAAAATAGGATGGAGAACCTATTTATACAAGTCTTTTACCCTAACCCTCGTATCTCGTGGGAAGTGGAGAAAGTGGAGTGATGGAGTAGTGGAGTAATGTGTTAGTGTCACACGACCAGGCTTTCCCACTTCTCCCATCATCACTTAACCGTCCATGACTTCCTAACACGTTCTTGTGATGGCGCGTTGTGCGCCGCACGCTGTAAACCGCCAGACCAATACCCCAGTATGTATCCCCCAGTTTGTGACATGATTGATGTCTGGAATGTGTGGATCGTGGGACCCACAAAAGTTAGCATGTAATGCTAAATTGAATAACTGCGTTATTCAGGAAGTCGATACTTGTGAAGTATTGTGTGTATTCTATGCAGGTACTGCATCGAGTATACTCAGCATGTATGAAGCATCGCTGTTTGAGCGTCTCAAAATAGCCTCATGTCCAACCTACTTTATGTGATGGTTTGGAAGTTGCGCAAGCAAATCCTCCCTCGACCGACCACATGGTGTGGTAGAGTGACGTATGGTGATCACCATGACGCCGCACTGACTAATTAACTCCTGACCAGGGCTGTATAACCAAGCCGGTGAAGTTGGACGGACGAGATGATCTTTGAGACACTAATCTGCGACCGTTAATCCAAGCTTGGGATACGATTTTGGACATGCCGATCATACATGCGTGTAGACAGCATGACGGTGTAGGCGCCCATACCCCATTATCTCACGAAAGTGTGATCTGGGCCACTCAATTCGTCCGGCGAAGTTGAGTGGTCGAGATCAATTTGCGACAAAAAACTAGTGCCGCAAAAGCCGCGCATCGTGCCAACTTTGGGCGCGCGTTCCAAGATGACCAATCTTGGTCGGTCTTGGCCGATCGGTCTGGCGTGTAGGTGGTAGGCTGGTGTTCACGCCTATACCCGATCGTCTCCGTGATCTAAGCCACTCAAATCGTCCGGCGAAGTTGAGTGGTCGAGATTAGTTTGCAATCGGGAAGTGTGACCACGCTAGTTTGGGCGGACGATTTGGGATAACCAGGCATGGTATGCCTTGGCCGATTAGGTGAGGGGATAGATGGGTTCACGGTGGTCATGTTGGTATGAACAGGACCGCTTAATCTAATCTTGGACCCTCCATTCGTGCTTAGGAGAAGATGGACGCTCGTGATTCTCAAAACCCTAATTTTGGGTTTCACTACTGTAAGCGTCATGCTCTATTCAGCGTATTCGAATCGGGACGACCAACCATGGTTGGTCCTGACCGATCGGTCAGCTATGTAGGCGAGCCCACGGTGATTGTGTTGACATGCTCTGGGACCTTTGAATCTACATCTAAACCCTCCATCTATACCTGCGAAGATGGATGGTTGAGACTGTATTGCGACACATGTAATGTGCCGCAAACCCCAATTTAGGGTTTTCCGTCCATATGCTCTGGTTTGGACGTTTTGGAAAGCTATGCCAATCTTTTGGGGAGGCCGACCATGCGGGGCCCGCGTTGGTTCGGCAGCGAATATTCCATACCTGCTTGGGGGTTATGGAATTGATCTGGGCCATCCAATCATGCTGGTGAAGTTGGGTGATCGTGATCATTTCGAGACTGATACGGATAGTCCGGATGCTCAATCGGGCTAGTATAACACACCGAGAGTTGCTCAGTCGGGCTAGTATAACACATCGAGAGTTGCAGCCTATACGGGTATTTCGTACATGGTTTCATTATAATGCTTGGAGATTCGTGTTGCTCTGCTGAGAGCAACACTCGACCGTCATGCCGCACCGATAATGAGTACAGAAATACAAGGTGGTTACGCATTAATTAATAATGTCAGTAAATTCACAGGGTATATGGGATTGTTGCTACATGCTCCAACCTGGATGAATTTCGTGTATTTAATTCACGGAATGGGATTGTTGTCACATGCTCCATTCTAGGTGAATTAGTAAAGTGAAGAAGTATCCAACACTTATTAATGGCTTTATCTTTTACAAGATGTTAGCGCATAATTTTCTGGCTTTTACAATTTTAACCTTAAATGAAAATCCACCATCAACAGATATTAGCTTGGTTGAATCAGGTTTTTCATCTAACGGTGAATATTGAATGCTTTGTTACCAAGGTAACTTGGATTGCAAACCCTGATTTGAAAACTATATAAAGGAGAACTCTAGCAACTGGGAAACCTAATCCCCACAACTCATGTGTGTTACTAGTTTCATAAACTAGAGTCGATTTAACCTTAGGTTTCTTCGAGACCCTGTAGGTTAACGACTTCAAAGACTTCATTGGGATTGTGAAGCCAGACCCAACTATTTTCTTTGTAGTTGCGTGTTCTGATCTTCCCCGATTTTATCATATTGAGTACAATTGAAATAATTGACCCGAGATTAATTTCTCCGATAGGCAGGATAAAAGTAATCACAAACATCTTCGTCTCATCGTTTGTAATTCCACAATATCTTGTTTCCTTAGTCGATTAAGATTATTGTGAGGTGATTGATAATACTAGGATGTTCTTCGAGAATATAAGTCTGATTTATCAATTGATTCATGTTCACCTTGATTTATCAAAAGACGGAACAAAAACTCTTGGGTATTTATGTGGGAGACATATTTATTCAATCTATAGACTTTTCTGTGTGAGACAAATTTGTTTATCAAGTCTTCGACTTTGGGTCGTAGCAACTCTTGGTTGTGGGTGAGATCAACTAAGGGAATCAAGTGCGTAGTATCCTGCTGGGATCAGAGACGTAAGGAACACAACTGTACCTTGAATCAGTGTGAGATTGATTAGGGTTCAACTACAGTCCAGTCCGAAGTTAATTGGTAGTAGGCTAGAGTCTGTAGCGGCTTAATACAGTGTGGTGTTCAAACTGGACTAGGTCCCGGGGTTTTTCTGCATATGCGGTTTTCCTCGTTAACAAAATTCCGGTGTCTGTGTTAATTCTTTTCCGCATTATATTTTGTTATATAATTGAAATATCACAGGTTGTGCGTTAAGATCAATCAATTAGAATATCCAACCTTTGGTTGTTGATTTAAATTGATTGACACTTGAACATTGGTCTTTGGTACTGTTCAAGTTACTCCTCTTATATTCAATCGGGCTCGCGGATTTCTATTTGATGATTGCAGATTGAATTAAGAGTTCGAGATATTAAAATCTTTGATATACTTTACTCTAGATTGAGTCTGACTGTCTAGTTGATTCTCTAGAAAGTATATTGGAGTAAGTCCTCTCAGATTTCCAAACGAATTGTTGGGTGTGGTTTTTAGACCCCCGCATTTTTTGTTGAGCTTAGACTTCACGGAGTTCATCTATTGAAGACGAAGAACTACTAAGGGGAGCTCGTGGAACTTCATCGACAAAAGGTATGTGGAGACTTGAACTCATTTATCACTCAAAAGTCTATCTACTCTATCTCCTATTTAAGACAAAAGTCGTATAGCTATATAGACTTCAATGATGCACATTTGATATTTCGAGCCGAGTTTAACTCGCTTACATATTTCTCAAAATATGTGTTGGTAAGCTTTCGTTTTAACCTAGTTCATCTTATATCCTTGACGAAAGTCAAAAGATGATCATGTGAAAATCGCCTGGTAACATCTCACATGATTTGTATGAGACAGTCATTTGATGTAGACTCGGAATGTTTCGTATTGATCATTCGATCACTTGAAAATTGATTTGAAGCTAATAGTTTGTGTGAGACAGCTATTCCCGTCTTCCGAGAATGTTTCAATGGTTGAAATGAGAGTTTAGAACAATTGGATTTAAGCATAGTATGCGTACTTGCATATATGTAATCCATGTCCGGGAACCATAGTATGCATACCCTTATGCGTACCTGTTGGTTTGTGAAAGTCCGGGATCCTAGTACACATTCCGGTACGCGTACTGGCGTAAGGTTTAGGTCCGGGAATTTCCGCTGATTTTGGAGGTATGCGTACACGTCCGCATACTGGCGAACCCAAACTTAGTCCGGCCACTAAGGTATGCGTACACGTTTGCATACCTGAGTGGATGATGTTCTAAAATCGGTTTGTTCATGGACTAATACATTATATAATAAGGAATGCAATCTTTTGCAAACCGTGGCTATAATGTTCATGACTTGATTCGAGTGAATCAAAATCGATTTTGCTTCAATTGTGTCTTGTATACTTCTATGAGAATATAAACAATTGAACAACTCTATAACTAGTTTCATTTCAGTCATTTGAACTAGTTATGGTTAAGATGAATAAGGTTGATATGAAAGTGTTCATATGGCTAACTTCGGTTAACTATTGTTGAGCCAACAAGGTGTACACATTTAGGTACGGTTACTCATATCTAAATGAAGGTACATTTCATTTGTGTATAACAAGCTAAGTTCGATCTAACGGTTGAAAGATATTAGCTTGAATCTAATCAGATTTTCATCTAACGGTGAATATTGAATGCTTTGTTACCAAGGTAACATTGATTTCAAACCCTGATTTGAAGACTATATAAAGGAGAACTCTAGCATCTGGGAAACCTAATCCCCGCACCTTCTGTGTGATACTAGTTGCGACTTGAGTCGATTCTCCTTTAACCTTAGGTTTTTTCTAAAACCAAGTAGGTTAACGACTTAAAGACTTCACTGGGATTGTAAAGCCAGACCCAACTATTTTCTCTATAGTTGCGTGATCTGATCTTGTTGTTTTCTATCGTGATTGAGTACTATCTTCTCTAAGATTGGCTCGAGATTCAATCTCCGATAGGCAAGATAAAAAGTAGTCACAAACATCTTCGTATCATCGTTTGTGATTCCACAATATCTTGTTTCGCTACCATACGATTAAGATTATTGTGAGGTGATTGATATTTCTAGGCTGTTCTTCGGGAATATAAGTCTAGTATATCAATTGGTTCATGTTCACCTTGATTTATCAAAAGACGAAACAAAAATCATATGTTTATCTGTGGGAGACAGATTTATCGATTCAATAGACTTTTATGTGTGAGACAGATTTGTTTATCAAGTCTTCGACTTTGGGTCGTAGCAACTCTTAGATGTGGGTGAGATCAGCTAAGGGAATCAAGTGCATAGAATCCTGCTGGGGTTCAGAGACGTAAGGAGCGCAACTGTACCTTGATTAGTGTGAGATTGGTTAGGGCTCAACTACATTCTAGTCCGAAGTTAACTTGGGGTAGGCTAGTGTATGTAGCGGCTTAATACAGTGTGGTGTTCAAATCTGGACTAGGTCCTAGGGTTTTTCTGCATTTGCGGTTTCCTCGTTAACAAAATTTCTGGTGTCTGTGTTATTTCTTTTCCGCATTATATTTTGTTATATAATAGAAATATCACAGGTTGTGCGTAAGTTCAATCAATTATATAATCCAACCTTTGGTTGTTGATATAAATTGATTGACACTTGAACATTGGTCTTTGGTACCGTTCAAGTTATTTCTTATATTCAATCGGGCTCGCAAATTCCTATTTGTTTGATTGCAGATTGAATTGAGAAATTGAGATACAAATCTTTGATATATTTCCATTGATTGAGTTTGATTGTCTAGTAGATTCTCTTGGAATTATATTGGAGTTAGTCCATACAGATTTCTAAGCGAAATATTGGGTGTGGTTGTTAGACCCCCGCTTTTTCAATAGCAGATCAACATAATTGGTATTGTAGTGGAGAAACATTCATCATGCTTTGCATAGGTGGTTGCCGTGGTGGTCATCACGGAGCAACAAAATAGGTATCAAATAGGAGTGATTACTACGCTACGAATTTCTGTATCAAGATGAGTCTCATCATGAGTCAGAGAATGATGCTGACGAAAATACTGATGTTAATTCTATTGGGCCATTAAAATGGTAAAAACCTTTAAAATAACATATCTTTCTTCTTACTATTAGTGAAAACAAAAAGAACTCAGAGACGAGTTTCAACACGACATAAGCGTATGAACCAGATTTTTAGTGCATGTATTTTAATAAGTATCACTTAACTTATGATATTAATATATTTAAGTAAGTCAAGGTATTTTAAACTAGTAAATGTAATAAAAGTAAATGTAATAAAAGAAACCATGCATGCATGTACCTATAAGGACAGTTAATTCTTGCATTAACATAAGGTTATATAAAGTCATGCCTTGTTAGGAAGAAGATATCCGAATTTGAAATAAATTAATATAATTTTAAACGTTACATGTTTAATTGAATAAGTGATTCCTCTAATAACTCTTATCTCTTAGATGGATTCTTGGGAGTGATGAGTGAATTTATTTGGAGTTGACATTTGTGATTATCTTCGTTAGATTTTGTTTATCTAGTATCAATGATGAACAATAAATACTAAATCATGTATTGATTAATTGATTAACTTTTGGTCTTGTTCCAGAACAAGAGATGGATCTGGAAATGCAACAAAATCTTCAACAAGAAAGATCAAAACAATTTGATAACGTCTACAACCATAGTTATGTTCATATTTGTTACGACGAATATTGATAACATGAACTACAGTCATGAGAAAAACTTTTATTATGATTGAATGCAGGATAATACACTTGAAATAATTCGGTATTAGAGTAGTGATCCCCTATAGTGGAGACTACCCATGTTACATAATGTGAGGCACCAACCTTTAATTCTTTGTACCTGTCTAAATTTGTGCTTTTAGAGTGTGTGTCACCGTACGTTAATTCCGGGCAGAATGGTGAGCTGCCCAACCTCCCACTATAGAAGCACTATTTTGATCTCTTGAGTGCTATTTTTATCAATCATGATGGTGACATCGAATTGCTAACTTACATACCACTTGTAATCTTGTTCGCAGTTAGCACCATCCACTTTATCTCTCTCTAGACCAACAGGTCCATAGAAACACAATCATCATCAACAAGAGGAGCATCACAAATTCGAAGGAAAGTTGAAGACGTTCAAGGTTTACAAGCAACTAATGTAAATGGGCAGATTTCAGATTCAAGTATAGCAACAAAACAAGGAGCAGAATTTTTACAAGTTGAAGACTATTGTACAAGAGCGAAGATTATAAAGATGAGAGTTCGAGAAGTTTATGATATCGAGACATACAAGTTGTGAAGAATCAAGCGGTAAAGTACTTACACCATGGCCTTTGTACTTACATTTTTATTTTATTTGTATTTCATTTTCTCTTGTCTTAAAAAAAAAAATTTATTATAAAAAAAAAAAAACAAAAAAAGACAAGAGAAAATTTTGTGAGGTTCATTATTAGTTTTATTATTTTATTTTGTTTTGTTTTCATTTATTTTGTATTTGTTTTATTTTTCTTGTCTCATAAAAAATTTTTTTAAAAAAAAAAAAAAAATCCATTGTATCATATTTTGGTTTGTTTTTAGTTTTGTATTCTTTCAATAAGAACGCGAAATTGGGGGATATAAAAAGGAATTGGGGGATATTGATTACTTCTCCCAACCCATGGTGTCTGCTAAGGGGTGGTTTTGGGGTGCAAAAATACTAAAATATCCTCCATTCAAAAAACAAATCAAAAAACTTAAAATCAAAAAACAAAATCATATCCCCCATTTCCATCTCCACTTCTTATTAATCTCTTTCAGGGTTAGAGCTTTGAAACCCAAATATTCCCCATTCCCTTTCACATTCTAAACTCTCCCCACTCTCTTTCAAATTATCTTCTCCTTCTCTGCTGGCTCCTCACTTTGGAAACGAATTATTATTTTTTTTAATTCGGAAGTGATAAAGATCATGCTGCAAGTGATGAAGACCATGCCGGAATTGATGAAGACCATGCCGGAAACTGGTGACGGCATGCTTGGTAGCTAACATTCAATGCCGTAACTAAGTACGGCATGCTCAATAGAAATCTATCAATGCCGGTAGTCAAGTGAAAAAAATTCAACTTTCTGGATACTTTACATCATGTGCCGGCAAAAAAATTAAAGCAACATACTATGCCGGAAACCTAAGTGCCAGATGCTTGAGAATTAACTAACTATGCCGGAAGTGGACTGATCAAAACCAGAAAAAATTCAAAACGGAATATTTTTTTACATCGCCGGAAGTGATGAAGACCATGCCGGAATTGGTGAAGAACCATGCCGGAAAATGGTGTCGGCATGCTTGGTAACTAACATTCAATGCCGTAACTAAGTGCCGGCATGCTCGATGGTTCTTCTATCAATGCCGGTAGTCAAGTGAAAAAAAATTGAAGTTTCCTGGATACTTTTCATCATGTGCCGGCATGGAAATTTAAGCAACATACTATGCCAGCATAAGTACCGGCATGCTCGAGAATTAACTTACTGTGCCGGCAGTGGACTGATTAAAACTAAAATAAATAGGTTTTGAAGATCAAACTAGTGTGCATCCAAACTTTTATGTACAAGCCTAAGACTTGTGAATAAGATCATGTACAAGCCTACGACTTGTGAATAAGATCATGTACAAGCAGGAATAATCTAATATGTATCCAAATTGTTATGTGAACCGAATTCCAACAAGAGCAAGTCTTGTAATCTGTTTTTCAAAATACGAATTCTTAAGATAAATCTTGTGGGTTCAACACAGTATTTTAGGCAAAAAAACCGTATAGGTTATTTAACGTACTATTTGTGATATTTCTACTATGAAGAAAAACAATATATTGCGGAAAAAAAGTAACACAAAACACCAAGAATTTTGTTAACGAGGAAAACTTCAATATGCATAAAAACCCCGGGACCTAGTCCAAAACTTGAACAACATACCGTATTAAGCCGCTACAGATACTATCCTACCATTAGATTTTGGGCTTGAATGTAGTTGAGACCGAATCGACACTACGAATAATTCAGCTCCAGTTTTGCTCCTTTACGTCTCTTGGATCTCGCAAGACCCCACGCAATGTGATTCCCCTAGCTGGCATCCTTTACAGGCCTAGGAGTTGCTTCAACATTAATGAAGACTTTTTTGACTATTCTACCTCTAACAGGATGCCTATTTAATTTCTCTTCAGAAAGATATTCAATCAAGGTATGAAAATATATATTCTTATGAGGGATCTTCAATAAAAGAAGATATCAAGCAAACTCAACGATTAGAACAACTTAATGTCTTCAAAAGTTATAGAAATACATAATCAATTCTACCTCGCAATAAAAATATAAACAATTCAAACCAAAAGTGATTTAAATATCAATCTTGTGGAATCACAAAGTTTGAGACGAAGAGTTCTTCTATCTATCTTGTTACTGATCTATAGTTCGGAAGCTACAACAATCGGTAGAATAAGATTCGGATAACAACGAACTATCAGGTAAAAGATAGTCTGACCGGGCTTCACGAATTCCTTAGTGAAGTCTTTCAAAGTCATAACCTAATACAGTTCACCAGAAAAACCTAGGTTTTAAGAGGATGACTCTAGCCGCAACTAGGACATAGAAGTATCGGGACCGAGATTATAGTTTGCAAGAAGTTCTCTATTTATATTGATGAACAAGATGATAGGTGTGATAAACACCTTGATATTTATCTATTGTTTATGCTTTCTTTGCTACTTTTCTTGTAAATTATGTATCTTATGTGTGCTTTTGAGTTATTCAGGTGTAATGGAGTCATTTGGAGCGAAAGAAGGAGAAAACGTACATTTGGAGCGTAAAGAGAAAAAAAAGTCAATTTACAGGCGATATTTGGAGCAGGCCAGGTCATGCAAGAGGAGTTATGCAGGAATTAAACTGTCAGCCTCGCAGAACTGATGAGTGAACATAGAAATAGGTTGTCGGTACTCTGAAACCGACAAGCCAAACAACTTCATGGTAGCCCTTATCCGAGTCCTGGGTGCCCCTAGATATTCCTAGTTCACTAACACTAGAATTGGATCGGTAGTTTTGTTTTATTCATTACACTCACCTGAAATTCAGAGAGGAAAGAAAGGGAGATGGATGCACATTAAAGTGGTCTGAGAATCAGTAGATTTCAGACAAGGAAGGAGATGTTAAGAGGATTTGAGTGATGATGGAGGAGATGTAGCTTCTGCTCATCCAAGATTAAGCTCGATTCGAGAGTTTGCTGTTGAAATGAGAGTTAGGGTTCTAGAGAAGAATCAGATGATTTAGGGTTCTGAGCTTTGAGAAGATATAGGGAAGAACACAACTTGCTTCAGTTGAAATTAGTGATTAGAGGTTTGGGTTAACTGCTATTGATATGGGGGGATGAACTGAGATCAAGAAATTGAAACATTAGAATGAAGATTTGAAGGGGATATGGTGAGTGATGGGGTTGATTTCCAAGCATCATAAGATAAAATTAAGGGTTCAACAGTAATGAAGAACGATGGGTTGGAGTCGGATTTGTAGATGAACTCGAGAATGAATCTGTGAAGAGAAATCAATGAGTTGTAGATGGATTTGGTGGCCGCTGATTGTTATCGAGAAGAGGCAGAAGGGTTTGAAGATTGATGAATCACTAACAGAGATGGGAAAATCGAAGAAGAAATTTAAGATGGGTTTGTTGGTGTTGAACTAAATCAGCTAATTGAAGTTGTAGCTGAGTTAATTGGTGCTTGCAGGATGGATCAAGATTTTCTCTACAAAATATGTTTGAGCATTGTAGGTGAACTGAGTTTCAGGGAAGTCTGGGTAAATGGATGAACATTTGATGTATGTTTAGGTGCAGGTGTTGGTGCTTTGTTTTGGTGGTTTGAGACAGAGAAGGAATTGGTGGATTGTTTTTTTTTAGTGTTTCGAACCGGACATGTATGGATGGAGTAAATGGCTGCTATAGTTGGTGCTCAAATGGTTTTGCAAGGCAGTGACAGTTGATGCACTGAGCTGTAGAAAGGTGCAGCATCTGGCATTTGTGATTGTTTGTTGCTGCTTTACAGGGAAGAATGAGCTGAGATTGTGTGCTGCTTGCAATGGGTTCATGGGTACTGCAAATGTATCAAGATATGGTGGAGTCTGCTAGGGGTGATATTGAGACTGTAATTCAACAGGGGAATGGTTCTTTGTTGCTGGCAAGGAGGATGCGACAGAGAGTGATGGAAGTTGCTGACGGAGGAAACAGCTGGGGATTTGCAAGTCTTAATGCACAGAAATGGATGGCAACTGCAGTATGGGTTCTTGGTATGAGGATATGTAGTTGCTGTGTCTAGTTCAAGGTGGTGGTTGTTGCAGGAAATAGCCGAGTTGAGGCATAGTTGAGGAAACAAGGAAATGGAGCTGGTGATGGAGGACACAGTATGAAGATGATGTTGCTGCCATTAGTTCATGGTAATGGTAGAATGATGATGTGAAGGAGATTGCAGTGGTGGATGTTTACAAAGGGGTCTGAGAAGCAGTAGATGAATTGAAGCTAGTGGTTCAAGATGAGCTGCAAAAGCAATTGCAAGTGATTGAGCAAGATTAGAAGAATGAGTTTAAGCCACAATTCAGGGAATATGGCTTGTGAAGCAGAGAGTAAGGGAATTCATGCTGCAGCTGGAGCCACAGATGATGCTGTTGAGATAACAAGAAGGTTTAGAAGATGGGTACTGTGATGAATGAATGGCTTGGCATGAATTGGGCTGAGATGGTGATGTTGCAGTTATTAACAGTGCTGCAATGGGTTGCAATTGAAGTGATTTGATATGGGTTTGGTTGTATGTTGTGACTGCATTTGGTTAAGCAAGAAAAGGTGGTGTTGTGATGAGCTTTACAACTGCAATGGAAGAAAAAGATAGAGCTGAAGTAATGCTGTGTACTTCAGAGAATGGCATGGTTCTAGATAAGAGGTATTGTGGCAGTGGTGAATGAACACCTTGCAAGTGCATGAATGAAGGTGTTTGGAGGTGCTGAGATGATTTTGCAGTTGCAGTGGATGAAGTGCCATCTTGGCCCAATATTAAGTCTGGCCTGCAACATAGCTCATGGCATTGGCCTAGCTGAGTTAGCCTTTGAATCAGGCATTATTTATCTGACTCCATCTGACTCGGTACTGACTGAGTTGACTCGATGACTCGGTTGAGCTCTGACCGAATTGACCCCATCGACTGACTCGTTGACCGTTGACCGGTGACCTGGTGGATTTTTCCGGTCACCTGAGATATATTTTCCGGCCAATTTCCGGCCACAATACCAGTTTTCTGGCGACTATTTTTTGGGACATATTTTCACATGGGTTTTCCTCACACATGGGCTTGGTGTACTTCTATCTATTGGACCTATGGGGCTTGACCTAGTTTTGGAAGAGAGGAAAAGCTATAAAAAGAAGACTTCTACAACTTTGATATAACGTTTTTATTCTTGGAAGCTAAGGAGAGAGCCGCTTTTGTTTACGCTACTAGGGTTTGCTTTTGTTCATCTTCTTCTTTATTCAATTCATATTTTTGTGATGAACTCCATAGCTATGAGTAGCTAAATTCTATATTATTGGTTAAGGATGTAGTCCTATTTCTAAAACTTGTGCTTGTGTTATGTATTAGTTTTCTCTCTTGATTATTGTTCAAATCTATACTGTTTTTAATAAATCACATGATTGATGTATTGTGATAGGATTAAGGTGTTTGGTTTGTTAAGTGGCCAATTAATTGAACTTGCATCTTTGTCCATAGATATTTTAGGGTTTTTCATCGAGCGATAACCCTGAATACAAGTAGCATGATATGTTTTGTAGTGATACAATCTCGTAATCATATGTAGAGTTTGACCATTGTCCGAATTGTTATGCGCAATGTATGGCAATTGCATTGATTAGCCTATTTCTGAAACTTAATGCTCCTGGGAATTGAACTTAATTAGCGCAAGGCGTTAGGTTATTCTTTAGGGAGAATTCACATACGCAGCTCTAATGTGTGTGTTGATGAACTTAGGAAATTAATAGATTATCTTGCTCTCTTGATTCTCTAGGCTTTTGATGATAAGGAGATTAAATTGTAATTCTAATCATATATGCAAGCACATGTCTAAGATTAAAGATGAATTCCTTGACCAATATCTTTCTCTATTGATTACTTTCTACAATTTACTTTGTTTTTGATTTACTTTTATTGCTTACATAAAAATCAGAAATCCCCCCAATTGGTTACTTTAAGAAATTGATTACATATAACTACAATTGCCTCTCTGTGGAAACGAACTCTTTCTTATCATATACTCTAGGAAAGTGAAATTATTTTTGACGCATACGAAAACGATCAAATTTTGCGCCATCACTGGGGAGGCATACGGCTAGTTATTAAGTTTTTAGTTTCTTTTTATAATTTCTGCTTTTATCTTTGCTTCTTGTTTTCTTGTCTTGTTTCTCACTTGTTTGCGAGAATTGTTTTCAGGTACCTAATCCCTGGCTTCTAAAGATTGGAATTATCCAAGGTGCGGGATAGCTACTCGAAGAGGCACAATACTCCAACCAAGTCAAGACACAACGAAAGAACAAGAGTTGGAAGTAGAAGAAGAGACTTTCCAGCAAGAAGAAGACGTTTTAGAACAAGAGGTTCCGGGTGAACAAGAACCACCTTTTGAAGAAAAAGAAGAAGCAATGGGTGATGCAAATCGGTCACTCAAGGAGTTAGCTTCTCATAGGTTTGATACACAACAGGGGTGTATTCAAACAAACTCTACTTTTGAGATCAAGCAGGGATTGCTTAGAGAATTACCAAAGTTCCATGGCATGGTGAATGAAGACCCAAACAAGCATCTTATGGACTTCCACACCATTGTCATGGCTATGCTTCCAGCGGATGTTGAGGCGGATGGTGCAATGTTGAAAGTTTTCTGTTTCTCTTTGATGGATAGTGCTAAGGATTGGTTGTACTATTTGCCTCCCGGAAGTGTCACGACATGGAATGGGCTGAAGAAACTCTTTTTAGAGAGATATTTTCCTGCATCAAAGGCTATTCAAATTCGAAAGGAGATTTGTGGGATGAAGCAAAATGTGGGAGAATCCTTATATGAATGTTGGGAACGATACAAGAGATTGGTGGCAAGCTGCCCTCACCACCAATTCAGTGACGCCATGATCATCCAATATTTCTATGAAGGACTCCAATCAAGTGATAGGAATCTTCTTGACGCTGTGGGTGGTGGTGCACTAGTGAGCAAGACGGTGGCACAAGCTAGAGAGTTGATTGAAAACATGGCAGTAAACTCCCAACAATTCTTGAGTCGTGGTTCGGACGTGCTTCTTAGGAAAGTGAATGAAGTGAGCGAGGTCGAGGAACTCCGTCAACAAATGGGTAACATGACAACAATGATGCAACAAGTTGCAGCCGCGGTGATACTAAGTTCCTCTCAATCTTATGAAAACGAGCAAGCTAATGCGGTCTTTCCAAATCAACAAAGACGGTATGATCCCTACTCTAACACTTACAATCCGGGATGGAGAGATCACCCCAATTTTAGCTATGCCAACAAGCAAGGTGCAGTCCAACAACCTATTTTCAACCGTCCTAGTGGATTTCAACCACAACAACAACAATTCCAGCCAAGACAACAATTTCAACAACAACAACAACCTCAAAATATGGGGTCCAATATGGAAGAGTTGCTGAAATCTTTTATGCAAAGAACGGAGAGTACGGTTAAGGATTTGCAAACTCAAGTTGGTTCTATGGCTATTGAGTTGAATCAATTGAAGGCACAAAATGGTGGGAAACTCCCTTCTCAACCTATCAACCCAAAAGAGGGTGTCAATGCAATTACATTGAGAAGTGGTACACAACTTGTGCAACCCGAAGTTACTGATTCGGGCAAGGTGGAAACACCAAAGGAACCTGTTTTGGAGGAGAAAAATGAGGATTCTCCCCAAACTTCTGAGGTACCTATTTCTAACTCTAAAACTCCGGTTTCTACTTATGTTCCTCCTTTACATTTCCCTCGCAGATTTGCAAATTCCAAGAAGGCGGAACTAGAAAAGGAGATTTTAGACATTCTCAAGAAGATCCATGTGAACATACCACTCATAGATGCTATTAAGCAAGTTCCAAAGTATGCAAAGGTGTTGAAGGACTTGTGTACCAATAAACAAAGGCTCAAAGGTAATGAAGTGCTTAGTGTGGGGGAGAATGCTTCGGCAATCTTACAACACAAACTCCCACTTAAGTGCAAGGATCCCGGTAGCTTTGATATTCCCGTCACAATTGGTAACACCACATTTAACAAAGCTATGTTGGACTTAGGTGCATCCGTTAATGTTATGCCTGCGTCTATGTATAATTCACTTAATCTTGGTCCTCTTAAAAAGTCTGGAATTGTGTTGCAATTAGCCGATCGTTCTAATGTCTACCCAATGGGTATTGTTGAGGATGTTCTTGTGCAGGTTAATCAACTTGTATTTCCAGCTGACTTTTGCGTGTTAGAGATGTATAAAGGTTCACCGGACTCGTCTCTTCCATTGCTACTTGGGCGTCCCTTCATGAAAACGGCGAAAACCATAATTGATGTGGACAAGGGAACGCTAACTATGGAGTTTGATGGAGAAATAATACGTTTCAACATTTTCGAGACGATGAGATATCCTAGTGATGTCCACTCTTGTTTCTCCATTGACGTGATGGACACATTGGCGCAACAAATATTTGAGTTGAATGGTGTTGATACTTTGGAAACCGTGCTCACTACACCCATTGATGATGGTTTTGAGTATGGTGATGAGATTAAAGAAACCATTGGTTCTCTTGACTCATTACCGGAAAAATTAGCAATTAAGAATATTTCATATGCTTCTTTACCTTGCAATGATGAAAAACTTGTGCCATTTATTGTTAAATCTCCAAGTTTAGAATTGAAACCTCTTCCAAGTCACTTAAAGTACTTGTACTTGGGTGACAATGAAGATTTACCCGTGATTGTTTCTAACGAGCTTAATGAATTACAGGAGCAAAAACTTCTAAGGGTGCTAAGGACATACAAGACGGCCATAGGATGGACAATCGTCGATATCAAGGGTATAAGCCCTGCCGTTTGTATGCACAAGATCCGTGTGGAGGACGATGCAAAGCCTACAAGGGAAGCGCAACGTCGTTTGAACCCTCCCATGATGGAAGTTGTGAAAAAGGAGATACTCAAGCTTTTGGACGTGGGTGTTATCTACCCCATATCCGATAGCAAGTGGGTAAGCCCGGTACAAGTAGTACCAAAGAAATCAGGTGTGACGGTGGTAGAAAATGATAAGAATGAACTTGTTCCAACTCGTGTGCAAACCGGTTGGAGGGTTTGTATTGATTATAGAAAATTGAATGCCACTACTAGAAAAGATCACTTTCCTTTACCATTTATTGATCAAATGCTTGAACGTTTAGCTGGATACTCTTACTATTGCTTCCTTGATGGCTATTCAGGTTATAATCAGATTGTGATAGCACCGGAGGACCAAGAGAAAACCACTTTCACTTGTCCATTCGGTACTTTTGATTATAGAAGGATGCCTTTCGGCTTATGCAATGCTCCAGCTACTTTTCAAAGGTGTATGGTAAGTATCTTTTCAGAATATGTTGAAAACATAATCGAAGTGTTCATGGACGATTTTAGTGTCTTTGGTGATTCATTTGACCTTTGCTTGAACAACTTGTCTCTAATCCTTGAACGATGTGTTGAAACAAACCTTGTGCTAAATTGGGAGAAGTGCCATTTCATGGTAACTCATGGCATAGTTCTAGGCCATATAATATCTTCTAAAGGCTTGGAAGTCGATAAATCTAAGATAGACCTTATTCGTGCTTTAACCCCTCCCACTACGGTGAGGGAGATACACTCTTTTCTTGTTCATGCAGGTTTTTATCGTAGATTCATCAAGGATTTTTCCAAGATAGCATCACCACTTTGTAACTTATTGCAAACAGACGTGGTTTTTAACTTTGATGAAAAGTGTGTGGCGGCATTCAATCGTTTGAAAAAACTTTTGATCTCAGCACCTTATACCACCGGATTGGAGCAAGCCCTTTGAGCTTATATGTGATGCTAGTGACTATGCAGTTGGTGCGGTGCTTGGGCAGCGTGTGGGGAAGATACCTCATGCCATTTATTATGCTTCTAGAACGTTAAATGAGGCCCAACAAAACTACACAACCACTGAAAAAGAGTTGTTAGCCATTGTTTTTGCTTTAGAAAAGTTTCGCTCTTATCTAATTGGTAAAAAAGTTGTTGTCTTTTCTGATCATGCAGCGCTTAAGTACTTTCTTACAAAGAAAGAGGCAAAACCGAGGCTCATACGATGGATATTACTCTTGCAAGAGTTTGATATTGAGATCAAAGACAAGAAAGGAATTGAGAATACCGTTGCGGATCACTTGAGCCGTCTTGCTGTGGACAAGGAGACTATCCCGTTGCGTGAAAGTTTCCCGGATGAGCAACTATTCTCAATTGTTTTTGGGGAACCATGGTACGCTGATATTGTTAATTACTTAGTTTCTAAACAAATCCCAAAGAACTTGTCTCGTGCTGAGAGGGACAAACTTAAGAAGTTAGGAAACATTGTAGTGACCATACTTATGGGATGATCCATACTTATGAAAACATTGTAGTGACCAAGTAATACGTAGGTGTGTTCCCGAATCAAAATTTAATTCTATCTTGTCTTTTTGCCACTCATATGCTTTTGGAGGACACTTTGGGAGTAAGAGAACCGCTCTCAAGGTACTAGAATGTGGTTTTTTTGGCCAACTTTGTTTAAGGATGCACATGCATTTTGTACTACATGTGATAGGTGCCAAAGAACATGCAATCTAGGTGCTCGAAATCAAATGTCGCAAACTATTATTCAATTTGTGGAGGTTTTTGATGTATGGGGAATTGATTTTATGGGCCCTTTTGTCAATTCTAGTGGGAATTATTATATCTTGCTTGCTTGGATTATGTCTCGAAATGGGTGGAAGCTAAGGCCACCCCAACTAATGATTCTAAAGTTGTTTTCAGATTTTTGCAAGCGTTTCACTTGTTGTATTTCACTTCTCTTTTTTAGTCGTATTCTCATTTTACCGAGATTCTCGCACATCATTACTTTCAATCGTTACTTTGCATCCTATTTTGTTATTGGTCATTCAGCTTTTTATGCCTTTGTTCCTCATATCTTTTGAATCAATCTCTAAGCATTATGTTCAGCCCTCACTTCTATAGCATCTACCATCGAGCTTTTTCCTTTCTCTGTTCATTTCTCACATGTTGCTTCCAACCCTTTCTTTTGGCATTTCTTTCTTCGCAGTTTTCTATATCGACCTCATGGCACTGTTGCGACTCCTTCCAATCTCCCTGTATGATACCAATGCCATTTGGATGTGGGAATTTAATACATTGATGATACGTTGACGCGACTCCCAAGATCTCATGAAGCCACGGCCTCCCAAGCGCATTGTATGGAGATTCCACGTCAACCACACTGAGAATAAAATACCGTTGATAATCCTTGTAGAGGTATTCTCATGTGAACCTCTCCCTTTGGTTTGTTTGCAGTGCCATTAAAGCCATATATCTTGTATGTAGAGGGGATCAAATCCTCATCTTTTTCCTCCCATCGTCTTGTAAGTATGGTAGAAGAGGATATTCACTGAACTTCCGGTGTCGATTAAGATTCGGTTGATCGCCCGGCAAGCTTGCCTCATCATCTTCTCCATCGATCGGTTTCGGGTTAATCTCTTTGCAAAGACTCTACCGAGCACGTTGTCATGAAAATCTTCGATGGTGCGATAGAGTGGACAATGGAGTTGCAGTTCAAATTCTTGGCTTTTGTTCCTACTTCTATCACAAATGTTTCCTTTCCCTTCGCCGACACTGCATCTCTCGGTGGTGGTGGTAATGTTCAACTGTTTCTTCTCCCCTTAGAAAGTGATTCAGACTTCCCCGATCAATCATCCCGAGAATAATCTCTTTATGTTTCTACAATCGTTTGTTTGATGCCCATGGAAGCGATGGTAAGAACAAAACTCATGACTTCTATCGCCCGGCGGTGGTTCCATTCCAACATTCCAAGGTCCGGTACATTTTCCATCACAAGTATAGCTTCCCGGATCTTTTCAACGCTAGTATTCAGTGGAGGCATCTTAATGTTGCATTTGCAGTTGTTCCATCAAAGATGTTGGTTAATTTGGTAGATTGCACTTAGGAGGTATTCCTCCCATCCGTACTTAGCGTGAAGGGATTCTTCGAAGCTTCGCGATGGCTTTCGATTGTCTCCTTCCTCCTTCCCTTCTATTATTCAAGAATCCTCTCATTTCCATTAGTTCTCTTAAGATTTGTTCATTTGCCTCGAGAATTTGATTCTATCGGTCTTTTTAGCTCTGCTTCTCTCCTTCTTCGCTCGTGCCTATTTTGACCTTCCCGCTCATTATCTCTCCTCTCCTTTCCTCGCGACGCTCTTCTTCGCCTCTTTCGTTAATTCGCACGCCATTATATCGGTTGTTCTCTCTTCTTGGCTGCCTCTCGGCTCTCATCATTTGCACCCTCTCATACTCTTCGTTAATATTTCTATTGGTACGATTTTGTTCCCTCCTTTCTCTCGCGGTTGTGGTTATTTTAGGATTGCCTCCTCCATCTCTTGATTTTCCATTTCTTCTTAGCCTTTCTCTCGCCGAGCTAGTCGCGCTTGTTCAATGTAGTGTCTCTCAATGTCATCCTCGATCTCTCGGTTTCTTCTCATTGGATCATTCGGCCCTTGGAGTTGCATGTTTTCTTGATTTTCAGGCTGAGGAATATGACGATCTTCTATTTCTCCTCTTCTCTCGCCATGCTCTGCGTCTGGATCTTGTGTCTCTTCCTCGGTATTCTCTGTTGGTAAAACTCTTCTTCTTTCTTCTTTGTTCGATCTAGAACTTGATCTCACGCTACTTCGAGATCTCCTACTTTGCAATCTCATATTTTCCATCCTCAATTCATGATTTTGTCTTGTCAAATTTGCTCGCTCCTCTGCCTCTAGCCGTCTCTCCTCGTTTATTGTTTGTCTCAATCTTTCTAGGGCTGCGATTTCTTCGTTACCTGGATTCATTTCTCCATTCATTTCTTGCTCTCCTCCTCCTTGTCCATTGTTCACCAACGCCGGCTTCCTCTTCTCTCTCGTCTTGAGAATCGAGATCTCCAAGTATGCAGCAGCGTTTGCTCTTTGGGGAGATTGGTGGCTGGTTTGACCTTCCCATCATTTCTCATATTCATCCTTGATGATTCTCCTGCTTCATTCCTCCTTTTTTCTCTAAATAAGTCTCCCACTTCTTCTTACAATCGTTGGTTCCCTTGTATATTTCTTCTTCTAGTCATCTTTCTTTTTCGATGAATTCTTGAGTATCTTTTCCAAATCTCTTCTCTGTTAATCTATATTCTTTCCAATTTCTTCGTCAATCACTGCTCTTCCCTGTTTCTAGCGCATATGTAGTAGCAGGAAATCCCACACTACACCCCTCACTATATTTTGATTAGTTATTCCATTGAAAGTTGTATAATTGAGAATGTTTATTGATTAATTTCATGAGTTCTTTACACAGGAAAATTAGGATTACACTTAGCAAGTAAAACACTCTTGAACTTTCTCTCTCCTAATGACTTGCCCAACAATTCCAAAAAGGAGACTCACTCGACCCTTTATATAGTGGAGTGGATGACAACTAAGCTATCCTTTATTTTTGGAATGTCTAAGTGTCGCCAGTGTACAACTTACTCAATCTCATCGACACTTCTTAACCTGGTTCCAACTCAATGATTCGTCGTTTATTGATCCCGCGAAAGTTGATCCTTTCGTGGATTATGTCTCGAAATGGGTGGAAGCTAAGGCCACCCCAACTAATGATTCTAAAGTTGTTTCAGATTTTGTGCAAGCTAATATATTTGCCAGGTTTGGCATTCCAAGGGCTATAATTAGCGATGGAGGTTCACACTTCAAAAACAGGTTCTTGCAAACTTTGTTAAGGAAGTACAATGTGTCGCATAGGATTGCAACTCCTTACCATCCACAAACAAATGGACAAGCTGAGGTTTCCAACCGAGAGGTGAAATCCATTCTAGAGAAGACGGTGAGTCCAACAAGGAAAGATTGGAGTATGCGACTCAATGATGCTTTGTGGGCGTATAGATACGCATACAAGACACCTATTGGGATGTCTCCCTTTAGGCTTGTTTACGGTAAACCTTGTCACTTACCCGTGGAAATTGAGCATAAAGTGTTTTGGGCTATTAAGCAATGCAATATGGAGTTGGATGGTGCTGGAAGGCAAAGGAAGTTACAACTTCAAGAGTTAGAGGAGATTCGCAATGATGCATTTGAAAGCTCACGGATTTACAAGGAAAAGATGAAGGCATTTCATGATAATATGGTTACAAAGAAACAATTTTGCATTGGGCAGAAAGTGCTTTTGTTTAACTCTCGCTTGCAATTATTTTCGGATAAATTAAGGTCACGTTGGATTGGACCTTTTATTGTGACTAATGTGTTTTCTCATGGTGCAGTGGAAATTCGTAGTTTAGCTACAAGAAATGAACTTAAAGTGAATGGGCACCGGTTGAAACCATATTATGAGAACTTCTCTTCGGATGTCATGGAAGGAGTTAATCTTGTGGAAATACTCCCTCTGGAGGAGTCATAGAAAACAAGGAGATAGTCGGGCTGACGACTTTAAACCAAGCGCTAAATGGGAGGCAACCCATAGGTTTTGTATCTCTTATCTTTTATTTTCTTTTCTTGTCATACTTTTACTTTTTCTGATTTTTTGTCACTTTTCATGAAGTATTTCCCACCTTGACTTACTTTGGACGATTCAATTTACATTGAGGAGAATGTAAAGTTTAAGTGTGGGGGAGTGGTTAAGCATTTGCATTGTAAAAATTTCAATTTTTTTCAACTTGTGTGTAAATTAGTGAATAAAAAACTCCAACTTGTAGTTAGTTTAGAGTCACATAGTATACATGTCGCTAAGATTACATCGAGATTCTCATAAGAGTGACTGAACTTAGAGATGACAGAGAATATGATCGGGTTTCTTACTTGTATGAGAGTTAAAGTTGGATTTAACCATGCCAGTGGCAAATAAGGTGCAGACTGAATTCGGTATTAGAGTAGTGATACCCTATAGTGGAGACTACCCATGTTACATAATGTGAGGCACCGACCTTTAATTCTTTGTACCTGTCTAAATTTGTGCTTTTAGAGTGTGTGTCACCGTACGTTAATTCCGGGCAGAATGGTGAGCTGCCCAACCTCCCACCATAGAAGCACTATTTTGATCTCTTGAGTGCTATTTTTATCAATCATGATGGTGACATCGAATTGCTAACTTACATACCACTTGTAATCTTGTTCGCAGTTAGCACCACCCACTTTATCTCTCTCTAGACCAACAGGTCCATAGAAACACAATCATCATCAACAAGAGGAGCATCACAAATTCGAAGGAAAGTTGAAGACGTTCAAGGTTTACAAGCAACTAATACAGAAATGGGCAGATTTCAGATTCAAGTATAGCAACAAAACAAGGAGCAGAATTTTTACAAGTTGAAGGCTATTGTACAAGAGCGAAGATTATAAAGATGAGAGTTCGAGAAGTTTATGATATCGAGACATACAAGTTGTGAAGAATCAAGCGGTAAAGTACTTACACCATGGCCTTTGTACTTACATTTTCATTTTATTTGTATTTCATTTTCTCTTGTCTTAAAAAAAAAAAATTATTATAAAAAAAAAAAACAAAAAAAGACAAGAGAAAATTTTGTGAGGTTCATTATTAGTTTTATTATTTTATTTTGTTTTGTTTTCATTTTTTTTGTATTTGTTTTATTTTTCTTGTCTCATAAAAAAAAAAGTTTAAAAAAAAAAATAGAAAGAAAAAAAAAAGAGAGAGACAAGAAAAATCCATTGTATCATATTTTGGTTTGTTTTTAGTTTTGTATTCTTTCAATAAGAACGCGAAATTGGGGGATATAAAAAGGAATTGGGGGATATTGATTACTTCTCCCAACCCATGGTGTCTGCTAAGGGGTGGGTTTGGGGTGCAAAAATACTAAAATATCCTCCCTTCAAAAAACTTAAAATCAAAAAACAAAATCATATCCCCCATTTTCATCTCCACTTCTTATTAATCTCTTTCAGGGTTAGAGCTTTGAAACCCAAATATTCCCCATTCCCTTTCACATTCTAAACTCTCCCCACTCTCTTTCAAATTCTCTTCTCCTTCTCTGTCGGCTCCTCACTTTGGAAACGAATTATTATTATTTTTAATTCGGAAGTGATGAAGATCATGCTGCAAGTGATGAAGACCATGCCAGAATTGATGAAGACCATGCCGGAAACTGGTGCCGGCATGCTTGGTAGCTAACATTCAATGCCATAACTAAGTACCAGCATGCTCAATAGAAATCTATCAATGCCGGTAGTCAAGTGAAAAAAATCAACTTTTTGGATACTTTACATCATGTGCCTCAAGCATAAAAATTAAAGCAACATACTATGCCTAAACCGGTGCCAGATGCTCGAGAATTAACTAACTGTGCCGGAAGTGGACTGATCAAAACCAGAAAAAAATTCAAAGCGGAATATTTTTTTACATCACTGGAAGTGATGAAGCCCATGCCGGAATTGGTGAAGAACCATGCCGGAAAATGGTGCCGGCATGCTTGGTAACTAACATTCAATGAGTGCTGGCATGCTCGATGGTTCTTCTATCAATGCCGGTAGTCAAGTGAAAAAAATTGAAGTTTCCTGGATACTTTTCATCATGTGCCGGCATAGAAATTTAAGCAACATACTATGCCGGCATAGGTACCGGCATGCTCGAGAATTAACTTACTGTGCCGGCAGTGGACTGATTAAAACTAAAATAAATAGGTTTTGAAGATCAAACTAGTGTGTATCCAAACTGTTATGTACAAGCCTAAGACTTGTGAATAAGATCATGTACAAGCCTAAGACTTGTGAATAAGATCATATACAAGCAGGAATAATCTAGTATGTATCCAAATTGTTATGTGAACCGAATTCCAACAAGAGCAAGTCTTGAAATCTGTTTTTCAAAATACGAATTCTTAAGATAAATCTTGTGGGTTCAACACAGTATTTTAGGGAAAAAACCGTATAGGTTATTTAACGTACTATTTGTGATATTTCTACTATGAAGAAAAACAATATATTGCGGAAAAAAAGTAACACAAAACACCAAGAATTTTGTTAACGAGGAAAACTTCAATATGCATAAAAACCCCGGGACCTAGTCCAAAACTTGAACAACATACCGTATTAAGCCGCTACAGATACTATCCTACCATTAGATTTTGGGCTTGAATGTAGTTGAGACCGAATCGACACTACGAATAATTCAGCTCCAGTTTTGCTCCTTTACGTCTCTTGGATCTCGCAAGACCCCACGCAATGTGATTCCCCTAGCTGGCATCCTTTACAGGCCTAGGAGTTGCTTCAACATTAATGAAGACTTTTTTGACTATTCTACCTCTAACAGGATGCCTATTTAATTTCTCTTCAGAAAGATATTCAATCAAGGTATGAAAATATATATTCTTATGAGGGATCTTCAATAAAAGAAGATATCAAGCAAACTCAACGATTAGAACAACTTAATGTCTTCAAAAGTTATAGAAATACATAATCAATTCTACCTCGCAATAAAAATATAAACAATTCAAACCAAAAGTGATTTAAATATCAATCTTGTGGAATCACAAAGTTTGAGACGAAGAGTTCTTCTATCTATCTTGTTACTGATCTATAGTTCTAAGCTACAACAATCGGTAGAATAAGATTCGGATAACAACGAACTATCGGGTAAAAGATAGTCCGACCAAGCTTCACGAATTCCTTAGTGAAGTCTTTCAAAGTCATAACCTAATACAGTTCACCAGAAAAACCTAGGTTTTAAGAGGATGACTCTAGCCGCAACTAGGACATAGAAGTATCGGGACCGAGATTATAGTTTGCAAGAAGTTCTCTATTTATATTGATGAACAAGATGATAGGTGTGATAAACACCTTGATATTTATCTATTGTTTATGCTTTCTTTGCTACTTTTCTTGTAAATTATGTATCTTATGTGTGCTTTTGAGTTATTCAGGTGTAATGGAGTCATTTGGAGCGAAAGAAGGAGAAAACGTACATTTGGAGCGTAAAGAGAAAAAAAAAGTCAATTTACAGGCGATATTTGGAGCAGGCCAGGTCGTGCAAGAGGAGTTATGCAGGAATTAAACTGTCAGCCTCGCAGAACTGATGAGTGAACATAGAAATAGGTTGTCGGTACTCTGAAACCGACAAGCCAAACAACTTCATGGTAGCCCTTATCCGAGTCCTGGGTGCCCCTAGATATTCCTAGTTCACTAACACTAGAATTGGATCGGGAGTTTTCTTTTATTCATTACACTCACCTGAAATTCAGAGAGGAAAGAAAGGGAGATGGATGCACATTAAAGTGGTCTGAGAATCAGTAGATTTCAGACAAGGAAGGAGATGTTAAGAGGATTTGAGTGATGATGGAGGAGATGTAGCTTCTGCTCATCCAAGATTAAGCTCGATTCGAGAGTTTGCTGTTGAAATGAGAGTTAGGGTTCTAGAGAAGAATCAGATGATTTAGGGTTCTGAGCTTTGAGAAGATATAGGGAAGAACACAACTTGCTTCAGTTGAAATTAGTGATTAGAGGTTTGGGTTAACTGCTATTGATATGGGGGGATGAACTGAGATCAAGAAATTGAAACATTGGAATGAAGATTTGAAGGGGATATGGTGAGTGATGGGGTTGATTTCCAAGCATCATAAGATAAAATTAAGGGTTCAACAGTAATGAAGAACGATGGGTTGGAGTCGGATTATTAGATGAACTCGAGAATGAATTTGTGAAGAGAAATCAATGAGTTGTAGATGGATTTGGTGGCCGCTGATTGTTATCGAGAAGTGGCAGAAGGGTTTGAAGATTGATGAATCACTAACAGAGATGGGAGAATCGAAGAAGAAATTTAAGATGGGTTTGTTGGTGTTGAACTGAAGCAGCTAATTGAAGTTGTAGCTGAGTTAATTGGTGCTTGCAGGATGGATCGAGATTTTCTCTACAAAAGATGTTTGAGCATTGCAGGTGAAATGAGTTGCAGGGAAGTCTGGGTAAATGGATAAACATTAGATGTATGTTTAGGTGCAGGTGTTGGTGCTCTGTGTTGGTGGTTTGAGACAGAGAAGGAATTGGAGGATTGTTTTTTTTTAGTGTTTCGAACCGGACATGTATGGATGGAGTAAATGGATTCTTTTATGGAAATCAAAGTGATCAAATAGGAAAGATTGGTGCTCAAATGGTTGGTTGCGAAAGAGATCCATGAATCGGGATCCTAATGCATATAGATACAAATGGCCCAACGGGAGCAAGAATTTGTAGAAATTTGGTTGCAAAGATGCACCGAAGTTTGTAGAAAGGTGCAAAGATCCGCATTTGTGATTGTTTGTTGCTGCTTTACAGGGAAGAATGAGCTGAGATTGTGTGCTGCTTGCAATGGGTTCATGGGTACTGCAAATGTAGCAAGATATGGTGGAGTCTGCTAGGGGTGATATTGAGATTGCAATTCAACAGGGGAATGGTTCTTTGTTGCTGGCAAGGAGGATGTGACAAAGAGTGATGGAAGTTGTTGACGGAGGAAACAGCTGGGGATTTGCAAGTCTTAATGCACAGAAATGGATGGCAACTGCAGTATGAGTTCTTGGTATGAGGAGATGCAGTTGTTGTGTCTAGTTAAAGGTGGTGGTTGTTGCAGGAAATAGCCGAGTTGAGGCAGAGTTGAGGAAACAAGGAAATGGAGCTGGTGATGGAGGACACAGTATGAAGATGATGTTCTTTGCCATCAGTTCATGGTAATGGTAGAATGATGATGTGAAGGAGATTGCAGTGGTGGATGTTTACAAAGGGGTCTGAGAAGCAGTAGATGAATTGAAGCTAGTGGTTCAAGATGAGCTGCAGAAGCAATTGCAAGTGATTGAGCAAGATTAGAAGAATGAGTTTAAGCCGTAATTCAGGGAAGATGGCTTGTGAAGCAGAGAGCAAGGGAATTCATGCTGCAGCTGGAGCCACAGATGATGTTGAGATAACAAGAAGGTTTAGAAGATGGGTATTGTGATGAATGAATGGCTTGGCATGAATTGGGATGAGATGGTGTTGTTGCAGTTATTAACAGTGCTGCAATGGGTTGCAATTGAAGTGATTTGATATGGGTGTGGTTGTATGCTGTGACTGCATTTGGCTAAGCAAGAAAAGGTGGTGTTGTGATGAGCTTTGCAACTGCAATGGAAGAAACAGATGGAGCTGAAGTAATGCTGTGACTTCAGAGAATGGCATGGTTCTAGATAAGAGGTGTTATGGCAGTGCTGAATAAACACCTTGCAGGTGTATGAATGAAGGTGTTTGGAGGTGCTGAGATGATTTTGCAGTTGCAGTGGATGAAGTGCCATCTTGGCCCAATATTAAGTCTGTCCTGCAACTTAGCTCATGGCATTGGCCTAGCTGAGTTAGCCTCTGAATCAGGCATTATTTATCTGACTCCATCTGACTCGATACTGACTGAGTTGACTCGATGACTCGGTTGAGCTCTGACCGAGTTGACCCCATCGACTGACTCGTTGACCGTTGACCGGGTGGATTTTGCCGGTCACCTAATATATATTTTCCGGCCAATTTCCGGCCACAATACCAGTTTTCCGGCGACTATTTTTGGGATATATTTTCACATGGGTTTTCCTCACACATGGGCTTGGTGTACTTCTATCTATTGGACCTATGGGGCTTGACCTAGTTTTGGAAGAGAGGAAAAGCTATAAAAACAAGACTTCTACAACTTTGATATCACGTTTTTATTCTTGGAAGCTAAGGAGAGAGCCACTTTTGTTTACGCTACTAGGGTTTGCTTTTGTTCATCTTCTTCTTTATTCAATTCATATTTTTGTGATGAACTCCATAGCTATGAGTAGCAAAATTCTATATTATTGGTTAAGGATGTAGTCCTATTTCTAAAACTTGTGCTTGTGTTATGTATTAATTTTCTCTCTTGATTATCGTTCAAATCTCTACTGTTTTTAATAAATCACATGATTGATGTATCGTGATAGGATTAAGGTGTTTGGTTTGTTAAGTGGCCAATTAATTGAACTTGCATATTTGTCCATAGCTATTTTAGGGTTTTTCATCGAGCGATAACCCTGAATACAAGTAGCATGATATGTTTACGGTTTGTAGTGATACACTCTCGTAATCATATGTAGAGTTTGACCATTGTCCGAATTGTTATGGGCAATGTATGACAATTGCATTGATTAGCCTATTTCTGAAACTTAATGCTCCTAAGAATTGAACTTAATTAGAGCAAGGCGTTAGGTTATTCTTTAGGGAGAATTCCCATATGCAGCTCTAATGTGTGTGTTGATGAACTTAGGAAATTAATAGATTATCTTGCTCTCTTGATTCTCTAGGCTTTTGATGATAAGGAGATTAAATTGTAATTCTAATCATATATGCAAGCACATGTCTAAGATTGAAGATGAATTCCTTGACCAATATCTTTCTCTATTGATTACTTTCTACAATTTACTTTGTTTTTGATTTACTTTTATTGCTTACATAAAAATCAGAAATCCCCCCAATTGGTTACTTGAAGAAATTGATTACATAATAACTACAATTGCCTCTCTGTGGAAACGAACTCTTTCTTATCATATACTCTAGGAAAGTGAAATTATTTTTGACGCATACGACATCGATCACAAGGCTTGATAGGTTTTAAACAAAGTTAGGTTCGTAAACTAGGCATACCAAAAATAAAATAAAAATCGCAAACTAGTTTTCATGTTTACGAATTGCTTTGTAACCAAGAATGCTAAACTTCTCCATATAGATTGTACATGTAAGCAGGTGAGAAGTTTGCTTTGATTTACAAAGAAGATGTGTGCAACCGTAAGTAGACGTTATGCACTAAGTCGTTAACTAAGAACATTGGTTAAGTAGTTCTAGAACTGACAAGCTTAATTTGGAGTTTCATTATCACAAGACCAAATCAGTTCGTGAACTGTCATAACAATTTGTGAACTCAAAGTCGTCTCGTAACTCAGGAACCTTTTGAAATTGACAAGTTTGCAAACTGTCAAAACAGATGTTGTACTTGAAAACAAAAGGTGTACATGAAATATTCAGAGTCATTTAGTTCGCAAACTACATAAATCAGTCACTGTACTATTAAATTAAATAGTTTCTTGGACTATCTCAAAATCAACTAGTTCGTAAAATGAGCTAATCAGTTTGTGTGCGCTAGTTGATTGAGATTTATTAATCAAGTCTTTATCTTTATAAGTTCAAGTTCATGAACTGAGTAAAACAATTAGTGAACTTTAAGAACTAACTTGACTACTCCTTATTGCTTGAATTTCTTCTTTGCAATTTTCATCATAATACTAGAATCATACGAATATCTTAGTAGATAGAATGGTAGATAATATGAGTAAATATGATAGTCAGTCTTCATGTACCATTTTTTAATGAAGTTTTTGTTGACGCCGTTAATATTCACCCTTCAATCTTCAAGGTTGATTGGTGAATTCTGATATTCAATTACCATGCTTTATGCAAAGTCCGAGAGTGACTCTAATATACTAAAAATCAAGATATAATTTTGATCAACTAAATATGACAACAAGCTTGATATACTAAAACTTGTGAGTTTGACCGAGCGATGCTCTAATACTTAACATTATCCCGCTTCATTAGATATTGAATAAATATTGTGTTATCCTTGCTCCTCGATATATACTTGTGACTTCCTTATAGGTCTAGTTATAATCAATGATCGATGCAAGAATCCGTAAAGAAGCAAGAGGGCAATCTTCTGGTTAAAACTCCATAAAACATCTTGGGCTAAATGGTGCAGAAGATGCTTGCCAGTAGGCACCAGAGCTGAAGGCGATGTTGAACATACTCTTCAGTTGCTTATTGGCGTGTACATGACTGCAAAAATAAATAAATAAAAAATAACATCATTTTTTTTTTGAACAACAAAAAACAAACTCGTTAACTTTTGTGTTTTAACTTAGTAAACTTGATAATTTACTAACGACAAATATATCTATTTCATGTGATAAAACTACCACCAACAACAGTTGGGTATGAATAGTAAAGTGAACTAATCCAGTATCTCAACACGAGACATGATCAATTCCGAACTAGGTACCATCCAACTCTTATTCCCCGAAGCTATTGAGTTTTGAATGAATGTTTTCTTATAAGTTTCCTTTTAAAAAAGATCTAATCCCTATAAATTTTCCGAAAATATTTATTAGAGTCCGAATGTGGTTCAATACAAGGAGAGCATTTAGTCGATACATAACTTTAATATGGGACCCATTATTTTCAAAAGAATTTACCATTCAAATATTTGGGATTGAGACTGTGTACAAATGACCCATTTGGATTGTGTACACATGGTGATCTACATTTGGTCACCCCTAATAGCTTCCTAGATATTACCATTTCCCGCTAAATGAAGGCATGCAATTATAGCACAATATCCTTCTAATAGCTTCATTAATAGATTATGCAATAAGCCAGCTAATAAAGTAATTAGGCATAGTAGTAGAAAATGTAATAATTCGAAAGTATTGAAATCATATCCTCCAAACGTTATGCGAACAACAGTGCTGGCCACACAGAAATATTTATCGGAATTTGTTCCGAAAGAAAAATCAACCACGGAGAATGGGCAGTGTGGATCCCATTCTCTATTTTGGTTGGGATAAATCTCGATAATTTTTTCGGTGATTCTATCATTTTTGAATGGCTGTTATGAATTCAAATCAATATTCACCATTGTTCAATGATGACAATGATAACATAAGCACAACACAGAATTTTTTCGACCAAATTTTGACTTAAACAAAAAAATAAAGTAAGAAGTCAGACTCTGACAGATCGTGTAAGCCCCAATTTTAGAGGATATTAATTCAAAAATGATACATACACCGTGGAATTGGTACATCATTTTGTACCGAGTGAGACGTAAATGATGAAACCCCTACAAGTCCTGGTGGGACCCGCCCACATCTTATGTTTCACTCGGTACCAATCTCGGTACCTTCTCACGGTGTGTGTAGACTCACTGATATTAATTTCCTGACTTGATTGGGGTATACCCAAATTAATTGGGGTATACCTAATGAGACAAAACTCATGTCATTTTGAAGTAAAAGAAGCCACCCCTTAACCATGTTTTTTCTAAATGGCTAACATACCCTTGTTTAATTAACACTAAACAATTTGATTAACTTAATTAATTAAGTTTAGATTGATTAATTGAGTAGATTAAAACTTATGAATTTAAGTTATGAAATTTTGTTTTTGATTGAACTCATGTGGGAAGATTTTTGATAAAAAAAAAAATGTTTTGAGAATTTTTTTTGCAACGGAAATGAAAACATACTACCCAAACACTTCTAAAAAGGGGATTGCAAAGCTGATGTATGAAATCATACCCAAAATTAAAGAATTTAATCAATACTTTCAGTTCTGAAATTATGAAAAGTCGGCAGGGTCGACGAATGAAGAAGATGCCGACTAACTTTGGTCGGCATGCTTATTGATTTCTTACCTTGCCGGCTAACTTATTGTCGGCAAGGTTGACAAAAAATACCCTGCCGACTATATGCTCTTTGACATACAGAGAAAGATGTTACAAATGCATGATTAGTTGGCAAGGTATAAGGATGAATACCGTGTCGACCCTGTAAATGCTAATTTCAGAGATGAAAAGTCGGCAAGGTATAAGGATGAATACCGTGCCGACCCTGTAAATGCTATTTTCAGAGATGAAAAGTCGGCAAGGTCGACAAAAAAACACCCTGCCGACTGATATTAGTTGGTAAGGTCGACAAATAAATACCCTGCCGGCTGTTTGTAAGAATATGAAATCATACATGATTTGAGATTGGGTATGATTTCGTACCCAATTTCAAACGAACGCGTAATTGGGGGATATGAAAACTAATTGGGGGATATAGCTAAATGACAAAATAGGGATCCAAATATCCTAGCTGGGTTACCCCTTATATAATTTAATTATTAATTCCTAATCTAACCCTCCCTAATCATAATTAGTAATTAATCCTGATTAGTAAAATATTAATGATTTGGGGGATATAATTTGTGTATTTATGTTTATTTGAATTTGTGTGGGTTAGTTGAGAGTAGAATGAGGGAAAAAAAATTTGAGTAGAATTTTTTTTTTTTTGAAAATGGAAGATGATTGTGATGAGAGACTTGCAAATTTCTTGAATCTTTAACTCAATTACAACAACAATCATATCTTCAATCTTCGATTAATGATAACAACTCACAATTGAGAGGAATTTTTTTTTGAAAATGGAAGATGATTGTGATGAGAGAATTACCGCTAATAAGAGGTTGAAAAATTGATTTTTCTTCTTTGAATCCACCATTGTTGCAGCTGAAAAAGCTTGGTGCCGGCATGGTATTCAACCAAAAACCCATGCGGGCAATTGTTGGAAATGTTCATAAATTGTTTGCCACTATCCGGGGAGCTACGCCCTCTCGTTACGATTTTTTTCTAGTTTTGATCTTCAGAAATTGATTTTTTTCTGGTTTTGAACAGTACTAAGCATGGTAATCTAGTTTTAGAGCATCTTAGGTACATGTTCCTAAGCATAGTATTTTGCTTAAATTTCTATGCCTAACAGGATGAAAAGTATCCGAATGTTGATTTTTTTCACTTGACTACCGGCATTGATAGGAAATTCTCGAGCATGCCGGTATAATGTTCCGGCATATAGTCTTCATCAATTCCGGCATGGTCTTCATCACTTCCTTTTTGAATTTTTTTCTGGTATTAATCAGTCCACTGCCGGCATGGTCTTCATATCAACTGACCATGCCGGCAGTGGACTGATTAATACCAGAAAAAATTCAAAACGAAAGTGATGAAGACCATGCCGGAATTGATGAAGACTATATGCCGGAACATTATACCGGCATGGTCTTCATCAATTCCGGCATGGTCATCATCACTTTCAGCATGATCTTCATCACTTCCGAATAAAAAAAAATTGGTTTCCAAAGTGAAGAGAAGAGAATTTGATATAGAGTGGGGAGAGTTTAGAATTTGAAAGGGAATGGGAAATATTTGGGTTTCAAAGCTCCACCCCTAAATAAGATTAATAAGAAGTGGAGATGGAAATGGGGGATATGATTTTGTTTTTTGATTTTAAGTTTTTGATTTTTATTTTGTGGGAAGGGTATTTTAGTATTTTCATAATCAATGGTCACCCCTTAGCCGAAATCATGGGTTGGGGGAAGTAATTCATATCCCCCAATTAGTTTTCATATCCCCCAATTACGCGTTCTTTCAAACCGCGTATACCCAATCTCAAATCCCGTAGCCAATTATTTATTTATTTTCGTTGTGATCTTTGATTTCATCGCAACATTCCGATAGAGTTTTGATTTCTAAAACATTTGAGAAAAAAATTTGTTTTTGATTGATCAGTCGGCAGGGTATCAATAATAAGGGTGATTTGGTATTTTAGCATCTTTTAGATATCCCTTAGCACACTACTTTGGATGGGAACAAAATGGGTATACCCTAATTAATCTGGGTATACCCCAATCTCGCCAGGATTAATTTCCCATAAGTAACAAATTCTTTTCTGTATAAAAGAAAAAGAAAAAGAAAGAAGGCTATTATTGGGGCGTCACATTCCATTAGAGGGGCATCATCTAATAGGACAAAAACGGGTCACCCATAAGTAATATCAAAAACCCCTTATCTAAAATAATTTTGTAATGACTAAACAACCCTTATTTAGTTAATTCTGGGATAAAGTTTTTGTGGGAAGAAAAACTGACCGTAAAATAAATTTCTACGGTTGGAAATAATCCAAACCTGGACGTAAAATCACTTCTACGGTTGGAATTAAAAGAAAACTAGACATAAAATTCGACGATTCTGGAACTAATTCAAAGGAATTAAAAAGGAACCGGACGGACGGTTGGAAATAAAACTACCTTCTTTTACGGTTGGAATTTGGAACTAATTCAAACGGTTGGAACGTAAAACTACATGCAAATACAACAAATTCAAATATCGGTGCAATTGGAATTAATCAAAATTAGACAAGATAAAAAATCAATTTTAGAAAAACAAAACAAGTTCATTCAAAACATAAGAGCCCATATGAAGTTCAAATTGGAAAAAGGGGAAATCACTTCACTATCTAGAATGATAATTTGACATTACATTTTTAATCAAAATCATTTGAAATAATATCAAAATTATTTAAATAGGGACAACTTAAAATTGATTCGACGTAAAACCTAAAAAAATACCACCAAAATCACTTTTACAAGGTATTGGAATTAAAAAAAAGCGTCGCTTCTGATGAGGCGTAACTAGTAATTATAAATTTATTAGGAAGTAAAATCGGATTCTACGGTTGTGAATTAAAAAGAAACCCGAAAGACGTAATGACCGAGCTTCTACGACGCTTCATAAAAGATGCGCTTCACATGATCGCTTGAGCGAAATGTTGAAAGTTGGAACTAATCCAAACTGGAAAGCTATTCACCGCCTCCCTTAGACGTCTTTCCATACTAAACTACATGCAAATAAAATTCTGAGACGGTTGGAATTAATCCAAACCGGGACGATGTTCAAAAATCACTTCTACGGTTTTTAAGTTTTTATTTTAGTTAAAGGGTAATCTAGACATTTTGTATATGTATTAGGATATCCCATTTTGGACATTAAGAATCCAAGTGAAGCCCCTCTATTGGAGTGTGACGCCCCAATAATAGCAACCAAAATGAATAGCAATATCCACGACATAAATGAATAGCAAGCAGATTATAAAAGCAACCACTATGCTTCAAAAAAAAAATAAAAGCAACCACTATAACCCCCTTTTATAACCATCAGCGTCGGCCGTCAGGTAAGTTTCTTCTGTTGGAAAAGCTTCTCCTGAACGGTCTCGATATCTAGTTAAGAGGTAATATTACGTGTCTTATATCGGTCACAGTAGTTTTTTCATTTGAATTTGCTTGCTCATTTCATAATATATATCCTTAAGGATTTACTTTTGATATTAGTTTGATTTAGGTGAACTGAGTTGATTTGCAGTACATATGCTTGATAAAATGCCTAAAACACTTACTTCCGATCCTATGATCCTATCTTCCTAGTAGTGTTAGGGAGTGGCCAGCTAGTCCATCAATTTGCGTTACTCTAATAGATGTCTTCAAGTCAGAACAATACCCATTTTTTTTCTTTCAGATTTTGGATTCATTGATTATATTTATTCCATTACTAGTGATGTTACACGTTTTTGAGAAACAAATATCACCTAGTTACGACCCATCATAACTGCAATAACATGTGGATAAGCACCTGAATTGGTTTACTAGTCTTAGGTTTGTCATGTCTAATGGTTGCACTTGTGTTTTTCAACATAATCTTACAAATGTATGAAACCCTTCTTTTTCTTGACAGTTGTTAAGAATGGAAATTGCGCATTGTTATCTAGAAGGCAATGTTGATGCGGTAGAGTTTTGTCCACATGAATTGTTTCATCAAGTTTTAGCTGTTTCGACGTACACATTACAGGAGGGTGATCAGCCGAATCGATGTGGAAGTATATCACTTTTCTCGGTTGATGCTGATTCAAACCAACTTGATATGTTTCATCAAGTTGAGACATCTGGAATTTTTGACATAAAATGGAATCCTGTTGGAGCTTACAACATCAGTCCATTGCTCGGACATGCCGATGCCAGTGGTTACGTGAGGTTACACAGTTTAGGAACTGGTCCAAATGGATCAGAAAATGGAGGTACATCTTACTGTAAATTCTCTTTCTACCTGTCTTATCTTGTATGAAGATTTCATGTTTGGTTGCATTGGTATGCCTTCACATGATGTATCAGTAAATGTTCTGTATCCCCTTGTGGCACAAACAAAAGTCAAAGTAAACTAAGATTCATCTTACTGTCATAAGAAATGCAATCATTTCTGAGCATTCATCAACACCTCTGTGAGACACTTTCTTCAACTTCACAACCTACTGCCACGTGTTATAAGTTCATTTTTAAACTTGCAAAGGGGATCCTCTTGTTCACGGTTTGGAATTATATTGGTGTACAATAACCCTGTTCTTTACCAGGATCGGTCCTTTAACTTGAATCGGCATAATAAAGTCTTAAATCATCAGCCATGATGCCTAAGAAAGACACTTAGTATCAAATGCTCATGTAGTGAGAAAAAAAGCCATATATGTATGATATCGTAAGCATGTAGTGGGTACCTTTAGTCCCTCACGCATTGTGAGACCTGGGACTCGGAAGAACTTGGGTTGCTCATATACTATATACTTTGAAGTTGGAAACCTATTACTAGTATTAGTTAGCGGTTTTCTCATTCTTTACAATCATACATAGTACCATAGAACCTATAATCCGTTCAATTGTCATTCATTTTTTTTTATAGCTCACTACAGTGGTTCTGTTAGCAAAAAATCCTTGTAAACATCAATCAATAACTGTTAAAACATCAGCTTTTCTGTTAAATTCTAATGAATACCAGCTTATTGTAGGTAAGCAAGTTGTAGTTTGTTTTCTTAGCTTGTTTAACATTATGATGCAGTTGAAGTGTTGAAAGAAGTTTGTGGAGAAATGGTTAGTTCCTCCATGTGTCTGTGCCTTGATTGGAATCCATCAGCCACATCCATGACTGTCGGGCTTTCAGATGGTTCTATATCCGTGCTCACTCTTGCGGAGTCTCAATTAAAGATTCAACAATCATGGGAAGCACATGAGTATGAGGTCTGGGCTGCCAATTTTGATACCCAACAACCAAATTTAGTGTATACTGGCTCAGATGACTGCAAATTTTGTTGTTGGGATCTGCGAGAGAATCCTTCAAACTTGGCCTTCCAAAACACGAAGACTCACCAAATGGGTGTGTGTTGCATTACAAAGGACAGAACAGATCCAAATGTACTATTAACCGGGAGCTACGACGAGCATTTAAGGATATGGGATGTGAGATCAATATCAAAGCCAGTAAACGAGAGCTCCATATGTTTAGGAGGGGGAGTATGGAGACTTAAGCAACATCCATCAATACCAAGTCTGATTCTGGCAGCATGTATGCATAATGGATTCGCAGTTGTTAGAGTTGAAGGGGAGAAAGCTGAAGTCTTGGAGACTTACAGTAACCACAAATCTCTTGCTTATGGGGCCGATTGGCAAAGAGGATCATTAAGCAAGAAAGATGGAATAGAAAGGCCTGTGGCGGCTACATGTTCATTTTATGATCGACTTGTTCGAGTATGGCTACCAGAGAAGGAGGTGGTTCTAAACACTATGTAAGTTATTGAAATGTGCCATACTTTTTCAGTTTTTGGGAGACTTTTCATGTCTAGCTATGTCTTTGGCTAGCCTTAAGTGACTCCGACGAGAAGGCATTGTACTAGGATTGGTTTATATCTTCATAGATACTTCAAGTTTCATGTAAAATGTAACGAAAGGTGCGTATGTCAGATTCTTCTGTTATAAAGCAACGGGCCAAGCTTTTTGATGGACAATGATTTCGCAGGATTATTAGCAGCGGATGAAATGAAAACCTCCCAAGTTAAGTCATTTTTGAAAGATGAGTTTATGTATACAAAATACAGTGAAAGAAAGTTCAAAATTTGAACAAGGTTTAGGATTAAACCAAACTTGTTTTCAGCTGATAATACAACCTAAAAAAAAACAAATACATTACAACAATCTTCTTGATGCATGATAAAGTTCTAGAGAACCATGCCAAGATCAGTAAGCCGAAGTTTATATCATTAACAGGTAAACTTTAATGAATAAAAGAACAAAGTGAAAACAATAAGTACAAAAGAAAACCAAGAAAGGAAGAAAAAAAATAGAGAAAGAAATGAAACTCAATGGAGTTGCTGCATAATGCGTTCTGCACCCACTCAAATACATAAAAAAGATAGATGATCGTCTCAAGAACAGTTCAGAATCAACCCGGGGAAGGCTAAACTTTCTCTTAATCTTTATTATGACTGCACTTTTTTTGTTTACCTTCCTTGAAAGCCAGCAAGTTGAGAAAACAAAGGTGAATCTGCAATAGTGGAGTTGTCAGTAATAGTAATGATCGGAGCCTCATCGCTGTCGTCATCATCCTTTTCCTTTGGTTGATCCGGAGCCTTGATTTTGGGCATATCATCGACTGGTTCAGGAGTTGACGTTGAAGCTTCTTGAAGCTGTAAAGCATACTCCAAGTTCCATAGGACATCTCCCATTGAAGGTCTATCAACACCATAATCTGCTAAACATTTCTCTGCTGCTTCAGCAAACTTCTTTAGAGAGCCAGAATTGATAGTTCCTGCTATTTTAGGGTCAATAATTTTCTCAAGTAGACCCTTCTTGTGCCATTGCATTGCCCATTCAGCCAGATTAACTTGTTCTCTTGGTAATGCTGGATTCAGAGCAGGTCTTGCGCATAAAACTTCGAAAAGTACAACTCCAAATGAGTAAACATCTGATTTCTCAGTTAGCTGTTGACGTCTGAAATATTCAGGATCCAAATACCCGAAACTACCTTTTACTGCAGTACTTACAGCAGTACCCATTTGTGCAGCTTTAGATAACCCGAAATCAGAGACTTTAGCAACTAAATTCTCATCCAGAAGGATATTCGTCGTCTTAACGTCACGGTGAATGATTCCCTGTGCAGTACCTGTGTGAAGGTAATGCAGTCCTCGAGCTGAACCTATGCAGATTTCCAGTCGCTGTTTCCAAGTTAAATGAGGGAGATTCGATCCGTAAAGATGATCACGAAGTGGACCGTTGGCCATGTACTCGTAAACAAGTATCATTTCTGAATTCTCGTCACAGTAACCGATCAAAGACACGAGATGACGATGACGAAGTTTCGAAAGCATTTGGATTTCAGTTTGGAATTCATTTATTCCCTGTTCGTTACTCGCACTACCACGTTTAATAGCAAGTTTAGTACCATCTTCTTGTTCACCGAGGTAAACTTTACCAAATCCACCAACACCAACCACAGCGTTCTCGTCGAAATTCTTTGTGGCTTCTTGGATTTCTGCAAAGGTGAAGTATCGGCCTAATCCAAGTGCTGAGGAGAAGAAACTCGAGTAGCCGCTCTTACTTTTGTTGGAACCAAATTGGTGAGACCCGCTTTTGCTCGACATGAAACTGGAATGACTAGCATGGAGAGGAAGAAGCCATGACGAGAAACTGTTGCATTTCTCCCAATCGTTCGGCCTTTTATGCCAACGTACAAAAACTGAGGCAAGCAATAACATTGCTGTAACTCCCATGAGTAGACCGACACCGGCGATAATCTTCATCGTAGTAATTCCTCTACTTGGCCCTACAAATGTCCCGTCTACAGCAAATAGCCCGTCCAGGCTTCCAGCTTCATTGCTTATTTTCATGACTTCTAGGCCATTGAGTATTGCATTAGGATTTCCTGACTCAACCCTTCCAGGGCCTACTTGCACTCTGACGGTGCCATTAGTGATGCTCGAGGCATTGAGCACAAAATCTAAGTAATAGGCTGTAGAAAGGCCTCCTGTTTTCCCTGAAAGATCGAGTCCTGAAGAACCCATAATTCCATTGACATAAACATTGAAGTATAAATCATTTAAAGTCTTACTGACGATATCGCAGAAATGCAATCTTATCAGGTATGAGAATGTTGGATCAACACCCATCTCCCATGTGAGATTGAAATTTGGGTTCACAGTTGCTGAATCTCCCATCTGTTTCGCCGTAGAATAAACCCAGTTTGGTGCAATTAATGGGGTTGCACCATCTTCTGGATATTTAACCGCAGTTGGAGTAACAGAAGCATTTGCTGCTGCTTCGGGGTGCTTCATAAATCCGTCGTCAGGTAGCCATAATCTTTTCAATGTGTCATTGGCAGGACTTATAAGAGGACCACCAACATTCAATCTGTAGGAAACTTCAAGTGCATATTCAGACAAACCTTTAAAATCAGAAGCAGGTAGAACAGTGGCAGAGTCAGACACCAATGCGTCCGGGGCCGAAACAAGTTCGATCGCGTTGATGAACGCAAACGAATTCTTCTTGGGCGAGAACTTAAGGGAGAATCTATCAGAAGTAACACTAACTAAATACTCTTTAAACACCGGAGCATCAGCACTGGGTATAGTAAAATCATGAAGGAGAACGACTTTATCCGTAACCACGGAAAATGAAGCTGTGCTTAAATTATACTTAGGATGAAAAACAGGAAAAAAGTAGAGACGAACCCAGTGTCGTCCTGGACGAGAAACAAAGAACGTGTAGGTGGATTCTTCACAAAAAATCCTAGCTGTAAGATACAAAGGTGATACAGAAGAACTAGCAGCATCTTTATTGTTAATTGAAGAAACTGAAGTCTGAATATCTTCATCGGTAGAAAGAAGCGAAGCGGTCTGCGAATCGGACTTAAACGTACGTCCATCCTCGAGCTTAGTAGGTTGAGGTGAGCCACAATCCACGAGATAATTGTCAGCAGGATTGAAAGAAAGAGATGGTGTTGAATGCGGTTGTGAAAATGAAGGATTTGCGAAGGAAAGGATTAGAAGAAAGAGGAGGAGAGAGATAGAGATGGGTAGAGGTGATACCACCCCATTTTTCTCTCCTCCCATTATTGAAACTTGTTTTGATCAATCAATACTTGCTATGATGATGCCATTGATGATGAACTTCAAACTTCCTCCATAGAGGAAATCCAACAAAGAGAGTATCAATGAAGGAAGTTTGTTGTTTGGAAAACGGAATAATGGAATGGCATCAACACAAAATGTGAAAACCTTTGTTTTAGGAAGAATTTGTGTTGAAGCAAGTTTTTAGGAGAAGAAAGAAAAAAAAGTTAGTTAATTAGTTATGTGGTTATGACATAATGAAAAGAAGAAAAATAACAAGACAAAAAAGAGTTAGTTGGATGGAAGTAAGGAATGAACGTGCACCATTGTCTTAATACATTATGGATATCACGTTTTGATGATTGCGTTGAATTCTATTATAGAGACCAAGTCTTACTAAATTCTACTGCTTATTCTCCTATGTATCCCCAAAATTAGAGTATCCAGAATTAGATTTTTCATTTCTCCCACCAATGTGGTTATAATTGAGAGAGCAGGGTCTACTGATCAGACCCTGCCGATGTCACTCGGTAAAATTATTAGATGATGATACCAATGACTTGAGTTCGATCAGGAGTTCATGAGTGACAAATTTTTTATCAAAATAATAATAATAATAATAAGGGATATTTTGACTTTAGGTCACATAAAAGTGATCAGAGTTGCGTTTAGGTCACCCAGAAATTTTAATTAGAGTTTAGGTCATGGACCGTCGTTGACCGTCTTAATAGTTAAGAAATAATTTATTTTTTAAAATTAAAATTAATTTATTTGACTCTGTTATGTTGCCGTTAACACAACTTTCACCACCACTACCTCCGAAACAACCAGCACACCTCTGTCGCCGCCACCACTATCTTAACTTTCTTGATTATACTCGACAGAAGAAGAATGGTTGGGTTGTAATATTTTCAAACCCACAACCTCCGGTACAACCAGCAGGCAGCACCATCTCTACAAACCCAAATTAAAAATGAAGAAGAGAACGATATCATTCTATTTTGTTTGACCACCTTAATCAACATCCTCTTCATTGCCAACTTCTGCATCTCACTTGACAGAAATCCTTGATCATCATACAAATCAATGGCCAAAATAAATACTACCTTGTCTTTGATTACTTTAGAAAATGCACTTTGACCAATTCATAAAAACCTCATCAACCATAAATTCCTTAGTCTGATTCTTAATCATCCTACAAATCGTTGTCTTTGTTTATTAGTTCACCGACAGTCTCTATCACATCATTCATTCAAACCCAGTTAACACTACCATTTTGTCTCGCAACCAAAATCCCAAATTAAACAATAAAAAATTAGGGTTTTTGTTTACTTACCTTCCTCAAACAATTTGACAACTCAAAACCAGCTTTAGCTACAGAATATTGTAAAACGAAAAGTAGTAATACTTGTATCAACTCAAATCAACCATTGGTAATCAATTTTAGGATTCAATTTGTAGATCCCCAATTTATTCGCACCTTAGAACCCTGGAAAAAGAGACCTCGTCTGTTTGTTTAGTTTGAAGTAAAAACTTTAAGTGTTTTGATCTCAACCGTTCGCTAAAATAAGTACTTTGATGGTTCCACGTGTCTAACAGAAGTAGATGGGTGGGTTCGTAAATAAAACAAACTCTGTTATTATGTTGGTAATTTACTCATTTAACTAGATTCTATAACTGTCAAACCGGTCAACTACGGTCCTGTGACCCAAACTCTAATTAAAATTTCTCCGTGACCCGAACACAACTCTGGTCACTTTTATGTGACCCAAAATCAAAATATCCCTAATAATAATCAGACCATATCTTCAAAAATAAATAAATGAATTGTTAAACATAGTATGACTAGAAAAAGTCTCAAGCTAGAGTGACCTTTGGCCTATCCCTATATATGTGTAAAAGAATAAGTTTATGTATCTAATTTTCAGAGATATTGATTGTATAATGTTTTGTTTTGCTTATAATATAGAATCAAATTTTCTTCTTCTTCTGTTGCTGACAATTTTGAATATTTAAAACATAACCCATGTCTTTCAAATCCATTGTACTTAGGATAATGATTGAATTTTTTTTTTTTTTTTTTTGGTAGATGATATGACAATCGGTTGTAGAGGAAAATGGAAGCCATGATAACTGAGAAACAACAAGTCATGGGTTAGGTTCAAATACATGTTAACATGTTAGTTCATTCTGTGCTGTTTTGGAAGACCAAATCACCCTTTTGATTTTTACTACATTTATAGCTAGTTGGTCACATTGAAGAAAAGAGATAAAACTGTAGCTCCTATATATCCACAGTAATTTGAGTAATATGAACATTTATCAACAATAAAGAGATGAAAACTAACTGATCTACTGCACGGTGAAAGCTAAACCAGCTCAAATACATGACTGTATGTTCTAATGATGAAGGGGTAAAACTTCAAATGAGACTGTTGAACAATTCTGTTTTTCTAGTGCGTAATACTGCCTATTTGGTTTCGTATTGGGTTCTTTATACTATCTCTGGTTGCTACCTTCCCTGGAAATTGGAAATTTGAGAGAACATAGGAGGATCAGCTGTCAGTTCTATGTCACCGGTATCAGCGGGGATCGGATCAGGTGTATTTGTTTCCACGTTATTTGAATCTTCTTCCACTACGATGACCTTGGAGATGTTCTCATCCGGTACCGCATGACTGGGTCTTGATGATGACTCTTGAAGTTGTAGGGCATACTCCAAATTCCACAGCACATCTCCCATTGAAGGTCTATCCACGCCATAATCTTCTAAGCATTTTTCTGCAGCTTCAATGTATTTCTTCAGGGAAGCTGTATGGATACTTTCAGCAATTAAGGGGTCGACTATTTTTGCTATCAGACCTCTTCGGTGCCATTGCATTGCCCATTCTGCCAAGTTAACCTGTTCTCTTGGCAATGCAGGGTTTATTGCAGGTCTTACACATAAAACCTCTAATAGAACTACCCCGAAAGAATAAACATCAGATTTTTCTGTCAACTTTTGGGACCTAAAGTACTCTGGATCAAGGTACCCAAAACTACCTTTAACTGCAGTACTAACATGCGTTTGCTCCAGAGTGGGTGCAGCTTTAGAGAGTCCGAAATCTGAAACCTTCGCAACGAAATTCTCATCAAGAAGAATATTGGTGGTTTTAACATCTCGGTGAATGATTCCTTGAGCAGCACCAGTATGAAGGTAATGTAGTCCACGAGCTGCGCCGATGCAAATCTCAAGACGTTGCTTCCAGGATAAAAGAGGAAGATTGGAGCCATAAAGATGATCACGAAGTGGACCATTCGCCATGTACTCATAAACAAGTATCATTTCTGACTGTTCATCACAGTATCCAATAAGTGATACAAGGTGGCGGTGTCGCAGCTTTGAAAGCATCTGTATTTCAGTCTGGAACTCATTGATTCCCTGATCGGAACTGGCATTACCTCGTTTTATAGCAAGTTTAGTTCCGTCCGCTTGCTCGCCAATGTACACTTTACCAAAGCCACCAACACCAATCACAGCTTTCTCATCGAAATTTTGTGTTGCTTCTAGTAGCTCCGCCAAGCTGAAGACCCGACCTAATCCAAGTGTTGGAGGGTAAAAGTTTGAGTGGCCGCTCTTGCTCTTGCTCTTGTTTGAGCCCGCTGGGTAAGCCCCACGAGAACCACTTTTGCAGTTCATGAAGGTGGATTGGCCTGCATGGAGAGGAAGAAGCCATGAAGAGAAGCTGCGAGACTTGCGCCAGTCCGGAGGTTTCTTTTGCCAGCGACAAAAAACAATCACAACGAAAGCCAATGTAATAACAGCTATGACTAGACCAACGATTGAGACTATCTTCATTGGACCAAGTCCTGTACTTAGATCTACTAATGTTCCTTGAACATTGTACAAACCATCCAAACTCCCTGCCTCATTGCTCATTTTCATGACTTCAAGACCATTAAGAATTGCATTTATGGTTCCTGAGTCAGTATTCGGAGGACCTACTTGTATCCGGATGGTTCCATTAGAGATTGATGATGTGTTTGCCACAAAATCGCTGTAGTAAGCGGTGGAAAGGGCTGATGTAAGTCTCGAAAGATCAAGGCTTTGAACACCCATTAATCCATTGACATAGACATTAAAATATAAGTCATTCATACTCTTGCTTACGATATCACAAAAGTGCAAACGGATTAAGTAGGAAAATGTGGAATCGACCTTCATTTCCCATGTGAGATTGAAATTTTGGTCTAGTGTTGCTGAATCTCCCATCTCCTTTGCAGTCGCATAAACGAAATTCGGTGCAATTAATGGACTTGCACCACTACCTGGGTATTTAACAGCAGTTGGAGCAACAGAGACACTCTTTGACGATTCAGGAAGCTTCAGAAACCCTTCATCAGGTAACCATACCCTCCCCAATGTGTCATTCATGGGTGTTATCGTTTCACCGCCAACATTCAACCGGTAGCATACTTCGAGAGCATAATTAGACAAGCCCCTAAATTCAGCAAGCGGAGACACGGCAGTGGCCGAGTCAGAGATCAGTGTGTCAGGGACAGAAACAAGCTCAACAGCATTGATGAACGCACATGAGTTCTTCTTCGGTGAGAATTTAAGTGAGAATTTATCTGAGTTAATGTTAATCAAATACTCCTTGAACACTGATGTATTCTGGTCGGGCACATTGAAATCATGTAGTAGGACAAATTCATCGGTGGTAACAATAAACACAGCACTTGTTAGATTATATGAGGGGTGCGGGAGCGGGCAGAAGTATAGACGTAGCCAATGTCGACCCGTGTGGGAGATGAAGAAACTGTACATTGATTCACCACTAAACACCCTTGCTGTAAGATATAAAGGTAATAAAGAAGAAGAACTGGAACTTGTAATATTGATATTTGAAACCGGAACGGAAACCTCTATATCTTCTTCGGTTGAGAGTAAAGAAGCAGATTGCTTATCTGACTTGAATGTCCGATCGTCGATTTTTGTAGGCTGGGGTGATCCACAATCAATCAAATAATTGTCCCCAGGTGTGTAAGATGAAGGAGAAGGAGAAGAAGAACCGCCACCTTTGGCCGCCATTAGTTTTGGAAGAAACTGTAAATGCAGAAAAATGAGGAGGAGAAAGGAGAGAGAGGAAATGTGTCGACGATGACATTGTCCGGCTCCATTTTTCTCTCCTCCCATCATCAAATCTTGCTTTGATTAATCAGGTGTTAGCGTTTTGATATGAGCTTTACTGTAAGAGGGAGCATATTCATTCATTGAGGTTGCAATGTGGCATCTTTAGCTGTTGATGTTGGCGGTAGCACTGTTGCACATTGCCTTGACAACAGCAATTTCTCCAAAAAATCACAGGAAGATCAATGTTTCGATAGACTGCAGCAACAATATTTTTTTGCAGTGATTCAGGAAGAACTGGTGTATCAACGAACTTCTCGGGACATGATTCTTCAAATGAGAGAGAGTCTAGAAAGTTGGTTCCTTGGGTTACCTACTATTTTTAGTTAAAATGGAGGGGGGAGCTATTCCCTACCTTTGCTATGTCTCTGAGGTATCCAACATCAAGATAATCCTTTGAAATATTTTGCGATTTTATACCAGAAGATTTGGCAATAATTACAGGTTCTGAGCCGTAAACTGCTGTCCAGAGACCCAGAACTTCTGAGGCCTGCAGAAGCACTATTAACCATTTCCAAGGTCAATACTTCGAGACCTGCTTATGTATAAACGGAGAGCAAGATAAGCATATGAAATTACAAGACTGTAAGAGAAACAAATGGAAAAGGATAATATGTATTAAATCCTATAATAGGTGGTTGAGTTGAGATTTAAATTTGTTACAATAAAGAACAATATCCACATTCCACAATAAATTTAGTGGATCCAAAGAATATGAATTTTTCTTTTTATATATATAATAAAGTCCTGCTCTGTCATATCTATTTATATGGCAAACAAATTGAAGCCTGTTGGCTGCGAATTTGTTATTGAACACTGCAGCCTTGTTCTTGAGCTTTCAAATGTACCAGTCCTCGCTGTATCCTCTGTAAATTAATAAAAATCACAAAACAAATTGTAAATATAGTAAAATCAAGAAACAGAAAATTACTGCTGAATCCCTTCACTTCCTCAAAAAAATAATTGTGAATACCTGTCGACTATCTCTTAGCCGCAAAAGATCCAGTCTCTCTGATGGCCTCAGGTTCACTAAATTAACAAGCTGAAGAAAAGCAAGCATCAGAAATCTAATTATCCAAAGAAGAAGAAAAACAAAACACAAAGTTTGTTGCGCATAATATATAGTGTGTATTGATAGATACCCAGAAACTGAAAAGCTCGGGATCTTGTGGTCCAGGCATTCTTTCGGCTTGTAAAACTGCTGAACGCCTTGATCTCCTATCTGCATATTAAGTTTTGCGTTATAATCCTCTTTTAAGCATAAAGACAACCCAAATCTGTGAGATCATTAGGCCAGATTGATTTTGATTTTGCAATGAAGTTTGGCAGATATGTCCTGAAAGTAAAATTGTTGTAAGGAACAGTTATCATAAATTATCCCTTTCTAAAAGATCATAAACTCATACCTGCCCGTGCTGCTTCTTTCGCACACCTTATCAATGAACAAGCAAGATCTGCAGCATCACTAGTAGTTGCCTGCAACTGAGGGGGTGTGATAAAATGTGAATAATTGTCAGATTTCCACACAATATTGTCTATTAAACAATTTTCTACGACTACTTGAACTAAACAGTTGAGAAACTGATCAACTGAACACACAAGTAGAAATCAAATGAAACAATCATGTTAAACATGCGCCAGATACTTCTTACTTTCAGATCTTAGCAATTTTTGGGTGCTCCATAATGTGATTCAAAAGGTTCAATTATTTAAAAAAAGGGAGAATAATCCAGAAAGCTCAATGAACTTACATCTTCCCATTCTCTTGTCCCTTGTGGTGGACCGATATCCTGAACCCACTCAACCTCGGCAACACGATACCTTTATGTACAAGCAGAGATAGAAAATAAATTCAAAAAACTGCATTGATGGTGAATCATAAAAGTACCAGAAAATTAGCAACAGCAATGATTAAATAGAGAAGGAACTAACCCGTCTTGATCCCAAGACCGGAGGATACGACATCTTCGGCGTCCTTCAACCTGCAGTAAATTACTATTAGTTTTATCACATGCAAAATAGCAGAAAGGTAAAGTATCATTCATGCACGAAAAGCTTATATTTAGCCATGCACGACAACAACAAAGATTTTGCTCATGTTACTATTCCAGGCCCAACCTATGAATATATATTTGTTGGTGGAAAGTTATAGAAGCTCACTCTATCATAGGTTATATCTGGTCCAACAAATTTCTAATACATCATTTATCAATAAAGAACATCAGTATGTGACAACTAGATGGTCTAAGCTATTTCCTTGCCAATGTACAACAGCAATTAACCAAGATAACAAAATTTTACCTCTAAATAAAAACGTCCATCTGGAAGTGGCTCACACCTACAGCGAAGAGGCAAAGAAAGTGTCAGGTTAAAAATGTGGAAACATAACCATGAAAAATTATAAGGAAAGACACAATCAACACCCACTCAGTTATTTCCACTTCACAAGCAAAATCAGCTATAGAACCTGTTGCTGAATCAATGACAACCTACAAAACAAAAACAAAAACAAAACAAAGATTAAGAAACTCAACGAAAGTAATGATAATAAACAAAAAGAGACTTTTAGAATAATAAAAGGAGATAAGAAAAGACCAGTCATTAAAATTCTACCATTCCCATCCGATGATTTCCTTCCATTATCCTTCTCACCTGCCAAAGTAAGTACAATAAAAAAATAAATGACACATATATAACAAATACAAACGATGTCAAAATTTATTGTCACGTAAAATGTATGCCTTCTAAGACAATTTGTCAAAGACAATCATTAATAAAAGGAAAGAGAAAAGAAGTAGTTATGCACCCACCATCAGTCTATACCGGGGTTCAAATATATTTAGTGATAACTTCTGGCATGGCAGGACTACGTCCATGACAAAAAGAGGTAACAGATGAACACCCATGTTTGACAAAGTCTCGTTTTCTGATTTTCTCTCTGCATATTCATCTGGGAAGTTCTTCTGTATTATGTTATTGAGTGTCACACTGATAGAACCAAAAAAAAATGGAAAAAAAGGTCAAATACTTCGATTGGTCTGACAAAATCTTAAATTTAATTATGATATAGACATTAGAAATTAAAAGAAGAGATGAGAAGGATCGAGTTTTACCTGATCGAACATGTACGAGGACTAATGAAAAGTACTGTCCGGCACATAGGACATTTATTACCTATAAATCACAATATTTAGATAAAGATAAATAATATTATTTAGATAAAGAAAGAGCAAGAAAGATAGCAAAACAACTGTTTCAAAGTCACAAATATTGAGTACCACTGACCATGATCCATAGACTGAAACAGACAACCTCGGCAAAAAGAATGCCCACAAGGAGTTGTTATCGGCTCATATAACAACTTTAAGCAAACTGTGCAATCGAAATCGTCGGAACGTTGGGGTTTCCCATGTTTTATCCTCTTCGTTGAACCGCTCGAAATCGCCTCCAAGTTATGGAGGGATACCTGAAGGTGGTTGCTGCACAGTGCAAAAAATCACTGTTAAATCCAAATAACTAGCTGGGGATATCTTGATTCAGATGAGATATATCCCATAACAGAAAAGACAGAGTGAGAGAGAGACGAAACCAAGATTTACCTGAGAGGATCAATATGAAGCCCGCAAAGCAGAGTTTCATGTGCATCTTCATATCGTTCTAGCTGCAATTAAATATTAGAAGTCCGTATTATGTAAATTAAGATCACGTTCACATTGTTCAAGGCAATAACAACTTAGAAAAAATTGTCAGTCATACAATGATACTGGTTTGTTGAATTCTAGAAGTAAGAAAGGGACAAACAAAAATCATTGAGTTCTCACCAATATGAGAGCACTGGCCTTCAGATAATATGATTTTGCTGAATTACTTCGTATGTTAAGAGCCTTCTCCGCATCCTTTAATGCAAGCTAATACAGTAGTTGAAAAAGAAAACAAAACTTAGCTTCCCACAATCAGTATAATATACGCAAGAAAGAGAGTAGATGGAGCTTACTTCAGCATGTGTTGTAGGATCTAGCCCATTCACTGGTCGGTATTCAGAATCAGCAGCAGATCTATTTTTCAAAAATGTGCTAATCCTGATAAGTCAGAGATATGTTAGTTGGTAAAAGCATTATACTGCTCCAAAAATCTGTATTCTAGTAAATTTTGTCTTCATTTCTTTGCATACAAAGAATCCACATAGAACTGGTAAAGAGAGATACGTAAGTTCACCTTGTAAAAGCAGCACTTCTATTGCTTAGAATAATAGGATCACCAGGCTTGAGACCGAGAGCTTTAGAGTAACAAGTGATTGACTGTATACAAACTTCAATTTATTAGCCAAAATATATCTACGTTGAGAGGTTTATTACCACAATATGAGAATGCATTTCCAAAACTTCAGCATTAAAATGAGGAGCATGGTAGGTGTATATGTAAGTATTTCTGATTCTCAAGTACCCTCTTACAGTCTATATAGTCAACGTAAACCTCTCCGAGACACAAGTCACTAAATGCCCTATGCAGTAGCACCGTTTAAATTACTAGATATAAGGTGCTTATTTTCAAAAGAGCAAACTTTTTACCCTTCTATGATAAGACTGGATAACATAAAAAATTGATTTTGGAATACAAATATAACAAAAGTTACACGGACTACACTTTGAATCTTCGCTCAAGTGTGCTAGTACAATAGGTGTTTTGGTAAAAGTAATGTAAGTTTTCAGAATATCATCTGATCATTACATTCATATTTCAAAAATGCATGTTAATACACACACCCTACTCAACCAAATTTACAAAAGACAGGCTCCGAATTAGCCACAGAATCGCACTTAAGCGCAAAAGAACCAAAATTTAAATGTAAGGTAATTCACAGAAAGGCAATTAAATCAACAAGCTTTCTTCAGGAGAAAACAGAAGAAAAACAAAACTCACATCTTCAAGACGATTATCACGAAAAGCTTTATTACCCTTCTGCATTAAATCATTAATCTGATTGAATCGTTCTCGCGAAGTATTATCATCATCTTCCTGCAATTCAATAAAACTTTCTCAAATATTACTATTCAGAAACCAAAACAAAATAGGGATTTAAGCTCAAATTCAAATAACAGCTCACCAAAACAAAATCTTCGACATCATCAAATTCTCCATTAGAGGAGGTTTCAGCAGTATAAGTATTAGCCATTTTTTTTAAAAATACTGAAGTATCTCAAAAAGAGAATAAAAAACCCTAATTTGGAAAAAAGGAAAACTAAAATCTGTATTCGTTTTGAGAAATGTATATAGTATACTAGTAGTACAAACTGTTCAGGGTTCGTGTTCTTCTGTGTGTCCTGTATTTTTACACGGACCAAATTCAAAGACGTGGAATGTGTCTTTATTTCTTTGGTTTTTCGTTGTTGTTCTCCGTTTTCTTTTCTCTACAAGGTTTGTGCGAGTGGCAATGTGAGATGAGATGAAAAGAACAGCGACACACTAGACAACTCACACCATCTGTTTGGCATGCGGAACTACCACCATAAGTTTTTGGTTTTCTTGAACCTACCAAGGTCTTTGGTCAAACCTACCAAGGTCCGTTGGCCCTTTGTTGGGACTTGGGAAGTTGGGATGGTTGCACAACATGTTGGGGTTTTTGCCTCACCTGTCACCCGAGAATTGAGAAATCAGTGACCTTTTTTATAAAACGTTTTAGGTTTTTTTTCTTCCCCAAAACTAGTAGTAAAACATCAAGGTGATCAAATTTGGAGTATAAAAACCCCGTTCAAATGTTGGGATCTATTTTCTTTGTTTTTTTGATGCCCTAGACTAGATGCGCTAGACTAGTGGTCCCTAGACTACATCCAAACTGCTTAAATTGGAGAGGATTTCAGTTCAGCAATTACAGGGTTCGAACCCCTACCTCCGCAGTGGGAGGGACCATGCCAACCACCAGACCACTTGGTGATTAGCAATGTTGGGATCCATCAAACCTCCAAATTAAACAAAATTGATATAAAAACCCCATATTTTTAAAAATTGATACAAAAATCCCAAACAAATATGATGAAACCAAATTTGGTTTCAACTTATTTTTGCCTATTTTTTATCATGAAACCAAAGATTTTAATGATGAAGCCAACTTTTGGTGGTACTGTTTCTGCTTAGTGGTGGTGTTGGTTGGTGGTGGTGATTTTTGTGGTGATGGTAGTGCTAGTATTTGTTTGGTTAATTCCGTTAACGAACGAGACCTCAGCCTGCTAACTAGCTATGCGGAGGATTCCCTCCGCGTCCAGCTTCTTAGAGGGACTATGGCCGTTTAGGCCACGGAAGTTTGAGGCAATAACAGGTCGGTGATGCCCTTAGATGTTCTGGGTCGCACGCACGCTACACTGATGTATTCAACGAGTATATAGCCTTGGCCGACAGGCCGGGGTAATCTTCGAAAATTTCATCGTGATGGGATAGATCATTGCAACGGACCCTGTCCAAAGGTAATCCAACAACCAGACTCGATTACCCAACAATGTTGAGCGTTAACACCGTTGTTAGTAGTATCTGTCGATATGCCCTTCTGGATGGTAAGCCGTATCCATGGACTCTTGTTCATGTGTACGGGCCATTCGTCAGGGTCAACTCTTTCAATGGTTATACCCTCAGCATGCGAACTTGTTAAACCACCAGTTAGCAGATTTGCTCTGTCTTCTAGGCAAGGATAAAGTGAATATGCTACTTTAACAGTCGTGAATACGTAAACCCAACTAGAGCGGTGTGCTCACTCCTTGTTCATCACAACACGACACGGAATGTGTTAAGGATTACTCTTACCCCCGGGTAAGTTGCGTCTAGGCCTGCAGGCAGCCGGTGTAAAAACTTCGCCGCATCTCTGGAGATAAGATCGTTACGCGGTTTATCTACGCCCGACCTGGTACTTGCTACTGGAAAAGGGCTCTGGTTTCTGGTTTCTGGTAGTGCTAGTATTTGTTGGTGGATGTGGTGTTGGTTGGGGTTTTTGTGTTACTTTTGTTATTTGGGGTTTTTGTGTTACGTTTGTTTTGATGGGTTTTTTGTGGATGGATAGTGACACCTTTGGGGTTATAACTCACGGCCCATTTTTTTTCTTCCTTTTTTTTTTTGGTTTTTTGTTTCTCATCGTACGAGAGAGTAGATACAAAGTTTATAGGTTTATATAATTATTATTTATTTGTTATTAAAATGGAACAAAATTCATCAAGTTCTCTGTCTATCATCTGAAACCTTAGAAAAATCAATTGGAAACTTACTGGAAGATCATATTGGTACTAACAATTCTACTAATACTTTGATTTCTTATAATGAAGTAACACTACAAATCTTTTATCTTATTATTTAACTACATGTTGTATTTATAATAATTGTTTATACTAGTTTAATATGATTATATCTTGATCTACGTAACTAAAGTCGTGCATATACCAAATGAAAATGATATACCAAATCATGAACAACAACTAATAAGGTTGGAGCCGGCATCAATCCAACCTCTTGACACTGGTTTTGTCGATGTAACAAATACTTTTTTACAACCGATCAGGTATGAAATTTTGTATACTCATTTATTTTGAAAATGTGGTTATTTGATAGTTAGTATATTTAACTTTAAATATTTATTGGCCATTCATTGTAGTTATTTGAAAGTCGTCAAGACATGATTAATTGGTGTCAATCAGTCGGAAAGAAGAAACATACAATTGTGATTATTAGAAAATTACAGCAAAAACCGAACTACAGAGGGTCTTTAACCATCTTCGCATGCGAAAGGTTCCGGGAGCACGTGGAGAACAAAAAAAACAATTCCAAAGGGACCAATCAACATGGGAAAAGAAAAAGAAGAGTTGCGGGATCAAAAAATGTCGATGTCCTTTTGAATTGAGAGGTAGTGGATGGAGTTAAATGAATTGTGCGTGTGAAAAATGGAACACACATAATCCTCCGGCATATGAAAACCTTACTGGTCATCCTTACCTAGGGAGGTTGACACCAAAAGAGATGGATCGCTTATAAGAGGTTGTGGTTGGCCGGTTTAGAAGAAGAATGTTTGTGAATATCATATTTAGAATTTAGTTTTAATAACTGAATCAACTCAGTTGGATCGGTGTTTTGGGGTAAAAATTGATTCTGCGGTTTTTGGTAAATTTGGGGTGTGTTGATGAGAAACGAATTCAAACCCCAAACAAATGCACTGTAGGGGAGTACTTTTGAGTTCGAGAGATCAATCTGTAAGAATCTTACCTAAACCAAGAAATGGTCGTTCCAGATTCAATCCGTTCACAAGGTGAAGGAGAAGGGTTGATCTCAGGGAGGGAAGCGGAGAAGGTGTTTGAGATCGGAATGTTGAATTATGAAGGTATGGCTGTTTATGACTAGTATCAAAAAAATGGTTTCTGGCTACTTGTGTTGGTAACACTTATCTTGTGTTGTCGAGATAGGTTGAAAACTTATTTATACAAGTCATTTGAGCGCAACCCTGATCTCATAGGAAGTGGAGAAGATTAAGCAGTGGAGTAGTGGGGTTGTGTAAGAGGTGGTGATCATCATGTGGTCACGCCTTCACCCACTACTCTTATCGTTGTTAACAGTTCGTCCTTTCCTGACACGTTCTCGTAATGGGCGCGTTGCACGCCGCACGTTGTAAACCGCCAGACCAATACCCCAGTAAGTATCCCCCAGTTTGTGACATGTTTGATGTCTCGAGTAAGTGGGTCAAGTCATGGGACTTGCCGCAAAGAATAGCATATGGTGTTATTAGATTAAACAACTAAGTTGTTTATGAGTCCGATAACATATCGTATGTATTCGATGCACGTAGAGCATCTCTTCTAAGCAGCTCAAAATAATCGATGTGCATGAAGCATCGTTGTTTTAAAGCTCGATCGAATAAGTCGCGGATTGGGCGTCTTAAAAGAGGTAGCATGGCCGACCACCTTTGGGTGATCGTTTAGTGGCTCTAGGGGCAAGCTATTGTTTGGTCGATCGCTTCCTGTGAAGGAGGGGTGGACGGTGATCGCAATGCTACTTTGTTGATTTTCTGAAAACAAATCTACATCATTCAACTAGGCTAGCAAAGTTGGATGAACGAGATGATTTGCGGCAGTTACATATTGTCGTTGTGTAATTTAGGGTTTAGGGGTCGTGCGGCCATCCCTGTTTTGGTTAGTCTAATCAAAGCACTGGGCGTTGATTCGAACAGGCCGATTGACCATGTGTGAAGATGATCCGCTAGTGAGTGCGTTGACATCTCATGGGTCATCTAAAATCGGATCTAAGCCACTTGATTCGGCTGGCGAAGATGAGTGGTCACGATCGATTTGCGATAGTAGCATACTGCCGCAAACATGAATTAGGGTGCAGAACAGTCGCGACTACTCTAGTTCAATCGAGCGATTAGATGCGTCATTGACTTCTCACAGGCAAGTCGGTTGAATGGTAATGAAGTTGGACCGGCGGTGAACTCATGTCCACCTTCTTGATCGTCTGAAACGCAATCTAATCCATCCAACTAGGCTGGCTAAGTTGGACGGACACGATTGATCTGCGACAGTTGTATACTATCGCGACCCAATGAGGGTTTTAGAATAGCGCGTTTACTCTAGTTTGGACAAACGTTATGGCATTCTCTGGACCTGTCGTGGGCAGGTCGATCGACCAAGGGAGGAGTTAGGCCGCCACTGAACACGCCAATACTCCTTTAATCGTTTGTAGAAAAATCTAAGCCGTCCAACTAGGCTAGCGAAGTTGGACGGTCGTGATGTCTCTGAGACCGTTTTTGCTGGTCTAACTCGTTTGGGCTCTCCTTTCAACAGCGCGATCACCCATGTTAGAGTTGGCGTTCAAAGGCTTTGCGCGTGGGATAAATGGGTCTCGACCGGCCAGGATGCTAGTGGGCCCGCCGATGATCATCGTGATGATTGCCTATTTCTGCCAGGAGTAGGCTAGGATTGTTGAATTGCGCGGCAAAATTGTGTGGCCGTGATCATTTTTGAGACTGATATGGACAGTCTAGATTTTTCTTAAGGAACTTAAACATATTCGACCGTGCTACCTTTTAATTAAAAATGCGTCGATACGAAAATCTCTTTGTCAGAGTACGATGCAGCCTGTATGAGTATTTTGTGCAATCCCAATACTGGCACTTCGGGAGATTCATGCTACTCTGCTGAGAGTGAGGATTGATCGTCATGTCATGTCAATATTGAGAGTTCGGCTGGGAACATAGCATATGCAAATACTAGGCAAGTCATGCATTAGTTAATAATGCTGGCAGAAAATAGAATTCACAGAATATTTGGGATTGCTACTACACGCACCATTCTGGGTGAATTTCATATATATATATTGAGTTGCTCAATGAGCGATGAGATTTTTTTTTGCACTCATCGCTTCTTAAATGGCTTTACCCCTTGCAGGGTGATAACGCACTAAACACAGGTTTATGCACTCATCACTTTTAAATGGATTTTGTTCCTTTGCAGGATGACATCGCATTAAATATAGGGTTTACGATTTTAGCCCTTGAACTAAAAACCACCATCAAAATTAATTCCCCTTCTTAGTACGTAACAGTGACATTGTTGCATGGTAAGCACCAGATGGTGACAAATAAAGATAAAACTTATGAGACAAAGTTAGATGTTACCAGGAGAGATGGGTCGGCCTGTCCTTGGAACATGTCACGTTCAAGAGGCGTCCAGGTGAGCGTTCCCATAGCATGATGTCGGTTGGCCCCAGGTAGATTAGGCATACGGTTGGTTGGGATCTCAAACTACATTCCAAGTCCCTTGTACATCTGAGTATCGTTCGAGAGCATGTCCAAGCTTTCCTAGATTCGGTTAGCATGGAGGAAAACTATAGGCGCGAAGCATCTCAGCTAACAAGTGCTAGGGCTGAAAGGTTTGCTTCCCGTCTAAAGTGAAGGAGGGTGGAGCATAACATGAATACCATATTCATGACGATGTCATAATCCTCGACTCTGATGTGGACGAGCCCTATCATGAGGAATATCCTTAAAAGGCCGTTGAAGCAATTGAAGAAGCTCCCAAAGAGAACGTTGATGCAGCTTCCGAAAAGGGTGTTGAAGCGGCTCGAGAGGATGTTGAAGCATCTCCTGGATAGGACTCTAGTGAAGGCGCCATTGGCCCTGGCGTTGACAACACTTTCTTTGATGTTTAGTAGTCTTTGTTTCATGCGGCTGGAGCCAGGGCTTGATCGAATAATAATCCCTCATTTATGTTGCTTTGATAATTTTATGTTTTCAATTGGATGAATGAATGAAATCTCCCGACTAAGAAATCCAAATTCTTGGAAAGATTGCGGTAATTGAAACTCAAGATGTAGCACTCTCCTGTAGGGTTACAATAGAATCACTTCATTCTATCGAGGTGATGTGGCCGATGGGAAGGAAACACCCATAAGTGGTGATGTGTTTTCCTTTCATGTGGCCGGATACCGCTTCCAGGATGATACTTGTTATATGTAACCCTAATAACAACAGCTTGAAGTAGAGGATGCAATGATGAAAATTGAGGATTCGGCCACGAACCTGTGACTTTCATTTGTTATATCACGTGTGTTGTGCTTCCGTGAACAGGAGATCCAAGAGTCATATTTGTTAGGTGCAGAGGCTTTATCACCAATTAATAGCGCGTGTGATGTGATTGGACACGTATAAAGAATTGCAATCTGGGAGTACCACGTGCACTAGCTCGCTGCTTCCTGATTTCGTGAAGGGATTTTCCAAAATATGAAAATTACAGATGGCGAATCTTCTTTCTGGGATATAGGCACAATGAGATGGTGATTGAGAGGCTGTTTCGTCATTGAAGCAGGCTGCAGGGTACGAATGACGCTTGCCCTAAGAAGCATGTACTGGCTGCTTGATGATTTCTTTCAGTCATCTTGGTCTTTCTGATTGCGATGATGATATGACGGGGATGCTTGTATGGTCAAAATCTTTCGGAGCCATTGGGTGAAGTAGACGAGCTAAGAGGTGTTCCGTCGCCGATGTGCTGCTATCGAGTCTTCAAGGACTTCGTTCTAAGCGACATCCTTTGAACCATATTCTGAATCTTGAACTGTTGTATGGAATGAGAGCAGTCCCCAGTTACACTTCAGTTAGATCCGATGGAGTGGCAGGATATGTGAATATATCTCTACGGCGTGCTTTTGGAGTCTTTGATGCACTTCTACGGCTTCATGTTGAGAAATTCCTGTAGCTCGTAAGGCTTTGACAGTGATGATGCTGATATCAGAAATAACCTGGTTGAGGGACGTGAAGGCATCCCGCGCTGGCAGTCCCCACGTGTAATTATTCTGAGCATATTTTCTCCTGAAAGATATACTTTCATTGTATTTGCTGGTAAGGTGGTTGACGAATTGATGAAGGCGGCAATCTTTTGGATTCGTCACTTGTTGATCAGAGTCGTGTTTGATAGATTTATATTGTATCCAAACTTTTGGAATCTCATTCACACTTTCCATAGGAAATTGGAAATCTAGAAACACCGATTCTGATTTTGTCGGCGATGTGGCAGACATGATGCAGTTGGTCTGTGTGGCTTGCTGAGGCGTTGAAGCGGCTTCGTCCTCTGAAGAGAGCACTGAAGCGGTTTCGGGAGAGAGCGTTGAAGCGCCTTCTTATGAAGAGAGCATTGAAGCGGCTTCAGGAGAGAGCATGCGTTGAAGCGGCTTCTGGATTGAGCGTTGAAGCGGCTTCTTCTAGAGAGAGCATTGAAGAGCCTTCTTCTGGAGAGAGCATTAAAGCGGCTTCAGGAGAGAGCGTGCGTTAAAGTGGCTTCTTCTGGAGAGAGCGTTGAAGCGACTTCAGGAGAGAACTCCAGTGAGGGCGGCCTTAACCCTTGATTTCGAAAAATGAGTTCTTCCCATTCTTCCGAGGCGATACGATATGTCAGATGGGAAGACGACACATAAATAGTGCTGGCCAACATGTCTTGTTTTCTTCTCATGAGAAAGAATACCGTTTCTATTGTAACATCCCAATGCATCCAATGCTGGCAACGGTGATTCGAAATAGGGGAGATAACAACAATGGTTAAGGATGCGACCAACCTTCAGTTTGATTTTCCCTTGCAAATTACATGTTTCTTGATTGACCGTCTCTCTTGTGTTGATGAAGTCCTTGACTGACGGCGAAGGAATTTCATGTTGAGCCTCAGTCCCCAAGTGTGGTTTACGTGGTTCTATCCTGTATGGTCGATGGGTTGACCATGATGAGGGTATCACCCTCTTGCATCCATGTTGATGACTATGTACAAAATAGGTTGGCTGGAGCTTGGATGGCTACGATCACGATCCTTGACAGGGATGAGTTATGACTACAGGCACAAACCTTGGCAGTGACGAGTGGTGACTAATCTTGAAAGGAATGAGCGATAGCTACGAGCACGAACCTTGGTTGGCCACGACCGTGAACATTGACGGGCTTTGATAAATCACGTATGTGAGTTTACTCTCCCTTTTTGGTGAAGCAGCTCCTCCTTGATTCCATGTGTGCGGAAACTCGCCTATCATTGCTTGCATAAATGCTCCATCATGGTCTGTACGATTTTGTGAACGGAGTCCCCAGGAATCATGCAACTCTTGACCGGAAGAGGATCTCTGTGCACTCCTCCAGTGCTTAATTTAATTTCTCCTACATCCTCCTCTCCTTGGAATTCGTTACAGGTTGCGTGATTGACAAACCTATGGTAATGGCAATATTTGGGATCCGCCACTTCCTTTTCAGTTGGTGAACGTCTGAGAGGCGGTAGTTTGATGTTATCATCTTGAATCCATGCTTCTAGGAGTTCGATTACCTCTTCAATCGGAGACGGGAAGATTAGAGAGGCTCCTCCAGTTTCTTGTTGTTATGCAGGCGTCTTAGTCTCATCTTTCCGAGTTTGAGCTGTCTTCTGCGCTGGTGCAACACGTTTGGGTTGTTGTTCTGCAGCTGGAGCTTTCTGCTTCACCCACTACGCTTACAGAGGGCCTAGTATTATTTTGTTCGTTGATGAGACGCATGTTCCCTCGAGTCTCGCGTGCATCTTCGTTCCTGGCGGGCCTGGTTCTTTCCAGCAATGCTGGTGCATTAATGCAGGACTCCACCAATTGTTGTTCAGGAGTAACGCGATCCTCTTCATCTATGCGTCCCGCTGTGCTTGCAACCAATTGTTGTCATCGAGAACTTCTTGTCTTTCCATCAAATCAACAATGATAATATAGGGTTGGCTTCCTCTGGTTCCTCCAACCTCTCGTCCTGATAGAGGAGTGGCAGTAGCTCTGGTAACAATTGGGGCGTTACGCTAGAAGAAACATTGAGAAAGGTGGTAGCGGCTTTGGTTCTGGTGATAAGAGGTGTCACGCTGGAAGGAACGTTTCTTGCGCCGCTGGTGTTGGTGGTAGAGGATGTAACACCAAGAGATGCGTCTGGCGAGCGGTACATTGGTCTCAGCAACAGGGATAGTGACGCCAGGAGTATTATCAGCGCCAGCAGCATCAAGATTGGTAACTGACCCAGACCTAAGATCCACCATCTTGAAATTGATAGGATTGAAATAAAATTGAAAATTGATCTTGCAACCGAGAGATCAATCTCCCACTGTGGTCGCCAATTGTTTTGGGGTAAAAACTGATTCTACGGTTTTTGGTAAATTTGGGGTGTGTTGATGAGAAACGAATTCAAACACTAAACAAATGCACTGCACGGGAGTACTTTTGAGTTCGAGAGATCAATCTGTAAGACTCTTGCCTAAACCAAGAAATGGTCGTTCTAGATTCAATTCGGTCACAAGGTGAAGGAGAAGGGTTGATCTTGAGAGGGAAGCAGAGAAGGTGTTTGAGATCGGAATGTTGAATTATGAAGGTGTGATTGTTTATGCCTTGTATCAGAAAAATGGTTTCTGGCTACTTGTGTTGGTAACACTTGTCTTGTGTTGTCGAGATAGGTTGAAAACCTATTTATACAAGTCATTTGAGCGCAACCCTGATCTCGTAAGAAGTGGATAAGATTAAGCATTGGAGTAGTGGGGCTGTGTAAGAGGTGGTGATCATCATGTGGTCACGCCTTCACCCACTACTCTCATCGTTGTTAACCGTTCGTCCTTTCCTGACACGTTCTCTTAATGGGCACGTTGCACGCCGCACGCTGTAAACCGCCAGATCAATACCCCAGTAAGTATCCCCCAGTTTGTGACATGTTTGATGTCTCGAGTAAGTGGGTCAAGTCGTGGGACTTGCCGCAAAGAATAGCATATGGTGCTATTAGGTTAAACAACTAAGTTGTTTATGAGGACGATAACATATCGTATGTATTCGATGCACGTAGAGCATCTCTTCTAAGCAGCTCAAAATAATCGATGTGCATGAAGCATCATTGTTTTAGAGCTCGATCGAATAAGTCGCGGATTGGGCGTCTTAAAAGAGGTAGCATGGCCGACCACCTTTGGGTGATCGTTTAGTGGCTCCAGGGGCAAGCTATTGTTTGGTCGATCGCTCCCTGTGAAGGAGGGGTGGACGGTGATAGCAATGCTACTTTGTTGATTTTCTGAAAACAAATCTACATCATTAAACTAGGCTGGCAAAGTTGGATGAACGAGATGATTTGCGGCAGTTACATATTGTCGTTATGTAATTTAGGATTTAGGGGTCATGCGGCCATCCCTGTTTTGGTTAGTCGAATCAAAGCACCGGGCGTTGATTCGAACAGGCCGATAGGCCATGTGTGAAGATGAGCCGCTAGTGCGTTGACATCTCATGGGTCATCTAAAATCGGATCTAAGCCACTTGATTCGGCTGGCGAAGATGAGTGGTCACAATCGATTTGCGATAGTATCATACTGCCGTAAACATGAATTAGGGTGCAGAACAGTCACGACTACTCTAGTTCAATCGAGCGATTCGATGCGTCATTGACTTCTCACAGGCAAGTCGATCGAATAGTAATGAAGTTGGACCGGCGGTAAACTCATGTCCACCTTCATGATCGTCTGAAACACAATCTAAGACGTCCAACTAGGCTGGCTAAGTTGGACGGACACAATTGATTTGTGACAGTTGTATACTCTCGCGACCCAATTAGGGTTTTTAGAATAGCGCGTTTGCTCTAGTTTGGACAAACGTTTTGGAATTCTCTGGACCTGTCGTGGGCAGGTCGATCGACCAAGGGAGGAGTTGAGTTGGGCCGCCACTGAACACGCCAATACTCCTTTAATCGTTTGTAGGAAAATCTAAGCCGTCCAACTAGGCTGGCGAAGTTGGACGGTCGTGATGTCTCTGAGACCGTTTTTGACGGTTTAACTCTTTTGAGCTCTCCTTTTAACAACGCGATAACCCATGTTAGAGTTGGCGTTCAAAGGCTTTGCGCGTGGGATAAATGGGTCTCGACCGGCCAGGATGTTAGTGGACCCGCCGATGATCATCGTGATGATTGCCTATTTCTGCCAGGAGTAGGCTAGGCTTGTTGAATTGCGCGGACAAATGGTGTGGCCGTGATCATTTTTGAGACTGATATGGACAGTCTAGATTTTCCTTAATGAACTGAAACATATTCGATCGAGCTACCTTTTAATTAAAAATGCGTCGATACGAAAATCTCTTTGTCAGGGAACGATGCAGCCTGTATGAGTATTTTGTGCAATCCCAATACTGGCACTTCGGGAGATTTATGCTACTCTGCTGAGAGTGAGGATTGATCGTCATGTCATGTCAATATTGAGAGTTCGGCTGGGAACATAGCATATGCAAATACTAGGCAAGTCATGCATTAGTTAATAATGCAGGCAGAAAATAGAATTCACATAATATTTGGGATTGCTACTACACGCACCATTCTGGGTGAATTTATATATATATATATATATATATATATATTGAGTTGCTCAATGAGCGAGGAGGTTTTTTTGCACTCGTCGCTTCTTAAATGGCTTTACCCCCTTGCAGGGTGATAGGGCACTAAACACATGTTTATGCACTCATCACTTTTAAATGGCTTTTGTTCCTTTGCAGGATGACATCACATTAAATACAAGGTTTACGATTTTATCCCTTGAACTAAAAACCACCATCAACAATCGGTTATATGACAACTGAACTCAACTCGCCTCTAACTAGAAACTGATCTATGCCAACTCGGTTTGGGCTATGATTTGGGATACGGTTAACAAATTGAAAAATATTGTGGGTTATGGTTAATAAAAGTGTGGGCTATATTTAGGAAAAGCATTCATTTATAACCAAACAATTTTGGTGACCATATGCGGAATGAAGTAGTTTAGTTCGCTACTAAGATCCTACTCGGTTGGGGAGCAAGGAGCAATAAGTTTGGACTTGGAACTCGCCAAAACTTGGCATAATATTCGGATATACTTACTAGAGACTTAGAGTCGGCTGACCATATATAGCTCGGGAACATCAAAACTAGTAAAATCAAATATTTTAATCAAAACATTGAAAAATCAGACTTGTAAATCGCCAAAACTCGGAATCGGTGAGGAAACGGCAAATTACCGAGCACGAGTACCCTCCAAAAACTCAGTACTGGAGAGCGAATTTAACTACTCTGATGCTGATTTAAAATCATAACGGATCACCAATAAATAATAACCCCTGCATTAATAATGAAGAAGTTAGTGACTTATCTTCAGTGGTGGACACAGAAAGTGTTAGAGCATCGCTTGGTCGAACTCGCAAGTTTTGCTATCTCAAGCTTGTTGGCAATGCAAAATGTACAAAAATATATTTTGATTTCTAGTCAACTAGAGTAAAGTCTCAGACTAGGATTAAAGTATGGTAGTTGAATATCAGACATCATTGAATAACCCTCGAAGATTGATAACTGAAGAACGAATGAAGAAATTTGCGAGAACTTCATCAATAAAAGGTATGTGAAGACTGACTTATCCTATTTACTCACGGCGTTTACCATTCTATCTAACGAGACTATGTCATATGAATTTAGTAGATTTAATATTGCAAATAAGAAATTTCGAGTTTAAGCTTGTATTGGTTAAACTCTCGAAATATGAACCAAGCAATGGATATTTATAGATCCTTAGCAATCTTAGTTAGAATAATTTATTGTTCATAAACTATTTTTGTTTCAAGTTGATCATTTGGAAATTGCCTAAGCAATAATGCATACTATCTATGGTTGTTGGGAATGTTTCAAATTAATTACGAGAGAAATATGAAAATACGAGGGTACCCAAATACACCACAATCTTTTTGTTTCAACCTATAAGTCCTCTACCGAATGTGGTAGTTTATAGACAGAGTCGAGACAATACAACAACTTGATATTCACTTGATAATAGTTACAGCCCGAAACTGATTTACTATAGGATCAGTATCAAGTGATTAGGATTAACGCACAAGTGTATTTACTTTATTATAATATAAAACAATTATAATGCGGAAGTAAAGTAAATAACTCAACACAAGATTTCTGTTAACGACGAAACCACAAATGCAGAAAAACCACGAGACCTAGTCTAGTTTTGAATACTCTCATAATTATGACGTTATACAAGATCTAAACCAACTTCGTATAGTTGAGACCAAGCAGACTACCCCTAGCTACTTAGTTCCCTCAGTATCCCTGCGCCTTCGACTTCTAGAGTCACGCACATGAATAACAAGTCCTTTAGATCGTATTCCAAACAGCAAAGGATGAATCTGTTTGGTAACCACTCTAATCAATCTTTGCTATAAGATATAGATGAGTCATTTACAAAGGCTCTTCCGTTTAATCTAATGAACTCCTTTGTCTGGTTAGATCAATCTAACTTTAACTACCAAAATAGTTAAGAATAGATTCACACTCAATCAAAATAGATCTCAAAGATACGAAAACCAATAAGAAATCTTCTTCGTCTTCAAATCTTCATAATGATAATAAAAAAACACAGGTTTTGTTTCCTTATTTAAAGAAGTCCCCTCTATAGGACACAGGTTGCTATGTGCTCCGCCGATATTACAATCACTATAGGCTACGGGTTGTTATGCGCGCCTGGTCGGCCGGCATACAAATTTACAAAAGGCTACGGACTGCCACGTGCGCCCAGTCAGCTGACATTACGATAGGCCGTGGGTTGCTATGTGCGTCCGCTCAGCCGATATCACAATTACTACAGGGTACAGGTTGCTATGTGCATCCGGTCGGTCGACATACAACTTTACAAAAGGCTACGGGTTGCCACGTGCGCGCATTCGGCTGACATCACAATAGGACGCGGGTTGCTATGTGCGTCCGCTCATCCGATATTAAAATTACTATAGGCTATGGGTTGTTATATGCGCGCGGTTGGCCGACATACAAATTTACAAAAGGCTACGGTTTGCCACATGCACCTAGTCATCTGACATTACAATAGGCCGCAGGTTGCTTTGTGCGCCCGCTCAGCCGATATTACAATTATTACAGGTCATGGGTTGTTATGTGCACTCGGTCGACCGACATAAATTTACAACAACAAAAAAAACTACTACATGACTGCTTTGGGAATTCCTTTAAGCACGACTGTCCACATGGCACGTTTCGAACTATCCGCAGTCTAAATTCCTCTAAAAAAAAGATAGGGGAAGGCGCGTTTTGCACTCTCTTCAGAAGTCTAATCCCTCCAAAAAAAAGAGAGAGGGAAGGCGCGTTTTGCACTCTTTTCAAAGTCTAATCCCTCTAAAGAGAGAGCGAGGGGAATGCGCGTTTTGCACTCTCTTCAAAGTCCAACCCCTCTAAAAAAAATAGAGAGAAAGAGAGAAAGAGAGAAAGGGAAAGGCGCGTTACGGATCCGCCAAAACAATTAACACGAGCCATCCTCGAAGAAAAGATCTTATAAAACAACTAAATCAATAAAAACAACTTCATATTTATAAAACTCAAAAATCGCCGCTACAACAACTTTTACACAAACTCTAAAAGGTCATGCACACCACATCACAATTCTACAAGTTAAAGAACTTGCCAAAAGCAGAACTTGTCCCCCCCACCTAAGCAATATCCGAAACTCGTAACCACAAACACCTGCAAAAAAAAAAAAAAAAGGGAAACACGGATGTTCTACAATAAAACAACGACAACTGATTTAATTGGTACATAAACATTCAAAACGAAAAGCACAAATTAAAAGTATCCACAAATTTCATCAAGTTACAACCAAACGCATCACATTGTTCAAACAAAACAAGAGAGACAAGAGCGGAAAGAAGGAATAAAAATAGAGCACGTCAAATTGACTGGAACATGGACCACTCTTTCTTCAACCTGTCAAGCTCTGTGCAAACCTCATTCTCAATTGTTTCCGCCTGCTGAGCCGCGCTAGTCGCAGTCGCTACATTAGCAATAATCTGGTTCAGCGCCATCTTCTTCTCGGACGTCACTTGAGAGAGTTTCACCATTTTCTTCTCTAGATGGGCAACCTGGCCTAGAAGATGCATGCAGGGATCACTGCGGTTCTTCACTTTAACCAGTGGCTCGTGAAAAGACGAGGGTACCCAAATCAACTACAAAAGCGGGGTTCTAACAACCACACCCAATATTTCGTTTCGGCAATCTGTATGGACTAATTCCAAGAGAATCAACTAGACAGTCAGACTCAATCAAGGAAAATACATCAAAGAGTTCTATCTCTATTTCTCAATGTAATCAGCAAATCAAACAGATAGAAATCCGTGAGCCCGTTTATTATGAGAAACAACTTGAACGGTACCAAAGACCAATATTCAAGTATCAATCAATTTGTATCAACAACCAAAGGTTGGATTATCTAATTGATTGAACTACGCACAACCTGTGATATTTCAATTATATAAAAAAATATAATGCGGAAAAGAAATAACACAGACACAAGAAGTTTTGTTAACGAGGAAACCGAAATTGCAGAAAAACCCCGGGACCTAGTCCAGATTTGAACACCACACTGTATTAAGCCGCTACAGACTCTAGCCTACTACAAGTTAACTTCGGACTGGAATGTATTTGAGCCCTAACCAATCTCACACTGATCAAGGTACAGTCACGTTCCTTACACCTCTGAATCCCAGCAGGACTCTACGCACTTGATTCCCTTAGCTGATCTCACCCAAAACTAAGAGTTACTACGACCCAAAGTCGAAGACTTGATAAACAAACCTGTCATACACAGAAAAGTCTATTGAATAGATAAATCTGTCTCCCACAGAAATACCTACGAGTTTTAGTTCCGTCTTTTGATAAATCAAGGTGAACATGAACCAATTGATACACCGGTCTTATATTCCCGAAGAACATCCTAGTAATATCAATCACCTCACAATAATCTTAACCGTATGGTAGTGGAACAAGATATTGTGGAATCACAAAGAATGAGACGAAGAGCTTTGTAATTACTTTTTATCTTACCTATCGGAGATTAAATCTCGAGAAAATCTTAGAGAAGATAGTACTCAATACGATAGAACAAAGTAAGATCAGAACACGCAACTACAGAGAAAATAGTTGGGTCTGGCTTCAGAATCCCAATGAAGTCTTTATGTTGTTAACCTATAATGGTTTTAGGAAAAACCTAGGTTAAAGGAGAATCGACTCTAGTCGCGACTAGTATCACACAAGATGTGTGGGGATTAGGTTTCCCAATTGGTAGAGTTCTCCCTAATATAGTCTTCAAATCAGGGTTTGCAATCAATGTTACCTTGGTAACAAAGCATTCAATATTCAGCGTTAGATGAAAACCTCATTAGATTCAAGCTAATATCTTTCAACCGTTAGATTGTCTTACCTTGTTACACACAAATTAAATGTACCTTAATTTAGATATGGGTAACCGTACCTAAACGTGTACACTTAGTTGGCTCAACAATAGTTAACCGAAGTTAGCCATATGAACACTTTCATATCAACCTTATTCATCTTAATCACAACTAGTTCAAATGACTCAAATGAAACTAGTTATAGAGTTGTTCAATTGTTTATATTCTCATAGAAGTATACAAGACACAATTGAAGCAAAAGCGGTTTTGATTCACTCGAATCAATTCATGAACATTATAGCCACGGTTTGCAAAGATTGCATTCCTTATTATATAAATGTATTTGTTCATGAGTATGTAAACATACTTAACCGATTTTAAAACTTAACCCACTCAAGTATGCCAACAGGTGCGCATACTCAAGTTCCCGGACTTGGACTTGTTCGCCAGTATGCCAACGGGTACGCATATTGTCCTTCATGACCGAACTCAGTTGAAATCAGTACGCATACGGGTATGCATACTATAGTTCCTGGACTTAAAGTTTTAAATTGTTTAATCAGTACGCATACGGGTATGCATACTAAATTCCCGGACTTGGATTACTCTTGCAACAGTTAGCATACAAGTATACATATTGTGCGATATCCAATCAATGGTTAATTATTCTAAACTCCCATTATAATCATTGAAACATTCTTAGAAGACGAGAATAGCTTTCTCACACAAACTATTAGCTTCAAAGAAATTTTCAAGTGATCTAATAATCAATACAAAACATTCCGAGTCTACATCAAATGACTGTCTCACACAAATCATATAAGATGTTATCAGGCGATTTTCACATGATCATCTTATGACTTTCGTCAAGAATAAAAGATGAACTTGGTTAAAGCGAAAGCTTAACCAAATATCAAATGTGTATAATGTAAAGTCTATATAGTTATACGACTTTTGTCTCAATAGGAGATAGAATAGAAATAGACTTCTGAGTGATAGACGAGTTCGAGTCTCCACATACCTTTTGTTGATGAAGTTCCACAAGCTCCCCTTGGTAGTTCTTCGTCTTCAATTGATGAACGCCGTAAAGTCTAAAACTCAACTACACATTATATCCTAATCCGGGACATAGCAATAAGTAGACTAGAAATCAAGACTTATAGTTTTGGCAACTAAACTTGACAAACAAGCTTGAGATAACAACGCTTGCAAGTTCGACCGAGCAGTGCTCTAACATGATCTATGGATACGAGATTGAGACAATACTACAAACAAAGTGTGATACTTGATAATAGGTTCGGTAATAACCAAATTCTATAGGATCATTATCAAGTATAACGGAGTTAACGTAAAGTGCAATTTACTTTAATTATAATAAAACAATTATAATGTGGAAAGATAAAGTAAATGGCACAACAAGATTTTGTTAATGAGGAAACTGCAAATGCAGAAAAACCCCGGGACCTAGTCCAGAATTGAATACTCTCATAATTAAGCCGTTATACAAAATCTACACCAACTTCGTATAGTTGAACCAAGCAAATACCCCTAGTTGACTTAGTTTCCTCAGTATCCCTGCGCTTCCGACTTCAAGAGTCACGCACTAGTACAATTCCTTTTGATCGTATTCCAAACAGCCAAGGAACAACGAATATGTTTGATAATAACTCTATTGATTCTTTAAGATAAAGATATCTTAAATCATACACAATGGCTTTTCCGTTTAATCTAATAAACTCCTTTTCCTGGTTAGTCTATCCAATAACTACCAAAGTAGTCAAGTTAAGATTCGCAATCAGTCAGTGTAGATCTTAAAGAGAAACTATAAAGCGATGCCGATCTCACGCAACTAATCAATCGAATAAATCCGATTCTAGTTGGATCCCAGCCGATCAAGGTTTGTGCACAATAAGATACGAAAATCAATAATAAATCTTCTTTAATCTTCAACTAACCTGCACAACACCACTTGAATCTCTTGTGATCAATCACACACAGAACGAAGTCTGTTAACAATGGATTATCACATGATGTCTTTAGATCTAACAACAGTTCTAAAGATCCCGTCAATACCCCGATCTAGTTTGAGTGAGTCTTATATCATAAGAGAAGATTCTCAAGAATAAAAAAACTAGGCGCAATCAAAGTTTCAACAACCGTTAGTCAATCAAATCAATCGAAAACTAATAACATTGCAATTATGTAGTTTCCCACCAACGGTACTCGTAGAGCTTCTTGATCCTATAGAAGTCTTTAAACTAGCGGTCGTACGAGATTTCACATAATTAGGATATTTTCCTCTCCGAATAGACGGCTCCACCAGAAACAACAAGAAATGAAGTTTGCCTAACTTTTAGGATGGTTTGCTAGAAATGAAAACTTAGGTATTTATAGACCAAGGATGTTTGGACATCAAGGATTTTCCAAAACCAAAGATATTCTTAAGATATGCAATGAATGGAAAAATTCGGTTTTCCTAATTCCAATAAATGCTTGTCCAATATTTCCAAAATCTCTCAATAGAAAATCTCCAATTAGTAAATGCACCTTACTAATTTTTATTCTCCAGAGATATGCATTTAATTATTGTTAATTAAAGCATATGAAACCAAAAACCTTAATAAAAGATTATTAATTTATCTCGGCACATGATCTCCTTGAGTACTAAGGAATATCTTTGAACAATAAATGATAAGAGTTATTGTATGTGTTCAAGTATGTAAGGACATCCTTTCTCTGTAAATCCTTATTTCATATTCACATGCATTTACATTCTTGGAATCGGTTATACCATACTTCCAAACAAGTTTAGAATTGGTTGGCATGTTTTCCAAGACTATTATGTTATTGATCAAATACTTAATCACATACATGGGTTCAATTGGTTCTACCAATCACTAGGATCGGTTATACCTACTTGTGATCAGTCACACCAGTCACTAGGATCGGTTACACCAGTTATAAGGATCGGTTTCATATTCACATGGTATTGCTTGTGATCGGTCACACCAGTTACCAATTACAAGGATCGATTATACAACTGTGATCGGTCACACCAATTACTATGATCGGTCACACCAATTACAAGGATCGTTCATACCAACACATGGTGATTACTTAGGATCGGTTAAACCAATTAATAAAAAACAGTCATACCAAATCATAAGTCAGGCATTATGAATAGTTATACCAAGATACATAACCAAGGTTAAGATCGGTTATACCATCTCACACATATTGGTAATCCAAAGATTTGCAATGAATAGCCGGACCAATAAGCCTACTGATTTCCCTTTTGATTCACGAAACAAGTGCATGAATGTACTTCCTTTAAACGAATGTAAAACATAGTTTCCTAGGATGTACCCATTCACATAATCATAACAATATATGCAAGATTATGTCGATGTCATATCTACGAAGTTCAAAAGATAAGCGTTATACTTCGCAGTCTAATTCCCTAATACTATGTTCATAATGTTATGACCATGTCACATTACTAGAGTATTATACAATATGTACAGTTTATACAGCTTCGCAGTTATGTTTTCAATATAGCACGACTTGAAAAATACGTTAGGAATGAAACAGTTCAAGTCAATATTATTAACCTCAAACGGAAGGATGATGTCTTCATTGTAGTTAGCTACTTCTTCACATTCTTCAGGTCTTCGGAGTAATACTTGTATGTCTCAACATTCCTAGACTTTCTAGTCTAACCTAAACGAAGTTGACTCTAGTATTTAATCAAGCGACTTTAGATGAGTTTTGACACACTAAAATATGACAACTAAAATTTACATACCAACGCTTGGTGAGTTCAACTGAGCTATGCTCTAACAGCTCGTTCAACCACTCTACAGGAAATCCAAGTCCAAGGGCCAACCTAATAGGAGCCTCCCATCCTTCCAATACATCAACGCCGATAGGTCTATTTTTCACCTGTGAAAGTTGGTCAGCCAATTCGAGGAGATTTTTGTTCATTTAACATATCGTCTGCATGTCGAGGATGCCTTCCTTCACCATATGATCGCACCGCTCCACGATATCCCTGTAGGTGGCATCCAAGGAAGATGGCACCCAAAATCCATGTACCCATTTATGAGTTGACGGATCAACACCAACTTCGGCAGCGTCCACCACTTTCGAGAAACAAAATCTAGCATCTTCAAGGACCAACAAACCAGGAGCGTCAGAGCGCCTCTCCTGACGACCAACAGGTACATACCGATCCCCATTAAGTCTGACGCGCTTCATAGAGCCATCCCCGTCAAGGTTAGCGCGTTTCCCACCACCCACACTATTAGAGCCATCCTGTTTGGCAGAATCTTTTTTGACAGAGTCCTTACGTTTACTACCCATGTTCTAAAAAAAATGAATAATGAGAGACGGGGAAAACACGATACGTAAGAAACAGTAATAAAGAAAAACAAATAGTAACCTCCTAAAAAAAGATAGAAAAAAGAAGAAGAAAAAAAGAGGAAATAGGAGAGGAGAAGCCAACTTCGAAAATAGGAGGATCATGAGAAGGATCAAGAGGTTTTGAGCGAGAGGCCAAGGAACCAGATGAGGACGCGTAGTCACTTGAAGAATCTGCAAAACAAAGAAAATGTAACATTTTAAATAAAGACTTAGACGTATAAATAGAGCAAAAAACAAAAACAAATGACGCCACGAATAAAATAGTAAGACACGTGTGAGACGGAGAATGAGCAGTTACTAAGGGTGCACAAGAACCGAGCCGGACCGATGGACCGTCCCGGAACCGGTGGAACCGTACCTGTTTTTGTACCGAACTAAGGAAGGGGGTACATGTACCGGTCCAAAAAATAGGAACCAAGGCTAGTGAGGTACAGGTACACGGTCTTACCCCAGTCCCGTACCGTCCGGACCGACTGTACTCTCTTTGAACTGTGTACTCTGCAGTACATGATTCATCTGAAGCTCGTATACCAAAAGCTCCAAATGTGGCTTTAATCATATAAGGTGGAAGCCAATTCAACGTTTATAATCCATTGGTTCCGATAATGACTTCCGATAATAACTAATGGGGTAAGCTTATACTTGCAGATCTTGATGTGCAGAAATAAACCGGTGTTGTCAAGGCAACACATGGGAATTTCATTGGCTGTAAGCTAACTCATGCAAGAAATCAAGGGATTTGGACCATTTCTCCCTAAACAAACAACTTGGGAGAGAGGCTTTACTAACTTGCCAAGGGAAACCAAATTGTGCATGCGTAATCAGTGATGCTTTGCTCTTCAGTTCAGATGACTACTGCTTATAATGCTAGCATATTGCTCATTTTTATTAAATTGCTGTCTTCTACCATTTTATATCATGAACGTTTCTAGAGAGTCGTAACCGTTTGATTCGTATTACACTACACCTCAATCAAATTTTGAGTTTGGTGCTACCAGTATTACACAGGGTTGCTCAATTATTTAGCTATAGCGTTTTACAGCCGCACCAAACATAACACAATTATGTAGCACAGTTTTTCTACAACAGATAGACAACAAAAAGTATTGAAATCGACGATTGGTACCGGTACCGTACCTGGTACCGTACATGTACCAAATGGTACCGGAACCGAGGTACAAGGTACAGGTACCGGTCCAAAATTTTGGAACCGGGGCTAGGGAGGTACAGGTACTCGGCCTCGGCAAGAATCGAGCCGAACCGTACCGTGTGCACCCTTAGCAGTTACCTTCGGGAAATTTTGATTGAGTTGCCACTCGAGCAGAAGATCCACCCAAAATCGGACGAGTCGACCCGGTAGGACTCATCGAGTCCAACACATCACTGGGGGACTCCAGAGCTTGACTTATAACATGAACGGTCTTTGCTCGTAAAGGATTCACCGACAATATGTGCAAACGCGGGGATACCCATCCAACACCCTTCGACAACTTGACACCGAGACCTTGTATACGATCCATGAATGAAGGAGTCAGACTACCACCATCATCTTGTAGAGTCTGTGAAAAACTGCCATCAGCGCCCCGCTGGGCCTGTACAGGAAACATAGGCGAGGCATCAACAGAAGAATAAGTGTGGGCGCTAAATAATATATTCGCGTCTTGTTTGGACTTTTTAGCGAGACTCTTGGAAGACCAATCACACTCTGGAATGTTAAGGTACTCCTCGATCAAATACGAAGGCGGTTTTCACCCCAGGGGGTTAGATGAAAGGGCTTTCTGAGAATGCAACACCCACGCTTGGAAAACAAAACAAAAAAAACTGAGAGAAGAAAAGAGGAGAAAGGGAAAACACATAATGTATACAAAGCGGAGGAGTAATCTGACTAGGCATGCACATCGGCCGGTCAGCCCGGTTTTTGGCCAAAACCGGCCACCGAGCCGACCACCTTTCGGCTCGGTTTTAAACCGGTCCGAGTCGGATCAGCCGGTCTCGGTTTATCCAGCGGCTTTAACGATTCTATACCACTGATTTTCTTTACACAGTCAAAATTATCATCGATTCATTTTAAACGAATAAGAACAATTTATTTTCATATTAATCATACATGATCAACAACATTAATTCAGTAGCTACAAATCAACAAATTAAGCAAAAACAAATCTAGGGTTTCAATTGTGTTGAAATTGAAATTTTTTTAGCAATTGCATGAGTTAAGATTTAGATGTTAAGTGTTACAAGATTTGTGAATATCAATATTCTACGGAGCACGTGTCACGGTCTTAGTGGTCGCGTGTAGGATAATTGTGTAGCCCTCGCTATACACAGGAGTCTGAGGAGCAGCGGGTCCCTTCTCAAATCTACTTTATCCCATCTCAAGAAAGGATACCTCAACGGCTAAGATGATAAAGTAAAACCTAGCTTAGAGAGAGGCAGCTGGCGAAGGGACAGAGATAAATGACATATCCAATCAGAATTTAATGTGCTAATCTTTTATCTACACTCTTGACCAAAGAACGTGGAGAGAGATGAGATGGCAGAGTCTGACTGGCGAAGGCTTACGGTGAACGAAGGTACAATCTATACCGAGGCTGGGTAGTTCCCGAAGGAACGTGAGTCAGCTGAGGTGGTAGAGTCCGACTGGAGAAAGCGTACGGTGAACGAAGGTACCATTTGTACGGAAGGTATATCAGGGGACGATGGACCCAAAGACAGCGAAGATATATCTTGAGCAGAAGGGGCTATAAATACCAAGCTTCACCAACAAATAAGGGCATTCAATACCCACGAGAAAAAGATCTAGTCTTAAGCTTATACCTCTTTAATGTTTAGAACTTAAGTATTTACTTTAACTTGAGTTATCTCTATTACTTTGGGAAGCATTTAAGATATTTGTAACCACCAAATCTTAATACAAACAATCACTCATTACCCGGTGGACGTAGACAAAAGTCGAACCACGTAATCTCTTGTGTCTCATGATAACTTAGCAGCATTTACTTTACATTTGTGTTCTTTGTTATTATTGCGATCTTGAGTACCTTTTATTACTTAGCATTATAAGTCCAACGGATATATCAATACTACTTAGTATCCAATTCTCTGAGCTGTTTACATTACGTAGACTATGGGAAAATTAGTAGTCACAGTTTGGCGCTAGAAGGATTTGCTCACCAGCTTGAGTTTTTATGTTCCTTTACCTTTTAACTTACACATCTTCTTTAATGAAGAGATCTGAGAATAGCAGCGGTGGATCTCACTTTTTAGTGATCCGTTCATCCATTATTTACGTAAGTTCTTTGAGTTCATAGCCTCTAAAGACTTGCAACCTTACAGACTATAAAGTTTTCTACAAAAACGCATTCAAAAAACGTTAAAAATTTTGTTTTGTACTAAAACAACCTTTTCCGACAGAGTATCCTTTAGATCTGAGTACCTCTGAGCACTGAGGAATCTCAGTGAGAATTTAAGGATAAAAGATCTTACAAAGCATTTAATAACCCCTTTTCTTGGAAGATCTGACACCTTTTTAAATTGTTTTCAATATTTAAGGTTGTTTTTTCCAAGGATGTCATAAGAAGTTAAATACCCATCTTTTCAGACATCATTCTAGTACTTTTTTTGAAAAAGCTGCTTAGTCGTCTTCTGTGTCAGAGCATTAATTGCTACTTTTAACGAAGGCACCCAAGTAGCAAAAACTTTCATTGTTTCTGTAACCTCGGGATAACAAAAGACTGAAGGCATGCAGAAACCAAGTGATGTACTAACAAGTTCACGACCAGCGGTCACAAGAGGAAGATCTCAAAAACCATCTCAAGTGAATCAACGGAATGAAGCAGAGGATGGGCAAAGTGAAATAGCAAGAAGAACAGTTGCTAACAAACCACCTAACCCTACTGAAGAGATGGGGCAAACATCGGGAGCACAACCACTTTACGGCATGTCGTTACCGGAACGTCCCCATGTTACGAAGCCAACTGCGGCTAACGAAGGGTTACCCAGAACCTTAGCTCCTACGGTATGAGGGTTGGAAAACCTAACTCCAATCCAGCTAAATCCTGATGCTCCGGTCATAGAAGAAGGAGTTGATAACTCTGAGGATCCGGCCGATAACACTCCTCAGGGTGGTGGAATCCACAATGAAGAACAAAGGGCAGCAAAGGTAGCAGCTTTGATACTCCGTAACAAGGAGCACGAGGATGCAATGCACGTGATGGCTCAGGAAAACCAGAACCTGAAAGATATGCTGGATGTGCATATTAAAGGCTCCCAAACTCAACCTCCGTTGAAGAGGCGTGAGAATGGTGCTATCTCAGGAAGACGAAGGGGGGATCTTAAACCACCAAAGGCTAACCCACTGGGGGAAGCTAGGAAAACACGGCACGATCCAAATGAGGTGGATCCAACTTACAAGCCATCTCAGTCCTATTATGATGAGGCATTTTCCAGAGATGCTCACAATGTGGACATGGTCATGGAGCAAATGGAGAAGATGCGGAAAGAAATAAAAGGATTGAAAACTGGACACGCATGCGCAAGGCTGGAGGAGGTACTCCACGAAGCAACAACATCTCCGCTATCCTTTGGCATTTTGAGGGAGCCTATCCCTGTGAAATGCCCAATACCTACGTTTCAGGCATACAATGGTACCTCGGATCCCGCAGCCCACCTACGGTACTCCACTCGTGTCCTTGCCCATTGGGAAAGAGATGAGGTAGTACTTTGTAGGTACTTCCCTGTAAGATTGACGGGATCAGTATTGGCGTGGTATGATAATTTACCAGCAAACTCAATTGACTCTTTTGAGCAATTGTCTATTGTGTTCTTGGAGACATACATGTATAACAAATCTACGAAGGCAGGGTTAGATAGGCTATTTTCTTTAGCTATCGGAACCTGGGAAACATTGATGCAATACAAAGACATGTGGCAAAATACGTGACAAGCAATCGGGAGTGTCAATCCAGAAATTAGCATTAATTTCTATAAGTACGGACTTGATAAAACCTCAGCTATCTTCGTGGAGCTTCACAACCGAGCCCTTGATTCCAAAGGAGAGCTTCGGGTTGTCCAAGATCGCTACATCAGACTTGAAGAAATCCAGAAGGACAACCCCAGAGCACAAACAAAGGCAACAACAGCTCCGCAGCGAACAGACTCTCTGGAACCAATTCTGGAGATACCTAAGAGGCAAAACGAAGCCGGGAGCGGAACCAGCTCTCGGGATAAAAGATCAAAATATGGAGATGACAAAGGTAGAGGAAAAGTAAGGGAAGATTTTGTAGATAAATTAAGTCTACACAAAGCTAAACACAACCTTCTCCCACATTCTAAGCAAGGAAGGAGCGAAGCCGGGCTTTCCCTACCCTAACACTAGGGGAAAGCATCCGGATAAAACAAAGGATGCTAAGGAGTACTGTGAATACCACCAGTACTACGGGCATACAAGTGACACATGCTACCACCTGAGGAACACAATTCAAAGATTCATAGACGAAGGAAAATACATGGAGTATGTGCAGATACAACCTGCTGAAACTGAGGTAGCCCCCAAGAAAAGGGTGGAATTACCGCAAGATGGCAAACACATTAACATGATTACATTCTCAAACGGAGGCCAGGAGGAGCTACTCGAAGATATCCTCGAGCTCGAAATAGAAGAAAGCTAGAAGCCCACGAGGTATTCAAGCTAAGTGGACCACCAACTAGCACTTGGGAAGAATGGATGGCTACGCCATTAACATTCTCAACAAGAGACGTCAACTAAGAAGTTGAAATGCACAACGATCCACTTATGATCACCCTTCCAATCCACGGATGGAATGTCACGAAGGTCCTCATTGATGGTGGCAGCTCGTTAAATGTGTTGTTCTACGAACCTTACTTACGTATGGGTTTAACAGTTGAGCAAATGGATTTATCCAGTTGCACAATTTACGGTTTCAATGGAGCAGTCTCTAGACCAAAAGGATAAATTTTCTTGCAGGTGCACGCAAGACCCTTAGTAACCAATACAAGATTCTGTGTTGTGGAGGCACCTTCGCCCTACAATGTCATTATGGGATGACTTTGGGTCCATCGCTTGAGAGGAACGACTTCGACCTATCATCAGTACCTTCGATTCTCAACACCCATGGGTGAAATGGAAATCAAAGGAGATCAACAAGACGCAAGGCTATGAAATCTAGTGGAGGTGAGGCTCAACGAAGAAAGAGCTGCTGCACAACAACATGAAAGGAAAAGACGAAGGGAGAATGCCAACGAAGTAAAAAATGAAGACTTCAAAGTCCCCGAAGCCCCATCGAATTAGAAAGCAAGCACCTCCACCACTCCGGTAACGGACATTTCCGCTAAATGACAATTACAGAAATACACTCCTCGACAACCTCAGAAACCAACCTTTTCACCGGTAGAGCCAACAAAGAAAATCAACATTGGAACGGAGAAGGAGCCAAAGATGATCACCATCGGAACTTTACTAGAACAGAACACGGAAATGCAATTGCAAAGGCTACTAAGGGACTACGCAGATATCTTCACTTGGTTAATGAAAGACATGCATGGAATTGACCCGAATTTGGTCTCCCACCACCTCCGGATCAAACCAGAAATTGTACCATTCAAACAGGGTATCCGCAAAGTGGCGGATATCTACCAGGAAGCAGTAGAGAAGGAGTTGCAAAAACTCCTAACAGCAGGATTCATACGAGAAGTCAATTATCCCACGTGGATATCCAACATGGTGATTGTGCCTAAGAAGAACGGAGACGTGCATATCTGCATCGACTGTAGCAATCTCAAAAAAGCATTCCCCAAGGATAGATACCCGCTACCTAATATTGGCCAACTGGTCAATGCAACCGAAGGTAACCAGAGGCTATCCTTTATGGATGGTTACTCCTGTTACAACCAAATCGTACTTGCAGCAGAAGATCAAGAACATACTGTGTTATTTACCCCACGAGACATAAATTGCTATACAAGGATGACTTTTGGACTAAAGAACGCGCGGGCAACATACCAACGATAGGGAGACAAAATCTTTAATCCATGGATAGGCAAGATACTAGAAGTCTACGTGGACGACATGCTTGTAAAAAGCAAAGAGGCGGAAAATCACCTATCAGACCTAAAGGAGATATTCGAAGCCATGAGAAACTTTCACATGAAAGTAAATCCGGAGAAATGTACGTTCGGAGTAACCTCCGAAAAATTCCTAGGGTACTTGGTAACTAAGCGAGAAATAAAAGTAGACCCCGAAAGGGTCAGAGCAATAATGGAGATGTCATCTCCAAAAACGCTGAAAGGAGTACAACTAAATGGAATCTTAGCCTCCATGGGAAGACTCATAGCAAGATCATCGGACAAATGCAAATCATTTTTCGATACACTAAGGAAAGGAAGCGGGTTCATGTGGACCACAGAATGCGAACAAGCTTTCCAAAAAATCAAGAAGTACCTGACCTCGGTACCTATCTTACGGAAACCGGAGCCAGGTGAGGTACTCACTCTCTACTTAGCAGCAACAAGCTACGCTGTAAGCGCAGTGTTGGTACGAGACCAAGGGCAAGGAAAAAAACCCATCTATTACATCAGCAAGACACTCAGTTCAGCGGAGCGTAACTACACCAAGGTGGAGCAACTCATATATGCCTTAATAGTGGCAACACAAAAACTAAGGATATATATTGACGCACATACCATGAGTCTTCACAAAGGCTCAGATAGGTCAAATTCTCGACAGCACATAGAAAATTGGAAGGGTGGCAAAATGGAATGCCATGATCAAACAATTCCAAATAATTTTCGAAACAATGAAGGCTGAGAAATCACAAATCTTGGCAGACTTTCTGGCAAACATACCTCTCAGTGACGAAGCAGAAATAGACGACATCCCAGGAATGGATGAAGATAAGCAAGATCCGGAGGACTTGCTGGAACCTCAGAATTCACGAAGGTGGGAAATATTCGTAGATGACTCCTCCAATAGAGAAGGCGCAAGCATAGGGATTGTAATAACAACCCCTATCGGAGACCGACTCATCTACGCATTCAGATTAGAATTCGAACAATATACCAACAACATCACAGAATATGAAGCAGTCATACATGGTTTACGTTTGGCACATGAGCTAGGCTTATCAGATGTTTAATTGACTAGTGACTCTCAGTTGGTCATTAGAAAAATTGAACTCAAGTACCAAAATTTGGATCCAGTTCTATCTTCGTACTTGAAGCTAGCTTAGGAACATGAGTCCAAAATTAGTAACATAGCATTCAGACATGTATGCGAAAGGACAACAGAAACGTAGATGCCTTAACATTTATATCCTCTATGCGAAGGGATAGAAATACCTCCGCCGTGCAGATTGGAAAAGTATATGAACCTTCGATAAAAGGACCGATCTCAGGCGCTGAGGAGGCTTTGGTCGTCCAAACTCGGGCCATGGGAGAAGCAGACAAGGGAGAAACAAGCGAAGAGATGAAAGAATCAGACAAAGAAGTGAAAGAGTCTGACGAAGACCAATCTATGCCAGATGAAAGCAACGTAAACTAAACGGGAGATGATTGGAGAATTCCAATCCACCAGTACCTTGACAAAGGTACTTTACCAGCCGACGTTAAAGAAGCTCGAAATCTCGAGTCAAAAGTAGCAATGTACAGCCTTCGCGATGGAATACTGTATAAGAGGTCATTTCTCGGACCCCTAATGCGGTGCCTCTCACGAACCGAAAAAAGGAGAATACTCCATGATATACACAGCGGAGATGCTGGCAACCATATCGGAAGAAGGTCCTTGGCGGTTAAAGCCAAAATGCAAGGGTACTAGTGGCTAAGCATGGACGAAGATTCAAAGAACGGGCTAAGCGATGTGGAAAATTCCAACGCTTCGCCAATAAAATCAAAGCACCAGCAACGGAGCTTAACTCAGTTATCAGGACTTGGCCATTTTTCAAATGGGGGGTTGATATAGTTGAACCTTTGATAAAGGGAACATCGAAAAGAAAATACCTCATCGTAGCTATAGATTACTTCACTAAGTGGGTGGAATCAAAGCCTTTGGAAAGAATTAGAGACACAGATGTCTTCAAATTCTTGTTAGAGCAAATCATATGCAGGTTCGGATTACCAGTCGTCATAGTCTTAGACAATGGCAAACAACTACAAGGAAAGAACATCGACATGTTGTTTGATACCTTCAACATTCATAAGAACAAGTCAACTCCAATATATCCTAAGAGCAATGGACAAGCGGAGGCAACCAACAAAACCATAGCAATAAACTTAAAGAAGAAACTAGGCGTATACAAAAATAGGTGGTGCGAACAGCTACACAACGTCCTATGGGCTTATCGAACTACAAGAAGGTCAGCTACGGGGGAAACTCCATTCTTGTTGACCTACAGAGCTGAAGAAGTCATCCCAACGGAGGTTATACTTCCAACAACAAAAACGGAAGCGTGGGAGAAAAATCTAACAACATATTTGATGTTAGAAAAGCTGGATGATCTGTCGTGTTCCCACGACAAGATTGGATCGAGACTTTGATGATAACATAGTAACCTCTTTGATTACACTGAACCAAAGCCTCATCGATTGAAATCGACTCTTTTAATTATATTTTCATTACCTGTTCATTACAGACTCCCTCAGCTTATAAAGCCATCTCTCCCTAACCTAGCATCAACAGCTCACAGGTGTCCAAGTGGTTACATCCCAGCCCGCCGGTAATACTGTAATTAACAGACTAATTACATAATTAAGCTAATTAATTAAATATGCTACTAATAATAATACCAATACTAAATACCCACAGAAGACACGATAAGGGACGCCCTCATTTTAGCTAGGTACATGAAAATACCTTCCCCTCCAAAACATCCTTGTCCTCAAGGATGAAGACCAGAGCTAATTGTATATCCGCACTGTCTTCTCATGCTTCTGTGATTTGAATGCACCCACAATAGCATTGGCTCCTGAATTGAGAATAATAAGTATTACAGTCCACAAAATTATCGCACATGGCTCTTGTTTACTTCCTTCCTGCACAGTAGGCGTATCCCCATACTGTTGGCCCATGGACTTGCCGAGCTCCACCTGTTGCACCAGGTTCTTTCTAACTTCATAGAGTAAGCCAACTTCAAACAATGTTTTAGCAACATTTGGTCTCCCAATATCTGTACAACTCCCTGACTGGTGAGCACCACTTGAATCATCAATCCTGACTATGGTCCCCATGCATCCATGAATAACAACTAATAATTTGAGAATCCCATGAATAACAAGTTCAAAACTGATTGGTGCTCTTGTATGGTACAATTTCACAAGGAGTGTATCTCCGATTAGCACCATGGTCTGAGCATTCTGCTCTCTGTCTTTGTTTGCAAGGTAAAAATACTCCTACCTCAAACACAGAATTTTGTATGAATGATGATTTTGCTGACAATTGATTCGTGGACTGGATCTTCGACTGAATGATGGAGGAAGGGGGGGTACCTGCAAAAAACCCTCCGATGCTAAAGTCAATACTGGATTTTTCACAGGAGATTTTTGGCTAGAAGATTGCTTACCTTTTTGGTTGTGAAACTCTCCATTTATATGTGCCAATTTGATTTATTTTCGTGATTTTATGGCAGACATTGATTGCCATAATCGGCCCTCGCATGCCTCCCGGCAATAACCGGCATTGGCGGGTCTGCATGCCGCATGCGATCTGCGGCAGTTTTGATGGCGCATGGCTCTTGTGTACCGACCCTTGCATGGTTCTTTGGAATGTTGTAGAAGCAAAGTTCACAATGGGCGCGAGGAATCCATTAGGCAAGCGAGAATGGGGCGGAATCATCCGAGGGCTATGGAATTATCTTGCAAAGGTTCCACCGAAACATAAACAAAAATTAAAAAAACTTAAGCATTTGACATTGACGATTAATCGCGACATCGCGCCGATTGCCGGCTCGCTGTTTAGACGCCGATTATGGGCGCCGGCGACGTGTTTGCAGCTGCGGCCGACGTGGCACCCGCCACGTTATCATCATCTGATGCCAAGCCGTCGCCACGCACATCTCGCATCTTGGCGTGGCATCCGGCCGCTTGACGTGGCAAGCAGCGGCCCCACGCCACGTGGCTCGTCGGACGACGTGGCACCGCGTCGTTTCATCGGCTTTGACGTGGCACGTGGCGGCGATGTGGCACTGCCTGCGTCGTCTCATCTGCGACGTGGCGTCGCCACGTCATCTCACTTGCCGACGTGGCGTCTACCACGTCATCTCACTTGCCGACGTGGCACTTTGGCCCGTCATCTTAACGTTCTTGACGTGGCACCCGTTTTGCTTTGACGTGTCATGTTGGTGACGTGGCACCTCTGATGACGTGTTAAGGGTTAAGTGGAAAGCTTTGTTGTGAAACTTTTTAGCCCATGGGCTTGTACATGGGGTGTTTGTTAGGCCTAGTTAGCCATACTTGGGTATTTAAGGAAAACACCTTAGTCCCAATGAATCCTCCTTTGTAGAAGGAGCTTTGTAGGCCTAGGATAGCCATTTTTGGGGTAAACTATGGAAGCACCTTAGGCCCAATGAACACTCCTTAGCCACTAGCAAGGGCTTTGGAGGCCTAAGTTAGCCCATTTATTTGTGTAGAATATTAGGGGTACAAACATCGCCCCCTCTTAATCCATAACTTGTTGTGGGTTAAGAAGTTCGGGTTCCCCTCTAATTTTGTATGTTTCTGGAGTGCTACATAACTCGCCCCCAGGCGTGTTGTTCGGAGTGTTACGCAACCCGTCCCCAAGGATGTGTTGATTGCGCCGGAGTGTTACACATCTTGCCCTCAAATGGTTGAGGTGACATATAACTCGCCCCGGTATGTTTTGTGGCATCTTTTTGCTCAATGCTTGCGCAGGTGCACCTCCTGCTGCATTTTGCTCGCGCATGGAGTGAAAAGTTGAGTTTTTACGCTATCTTGAATTCGCGCAGGGGCCAATTCTGCTATTCAAGATGCGTGAGTTTGGGATGTGTACATTTTCACGTGCTTGGACGAGATGAAAATGTTTGCCACGTTTGTTGCTTTGCCCCATATGATGGGGACAAATTTGAGATAGGGTAGAAATGCTCGACCGTGCACTCACCCTATCCACGAGGTGTCGAGACGTTGCGTGATGGAGACTTAAAGCTGTCTTTGTTTTGTCATTTGGGCTGATCTGGATTCGATCACCGCAGTAGTTTATTAACACGAACAATATTGATAAAGTATGGAATACCAAAATAATGTTGGACTAGAATATCTCGAATTGAAACAACAAGATAAATACCCTCTTGCTTTGATCACAGTGCCTCGTTAAAACCTTTGAGTGGAAAACCCAGTGGGACAAAACCATCAAAAAGGAAAAAGAGTGCAGCACAACAGGATTTGAATCTACCTCTAATGATAAAACTTTTTCAAGTGGAATGAATTCCACGGCTTCCACGGCTTCGAATCCTCAGTTCCGTCGAGACTCCTCAAGTAGTAGGATCCACGAGATGCTGGTCTATCCACTATGTATGGGCCTTCCCAATTTGCTCCGAGCTTCCCACAGTTCGGTTCCATTGTGGCTGCTCGGGTTTTCTTCAAGACATATTCCCCTGGTTTGAACGACCGTTCTCTGACCTTGCGATCATATCCCAGCTTGATTGCCTGCTGGTATCGGACCAACTGCTGCAAGGTTGTTTCTCTTTGTTCTTCCAGCAACTCTTTATCCAAAGCCAGTATGCTGTCGTTTTTCCCAGACTTGACAGCACGAGTTTTGGTGGTCTTGAGTTGTACCTCGGTGGGTATGACTGCCTCTGTCCCATACGCCAATGTGAATGGAGAAAATCCAGTGGATCTTTTGGGGGTTGTTCGATAAGACCATAAGACTCCGGGGAATTCTTGATCCATTTTCCCTTCGCCTTCTCCAGTAGTTTCTTGAGGTTGTCCATAATAACTCGGTTGGTTGCTTCGCCTGCCGTTGCTTTGAGCATAGTAAGGAGACGAGAAATTGTGGCGGATATTCGGGCCCTTGCAAAAGTCTTTGATTACTCTGAATCGAGCGCTTCCCATTGTCGATATTATCGCGTGCGGGATTAGAACCTACAGACGATATTCTCCCATATGAACCTTTTCACATCATGTCTGGTGACGTGTACCGGTGCCACTGCTTCTACCCACTTGGTGAAATAATCGGTAGCGGCTAGCACGAATCTGACGCCCCCAGGAGCTTTGGGGAGTGGCCCGACGATGTCCAATCCCCACATAGAGAACGGCCAGGGACTAAAAACTGGATGTAATTCGTTGGCGGGCCTTTTCGGAATTGGAGCGTGTTCTTGGCATGGCACACATTTCTGCGCATATTCTTTAGCGTCTTTCTGCATGTACGGCCAGAAATACCCCTGGGTAAGTACCCTGTGTGCGAGGCTGCGCCCTCCAGAATGGCTGCCACAAATCCCCTCATGAGCCTCCGCAAGTATTATTTGTCCGTCCTCGGGCGATACGCATCGCAAAAATGGCTCCAAGGCAACGGGTTTGCGGTATAATGACCCTTCGATCATTGAGTATCTCCTCACCTTTGCGGCCGATTTCTCATCTTCGGGAGTTCGCTTAGGTTGTCAGTCTTGGATGTATGGTTGACCTTGATCTGTAATGTTTTCAACATGACTGCCCGAGTTATCTGTCACTGGAATGTCAACATCCATATTGCTGCCGATGTTCTCAGTATCCCCCTGTGTTGATGTAGCTACCATCTCGCCCCCACTAGCGTGTTCGAGAGCCAGAACACATTGGCTGTCGGAGATGCTAGGTAACTCTTGGAAATCTACTACAACAAAACGGGTGGAATCAGTTTCGACTGCGGAAGAAAGATATGCCAAAGCATCTGCATGCCTGTTTTCCAACCGTGGTCTCTGCCCAATAGAGAATTGGTCGAACTCATTTGCTAGCTTTTTCATATGATCCAAATACAGGGCCATTCTCTCTTCCTTGGCTTTGTAGGTCCCCAGAAACTGGTTGACCACTAGCATGGAATCAGTGACCAGCTTCACGTTCTTCGCATCTAACTGTTTGACAGCTTTTAAACCGATTATTGCAGCTTCATATTCAGCTTCATTGTTTGATGCTTGAAAACCCAGCCTGGTCGCTTTCTCGATCCTCGAACCTTCGGGAGTAAGGATGACGCATCCAACTCCAGCACCACCAACGTTTGATGACCCGTCGGTAAATACTGATCCATAATGGTTGGTGTATCGATCTCCATTGCAGACTTTCCCCCAGTCTGATCAGTGACTGGCTCAGTGGGTTTGAACAACTCAACTTCTTCGTCAGCAACCATTCCTATATCGTCCACAGGAAAATCTGCTAGCAGTGCAGCCAGTGCATGTCCTTTCTCTGCAGTTCTAGTTTCGTACTTGATATCATACGCCCCCAGAAAATTGGACCATATGGCTAGTCGATTGGAATCATCGCCCACGCTCCAGGATTCTCTTGGCGGGTATTCGAGTATACTACGATCTCGCCTTCCTTGGAAATAAGGCTTGAGGCGACGAGATGCATGGAAAAGTGCAAGTGCTATCTTCTCAATTTTCTTGTACCGTGTTTCCGCCCCGTCAAGGATTTTGTGAAGTATACGGGTTTCTCATGTGGATCCGTAACAAGCGACCTTTGCACTAACGGCGTTCTCGTTGCGACCCGGATATACTCCGGCCGGTTGTCCGGTTTTGGACTCACCAAAAGCTGGAGGAGTTGACAAATACTTCTTGATCTCATCAAAAGCCCTTTCGCACTCATCCGTCCAACCAAAATTCTGCTTTTTCAAAACATCAAAGAATGGCTTGAATCGATCCGACGATCGTGAGATGAAACAGTTTAAAGTCGCTAATCGTCCCGCTAGCTTCGGACCTCCTTCTTCGTTCTTGGGGATGGCATTTCTCGATGGCTCGATTTGTTAGGATTCGCCTCGATTCCTCGTGTGTCATCAAGTATCCAAGGAACTTTCCGATGATAGCCCAAATGAACATTTTTTGGATTGAGCTTCATACGATATTGCCTTAAGATATCGAACGTCTTTTGCGAGATCGAGAAAATGCGATTCTTTTTCTGAGATTTCACTACCATATCATCGATGTATACTTCCATCGACTTCCCAATCAGATCCTTGAACATATGGTCTACCAAGTCTTTGGTAGGTTGCCCTGCGTTCTTAAGCCCGAACGGCATTACGGTATAGTGATAGAACTCCTCTGTCGATCACGAATGCGGTATGCTCTTGGTCGTCCTCGAACAAAGGTATTTGGTTATACCCGAAAAACCGTCCATGAATGACAGTCTCCCATACCTGCGGTTGCATCCACCAAATCTCTTATCCGCGGCGGTAGGTAGGGATCACTCGGACAAGCTTTATTCAAATCGGTAAAATCGATCTGAGACACGAATTTTACCATTCTTCTTGAACAGTACGACATTTGACAAAGCCGACTTGGATATTGTCTTGGTCGAATAAATCCTGCTTCCAATGACTTTTCGACCTCTTAAGTAACTCCATCTTTTTGCTTTGCGCCATATTTACGATTTTACGCCGAACGGGATGGAAATTCTCATCGATATTTGCTTTGTGGCAGCTACATTCGGATCTATCCCTGGCATCTCAGCAAAACTCCATGCGAAAACGTCGGCGTTTTCCCTTAGCAATGTAATCAAACCATGACGTTCGTGTTCAGGCAGATCTGCCCCTACGAATGTTGTTTTGTGCTCCTCATCTCAACGGACTTCGATCGGTTTCTCAACCGTTGGGGGTTGCTGCGTCCTCTCCCTATATGATTACGGAGGGAGAGGATTACGTAATTGCTATTTCTCGCTCGACTCGCATGATCTGGTTGCCACTTGACTTCGACTTCTTGTACTCATTCATTGCATTCTCATGACACTTGTGGGAGGCCATCTGGTCGCCTCTCACTTTCACGACTCCTTCTTGGGTAATAAACTTCAAGCATTGATGATTAGATGATGTGACTGCACCGATCTCATGCAGCCAATCTCGTCCTACAATCGCATTGTAGGGTGCTCGGCAATCCAACAACAAGAAAGTTCCCAAGACGGACTTGTCAGCCACTGTTATAGGTATTTTCACTTTTCCAATCGCCTTTTTAACTTCTCCGCTGAAACCGATAATTGGATTTTCATCCTCTTCGATCAAGTCGTGTGGAAGATTCATAGAGGAGTAAGCTCCTGAAAACAGCACGCTCACTGAGCTTCCTGTATCAACTAGAATCTGGTGTACACGAAACATGCCAATCAGCGGTTATAAGGATAGCATCATTGTGGGGAGCATATACACCTATCATGTACGCATCGAGAGAACTCGATCTTTTGCATCCAAGTTCCCGAGTTTCTGCTCCATTACCGTGACAAAATCGATGTGATTTGTCAAGTACCATTCTTTCATTGCCCGAGCTTCCTCCTGGTTTCGTCTTCGATGCCCGTCTGGTCATTGAATGGATCTGGCGTAGGCGCGTTAATCACATGTGCGTTAATCACGTTGGTTGTGCCAAACTGTCCAGGCCCTTTTCCAAAGTCCTTTTTCACGTCTTGTTGCAGCTTCCCGGCGTCGATCATTCGTTGAATCTCGATCTGTAAGAGCGGCGGTTCTCGATTTTGTGACCATGGTCTTTATGGAACTTGCGGTATTTGCTCCTATCACGTTTATCTCGTGTTTCGCTGCCAAAGGACGTGGGGGCTCAAATCTTTGTGTATTTTTCGTACAGCTCTCCGTGATACTTATGCTCGCGGGGGTCGGCTTCATATCGTGAAATTTCGATAACCGGTTTCCATGCGTTCACCTTGATTTTTCTGTCCAACATCCCGCGATCATTATCTTTGTCCGTTCGAGCGGTTCTTGGATTTTCTCTCTTACCATCGTTTGGATGATTGGATGATTTGTGAACTTCTTCTCGAGCTTTAGAATCGTCCTCCACTCGGGCGTACTCTTCTACCCGATCATATAGTTCTTCCAAAGTTTTTGGTGGTCTCTTGACCAAAGAACCGTACACACCTCTCGATCATGTTGGTAAGCTTGTTTGTATGCCGCAATGACAACTTGGTCGTTGGCTCCATCCACGTCCGCTAACTCTTGCTTGAAACGCCTAGTGGTATGCGATGCTTTCCTCCTTCCGAATTCCTAAAAGGAACGGTGAATGGCATCCTTTAGGTCACGTTTGTTGTACTTATAGTTCTGACAAAAATCATCGATCGACTTATGGTAAGTCCCGATCGACCAAAAGGCCGAAGCTGGTTGAACCACGTTATAGCTCCTCTGTCAAGGATTGCGGAAACATTTTACACATCAACTCGTCATTTGTCTTGCCACAAGGACATGGCGGTCTCATAGTGTAAAACGTGCCGATCCGGATCATCGGTTTTTCATCGAATTCCGGTAATTTTGGAACTAAAAAATTCATTGGCGGCCTGAATTCTCACGATATTCTCGCTTGAAAGGAGCTCTGCTGCTCGATGTAGCCTTTCCATCTTTTCTTCTCGGGATTGTTTTTTCATCATTACTTTCTCGATCATCTTGGCAAGACGAGCTTCTGTTATCGCGTCTAGGTCGCTATCTGAGGAACTGCCTTCCTGCTCATAATCCCGGTCCTCTGGAATATGATTATCCGATCTCATTTTCTTTCTTCGGCAGATTAGTCTCTCGCCATGCCCGCCTTGCTCTCCGAACGAGCATAGTAATCGTCGAAAAGTTATCCTCTTCGTGTTGGTCTCGAGCTTCATTCTCGTCAATCCGAGTCATTTTGAATGAGGCGTAGTTAAATTTGCGCTCTGTTGAGTTGCGGTTGTCCGATTTCCTACTCGCTTTGGGTCGTTTTGGTAATTCCCGGTGACTAATAGATTCTGTGCGGTCGATCAAGATTGATCACATCTACGTTAGAGTCTGCGACTTGTGGTTCAATCCGACTTCCAAGGTGTTGCCAAACGCAGATCGGACCCTCTGATTATTCAAAACACCAGACCTAGGACGAGGTTGGTTTTCACGTTCTAATCTCAGTAGAGCATTCTCCTTCTCTAACTCGTCTAGCCGATTCAGTAGTTGTTCTTCCTCTGTACTGGGAGTCGCGGTGCGGCCATCTCGCAGATCCTGTCGATTGCGATTCCTCCTAGATGGGCTGCCGAACGCATACCCTTTGTTTCCATGAACATCTGGGTTTTCCCCATCAACGTCAATAACTTCGTTATCGACCAGACGTTGTTTTTCCTTTCTCCGATTCAGATCTGGAGCACTATCACGAAAACGATCTCGATCTCGTCCACGATCCAGTGACCTGTTGTGAGTATGATCTTGACCCTGTCTGTTTCCAGTGGGTACAGCAGGTGCAGACTGAACTTCAATTTCGTTCCTCTCAATTTCGCGTCTCCTGCGCGGTTGGGAATTACTGTTAGAATCAGACCTTCGTGCAGTCTGTCGAACTATTGCCATAACTCGATTTGGTAAAACTCGATAATCTTTTCTCGATCCCCTTAGTCGGCGCCACTGTTTGCAAGGTAAAAATACTCCTACCTCAAACACAGAATTTTGTATGAATGATGATTTTGCTGACAATTGATTCGTGGACTGGATCTTCGACTGAATGATGGAGGAAGGGGGGTACTGCAAAAACCCTCCGATGCTAAAGTCAGTACTGGATTTTTCACAGGAGATTTTTGGCTAGAAGATTGCTTACCTTTTTGGTTGTGAAACTCTCCATTTATATGTGCCAATTTTAGTTTATTTTCTGTGATTTTATGGCAGATATTGATTGCCATAACTGGCCCCTGCATGCCTCCCAGCAATAACTGGCATTGACTGGTCCTGCATGCCGCATGCGATAACTGGCCAGTTTTGATGGCTACATGGCTCTTGTGTAACGACCCTTGCATGGTTGCCGGAATGTTGTAGAAGCAAAGTTCAGGAGTGGGCGTGTGGAATCCATTAGGCAAGCGAGAATGGGCGGAATCATCCAAGGGCTACGGAATTATGCTGCAACGGGTTCCACCGAAACATAAACAAAAATTTAAAAAACTTAAAGCTGCTGACATTGACGATTAATCGCCGATTAATCGCGCCGATTGCCGCTGCTTTGTTTGGCCGCCAGGCTTTGGCCGCCTGGCGACGTGGGCTGCCCGTCTTCCGACGTGGCACCTGCCACGTCATCTATCCTGTTGACGCGCCAACTGCCACGTCATCTCGCATGCTGACGTGGCATCCCTGGCCGCTGACGCGTCGACTGCCACGTCAGCTCGTCCGCTGACGTGGCACCTCTGCCCGCTTACGTGGCACCGTATTTGACTGTTCTGTGCTGACGTGGCACGCGGCGCTGACGTGGCACCTGCCTCGTCGTCTCATCTGCTGACGTGGCGTCTGCCACGTCATCTCACTTGCTGACGTGGCGTCTACCACGTCATCTCACTTGCTGACGTGGCACCTGTCCCGTCATCTTAACGCTGACGTGGCACCCGTTTTGCTGACGTGTCACGCTGGTGACGTGGCACCTCTGATGACGTGTCAAGGGTTAAGTGGAAAGCTTTGTTGTGAAACTTTTTAGCCCATGGGCTTGTACATGGGGTGTTTGTTAGGCCTAGTTAGCCATACTTGGGTATTTAAGGAAAACACCTTAGTCCCAATGAATCCTCCTTTGTAGAAGGAGCTTTGTAGGCCTAGGATAGCCATTTTTGGGGTAAACTATGGAAGCACCTTAGGCCCAATGAACACTCCTTAGCCACTAGCAAGGGCTTTGGAGGCCTAAGTTAGCCCATTTATTTGTGTAGAATATTAGGGGTACAAACAGTCTTCTTCTTTGCCATGAATCACATAAGCTGGTGAGAGTATGTTCTCGGTCTCAACCCTTTCCTTGCTAACTGACAAAGCGAAAATTGAAGATTTTTTTAACTTTTCACCTTGCGTTACTATTTTCCTGTCTATATTTGCTGCAGAGGTGTTTAGTTGCCAATGACAAGGTTGTTGAAGCTTAACTGTCCTCCACTCCAGATCCACCATGCTCAGCGCAGTATAATTGCACGAACCCTGGACGCATGAAATATTTGAAACCCATACACCAAAAACTCCAACTGCAATTCCATAGTACCATGTTGTATCAAGCCACACAACTGACATAAAACTTGAATCAATCCAACAAACATTTCCCATACTCCATAAACATTTTAAGCACAAGCACAATTTAAATTTCCACCTCAAGTAGCCTACCACTTGCATTGCACTTGGGAAATGGGTTGTAACAATTACCATAGGAATTCCCACTATCCTTACTGGAAATTCTGACGAGCTAAAAATCTTCTCAAGTTGATCTACAAACTCCCACATTTGGTGGCAACAAGAAGGAGAATACCGGGTATGACTAAATAAGTAGTTCTCAATCCAATAAGAAATCATAGTTTCCTCTGTAATTATCTCGCTGTCATAAGATGAATACCTAATAAAAATTCTACCCTGACTAGGCATTTCTACCATTATATAGCTGAGCTTAGCATAAAAATTTGTTGTAACTTTCCATTCCCTAGAGTTCACCAACTGTGATGCCATTTGAAAATTATCCTTCCCGGTTTGATGTGCCAGCCCCCATAAATCAGAACATTGATGACCACACCAAGCGTAATCATACTTGCAAACACACATTCGTTGGCTGCAGAAAGAAATAAAATGCCAGCCACAGGGCAAGGGGTACAGACGACTCCAGCTGTAAAGCTTAACTGCCATCAGAACTTTCTCATGAATTGAAAAACTCTCGCAGGCATCAGATGTAAGCAAATAAAAACGCAAGAAGAAGCAACTTGCTGAGAGATAAAATCGAGTTCTATAAATTCTGGAAACTGGAGCTATAGGCACTAGAAGAAATTTAAACTCATTCAAGAGGATCTGAAGCTTATTACCTTCTTGTCTATCAACCATAACCATCAATGACTCCACATAGAAAACTCTAGAAGCCGTAGGCAAGAGTATACCTTCTTCACCGCCATTCGAACTTCTGAATTTCTACTTCAAGAAATCCACTCCTTCTTGCAGTTCAAAAAGTTTACTAGGAACAAAACACTTGGCTATCACCATTAGGTTCGCTTGTACGACTTGATAACTACCGCTCTTGGACTTTGCTGAAGTGCAACTCTGATGTGAGGCACCCTGTAATAGCCACTTAAGTTTTTGCTGGATCTTGATTGCTTTCCATTCTGGGTTCCCCAATTTCAGCACAACCCGAATCTCAATTCTAAGCAGCAAGTTCTCTCCCTCAACAAGAATTTCTGGCCAACTATAATTCTCTGTTGGTGAGGACCATAATCTCCATAGTGCGTTTATAAGAATTCTCACGCTCCATAAAACAGCTGAATTCCATACATTAGGCAAATGGTAAGAAAACTCAATTACTGGCTTGTAAGCTTCCTTCACAATTAATCTGGCTATAAGATGCAAACTTAGAGCATAATCCTCTTTAGAAGTAGATATAATAGCATTTATAAGAATGACTAACTGATTCACCATGCAATAAAACCTCAGAACTGCAGCATCTAACCCATTATAAGTAGCCATCACTTCTTTAAGCATTTCTCTCAACAGCTTGTGTATTTTGCTTTCCACACCATTAACCACTACCATCACCTCCTTGATTTCTTTTTTCTCTTCACAGGATTCCATCCCTTTACAACTCCTCTTAAGCCTCAAGAGCTTATAACATTAACTTCCACCAAGTAAGAGAATCACAAAACCTTCATTACCATGAAAGTTATGTCTGCCAGGATCAAACAGCTTGTAAGTATCACCGTCTTCACCTTCCTTGGTGAGTAAATTCCCAATCCAATTCGTCAGCAACAAATCCAACTGGTACTCATCTTTAAAAACAAGCTCATAAAGAGTAATTGTACCAACATAGAATTCATAAGCAGCATAGGAAAAAAAATACCTTCCCATCAGTTCAATATCTCTCCCTCGATCAAATACTCCACCAATAAAGTTGAAACAAAGTGAGAGGCCTTCTCACTAGCCGATTTAACATCTTTGTTCTTGAAACTCACAATACCCAGTTGAAGCATTTTACCAAACAGAACACTCGCATCAGCAGTATCAGCATTCTTAATCAATAAATTTCCAATTGAATTCATAAATAACAAATTGAATCGATACCCATGTGTTGATGGTGGTTTTAGCTCAGGGCTAAATTTGTAAAAGTCTATCTACCTGACCCGGCATCAGATGTAGTAGACATTGATATGTCTATATCCCGCAGGGAATTTGGATAATATATCAAAATCTGACGAGTACTTATGTCTCTCTTCGTATTATATCGAAACTCAAGCCCCTGGATGAACTGTTCACTAGTATAGAGCCTAATGATTGTATAAGCTCCTAGCTGCATTACTCACAAATGTCGGAGCCTGCTGAGTACTTTTTTGTTCTTATGTTCCCTGGCAGAACCCTTAATATTAGTATGGCATGACGTATTTGTGTTCACTCGCAGCAGAGTAGCACGGACCTCCAAGTACCAAGGTTAAGGCCCTTGCACAAAATACTCAGTCAAAAAGCAAAGAATAAACAGATCCGCGGAGTAGGAGCAACAATGAGGGGAGCGTGGCCATGCCATAGGCTAACCGACGCCACTTGGCCACGCCCCATGCTACCTAACCGGCCCTTACTCCTTCGTCGACCAATCAGGTTGCTTTAAACCTGCCACACTCCCATGATCTGTGGCTGGGCTCATACCTGTCGGCCCCAGTTTCCATCGACCAATCAGGTCACTCTAAAGCCGCCACACTCACACCAGAAGTGTAGCCACGCCCATGCTTGGCCGGCCCCTCTCATTCCTACCGACCAATCAGGTCACCTTAAAATGCGCCACGAGCACTAGAGGTGTGGCCGCGCCTTATGTTTGGCCGGCCCCTTTTCTTGACCAATCAAGTCACTCTAAACTCGCCACCATACATTAAAGGCCAAACGCACCCTGCTGCGCCACCATACTAACTGGCAAGCCAAACGTGCCCCGCCATAACAACATATTAATCGGCATGCCAACATGCCACTCTGCCGCAGTAACATGCCGCCAAGCCCTAACTTTGGCCACGGCGCCAAAACGTAGCCTTGGACACGCCGCCAAGCTCTAACTTTGGCCACAATGCCAAAACCTAGCCTTGGCCACGCCACCAAGATCTAACTTTGGCCACGGCGCCAAAACCTAGCCTTGGCCACGCCGCCAAGCTCTAACTTTGTCCACGACGCCAAAACCTAGCCTTGGTCATGCCGCCAAGCGCTAACATTGGCCACGGTGCCAAATCCTAGCCTTGGCCACGCCGCCAAGCCCTAGATTTGGCCACGGCGCCAAATCCAAGCCTTGGCCACGCCGCCAAGCCCTAACTTTGGCCACGGTGCCAAAACCTAGCCTTGGCCACGACACCAATCTCTAACTTTGGCCACGTTGCAAAAACCTAGCCTTGGCCACGCCGCCAAGCTCTAACTTTGGTCACGACACCAAAACCTAGCCTTGGCCACGCCGCCAAGCTCTAAATTTGGCAACGACGCCAAAACCTAGCCTTGGCCACGCCGCCAAGCTCTAACTTTGGCCACGCCGCCAAATCCTATCCTTGGCCACGCCGCCAAGCCCTATCTTTGGCCACGGCGCCAAATCCAAGCCTTGGCCACGCACTAATTAGGGTTTCAACACGCCAAACCCTAATTTGGGCAAAATTGCTACGCCAACCAAGCTAAATAACGTTTCCCAGAGCGTTGGGATCGATGTGGCAACAGGGCCAATGTTGCCAGATCCATATTTGGGTCTAACACCAATATGCCAAAACAGCTGCCACGGCTACGCCACTGGCATGCCGCTATGCCACGGCTATGCCAGGCGCCACTATGCTAATGGCGCCACTTTGATACACAACAAAGATATGGCCATAATCAACGGCTACCCTTCCTCATGACATGCAATCTCAGTCATCCAAGTTCGCCGTGGGCGACGGACTTGCGGCAAGTTCCAGGCAACCAGCTAGTGGCCATGGCTACGCCAGGCGCCACTTACACCACCGTGCCACTGGCATTCACGAGGTATTCCAGTCATGCTGCAATGCCACTGGCGTATGCCTAAAACGCCACTGTGACATTACCAGGCGCCAACAAAAGGTAGTCATATTCAACGACTACCCTTCTTTATGAGATGCAATCTCAGCCATTCAAGTTCGCCACCAAACTGACGGACTTGTGGTAAGTTTTAGGCGGGCGTCCAAGGAAAGCCAAATAGCATCACACGATATTTTCCTATGGCAAGTCTCTTGACTTTGCAACCTGCTACACGTTTTCCACGAAAACACTCGAGACATCAAACATGTCACAAACTGGGGGGATACTCATCAGGGTATTGGTCTGGCGGTTTACAGCGTACGGCATGCAATACGCCCATTATAAGAAAGTGTCATGAAGTGGGACAATTAGTGGTGATGAAAGTAACGGTGTAAACTAATTCACTTCCTTCATCATGGAAGCATAATGCCTGACGGTTACACGTTACTCTATTCTTCCACCATTCAATCGTTTCCATTTCCTACGAGACCATGGTACGTTTCAATATGACTTGTATAAATAGGCTTCACCTATTTACCACAAAATAACAAGTTTTTGGTAGGCAACATCACAGTATCCAGAAATCACCAAAGAACTGATACCTTTCATTCCAGTTCCACTTTCTGATACAAGTCAAAAAAACAAGCCACATCTTCAGAATCAACTATTCTGGTCTCAACACTTTCTTCGCTTCCCTCCCTAAGACCAAACCTTCTCCTTCACTTTGTGACCGAAGCAAGCCTGGAACGGCCATTTCTTGGTTTAGGCCAGGATTGTAAAGATTGACCTCTCGAATCAAAAGTACTCCCGTGCATTGCATTGTTTAGGGTTTAGATTCGTTTCTCATCCACACACCCAAAATTACCAAAATCAGCAGAAACAATTTTCACCCACAAACACCATGTTTTAAAACAGATTCACAAATGAATCTCCTATTACAAACATCCGTTAAAGTTGACCCACTAAACCACTTTCTGCGATCAAATATGGAATGAGTTAAATTAAGATGAAGATAAGAATAATTCTTACGATTCAGTTTGATGCGAGTAACGAACTCCTGTGAAATCTCTATTTTACTGTCGCTCATTCTATCAAGTTTGACTGGATTTGGTGTTTCAAACTCTTCAACTGGCAAACTCATAACAGCAAGTGAATCAACATCTTCAGTTTCAACAAAGAAATATGGAGGAATCAACTCCAAGTCAAGAGAATCATCATCTTTTTCTTCCAATGGTGTTGACGAGTTTCGGCTCAAATCGATGACCAACTCTGAGTCAATCGAGTCTTCTTCCACCAATTCTTCACTGTACATTTCATCTTCCACCTTCGTTATTTCTATAACCTCAACAACTTCGACAGAAATTTCCTCCGATGTTGGTACATGAGTTGGTACAGTAGTTTGGCGGAGTGACTCCAGCTTCCTTTCTGCATTACTAATAAGATCCAACAAATTCAGTAGATTTTGTTTCCGATTTAGTGAACTATCATTTCCAAATTATTTTAAGTACTCCAATCGAAGCTTGTTTACTTCAAAACTTGCATCAAGTGCTTCCCAATCCCAGACCAACGAATCCCCCATGGATCGCGGCTGCTCTGATACCAATTGTCGTGTTCCCACGACAAAATTGGATCAAGACTTTGATGAAAACATAGTAAACTATTTGATTACACTGAACCAAAGCCTAATCGATTGAAATCGACTCTTTTAATTATATTTTCATTACCTGTTCATTACAGACTCCCTCAGCTTATAAAGCCATCTCTCCCTAACCTAGCATCAACAGCTCACAAGTATCCAGGTGGTTACATCCCAGCCCGTCGTTAAAACTGTAATTAACGGACTAATTACATAATTAAGCTAATTAATTAAATATTCTACTAATAATAATACCAATACTAAATACCCACAGAAGACACGATAAGGGACGCCCTCATTTTAGCTAGGTACATGACATGATCTTGAAGAAAGAAGGGAAGTAGCCCTACAAAAGATGGTGAATTACCAATAAAGGATAGCTCGGGAATACAACAAAAGGGTTATCCCTCGCAACTTTGTGGCCGAGGAATACGTACTGCGCCAGATACCGCCATATCAAAGGAAGAAGGAGTGGGGCAAGCTAGCTCTGACATGGTACGGGCCCTACATCATACACGACATCGCCGGAAAAGGATCTTACTACCTAAGAACCATAAAAGGGGAAATACTACAACACCCTTGGAAGGCGATGTACCTAAAAAAATGGTACCCGTAAGAGAATGGTGATTACTCAGGAGAAGAAAGGTATGGGCAATAGCCCACAATGTTTTATCCTTGGAAGAAAAGGTATTACAAACCTTACTAATCAATGAAATAAGCTTTTTGTTAAAGAATTAGCTCTAATTGGTATAATTGGGTTAGAATAGACACCCTCCGTCAGGAGTGACGATGAGGCAAGGCAAGGCATAACTGTTCATATGTCAATCTCGGATCCTCGGGGCGATGACTCCTTCCATGATGCATAAGAAAAAATAAGATATCCCCTATAGAGATACCCTGTCGAAGTAAAGCAGCCATCGCGCTGAATGCGTAGGGTTACAGGAAAATTATTGCCCACGTAGGGACCTTCGCCACCATGATACCTTCTGGCCAAAGGATATCCTGGTAGGACGTTGAATGTTCCACCAAAGGTTAAGCATACCTTAGCACCTTATGATGACTTGAATATGCGGCCGATTAGACACACTACGTCTAAAACAAAATATTCATGCAGTAATATAGGTGAAATAATAAATTTGCCAAAATATATCTAACATTTCTTAAAAAGTTACATGACAGATAACAAATGTTCAATCCACCATAGAGCATTGTTTCAAATAAATGGGACATCCCAGCTAAAAAAAATACCTCAGCTGAGGACATAAACAACAAAGAGGAGTTTTACTTAAACGAAGTTCGAAACAATAGAATCAAGGGTAAGGAAGACGAGGAAAGACAACTCCGTGAGCTTGGCATTCAATTTCAGCAAAGGCATCATTGATGTAATCAATAGCCGAGCGCTCGAATTGCACCTTCATTTGGGAGGCCTGAGTCTCCAAATCAGAGGCAGATTTCCGAAGAAGCTCCATCATTTGAGTATTGAGCTGATCATTAGCCTGCTGAAGTGACACAGCTTTAAACTTTGCAGCAACATCAAACTGGCGAGCTATCTCCAATGAAGATAGTTTTCTCTCAAGATGATTGACTTTAGCACTCATACCTACAAGTTGTTCCTGGAGACCTGCGGATATACAGGGGATAAGTAAAGGTCGAAAGCAATACGGGGCACAAAGGAGGCTACGGGAATAAGAAAACCCTAAGCTACCTCATGTAGATGGTGGACTTTCAACAAAGGCTAAAATCGTAAACCCATAATTATATGTATTCCTGATCCAGCAATCAGATGAATATCGAGGCTCATGTCTCTTATCGAAAGCATGAAAGATCATGCTATGAGAATCTCTGATCGAGAATACTGTCTCTCAGAGTATATATAGATATGTAGTCTCTCAGCTGAGGCAACGACATATCTCATGAATACTGAGCAATTTTCAGTAATTACTTCTATATAGAATCGAAAGATTAGACGGCTCCTAGACAGCTTGCCTGCTAGTATAGAGCAATAACGTCTTCAGGATGTAACAATGTTTTCCCTGACTATATGAAAGAAGTATGACGCTTCAACAAGCTCATATCACTCAATTCCTGAATAATTAACGCTCCTAGACGATCGTACTAGTATAGACCCATTAATTAATTATTCTCAAAATCAATAGATTCAAATCCCTAGAAAATATTCAATATTTTCATAATATTTCGTTACTTCAATTTATGGTTCTTCCCAGCAAAATTCCATGGGTTAGTAATAAATATTCAACACACGGGCATCTGAGTTACCTTCGAGTAAGCCCCAACCAAAATGGTGTAAATGTATTCGGCAAATAATGCATTAACAAACACCTGAATGAACAAACAAGTATTTCAAAATACGACGAGACGATGAACCTATGCAAATAGAAAAGAAAATAATAAAATAATAGTCAAGGCGCTAGGGGACTGGCTCACCGACCGGCCAGTCATGCCGTGATCAGTCCACGCTCAAATTCTATATTTTATCATATTTTATTATTTTCCTTGATCTCATGAAAATCCTTTCATTTGAACAAATATCCTTCGTTTTAGGGAAACTCCTCAGTTTCATGGTTTTTCCTTCACACTGAGGAAATAATATAAAATTAGGGAAAATATTATGGGGCCGTGATTATTGGCCAACCGGCCACGCCTTGATCCCGGCCGGCCCCACACCTCATGGTTCCTCATTATTTTATTATTATTTCCCTAATCTCATGAAAACTCCTTAATCTCATGATATTTCCTTGATCTCATGAAAAATAATATAAAATTAGGGAAACCCGTGGGACCAGGCCATAGCCGGCCGGTCATGCCCTAGCTGGCCCCACACGCCCTATTTTATTATTATTATATTTTTCATGATTCCTTAATCCCATGAAATTCCTTGATTTCATGATGTTTTCTTCAAATTATGAAATTCCTTCAAATTATGGGAAAATACATAAAAATATATAAAATTAAGGAAACTTGTGGGACCGGGCCCAAGCTGGCCGGTCATGCCCTAGCCGGTCCCACAAACACCTTATTTTATCATTATTATTTTTATATTTCCTTAATCTTATGAAATTCTTTGATTTCATGATATTTCCTTCAAATTATGAAAATTCTTTCAAATCATGAAATAATACATAAAATAAGGGAAAACCCATGGGGTAGGGCCCTAGCCAGGCCAACCATGCTCAAGCCGGTCCCACACGCCCTTATTTTATTATTATTAATATTTTTGTTTCCTTCATCTCATGGAAACTCTTTGATTTCAACAAAAACTCCTTGGTTTTAACAAATTCCTTGGTTTTATCATATTTCCCTAAAATCATGAAAATATTATGAAAAATTGAAGAAAAAAAACGTGTGGGACCAAGCTCCTTGGCCGACCGGCCATGCCTTGGCCATGATCGGTCCCACACCTCATGATTCCTTCACCCTTTTATTATTTTTCCTTCGTCTCGTGAAGTTTGGACGGTTTCATCAAAAACCCTGATTTCTTCATATTTTCTCAAATGATTGCTCAAATGCACATCTGAAAATATCAAAATTCTCGGGCGAGATACGAACACTTTAGTGACATGAGCATGTTACCTTGACCGACCAAGGTTGGCTTTTGGCTCGCAAGGAGCCGGTCCCGCGTATTTACACCATTTGACCTAATTTGCGCAATTGCACGTATTAGGTCCAAAACTCCTCTAAATAATTCTGGATTTTCATAGAATTATCATCAGTCGATCCCGTGACCACCTAGGGCCGATTTCATGACCCCTTGGTCGGTCCCTCACCTCTTCATAATTAATTAGGTTTTATTACCTAAGGTTCAGACGAGCATTATTTTAAAAATGATTAAGCCAGCATTTAATCATTCTTTCATGAAATCAACCGGTCTTCAGGAGACCTTGATATTTGCTCACGTGAGCATCTAGATGCTACATGGTTGATCCATAATCCCATGTAGCCGGTCCCTCCTCAGCTCCGTGGTTAACTTTCAATAAACCATCAGTTAATCATCAATTGATCAAATTAGGGTTTTGAGTCCAAGGTTCATAATTCCAGATTCAAACGCTAATAATTTTATGTTGATCCCGTGATAAGCATTTTATTTAATATACTCGGTTCAATTACCAGTACCTTATTTGGTCATACTACCAATAATTCATCGAATGAGCAACATTTGCTCAGATGAGCAATATTTGCTCAAACCAAGGAATATTGGTTCAACTATCAATATTCAACAATTCATCGAATGAGCAATATTTGCTCATGTCAACTTATTCACACATCATATCTCTGTCTCAACAGACATGTTCAATTCATGAGTCTCAGAACATTTCCAAATCACGTTCGACTCAACAAAACAAGGACTCATCGTCCCATGAAGTCATGAAGTCAGCAACTGACTAACTAAATACACGTCTGTCTTGCAGACTCCACAATCACAAAAGACATCAATCGTGTTACATGGGGGATATTAACTAGGGTTTTGGTCTGGCGGTCTACGACACGTGTGTTCAAACACACGATGGAATGTGAGCAAGTCGTGCAATCAGTTGAAGGAGTTAACAAAGTAGTGGATAGAAAATCGACCAAGTCTCCGCACGATGAGCAACTGGTTTCAAACACGATTTCCATTTCCCCACTCCTTGACTCCATCAACTGTCATACTTCATGGGATCATGGTGTCTACAATTTCAGCAATATAAATAAGTCCCTGGATCAGGATTGAAGGAAGAACGAGAATCTCACGCCTTACAGACAACACGAGCTCAACAACTCATCAATTGAGTAACTTCAATCTTTCAGAACTTATCATATTCAGAATTCACAACACACCTACAATCTTCGATTACTATTGATTCCACACATTTCTCAGCTTCCCTCCTATAGATCGACCCATCCTCTCTTGTGACCGAATTTACTCTGGAACGGCCATTGTCTTGGTTTAGGCCGGAGTACTACAGATTGATCTCTCGAATTCAAAGCACTCCCTTCTTGCAGTGCATCTGTGTGAGGTTGAACATTTCGCTCGGTCCAAGGAATCTCCTCCGCACGGTCGTCTCCTCGATTCCGTAAAAACCAGCAAATCGTTTTGCCCCATCTACAGATTGGCGACCACAGTGGGAGATCATTCTCTCGGTTGCAATTTCACTTATCACAAAGATGGTCGGTCTCAGGACTAATTCAACTACTCCTAACACAATCCAAAATTCTTCAAACGACGATATTCCTCCTCCCAATGCTACATCTGACAACACAGAAGGAAGGGAAGTCCCAACTCTAACTGAGTTGGCACGAGTCTTAGAGATACACGCCAGGAACATGGGTCTGATAAAAGATACAATGAATCACGTACTCGACTTTCTCATAAAATTGACGTCCGAGTTAAATGGAATCTCTGCTGCAGAAGTCCCTGTACCGGGGATAGACCCATCACACAGTGGTCCTCAAAATAACAGTTTCACTACTTATGAGAAGCCGGTGGACCCGGAGGTTGCGCAGTTAGTCGAAAACTTGTGTGAACTCTTACATTTTTCCAGAAATCAACGAACAGACACGTTTGCTGCACTCAACCAGATATCGACAGACATATCCCTGACTCCGTCGTGCCTAGCAGCTGAGGAAACACCTGTGATATCTGGCCATTCGATCAACAACATCACTTTCGGAGAAGAAGACCGCATGGCAGACGAAGGACATAATCTAGCCATGTACGTGACCGGTTTCATCAGAGACTATGAATTCAAGAGAGCCCCCATTGACACGGGCGCTTCTACAAACATTATCACTATGAAGACTCTCAAATCAGCCAGGTTCCCACAGAATAAGGTTGTCCGGCACCCCATCCTAATGACGGGCTTTGAAGGAAGTCAGATTCATACGTACGGATATGCATACATAGATTTGAAGGTGGGGCATATTCAATCAAAAGTCAAGTTCCACGTGATCGAACAAGAGCCATATTATCACATGATACTTGGACGTCCATGGCTCCATGATAACAAGGTAATTCCTTCAACATACCATCAATGTATGAAGGCTCTACTCAATAACAAGATTGTTCGTATCCCGGCTTCATCATCTCCCTATGCTCCTGTCTACGATGTTGAATTCCTTGAATCTCAAAAGAATGTCCCAGAGCCTCCAGGAAAAGTTTACAACACTCCACTCCCAAGTTGGAAGACTATTGAAAAGGTCGCTGACAAGCCATCATCCTCAGATGCTAAGGGGATCATATCATCCGCCACAGTGTTAAAACGCCGTAACGACCAGGTTTCAACTCCAAGGTCGAACTTCATAATCAGCCACGACGCGGAAGGGAAGATCGTTTATCGCCGACGGGAGGATTAGAAAGTAATCGGGGAGAACGATGAAAAGTCTTCCCACCCCGAAGAATCATGTCAGAACGAACCATCACTCGAGGAAGAGGTTCAGGATGCCCCACGACAATTACAAGACGGTACTGACTCTACCATTGATGATCTCGAAACAATCAACATTGGGACTGAGGAAGATCCGAGGCCGATTCTAATAATCTCAGCACTGTCACCGGAGGAACGGACAGAATTAATAGCACTACTAAAAGAGTATCAAGATGTCTTCGCCTGGACGTACGAAGAAATTCCTGGTCTAGATGATAAATTGGTTACTCATCATCTGCACATTACACCTGGCTCCAAAGCTGTCAAACAACCGCCTAGGCAGTTCAGACACGAAGTCGAAGAGCAAATCAAGGTCGAGATTCAGAAACTATTAGCAGCAGGGTTTTTCAAGCCTATTCAACACCCAACATGGCTGATTTAACGTTGTTCTGTCAAAAGAAAAGTGGTCAAATCGAGATCTTTGTGTTGATTTCAGGAATCTAAACAAATGCTGTCCGAAAGATGACTTTCCTCTACCCAACATCGATATGCTCGTAGACGCAACCAGCGGTCACGATATGTTCTCATTCATGGATGGTTACAGTGGATACAACCAGATCAAAATGTATGAACATGATGCCAACAAAACCGCGTTTCATACTCCTATTGGGAATTTCCACTACACTGTGATGCCCTTCGGATTAAAGAATGCCGGTGCTACCTATCAACGAGCCATGACTGCCATATTCCACGACATGATGCACAAGCAAGTAGAAGACTATGTTGATGACGTAGTAGTGAAGTCCAAGACTCGAGCATCTCACTTCCAAGTTCTAAGACAAGTCTTTGAAAGATGTCGAGAATATAAACTAAAGATGAACCCTCTGAAGTGCGCTTTTGGTGTCTCTTCTGGAAAGTTTTTAGGATTCTGGTCACGGCAGAAGGAATCAAAGTCGATCCAGACAAAACGAAAGCTATTACTACCATGCCTCCTCCACGCACTGTGAAAGAACTCCAAAGTTTCATGGGCAAGGTAAATTATATCCGACGTTTCATCCCTGGGTTAGCTCAACTTATCGCTTCATTTACCCCTCTATTGAAGAAATGAGCTAGCTTTACATGGACTGTTGTGCAACAAGAAGCATTCCGGAGAATACAACAGATACTACTATCACCTGCTGTCATGAAATCGCCGGTGCAAGGACGGCCACTGATACTTTATACGGCTTCTAGTGATGTTGCTATCGGAGCACTCCTTGCTCAAGAAGATGACGAAGGCATCGAACGACCAATATACTACTTCAGCCGTACCATGCGAGATGCTCAACTTAGATACCCAAAGGCTGAAAGGGCGTGTCTAGCGTTAGTACATGCAATTCAGAAGTTCAGACACTATTTGCTATCCAACAGAGTTGTGCTCGTCTCCAAACCTGACCCTATAAAGTTCCTACTATAAAAGCCAGCCTTGATAGGAAGACCAGCAAAGTGGTTACTTCAGATGTCAGAATTTGACATAGCATGTACACCACCTAAAGCAATTAAAGGCCAAGCAGTAGCGGACTTGCTCGCTACTTTTCCAGGAGAAGATGCAATAATGCTACATGAAGATGTACCTGGTGAGTTTCCAGACATCTTAGTTATCAAAGAAGAAACATGGCTTTTATACTTCGAAGGTTCCGCCACCCCTAGCAATGACACTTTGGAGGAGCGAGGCATAGTACTAGTATCTCCATCGCGAGGTTTTCTCACATTCATTCAAACTGGATTTTCACTGCACCAACAATTCAGCGGAATATGAAGCCTTCTTACTGGGATTGTCTCTGGCTAATCAAGCAGGGGCAACACACCTCGAGATAAGGGGAGATTCAAAACTACTGGTCAATCAAATGAATGGAACATACTCCCTTAAAGAAATCACACTTGCTCCGTTCAGGACTGAGGCTCAATGGCTTTTAACCTACTTTCTTTGATGCAACGATTGTCCATACTGGACGAACCAACAATAGGCATGCGGACTGCCTGGCAACTCTCGCTTCTAAGCTGCAATTTGAAGGAGCAGAGGAAACGATCACTGTACAAAGGCGTGTTGTTTCATCCACATGGCTCGCTCAAGTTGAAGATATTCAAGCAGATGATTGGCGAGCACCTATTATTCACGAATTGAGCAGTTCTCTTTCAGAAGGGAAAGTCGGTCTCAAGGAATTGAAAAATTATTTCTTACTTCATGGAGCGTTATACTATCGAAACTCCGATGGGTCATTATCACGATGCCTTGGAGATGACAAAGCAGACGAACAACTCAAGCGCATACATGAAGAAACATGCGGACAGACACTAGTGGTAACACTCTACAGAAAGCTTCAAAGAATGGGATACTACTGGCCTTCCATGGAAACTCAATCAAGAATTCTGCAGAAATCATGTCCCAATTGTCAGACGCCTCCTCATCACTTAGAAGCCCTGACAGCCCATCACACTGGGGACTGGAGAGAACCTTATATCAAATATCTCCGGGACAATGAATTACCGTCAGAAAAGAAAGAAACCATCAAACTCATTCAAAGGGCTAAGAGATTTGTCTTTCTTGATGGAATCTTATACCGTAAAAGCTTTGGTGGGAATCTACTGAGATGCTTAGCTGAGCATGAAATCCCAACCATTCCGAAGGAAATGCATGATGGAGAACATCAAGCAAAAAGGAAATTATTTCTCCAGATTCATGAGAAATATTATTGGCCAACCATGGAAGACGATGCAGCTACACACGTTCAAAGGTGTCATCAATGCCAAGTCCATGGTAACCTCATTCACACTCCCTGTCTTCCATTGAATTCGTGAATAGTCCATGGCCTTTCTATATTTGGGATTTGGATATTATCGGAAAGATCAATCCAGCATCTTCGAAGCAGCATGAATACATCATCACTGCAACCGAGTATTTTACCAAATGGGTTGAAGCTATTCCTCTTCGAAGCACCACTGGAGTCACAATTGCGGCCTTCATCAAAGAATACATAATATGCAGATTTGGCGTTCCCAAACACATCGTCACTGATAATGGGACTCCTTTTGCCAACAAGCACGTGACAGAACTTCTCGAGGAATACGGCATCAAACAAGTTTTATCCACGCCGTATTATCCCCAAGGAAACGGACAAGCAGACAGTACCAACAAAACTTTGATCCGGATTCTCAGCCGAACAATCCATGATAGTCCTCGATCCTGGCATGAACAGTTACCTATGGCTTTATGGGCTTATCGAACCGCGCCAAGGAGTTCGATCGGGACTTCACCATATTCTCTTGTCTATGGGGCCGACGCCATACTGCCGGCAGAAATCAGAATTCCTTCAGCAAGGATTGCAGCATCCAGTGGAGTACAATGGGATAAAGCCGAAATATCCAAATCAAGAATTGTTGAACTAGACATGCTCGAGTCAAGGAGGGCCAAGGTGGAAAAATACGTAGAAGCGTACAAACAAAGGATCTCCAGAGCATACAACAAAATGGTAAGACCTCGAACATTTCAAGTAGGAGGCATGGTATTAAAGACGGCGAAGCACATTCAACAAGACATGTCCGCCCACAAATTCTCTCCTAAATGGGAAGGGCCATATGTAGTCATCAAGGCAGTATCTAGTGGATATTACAAGATCTTAGCTGTTGATGGAGGAGTGGAAGGAAATATAATCAACGACAAATGGCTCAAGGCATATTATGCCTAATCCATAAAAGAAAATTACCTTTTCATCAATTCATTATTTCAAACATTTTCAGAATGTAATTTATTTTCTTCCAAACAGCATGCAAAATGCTCCCTTGTTCATTAACACATTCCATAAATGAACAAAATTTCCTCATGTCATCATCAATCATCCTACCTAAGAAAAGCCTAAACTTATCCGAAAACAACAATCATAAATGCTCATTCAGAGCAAACCATCCAGCAGTGGATAATCCCTATAAGAAGCTTTGTCAAGTTTCTTCTTAAAGATCCGAGTCTTTACCTTCAAATCTTCAACTGCCTTCTCGACCCTGGCTGATTCCAGAGCCAGTATCTTCTCCTCCTCCAATAAAGCGGTGGTAGTGGAAATCGCATCAGCAGCCTCCGCCGCCTTATGAATCTTGATTATCTCGAGTCGACGACGAAGCTAGCTCACATTAAATCTCAAGGTCTCGCAATTTGAGATCATCTCATCCCATTTATGCATCTCATGGTTTTTGACATCTCGCAAGCGCATCTGGTTCATTCCCTCAATGATCGGCAACAACCCAGCTATTGTGGTTAAAAGGGTAGGAAGAAAGCCTTTCCATACTTCTGTAGTGGCAATGTGGCCATACTTCTTCCAGATCTTAGTATACAGAGGTGCGTAACATTTTGGAATGACGAATCCGCCAACCACTTCGTTGTCCGGGAAAGTGTTGAGTAAAGGGGCTTCAAATGGGAGTCCCGCTGTGGGATATTCACGAGAATGAACACTATCTCCTATCTCCATGGATTATACAGAATCTTCACCAACCCGGTCGCTGTTGTCCTCAACCTCGACTACAGTCACGGACTTTCCACTCCTTCTTCGTCTGGCATCGACCATGACACGAACGTCCTCTGCGATGAAATGAAGGAGCATTAATTTCACCGAAATGGAGCACAATGAATCTTAATAATTATAAGATTACTTACAGATTATCCAGCCTCAGCATGAGCCGACCTATACCAGACAGGAGCTCTAACAGTTCGCTTGGGCCTCGAAATATGAGAAGAAGCATTCTTCTGATTATCCTGCAATAAATCGTTTTCTTATGATCAACAATCTTGATCAGACAAAAATGGAAAAGAGATACAACTTACTGAAATGGACGCTGCTATTTCACGCTTCGACTGAGGATCATTTTGAGAAGAAATACTACTGCTTGACATAGCGACAACAAGGTATGATCAAGAATTTCTCGCACGATGAAATTGACTCAGGAATGGAAGAAATATTCGTGTAAATGATAGACTCAAAGCCTTGAAAATATATATTATACACGGTGAAGGTGTATCTTCTGTGAATAGTCAATTCAGTTACGAGTTTCACTGAAACCCTGAGTTTCAAAGGTTAATACTGAAGACGCGGAGGAAAATAACGCACTGGGGACTGACCATGACATAGTCAAAGAAAAGCCACACAGCTTTGTACGTGTCATGAGTCTCTTAACCGTGTTATGCTACTTCTCATAAGACAAGACAAGACGAAGATCATCAAAAGAGATGATGATAGATTTAAGCGAATGAACGTTGGTTCATTTCATTCAATCAGAAGGAATCACCATTAATAAAATAGTAAATCTGAAGCAAAAGTCATTCAAATCATCGAAGAAATGTCTACTACGAAGCCCAAGGAACATTCAAGTGTTTAAAAAGAAAAGAAGATGGAAATAAAGCTACTCATCGGATTCATCCGAATCGTCAGACTTGTCATCATTATTCTTCTCATTATCCGAGTCATCAGAGTTGTCATCACTATCTTCCTCTTCGTCAGAATCAGCAGCGATGGAGTTCGGATAAGCTTCAGGATCATCATCTGAGTCCGAGTCCTCTTCCGCTTCAATTTCGGCTTCAATTTGCTTCATGGTCTTCCGGAAATCTCGTTCATATCGATCAGGCTTAATCTTGCGCTCTGGTACCTCCCATGTATCCTCTTCTTCAGAAGCATTAGCATAAGAGTTAGAAGGCCTCCCGTCCAAGAATCGACGTCTCTCTTTAGTCCTTTGTATTTTGGGCCGGATTCGATCCTTTTCACACTGACGAGCCTCTTTTTCATCATCCTCAGCTTTTCTTTTCCTGAGTTCAGCAAAAGTGACCCTTCGTTCATTCAAGTGCACGCTAGGCTTCGCTCCCTAATTCTGAGTAACCCTAGCTCTTGATTTAGAAGCCTTGGAATCCTCATCAGAAGAGCTAGAAGAACAAGAGGAATACCAATAATCGTAATCTCCGTTGGACATTTTACGCTTAACCCTGGGATCAGAAGCACAAAAGATTACCGACATGCAAACAGATCTATTGGCAAAAATGGTAATTCTTAACTCTTACCTTTTATGCTTCCACTAACAATAGTGATAGTAATGCTAGATTTAACACTCCAAAAATCGTTCGTCTCTTCGAAACCTACAAAAATGAACGAAACTCAGATTTTCCATAAGATCATGAATATTTCCACTATGTGAACATTCACTATGGAACTATGAAAACTAAAATATTATTTCATCATAAATAATTGTTTACTTATAAAGATTACATAAAACTCAAGTTTTGACTTATATATATATATATATATATATATATATATATATATAAATATACGTGATTAACTCACGAAAATAAAAAAAAACGTTTTGATGTGAGCAAGGCTCACTAAATAAAATCCATGGACAGGCAACGGTTTCAAAAAAAAAAAAAAAAAATCTTTTCCTTCGTATTTTCATACGTCTTTGAAACGAAGGTTTATTTCAATTTTGTGAAAACTCACACATTATAAGATAAAGTTTTGATTTACATGAAAGCTCATAAACAAAATTTTATCACTGGACACAAGTTCACACATAAAAAAAAAAAAACTCTTTCTTCGTATCATCGTCATTCTTTGAAACGAGGGTTTATTTCGGTTTTGTGAAAATTCACCTTTTCATGATAAAACTTTGGTTCACATGAAAGCTCATAAACTTAGTTTTATCACTAAACCTAAAACTTCATATGTAAAGAAAAAATCTCTACTAGGTCAGGGATTATGAGTTCTCAAACTAACGATGAAACGAATATACGTCTTCTAAAACAAGGGTTTTCAACAAAACTCACATTCATATATACACATATATATAATTTCAACATGATCAAAGCATGAACAACTCATGAACTCAGCAAACTTAAAAAAAAAATGCGTATCTGTCAGCGCCGGCCGAAGTATGGCTGGACGGTGATCGGACAGTCGAACAGGCGGCAAGCTCCGACGAAAATTTTCTTCCTCTGGTCGCTGGCGCGATGAAGATGAAGAGGTGATGAAGGTGATGGCCGGTTGTCAGGAGAAATAAAAAAAAAAGGGATTTACCCCTTTATATCAAGTTTTATTTCCAAAACCTAATCACACAAGGATTTCCTTATTGGGTCCGGCCCGTGAATCCTAAAACGACCAAGGTCCCATCATAAAATCAGCGGTTCAACACCAATTTATGTCCACCAAACGACACTCTATCATGCCCTTTGGGATCTTCATTCAAGTCATGGTATGCTCGTACTATCGAAATCCGGTAACATCTTAACTTACGACTAAGTTCAATTACTTATATTGTTTATGACCGGAAAATCACCATTCAATGCTGACTGAGGAACACGGCTTTCCTCACTAAGCATGGGACTTAATGTAGATGGTGGACTTTCGATAAAGGCTAAAATCGTAAACCCATAATTATATGTATTCCTGATCCAGCAATCAGATGAATATCGAGGCTCATGTCTCTTATCGAAAGCATGAAAGATCATGCTATGAGAATCTCTGACCGAGAATAATGTCTCTCAGAGTATATATAGATATGTAGTCTCTCAGCTGAGGCAACGGCATATCTCATGAACACTGAGCAATTTTCAGTAATTACTTCTATATAGAATCGAAATATTAGACGGCTCCTAGACAGCTTGCCTGCTAGTATAGAGCAATAACGTCTTCAGGATGTAACAATGTTTTCCCTGACTATATGAAAGAAGTATGACACTTCAACAAGCTCATATCACTCAATTCCTGAATAATTAACGCTCCTAGACGATCATACTAGTATAGAGCCATTAATTAATTATTCTCAAAATCAATAGATTCAAATCCCTAGAAAATATTCAATATTTTCATAATATATCGTTACTTCAATTTATGGTTCTTCCCAGCAGAATTCCATGGGTTAGTAATAAATATTCAACACACGGGCATCTGAGTTACCTTCGAGTAAGCCCCAACCAAAATGGTGTAAATGTATTCGGCAAATAATGCATTAACAAACACCTGAATGAACAAACAAGTATTTCAAAATACGACGAGACGATGAACCTATGCAAATAGGAAAGAAAATAATAAAATAATAGTCAAGGCGCTAGGGGACTGGCTCACCGACCGGCAAGTCATGCCGTGATCAGTCCCATGCCCAAATTCTATATTTTATCATATTTTATTATTTTCCTTGATCTCATGAAAATCCTTTCATTTGAACAAATATCCTTCGTTTTGAGGAAACTCCTCAGTTTCATGGTTTTTCCTTCACACTTAGGAAATAATATAAAATTAGGGAAAATATTGTGGAGCCGTGATTATTGGCCAACCGGCCACGCCTTGATCCCGGTCATCCCCACACCTAATGGTTCCTCATTATTTTATTATTATTTCCCTAATCTCATGAAAACTCATTAATCTCACGATATTTCCTTGATCCCATGAAAAATAATATAAAATTAGGGAAACCCGTGGGACCGGGCCATAGCCGGCCGGTCATACCCTAGATAGCCCCACACTCCCTACTTTATTATTATTATATTTTTCATGTTTCCTTAATCCCATGAAATTCCTTGATTTCATGATGTTTTCTTCAAATTATGAAATTCCTTCAAATTATGGGAAAATACATAAAAATATATAAAATTAAGGAAACTTGTGGGACCGTGCCCAAGCTGGCCGGTCATGCCCTAGCCGGTCCCACAAACCCCTTATTTTATCATTATTATTTTTATATTTCCTTAATCTTATGAAATTCTTTGATTTCATGATATTTCCTTCAAATTATGAAAATTCTTTCAAATCATGAAATAATACATAAAATAAGGGAAAACCCACGGAACCGGGCCCTAGCCGGCCAACCATGCTCAAGCCGGTCTCACACGCCCTTATTTTATTATTATTAATATTTTTGTTTCCTTCATCTCATGGAAACTCTTTGATTTCAACAAAAACTCCTTGGTTTTAACAAATTCCTTGGTTTTATCATATTTCCCTAAAATCATGAAAATATTATTAAAAAATTGAAAAAAAAACGTGTGGGACCAAGCTCCTTGGCCGACCGGCCATGCCTTGGCCATGATCGGTCCCACACCTCATGATTCCTTCACCCTTTTATTATTTTTCCTTCATCTCGTGAAGTTTGGACGGTTTCATCAAAAACCCTAATTTCTTCATATTTTCTCAAATGATTGCTCAAATGCACATCTGAAAATATCAAAATTCTCGGTAAGCGAGATACGAACACTTTAGTGACATGAGCATGTTACCTTGACCGACCAAGGTTGGCTTTTGGATCGCAAGGAGCCGGTCTCGCGTATTTACACCATTTGACCTAATTTGCGCAATTGCACGTATTAGGTCCAAAACTCCTCTAAATAACTATGGATTTTCATAGAATGATCGTTAGTCGATACCGTGACCACCTAAGGCCGATTTCGTGACCCCTTGGTCGGTCCCTCACCTCTTCATAATTAATTAGGTTTTATTACCTAAGGTTCAGACGAGCATTATTTTAAAAATGATTAAGCCAGCATTTAATCATTCTTTCATGAAATCAACTGGTCTTCAGGAGACCTTGATATTTGCTCACGTGAGCGTCTTGACGCTACATGGTTGATACATAATCCCATGTAGCCGGTCCCTCCTCAGCTCCGTGGTTAACTTTCAATAAACCATCAGTTAATCATCAATTGATCAAATTAGGGTTTTGAGTCCAAGGTTCATAATTCCAGATTCAAACGCTAATAATTTTATGTTGATCCCGTGATAAGCATTTTATTTAATATACTCGGTTCAATTACGTGTAAAAGCACTACCTTATTTGGTCATACTACCAATAATTCATCGAATGAGCAAATTTCGGATGAGCAATATTTGCTCAAACCAAGGAATATTGGTTCAACTATCAATATTCAACAATTCATCGAATGAGCAATATTTGCTCATGTCAACTTATTCACACATCATATCTCTCGTATCAACGAGACATGTTCAATTCATGAGTCTCGAGAACATTTCCAAATCACGTTCGACTCTCAACAAAACAAGGACTCATCGTCCCATGAAGTCATGAAGTCAAAGAATCGACTAACTAAATACGAATCAACTTCTCAACATCTCCTCTCGAACCCAGATTCGATCTATCCCTGCATTCTCGACTCCATTAAATCATCTCCAACTTACGCATCTCAGATTTATTTCTCACGCTAACACATCTCATCATAGAATCTTGACTCCACAATCACAAAAGACATCAATCGTGTTACATGGGGGATATTAACTAGGGTTTTGGTCTGGCGGTCTATGGCACGTGTGTTCAAACACACGAATGTGAGCAAGTCGTGCAATTAGTTGAAGGAGTTAACAAACTAGTGGATGGAAAATCGACCAAGTCTCCGCACGATGAGCAACTGGTTTCAAACACGATTTCCATTTCCCCACTCCTTGACTCCATCAACTGTCACACTTCATGGGATCATGGTGTCTACGATTTCAGCAATATAAATAAGTCCTTGAATCAGGATTGAAGGAAGAACGAGAATCTCACGTCTTACAGACAACACGAGCTCAACAACTCATCAATTGAGTAACTTCAATCTTTCAGAACTTATCATATTCAGAATTCACAACACTCCTACAATCTTAGATTACCATTGATTCCACACATTTCTCAGCTTCCCTCCTACAGATCGACCCATCCTCTCTTGTGACCGAATTTACTCTGGAACGGCCATTGTCTTGGTTTAGGCCGGAGTACTACAGATTGATCTCTCGAATTCAAAGCACTCCCTTCTTACAGTGCATCTGTGTGAGGTTGAATATTTCGCTCGGTCCAAGGAATCTCCTCCGCACGGTCGTCTCCTCGATTCCGTAAAAACCAGCAAATCATTTTGCCCCATCTATACCTCCAGCATGGCTAAGGGATTCCTCTAAACTATATTGGGCTTCGACAAGATCTTTCTCAGTAGCGTTAAGATCCTCAGTCATAGTATCACGTTCGGTCCGGAGATCTTCAACATTTATCCAGAGCGAAGCATTCTCAGAGGATAAGACCTGGTAAACATTCTCTAACTCTTCCAATCTCTTGACCATAGATGTACGGGACATGGAAGAAGGCATTGAAGAAACCTCACTAAGTTTGTTCTTAAGAGAACAAACCTCAGAGGATAATACGTTACGTTCGGCAGTAACCTTAGTTGAGGAATCGCAAGCATGTTCAAAATATGCATGATACTTTTTACGGATAATCTCTTGAGCTGAGAGGCGTTTCTCAACTAAGGCAATATCCTCTTTTTGCTTTAAAATAAGATCCTCTTTCCATCTAAGGATTTCGTCACATTCTTACGGTGCAAAGCCATCTTCTTCACAAGGTCTGAGTTATGAGCAGACTCAAGGGAGATTTGGGCCTCATTATGAACAGTCACATTCATCAACCTATCAGACTTCTTCTAATAATACCAAACATTGGAGGTCAAGTTTGTCTACAAGTTTCTAAATAAATAACCGAATCCTCTGAATGGATTAAAGGAACCAAATCTTATGCCACTGGACGACTGAAGAAGTACTAAATGATTTACTAGCTGAAAAATTATATTTTTTAAAAGAATCCAGATAATTGTGTTTCCGACGAATGATATCCGATCACCATATGTTATTGGATTGCTCATTTTCCCGAGCAGTATGACTTTTCTTTTCCCTTGATATATATATATATATCGCCATTTATGATCTCCCTCCCTTTCCTTTCAAGTATGGGTTGCTTCCTTGCTCGATACTTCTGACTTCATATATCCTCTACCTTATTTGGACGTATCGATGTATTATCCACTTTGATAATATCGAACTTTCTTCAAACATTCTAATTAAGTAAGTCCGCAATCACCTCCATTCTACCTCGAGTAACACTCCACTTTCTCCAACTCCAAAAACCTGTAACTGAGTTCTCCATATAATTTGTTACCTTTATATTCCACCGATCGGGATCATCTTTTTTGACGTTTTTTCCCCCAAAGAATTTGATTTATCTATGAGTTATGCTTTTATTCTCTTTTCGGTCGACCAAAAATCTTTTGAACACCTGGTGGTGGAATCAGGACTGCCCTTATCGCCTCTTCATGCAAAATTACCGTCTCTCCTTCATGCTACCACCTGACTAGCTAACAGTCGGCTATCCATTGTGAGTATATAGTCACTGATTGCAAAAAACTATCAGACATCATCAACAATAAAAACTTAATTGCCCCCAGACAAGGGAAAAGTATAATTTGTCAATGTAATTCAATGCCGAACAACCTTCCTCAAGTGAAAGTTCAACATGTAAACTAGTAACACAACAAAGGGGCAGACTATTGGCAAAGGCAGCTAGAATCCGAAATCTACGACATAACAAACCAGTGTCTCATGCACATATTTTACAAGGCTGCTATTAGGGATACTAGTTTACTGAAAAGATTACCAAATCCAAGATTCAGTACTCTCCCAGTTAATTGGTACCCCTACTAGTAATGTTGAGAATCATTTTAGCAGGTAAGGAACTCCAACATTATGTGTTGTATTTCCAGTATAAGTTATCTTTCTATTAAAAAAAAAAACACATTTGTAGTTTTTTTACCTGGCTTGATTGGGGTATACCCAATTTTAAGTGGACATGTGACCTTACTATGGGGAGGCCAAAATGTGGTAAAGTTACTTTAATACCCCTACACTAATTAACCTAAAACTAAACCCTAAACTTAAAAACTAAAAACTGATTAATCTTCCACTAATCCTTCTTCTCTAAACCCTCTCCTCTTCTCTTTCATTCTTCTTCTCTAAACCCTCTCATCTTCTATTTCATTCCAAAAACCTAAAATCAACCAAAATTTTCAATTTTGATTTTTTACAGAAAATGGTTGATTCTAAACGATCCAGCAGCAAGAGAGATTCAACTGGTAACATGAAAAGATCCAAATCAGAGGGAAAATGTAAGGGAAAGGTTGGAATTAGCAAACCCGAAAATCCAATCCTTGAAGGTGCTGAAAAGAAACCTCTAAAGGCGAAAAGAAGATTGTAAGTGATTTATAAACTCAAACCCATTATTGTTTTGTTGAATATGATTGTTAGATTAGGTTAGAAATCGAAAATTTTGATTTTCAGATTTGTGGCCGGCAAGGTCGATAGTTGAACAACACGCCGACCATTTGTATTTTCAAAGCGCCGGCATGTTATCAGGATGAATAACATGCCGACCTTTCATCAGAGCCATGGCGACTGTTGGACAATAACCAGGGCCGGCAGGGTCTAATAACCAACCATGCCGGGTTATATTTTGTCGGCGTGGTTTTTGACTTGTACCATGCCGACGTTAGGCATCAGAAACCTTAATTTCCTAAGTTATTAGTCGGCGTCTTTCATAAATAGAACCATTCCGGCGGTCTATTCGTCGGCAGGGTAGTTGGATAACACCTTTCCGACTCTACTGTAGTCAGCAGTGTTTAGTTTATCGGCCTTGTCGGCCAGTGGAAGAAGATCAACAGTGTTGTGTTGTTTGTTTTCATATATCTTATTTGTGCATTATTTAGGTTCCCAGTGGAAACAAAAGAAGAACTAACTTGTCTTGTTAACAATGCAGAAGAGCTATTTGAATATTTGGACACAATTTATCCCAATTTAGAAGAACCTAAAGATGAAACTGAAGAGAATTCTCCGTTTAGAAAGTTATGTTTGATGGGTAAGGAAAATCCAGAAGAATTTCTAAGGTTTATGAACAGTCCTAGAAATCCCCTCAACTATGAAAAATGCACATCATCAGAGGAGGAAGAAGAGGAGGTTGATCCAAGAACTTTTTCGGGGCATGTGACTTTTCCGGGAGTGAACCCCTATTACAATGAGGATGGTGACTACATAGGTCCAGTGAAGGGGAAGGGAAAAGCAAAAGCTGATGCCGGTGAAAAAGCTAGTGATGGGGAGGAAGATAGCAACAATGAGAATGATCCATGAAATTCTTAAACTTTATTATGTTTCACTTGGTTTAGAAACTTAGATTGTGGTTTGAACTCTTTCATTATGTTTTGAACTCTTAGATTGTGGTCTGAGACTTGTTAAACTTATTTTAATTTTCAGTTTTAGTTGCTTTAGAAGTTATTATTTTGTTTATGCAGTTTTAGACAAAGTACTTGAGGCCGGCATGGTATGAAATCTATACCTTGCCGACCTAAATGTTAGTTGCACCTTTTAGGTACAAAGTACAACCCATTGAATGCTCAACGGCTAGAAATTTCAAAATCAAGATATTAGGTATGTTGTTATTATAAAAGCATTCCCAACTTCATCTTCAACCTTGCATAAAGAATGGAAGTTTCACCACCAAATATTTGTAGTCTTTGTACACTAAGTGGTCATTTTGAAAACAATTGTCCCTTTGAAGGAAGCAAATTCACTATTTAAGGTTGTAAGGGATTCTTATTTCTCATGAAAGCTGCAATAGGAGGTGTATATCAGCCGTATGCTTCAAAATGCACTTGTTGTGGGTTTTTCTATTGGATAGATGAGCGTGTAGCTCCGCATGAAGATAAAGTTGCTAAAATCAACCTTCTACCATGCACAGATCCATGTTGCGACGGTAAGATGAAGCTAATTACCTCTCCTAAGAAATTGTGTACCGGAAAAAGATACTATCTATGTCCCAAATGTGTTAGGGTAAAGTTTTTAACGTTTGTATGCTTTAATTAAGATTTGTATCCTATATATAGTCGGCATTGTCCTAAATTAGAAGCATGCCGGCGCCATTATAATCGGCATTATACTATATTAAAAGCTTTCCGACGGTAGTTCTGTCGGCATGGATATTATAATACACCTTACCGGCTTCATAGAAAATAACATTCATGAACAATTTTTGAGGGAGTTTCTTCGCCGGCATGGTTCTCCTCAATAATAATGCCGGCGCAATAAAAGCCGGCAACCTAGAAAAACCCGGGAACCTGCGGCTTAATAGAAAAAAACATCCAGGAACAATCTTTTTTTAAGGGAGTTCTAACCCGGCATGGTAAATTTCATAAACATTGCCGGCATATAAAGCGCCGGCAGATTGTCAAAAGCCGGACCTTGCCGGCCATATCAGGCAGCTTTTTCCTATACTGTCATGCATTGCGGCCGGCAGTCTGACGAAATAATACCGTGCCGACCCTGGGAGAGCCGGCATGGTTTGGTAATAAATATGATGCCTACCAAATGAGAATACACCCAAAAAAACACATCCATTTCATTCATTTGTAGCACTCCAAAGTACATTACACAAAACACGCATGCGATTACAATAGTACTCCAAAAAGTACGAATGTTTTGTCTAGTACTCCATTGTACACTACACAAAAAGCTACTTTATTCCCTAATCATAATCACTCCTCACTCAAATCTATTGGAGGGAGTTCATTCAAACCTATTGAACCTCCTTTAGTCAAATCTATGGGACATTCCCTAGACTCATCTATAACATTCCAAAGGGCCATGTTGTCCTCATAAATTTTCATCCATTCCTTGCTCTTGTTGTTTGTGAACTTCTCCCACAAACTAAACCTACATAGAGGAGGTAATGGACATTCCTTATTGAGTTGTAGACCAATAAAATGATTTTTATCCACCAAAGCCATGACAATTCTTCTATGCTTGAGTTGGTCCATGCAAACCGCATGTTTCGGTGCAAATGCTATAGATAGTCCCTCACTAAAAAAATGTACCACGCAATTCCAAGTATCTGCCAATAGATGGCCATACTCCGGCATTCTCAACCAATGCTCCCATTTGATCGGTGTGTTTCCCTCCAGGCTTTTAACACTAGTTAGCAAACCTTTGAAAGTTGCTTCTTTCTCCTCCATGGAACCTTCTAGAATCATTGAGATATGGAACTCCTTGTCGTTTTCTATTCGAGCGGACATCTTCTTTCTAATGTATTGGCATTGGGGTGAGATTCTCTTCAACCGCTCCACTTAGGTGTCCAAATTGTTGCGAGATAACGTGAAACCCACAATTTCCATCTTTCGGAACATCGTCGGTACCAATCACGAAATCTTGAATAATTGGAGGGAGTTGAGTGCGATACTTTTTGCAACACCGGTTGTACTACCTTCTTTGAACGACCTTTTTTCTTCGCAACATCTCCTTGGCTTGCTTGGCTCTCAAGAGGTAGAGTTCCATTTGTATTCAAGTTAGAGACGGTTGGTGTAGTTAAATCCTTCTTTGGCCGACCCCTTTTCTTTCCAACAAATTCCACGCTTGCTTGACTCTCAAGAGGTAGAGTGCCATTTGTATTCAAGTTAGAGACCGTTGGCGTAGTTGAATCCTTCCTTGGACGACCTCTTTTCTTTTTAGAGGGCTCCTCCTTGTATTGCGCCTCGGTATAAACATGTCCGGATGGATCGCACTTTGTACTCAAATGCTCTTTAATGTTTTCCCTTTTGGATTGATCACTATTTCTACTTAAAAACTCTTTGATTTGTTCTCCTTCGGATTGATCTTGATCGCAATTTGTACTCAAAAACTCTTTGATTTGTTCTCTTTCTTCCGCCCTCGTCTTTTTGGTAGTTGGTCTACCATTAGGATCTTGTTTCTCCAGTTCTTCAAGTTCTTCCATAAAAGGGTAAACTATCGGCATCAACTTGTGCTTCATAGTTTGTTTGTCCAACCTATTCAACTTGGGGTACTTTTCGAGGATTATTCTCCCAAGTTCCATGTCGCCAAACTCTTCATCGGGATCTTCTCTTGGAGCCGGTTTGAAAGATAATTGCTTCCAATAGGGATCGATATCATCAAGAGGAATGGGAGTTTTATACCTACCAAGCATATGACGACATGGAAGTCCGATAGCCTTCATTATCCTACACTTACAAGGAGTGCTTGGGTCATCATACTTTTTATACTTTTTAAACAATGCGAGATGTTTCATCATGAACCGTATTGCCCAATGCGAGACGTTTCTATGTATACCAACAAGCAACCAATCATCCTCCTTAAACTCCTTCAAATTCCGGAATCTACTTTCTTGGAATTGTTTTTTATCTTGTCGATATCATTATTAGTGTACTCATGGATAGCATGTTGCACCGTCACAATCCCATTTTGACTCTTGAAAAGTAGACATTTTAGTCTTCCATGAGCTTGCTCTACCATAATTGTGGATTCAAGTTTGAAATGTTTATAGTCGTAAGTATAAGCATACACAAACCTCTCTTTGTATGGCCTCAACCATTGTTTCTTACAATATTCCACTACTTTGGGGTAATTAGTCCCCCAATCATCCTCGAAATCCTTCAAGTTTAACTCATATCTCCCCACACTCATCGACCAAACCACCTTATCCCACGCTTTCATGAATAACCCAAACTTAATCTCACCTTCTTTCCATTCTTCGTCTTCTTTCTCTTTCTCCTTCTCTCGCTCCTCTTTAGTTAGTTTGCTAAGACGTTCGTCTTCCTCTTTTTCACGTTTAGTTCCTTTCTTTGCTTTCGGTTTTTGGATATGACTTCTACAATTCTTTCTAAGATTGCATTTTATATGCCAAGTGCAAAGGAAATTTTGTGCATTGGGAAAGACTATCCTCACGGCGTTCATTATTGCTTGCTCATTGTCGGTGACTATAACCCCCGGAGTTTCGTCTTCGTGGTAGAGAAGCTTCAAAGTTTCCAATGCCCAAATATAACTATCATCCTTCTCAAGATCCATAAAACACCATGCCACCGTGAACGATTGCTTATCCGAGGTTTGTCCTACAATGTTCAACAAAGGCATGTTGTACCTATTCGTCTTATAAGTACAATCCATGAACAAAACTTGGTAAAAGCAACGCGCCAATTGAATCATATCGGGATGCGCAAGAAAAATACGATCCACCTTCCCCTCCGATGACTCATGGTGTCTCACCGTGTAGTTGTATTTGTGTATTAACCATTGTGATTCTTCCATCACCTTTCTTCCATCCCATTCAATTCTTTTAATAGTTGCCTTGGCTGCATAAATTGTAGACAATGAAGAGAGGTTATGCGGGTCGTCCCTCTTGAACTTACTTAGGAGCTTACTTGGTTTAATTCCCCAACTTGTTCTTACTTGTTCGAACTCGTGCGGTTTCAACTTGGCAACTTGACAATGCCCAACAAGAGTTTCCGGATCTTTATGGTTATGCCAACCAACATCAACTCTACTCATTCTCCACACGTTGTCGGTATCTTTGTTCCTCCCAAAAATAATCTTGAATGGGCATCCACACTTCTTTGACTTCGTCTTGTACACCCTAGTCGTCTTCTTATCATACACATAACCCTTTCTCTTGTGACTTTCCTCCGGCGATCCATAACACTCGCATACCATTTCAAAACGCGTAGATTTTTGTTGGGTGTTTTTCACTAGAACGCACATCTTCTCTTTGGCTTTCTCAACAATCCAATTGACCGCGTCGTCTTTTTCCTTCCATTCCAAATCATTAGCATAATGTGAGGAAGTATCGGGACCCCTAATTTTCTGAGCTTGAGGCTGATCCTCCATAGGTACCAATGCCACAATCTACAAAACATCAAAAGTTTAGTTGATGTGTATTACCACGGTCGGCATGGTCGACATATAAAACAATGCTTAGGCTAGAAAAGACCAGGAACATAATAGAATATAAACATTGCCGACATGGAAACAGCCGGCAAGTTATGAAAACATGACAATGCCGGCGTAAGCATTTTCAAGTAAAGTCTCATGTGTTTCAAAAAATGAAAGTCGGCAAGGTTAAAATTTTTTACATTGCCGGCGTGGTACTGCTCATGAAAAGTCGGGACGTTGTTCAAAGTAGAACCACGCCGGCTCTTATGGCCGGCATGATCGACAAGCGTCGACCTTGCCGACCTCATGCACACAGGGCGAAAAAAAAAAAAAAATCGATCATTTGCATGGAAAAATCACAATCTTCACCACGTAGGTTGTCTACCTGATTACTTGCAGCTCCATTCTCTTCTTCTTACTCATTGGATTCTTCGTTTGGCTCAACATATTCATCACTTCCATACCCATCATGAGTTTGAGGAAAATAAAAGTGAGGGTCATGCATGTAATCCATTTGATCATGGTCTGGTAGATCATCATACAAGTACTCATATGTAGGAGGAAAGTTTGAAGACTCCCCCACTTCAAAATCAGGATTAGAATCACTCATCTCACTCATATCACAAATTTCACAAAAACCCTAACTTTTCCCCCCCAAAATCTCCTCTACTCCTTCATACTAATTCTCTCTCTAAATGATTTCTAAAACTCAACTTATAACTAAATCAACTAACTAATCTAATCATTTTAGTTAAATTAAAGTTAATCATTGTGGGGGCATTTTAGCCATTTACAAAAATATAGGTTAAGGGGTAGCTTGACTTTACTTCAAAATGACCCTATTTTATCTTATTGGGTATACCCCAATTAGTTTGGGTATACCCCAATCAAGCCAGGTTTTTTTACGGGTTATGACTATTTATTATTATGATCTCTCATCCCTTTCCTTTAAAGTCTGGGTTGCTTCTTTGCTCGATACTCCTGACTTCGCACCACTATCCACTATTAGTGCCATCATCCTCTACTTTACTTGGAAGTATCGATGTATTGTCCACTTTGAAAATATCGAATATTCTTCAACCATCCTGATTGAGTAAGTCCACCATTACCTTCATTCTACCTCGAGTAACACTCCACTTTCTGAAACTCCAAAACCTGTAATTGAAGTTCTCCATATAATTTGTTATCTTTCTATTCCAACGATGGGGTCATCTTCGTTGACGTCTTTTTTCTTCTTCCAAGGAATTGGATTTATCTATGAGTTAATATTTTGAACACCTAGTGGTGGGACAAAGACTGGCCTATTCAACTTTCATGCGGAAACTCAATCTTTCTATCATGCTACCACCTGACTAGCTAACAATCTACTGTTCACTATGAGTATACACAATCACTGATTGCAAACAACTATCAGACATCATCAACAACAAAAACTTAATTACCCTTGACAAGTGTAAAGTGCAATTCAACAATGAAATTCACCACCGAACAACCTCCCTCAAGTGTAAGTTCAACTCGTAAACTAGAAACACAACAAAGGGGAAGACTCTTGGCAAAGACAGCTAGAATCCGAGATCTACTACGCAATATACCAATGTCTCATGCACAGAATTTCCAGAATATTAATTTACTCAAAAGATTACCAAATCTTAGATTCAGTACCCTCCCATTAAACTAGTAACCCTATTAGTAATATTGAGAATCATTTTAGCTGGCAAGAAATTTACGTGTAATATTTCCCGTATAATTTATATTTGCATATTTTACAACATAAATAAATAAATATTATTATTATTTTGAAAACTACGTTTATTTGTTGAGTTATTTTTTTCCAAAACATTTATTGAGTATTTTCTACATGTCTAGAAAAAGGAAGCTATTTTTATTTTTACTTTTTATGAAATAAACAATATTAAGAAAAGTAATGTTGAAACAAATATTCATTTTTGTCGATAATACTTTTTTATCGAGGTTTTAGTTTTTTTTTAAATCAAATTCATTTATACCTAAACCAATAACCAAGATCCGCCCAAGCTGCGTGGTTAACAAATCAAAGAGTAGTTGAGAAGAAACCCATTTTGCCAAAAAATTGGCAAGAGAGAAACGCATGACTGCATGTGAGGTATCATCGAAATTCCATACATAAATGAATATTTAACCCATTTTTCCAAAGCTCGTGAGTTATCATCAACATTTTCCAAATATAATCTAAGTAAAACACAAAAACTAAGTCAAGAAAAGAAATACAAAAAAAAAAAAACAATCATGATTCTATACCTTGCATCGCATGATCGCATGAATTTATTAGTATAACAACAATGTTTTAATAACCATTTCAATTCTCATGGCTTTCACTTGTGCCGGTGATTACACATTCGAGGTTTATGCAAAACAAAAAAAAGAAAAACAAAATCAATAAAAGAAATACCGAGAAGGACAGGATTTCACGATTCTATACCTAAAGCTAATTAGTGTTGATCCCAAGCATTCAAAAATCGATGTATATTGATTTATAAACTTTGATCAATGTATTTTTACATCTTTCAAATTGTAAATGTAATCAGATTAGAGGTAGTTTTAATATTAATTAGTAGCTTAGAATTGTAATTAGGATTAGTTTAATGATCAAAATTGGACATTGGACATTGGACATTTTCTTTTTATAATTTTGTGATGAAATCGTGATCAACAATATCTTTTGATGTGATGTGATGTGATTTTATTTTAATTTTTGTTTGTGATCTTTTTTTGTTTATTTTGTTTGTGAATATATTTATTAAGATTAAGATGTAAGCGGATTTTTAAATATTTTGGTAATGTATTAGATTTTATTATATGTAGTTATTTTAGATAATTTATTTGTTTGTTGTGATTGGCGAAAATATATTGTGAACCAAAATATCATCAAATTACCAAAAACAAATATTAAGAAATTTAACCACGTCGCTCGAAAAAACTCTATTTTTATATAAAGAATTGAGAATCATTTTAGCTGGCAAGAAATTTACGTGTAATATTTCCCGTATAATTTATATTTGAGCTAATTAGTGTTTGGGTCGTAAGTTTTGGTATGGCTTAGGGTTTGGGTCTTAAGTTTGTCCAATTTTGAGTTTGGGTCGTTGACCCGTTAGTCAATGGTCAAACAATTAACTCTCTTAACGTCTGTCTCCCATCGCGTTAAAATTTGCCGTTTGTGTTGGTTGAATTGTTTTCGTCCACCATGTCAAGCATGATAGAGTTTCAGCGGAAGAGGAAAAGTCCTTAGTCAAGTATCTGAAGCCGATTATATGATAGGAGATAATTGTCCAATTAGAGATGTTGATCAATAAGCTTCCCAAATGATATAAAGCTTATAATCGATCAATTATTGGTTAAAGCTTCCCGTTACATAGCTGCAAATAATAATCTCCATTGCCTAAATAGTAATCAATGTTTCCCCAACTCAAGAACAATTTTCTGAGAATGCATTCGTCACCTCAGACTTTTCTCTATCCTTAATCTCCTTTACCAATAGTAAGGGTGTTCTCAATTGGCGAACGATCAAATAAATACTATTGGAGTGAACAATTTTTCGATTCTCTGCAAGTGTTATCAACCATTTGATGTTTATCAGATGGTGTACTAAGATTAACAAAAAAAATAGATTTAATGATGTGGGAAATTACTCCTCTGTGGAGGAATCCTTCGACCAGCTTGTGTGCAGTTAATATCACTGATTACTGTAGATTGAGTTATTTTTTATAGATCAATATTCTTCTACTATTTGGAAATTAATAGAAACCCATGCTTCCAATTTCCATTAACCACCGAATCTTCAATATTAACGACACAACAACAACTTAGAATAAAGAATCTGTCCAAATCTATTACCACTTAGAATTACATTTCTGTATTATTCCCAAGCTATGAAACCTTATCTAATCCCTTCGTATGCAACCCATCAGACTAAGACTGGCCGCTGCCTTAGAAAGTCTTACCTGCATTCGATGGGATTTAATGGATGGAGGGGAAAACATGTAAACGGATGTGAGTAGTTTGCAGTTTGACCAGAAAAACCTAGTTGACTAACGGTCAACGACCCAAACTCAAAACTGGACAAACTTGCGACCCAAACTCGAAACCATACCAAAATTTACGACCCAAATACTAATTAACTCTTTATATTTCTATATAAAAAAATAAAAAGAAAAAAAGAACTGAAAAGAGAGCACATTGTTGTAGGGCTTACAATCCATAGATGTGCGGCCCAAAACAGATGCCTTTTGGTTTTCCCATCTCCATGTGTTGATGGTGATTTTTAGCTTAGGGTTGAAATCATAAAACCTTACATCTGATGTGACGTCACTCTGTAAGGAAACGGTGCCGTGAGTGCTAACCTCTCTACCGACATATTTATTGAGTCGTTCAATATACTTACATAAAATTTATCCAGACTGGCGAATGTAGCAACCATCCCAGATGTTCTGTAAATTTCGGCGCCTCGCCTATATTCACTTAATATAAGTTCCTTTGAATGCCTTCTATGCTATTTTCTACGGTTGAACCCTTAATGTTGATATGGCATGACGATTTGTGTTCAATCGTAGCAGAGTAGCACAAATTTCCAAGTATCAAGGATAAGGTCTTTCCATAAGGTATTCAATCAGAAAAAGCATGCTGCTCTCTGGCAATGAACTTAAAAGAACTCTATGTCAACACATAGAATTCAATCAATTGACCTGACTAACTTGCAGAAGTTAGGGTTTTGCGCCTCGCGCAGTATATCAGACCTTGCTTGTCGAAATTAAGCCTAGGCGAACTAGGTAATCAATCCGCCATGGATTAGCAGGTGCAAAACCTTGCTCAGAATCAGAAAACAGGGAGCCGCAGCAGCAAAGGGAGGCGTGGCCATGCCTTAGGCCAACTGGCGCTACTTACCATTGGCCATGCCCCTTCCTAAACCGGCCCTATTTCTCTCGACCAATCGTGTCGCCTCAAATTAGCCATGCGCACATAAGTTGTGGCTGGGCCCATACTTGCCGGCCCCACTTCCCATCGACCAATCAGGTTTCTCTAAAGCCGCCACACTCTCACCAGAAGTGTAGCCACGCCCATGCTTGGCCGACCCTCTTTTAATCGACCAATTAGGTCGCTCTAAAGCCACCACACTTTTACCAGAAGTGTAGCCGCGCCTTATGTTTGGCCGGCCCCTTTCCTCGGCCAATCAAGTCGCTCCAAACTTGCCACCATACATTAAAGGCCAAACGCACCCTGCCGCGCCACCATACTAACTGGCAAGCCAAACGCTCCTTACCACAACAACATATTGATCGGCATGCCAACATGCCACTCTGCCGCGGTAGCATGCCACCTAGCCTAGGCCACGCCGCCAAGCCTTAATTCTTACCACGGCGCCAAATCCTAGCCTTAGCCACGCCGCCAAGCCCTAATTCTTACCACGACACCAAAACCTAGCCTTGGCCACGCCTCCAAGCCCTAATTCTTACCACGGCGCCAAATCCTAGCCTTGGCCACGCCACCAAGCCCTAATTTTGGCCACAGAGCCAAACCTTAGCTTTGGCCATGCTACAACGCCACAGGCGTGGCCATGCCACAACGCCACTGGCATGCCGCCATGCTACGGCTACTAGCATGCCGCCATGCCACGGCTATACCATTAGCATGTCGCTATGCCATGGCTACGCCACTGGCATGCCACTAGCATGCCGCTATGCCATGGCTCCACCAGGCGCTAATATGCCAATGGCGCCACTTCGCTATACAACAAGATGCGGCCATAATCAATGGCCACTCTTTCTCATGAGATGCAATTTCATCCATCCAAGTTCGCCACTGAACTGACGGACTTGCGGCAAGTCCCAGGCAACCCGCTACGCCACGGCTACGCCAGGCGCCACTATGCTAATGGCGCCACTTTGTTATACAACAAAGATGTGGACATAATCAACGGCTACCCTTCCTCATGAGCTGTAATCTTAGCCATTCAAGTTCGCCACCAAACTGACGGACTTGTGGCAAGTTTTTGGCGGCCGACCAAGGCAAGCCTAATAGCATCACATGTTATTTTCCTATGGCAAAATCTCTTGACTTTGACTTGCCACACATAGCAACCTGCTACACGTTTTCCACGAAAACACTCGAGAAATCAAACATGTCACAAACTGGGGGATACTCATCAGGGTATTGATCTGGCGGTTTACATCGTGCGGCGTGCAATGCGCCCGTTACAAGAAAGTGTCATGAAGTAGGACAATTAGTGGTGGTGAAAAGAAACGGTGTAAACAATTCATTTCCTTCATCATGGAAGTGTAATGATTGATGGTTACACGAATTCACTTCCCTCATCATGGAAGCATAACGTCTGACGGTTATACGTTACTCTATTATTCCACCACTCAATCGTTTCCACTTCCTATGAGACCAGGGTACGTTTCAATATGACTTGTATAAATAGGCTTCACCTATTTTCACCAAACAACAAGTTTTGTTCGGCAACAATACATTATCTAGAAATCACCTGGTAGCTTTCCATTACGCTAACTTGATTCTACTTCCGATACAAGTCATAAAACAAACCACAACTTCAGAATCAACTATTCTGGTCTCAACACTCTCTTCGCTTCCCTCCCTAAGCCCAACCCTTCTCCTTCACTTTGTGACCGAAGCAAGCCTGGAACGGCCATTTCTTGGTTTAGGCCAGGATTGTACATATTGATCTCTCGAATCAAAAGTACTCCCGTGCAGTGCATTATTTAGGGTTTAGATTCTTTTCTCATCCATACACCCGAAATTACCAAAATCAGCAGAAAGGGTTTTCACCCACAAACAATTGGCGACCACATTGGGAGATTAATCTCTCGGTTGCAATATCAATTTCCAATTTCATTTTTCAATCCCGATATCAAGATGGTAGAACTCAGGTCCGGAGCAGCAACAAACCCTGAAAACACCAGCGCTGAAATCATACCCGGTATTAACGTTCCTTCTAGTGGCATTAATACGCCACCTATCAACACCTACAGCGCGGAAAATGTTACTTCAGGCGTTACACCTCCGATCACCAGAGCCAGAGCTGTTGCCGCCACCCCCAATGTTTCTTCAAGTGTGACGCTCCCAGTCATCACAAGAGCTGTTGTCACTCCACCATCGGGACGAGAGACCGGAGGAGCCAGAGGAAGCCAACCTCTTATTACCATTGCTGATTTGATGGAAATACAAGAAGTTTTTGCTAAGGCTCAGACATACATGGCTACAACTCAGAAAGACATGCCTATTTTCCTCAAGACACTAACAGAGCGACTACCACAAGAGTCACGTCAAGCCCAGATGGAGCTGACAAGGAATACTTTTAACATCCGGCGCAAGCACTTCAGCAGGACGCACCTTTATAGATGAAGAGGCCCGTTTTGCTCCTGGATGTCCGTTGGAGAGGAATCAACAATCCAATTTCATCACACGTAAGGATCAGGAACGACTTCTCCAAAATCGAGGCAAAGAAAATCAGCAATCATCCTGAGTTCACAGAGACCCTCTTCCCGTCAGGAGCTGCATGATTTCTGGGGACTCCGTCAACAAAATCGAAAGCAGTTGTTTCCAGCCAGGGAAGTCGTTCCCAAACCCCAACCTCTCCTGGAAAGCACGATTGATAGATGGAACTGGGGACTCCTAACCACTGCTCACTCGAAGGATGTCGAGTTTGACAGCACGTTGATTGACGCGCCCTCCGACTTCAACATTGTAACCGTCAAGACTCTGAGAGTTGCAAGGGAAAGTCAAACAGAAGAAACGTATTCTTTCCCATGAGGAGGAAACACGACTTGCCGACCAACACTATTTGAACCGCTTCAACATTCCCTCCAGGAGCCGCTTCAACGTTCGCTCCAGAAGCCTCTTCAATGTTCGCTCAAGCAGTCGTTTCAACGTTCTCTCCAGCAGCCGCTTCAACCTTCACTTCAGAAGACGTTTCAATATCCGCTTCAGCAGTCGCTTCAATGTTATCTCCAGGAGCCACTTCAATTTTTCGCTCCAGAAGCTGCTCTGCTTCAACGTTCTCCCTAGAAGCCGCTCTAATTCAACATTTCGCTCCAGGATCCGCTTCAACGTATGACCTCTAGAAGCCGCTCCGCTTCAACGTTTCGCTTCAACGTTATCTCCAGAAACCGCTCCGCTTCAACGTTTCGCTCCAAGAGCCGCTTCAACGTTCTCTCCAGAAGTCGCCACTCCTCCCTGTCAAGTTTCGTGATCACAACCAGCTAAGGTTCGTAGTTGTGGCCACCTTTTGATACATCTCTCCAAAGCCCGTGGTCGTGGACAATTTACTCGCTTACGCATCCAGCCAATCTCTTTGCTTCCATGGACGCCCATGCAATTTCTGCCAACCCATTTTGTTTCCACGACAATGTAATCTCTTCGGATCACATCCACTGCCAAGAACTGTTGTTGCTCGTTTGTTGATACCAGCCAGAGGTTTACCATAACAACAACCTCTACAAAGGTAATCCATACTTCTTCATATTTCATGTGGAAGAAGTAATAGAGTCGCTAATACAGATGCAAGATGATATCTTTATTATGGTCAACTCACCGACCATACAAGATATAAATGTGTAAACCAAACTTGGGGACTGAGGCTCTACACGGAATCCCTTCATTGTCAAATCTCAGAAGACACGGTCAAACAAAAAGTCATAGCCACGACAAGGTCATCTACTCTCCAAAGGCGTGGCGAAAGGATATCATCACCTCTCTGCCCAGAAGGCGCGTGCAACACTTTACGAGGCCCACGATGGATCACAAGCCTACCCAGAGGAAACAATTTCAGTAACCAAAGAGAAGTACGACTGGGGACTGCTCATCGCGGTCCATCCCCGACAAAAATCAAGCATTCATGAGATAACTCCAGAGACGCGGCTGAAATATTTTTTGAAGAGATAGAGGGAGCCACGATTAACGACATAACTTTCTCACTTTTACCTCTTTATTATCAAGGATTTTTCGTCCATAAGATGATTCCAAGAATCCCAGCATCACATCCAGAAGAGTAAGAGTACAATAAGCTTGTATCAAATCCCATAAGCGTGGGTTCAAGGCGATGCAATTAAAGTAGGCTACAGTTGGAGACTGAAGCCTCCTTCAAGTTTAGAAGTTTGAACGCAGTCACCACCTTACCAGTGAATGCAGTAGAAGAACATCTTCCACGAGAAAATAGGCTCAAGATAATTACACCTGGGGACTACCAACATGGGATGCTTTCACTCCCCTCAACCAGGTTATTTCCGATTTCAACATCACCACTGTCGAAGTTTTACGAGCCACATGAATTCCTCAACATGAAGCCGCAAACGTGCATCAAAGACTCCAAAAGCACGCCACAGAGATACATTCACATATCCGGCCATGCCATTGGATCTAACAGAAGTATAACTGGGACTGCTCACCACATCCCATTCCATACAACAGTTCAAGATTCAGAAGATGGTTCAAAGAATGTCACTTGGAACGAAGACCTTGAAGACTTGATAACAGCACATCGGCAACGGAACTCTCTCAGCTCATCTACTTCACACAATGGCTCCAGAAGATTTCGACCATGCAAGCATCCACATCATATCATCTTCGCAATCGGAAAGTCCAGGCACCAGATAACCTAAAGTCAAGAATGTACCAACAACGTAACCAAAATCTCCAAGATTAGCCCTGACATGATCATTTCCGAGCATATATTTCATCCATCCATCCCAAGAGTGCAATGGAGTTTGGTAAATTTTGAAATCTACTGGAGAGGTCAAATACTCATTCTTCTAGAGTCAGAACCTTATTACACATTCTGGAGAAGATCGATGATACTGTTGAGTGGCTACATGCGCAAAATGAAAAAGAGCACCTACCTTGAGTTCTACTGGCTCACCTTGATGCTGATTACAACTACTAGAGATTGCTTTGTTGCTGTTAATGCTCGCTCTACCACTGCTAAAAAATGACGAAGAGGAGCCAGACGCTGCAGATAAAAGCACGAAGCCGGACGAGCAACAAAGACAGAAGAGGGTCGATACCCCTTTTCATACGAACAGAGTTTCTAGAGTTTGAAAATAAGCAAGATTCCTCCTTGCTCCATGAACGAGAATAGATGACTGGGCGTATCACACTCATGATTCATAGCCGGACAAGTCGTGTGCCAATATCTCCGCTCCATGGCCGAACCAGCAGCGCGCCAGCACGAGGAACACCATCCGTTCAACCTGCAACGCTCCGTGGTCAAGCCAACTCTCCATGGCTCCAGCACTCCGTGGTCAAGCCAACTCTCCATGGCTCCAGCACTCCGTGGTCAAGCAACTCTCCATGGCTCAAACACTCTGTGGTCAAGCCAACTCTCTATGGCTCCAGCACCCTATGGCCAAGCCGGATTTATGCAAAGCCACCAATACAGTGATCACCGATTCCTCATGCCTTCTGCTAAAGGTTAGTTGAATTTCCTCGGCAATCTCTTCACGTCTTTTCCTTTCGATTTTACTCTTGTATGTCACCATCTCATGCTTACCCCGCAACAACGCCGCTGTTACGTGCTAAGCAGGGGACTTAATGTTGATGGTGGATTTTAGCTTAGGGTTGAAATCGTAAAACCTTACATCTGATGTGACATCACTCTGTAAGGAAACGGTGCCGTGAGTGCTAACCTCTACACCGGCATATTTATTGAGCCGTTCAATATACTTACATGAAATTTATCCAGACTGGCGAATGTAGCAACCATCCCAGATGTTCTGTAAATTTCGGCGCCTCGCCTATATTCACTTAATATAAGTTCCTTTGAATGCCTTCTATGCTATGTTCTCCGGTGATGCGTGTCGTAGGTGCAATCAAATTAATCAATATTTCCACTCAATTAAAAATAATATAATGGAAGTCAAGTTCGTTCCCACGAGGAGCAAGAGATTCTAGTTGTAAAAATTGTCACAAAAGGGGGGTGTAAAAAGCAAAAGAAAATAAACAAAGCAATTAAAAGATAAAATTGAAAGCAATAAGAGAGACAAGATCAAGGAATCCTTCTTCGTTGCAAAACAATGAATCAAGTTATGTTCTTTTCTACTTGTTATTAGTCACAGATTATCACCAACCGTAGGATAGCAGGTCCGCTTAGCTAGCCCCAAAATCCCTTATTTCACTGAGTAACAAGTCCGCTTAGTTATCAGATTCTATCCAAAAGAACCACCTTGAGGTTTGCTTACAAGATGTAATTTCCTGAATGCATTAAGATCTATGAATTTAGGTTTAGTACTAGTAGTTAAACTCGGTTCGCTTGGTCCACTTTCTAGCGTTGTTTTTACACACAATCGCTCCACGGAATCCCTCCGCAAGGTCTCGTGTTTTCTACTTGTGTAAAGTGTCGAGAACGATTACTTATTCCCTAACTTATACTAGATTTAGATTAAACTAACAAATCAATTTAGCGTGCACTCTAAACAATCTATCAATCAATCATGAATGAATAAACATTCCTATTAGTAAAAACAAACGATAATCATGTGAAAAACTTCAAGATAGAATTGAAACAAAACTCAAACCATATATTAAGAACTAGGAATTCATCCTCAATCAATAATAAAATTAGCTACTCATGTTAAGGAGTTCACACAAAGAATAAGAAAAGAAAAGTGTTGTGTGTGTAGAGATGTGTAAAAGATGTGAAAACTTCTTTATTTATAAATATTCTCCAAATCTTCCAAGGAATAGAATCCTTTTCCTTTAGCCATTCAATTTCCAAATTCAAGTCTTCCTCAACTCTTCATCTTCTCTTTCCGAATTTGAGCCAAATTCTCCATCCAATTCCTAGTCCAAGTCTTCACACCCATGAGAGAAGTCCATAGAAAATTCTGGAATTTTGGTCGCTTAGGAAAACTGGTATTATGGCGGAATCCGAAAGTAGGAATAGTCGCCTGAAAGTTGTCACCGGTGATGGAATATTCCGTCCAAGATTCTGTTACCGTTAGGTCAAACTAACAGTCAACCGTTAGTCAATGGTCAAAGGGTAAGGAGAGTCAGACTCGAGTTAGCTTTTGGTCAGCTCCCTAGGTGGCTGACTCGTCTGACTGAGCTGAGTTAGACCGGTTTCTGGATCGGTCATCGGACTCGTTGAGTTGACTCGTCGGAGGGGAAATTTCGCCGAGTTTCGTTTAATTACAGGACTTCCCAGGCCAATTTCAGGCTATTATTCTTCACCTGTTAAGAAGCCTATCATTCATCTAATTAGTTCATTCTTGAAGCACAGCACCACCTTAATCTCCCTTTGCACTGTTCTTCATCTCAATCCTGGTTGCAGCAGCGATCGATTCATCTCCAATTTCTTATCACAGCTGCTCAATTATCTGAGCTTCTTATACTCCACTCTCATCAATTCAGCAAACCCATTAAACCCATTACAAACTCCACTTTCAAACCGTCAACAACAGTGAGATTCGACTCCATCTCTTCCATCCACCGAGTTCAATCGAATGCTAAGAGCATCGGCACACGGTTCTTGGCGGCGCCACTACCTTCACAGATTCAACAATCCCTGGCAAAGATCAATTCTTTGCTTTCATTACCATAATTCCACCTTCTTGTTCTTGTAACAGCGGCATCTTCAGCTCTGGATCTCGGTCACCTCTGTAACAGCAGTCAATGACCGCAATCTCTTCTCTTCAAATCCCATGAACAAGTCGAGCCCTTAACAACAATTTCAAGCTCAACCCATCTTTGTTCTTCATCTAACTCAGCCACCGAGCTTCAAACACAATCGAACCAGACTGACCCATTCTTCTGATCTTCAAATTGATACATCCCATCTCTGAGGCAACAGTGCTTAAACCAAATCACCAAAACTCCTTTCTGTTCTTCATATGAACCTATTACAGCGACCTTCACAGCAGCATCTGATTCTCGAAACCATCTCACCATCAGCGCCAAAACCCATCTGTAGTTTTTATCTCGATCTGAATCTGTCATCAACCATACCCGAGCTCAATCTTGCTTTGTTGATCTCATAAACCTTGATTTCATCTCTAGACCAGCAACAGATCGAACCCATTTTAATTTGACAGCACCAGAACCCATCTTGATTTCGTCTTCAAATCGGAACCCTAATTTCTTCTCTGTGATTCACTCATCAGCAGCGACACCCATCTTCACAGATCGAACATCATCGTCGATTTCTTAATCTCTCTGCCATTAATCTCAATCTATTTCTCTCTGAGCTCAATCACAAACTCGATTCGAATCCTAACTTCTTCTCGGTCTGATCTTCTCTATGTTTCGATCTGCCGCAGCAAACAAACCAATTAATCCCTCTCCAAACTCTCTCGATTTCTGGTCTCGGATTTAATGGCAGCCGCCCATTGTCTTGTTTTCAGTCTCGATTTCAGGTGTTCTGTAATGAATTGAATGTGACTTAAGACAACGAACCCAATTTAGGTTTTAGATGTGGGGCGGCTATTTGCACCCACCTTGTATGCAGCCACCCAATGATATATGATAAGGGACACCCAGATGGCTACCCCTTAACCATTGCTAATCTTTGTTTAGTATTCCTTCAGAGAGTTTCCCCTTAACATTGACTGGGCTCCAGATAGTAGTTGCACGGAAAATGACCATTACGCCCTTTTTGCTCAAATTGGTTGATTTCTTCTTCTTTTCCTCCGTGCGACTCCCGAGTACCTAATAACTCAAAAACACACGTAAAAATACATAATTCACTAGAAAAATGGCAAAGAAAGCATAAACTACTAGATAGTAAATACGGTGTATTCTACACCTATCAAATTCCCCCACACTTAGACTTTGCTAGTCCTCGAGCAAATCAAACTAAAACTTACAACCTCAAAGCGTTCTAGCGTCCCAAGCATTCCAAAGAGTTATGAGGACATAGAGTTTCTGCATTCTAGTAATAAGAAGTTAGAAATACTAAAGAACATATTCTCATTCTTAAATGTTGAGTGAGAAATAACCACACCATAATGAGAGAACGTGTGTTTGAGAAACGATCAATAAGCATTTCGCCTCGACTTCGCCGCCTCACCAAAAGGATTTTATGATAATTGCACTCAAAAAGACGGCTTTTTATGGTTCTCACATGTGTGCAGTAGGAATGAAGAGAGAAATCCTGCGACACGTTGAATGGTGGGAAGGACAACTTCCGAAATATTTTTAAAAACCCACATCTTTTAATATTTTGAAAAACCATTTTTCTGACGATCTCTACGAAAGGAAATCAACCATTATTATCGAGGATGAGATTACTTACTCACCTTCACATCCGATCGCCAATTATGATAACACCACTCTCACGGCATCCAATAGAAACGTCTTCCGCTCCTCGTCTTGATCTTCATGGTCTTCGGTTTCAACTATTGATGATAAACCCTTGAATTTCATAAATCCTTGACAATTTGTAACCTTTTTACCTTAAATCCTTGTCGCTTGAAACTTCCTTATAAATTTTCCTTCCCCACGGCTTATTAATAAGAACAAATATTTCTCTCTCTTTTCTTTTTTCCTTTTCTTTTTTTTTTTTTCAATTTTTTTTTTTTTTTTTTTACACAAGAGAAATTAAATACAAAATAAACCATGGCCGTGGAAGAAGTATTTTACCACTTGATTCTTCACAACTTGTATCGTCTTGAAATCATAAACTTCAAAAATTCTCACCTTTTAATTTTCTTCGCTCTTATAAATAAGTCTTCATACTTGGATATAAAATTACCTCATTATATTGTAAGTCCTCAACATATATGTAAAATCCGCTCATTTGGATGTTGCTTTACTTGTATTTGAAATTTGCTCTTTTTCTCGTTCCGTTGCTTGTAAACCTTGAACTTTTCCAACTTTCCTTGTAGATTTTGATGTCGCTCCTTGTTGATGATGAGAGTGATTCTATGGATCCGTTGTTGTCGAGAGAGAAAATGGTGCTAACTGCAAATCGAACTACAAGAAGGCGGCTTTCATCTATAGACGTCACCCTCATGATTGACAAAATTATCACTCAAGAGATCAAAGAGTAGTGCTTCTATTGGTGGGAGGTTGGGTAGCTCACCATTCTACCCGGAATTAACGTACGGTGACACACACTCAAAAGAAAGCTCTTTAGTAGATGGAAAATTTCTGGTCGGTGCCTCACATGATATGAATACGGGTAGTCTCCACTAATGATTGATCAACAACTCTAATAATGCACTTCTCCCTGCACCAAATTCGCATCACCGGCATGATTAAATCCATTATTTAACACTCTAACAAGCAAGAAATCCGAATGTAATTCTCTAACATTTCCAAGTTCAATTATGTCGGTCAAAATCTATATGTAAACATACCTAAAAGTATGCTAGTGACTCTAAAATCTTTAAAAGTTGGAGGTTTTATGTAAAACTTTTTTTTTTTTTTAAATTTTTTAAATTTTTTTTGTAATTTTTGTTTTTAAAAAAAACATGCTTAACCACTCCCCCACACTTAAACCTTACATTGTCCTCAATGTAATTGAATCCTCCTAGTAAAGTCAAGGTGGGAGATTTTAACATGATAAGAAACAAGAAAAAGAAATAACAAAAATAAAAAGATAAGAAATACAAAACCTATGGGTTGCCTCCCATTAAGCGCTTGTTTTAAAGTCGACGGCCCGACTTAGCTCTTGCAAGATTCATTCCCCATATACTAACAATCGGAAAATTTGAGGATCCACCCGTAATACCTGTTTTGCAAACAATAACTCCATACAAATATTAGCACAAGAAAACAATAGTGAAATTATCGCTCGATAGAAATTTCCCCCACACTTATTCTCGTCCACACTCGGAAGTGTATAAAGAACATAGAATTTGGGAACTTCCATGTATTCTTCTTGGCAAACCTGCATAGTGTTAGCATCAAGTGTTTCCAATGGTGGATATTTAGAAACAAAATCATCCAAAAATACTTCGAAGCACATACATTCAAACCAATAAGAGGTAAAGGAGAAGAATCAATATGCAAAGGGTTAGACAAACCTTGCACAATCTCTTGTATTATAGAATCCTCTTCATCCTTAAAAAATTCAAGTGAATTACTTACCTCTTGTATATCGTAGTCCTCTATTAAACCTTGCAACCATTCTTCGTCGTTTTCTACCTTAACCAAAGTTTTGGCATCATTATAATCATTGGCAAGTTCAATTGGGTCTTCCACGAAATCAATCAATATGGTTTCATTAACGAGCATCATCTCTTCAACATTCTCATCATCGGAATCGGGCCATTCTTCTCTCATATAATCTTCCTCGGTATAAATTGTAAGATCTTCTTGTGAGGGTGTTACGTCGTTTACAACAATAGGCAAGTGATATCCAAACTCCTCCTTTTGAATAGGTGAAGGATCTTTATTATGATCCGGAGTTGGAATAACTTCCTCATTGTTGCAACGTTCATACACTTCCGCAGACTCATATCTTTCCCTAAGAAATTTTTTCCAAGCAATAAATGCATCTTCCTCAAGCTCTTCCTTTTGAATAGGTGATTGATCATTATTAAGATCAAGGCTCGAGTAAGCTACACTAGCGTCTTCAAAAGTCTCCAAAGGTTGATTAATTTGTTCGTATAATTTCTCCGAATTCCTTTGAATTTCTCGATGTGATTCTTGCAACTTTTGTTGAAGATCCCCAATCATGGCAGACATCTTATCTCGCAAAACTAGAGAATTTCGATCATAAACAAAACTATCCTCCCATCCTTGTGATTGTCCACTTACATACCCGTCATAAGGTTGTTGATATGTATGAGAATATCCATAATGTTCTGTAGGAATTTGATCATAGCCAAAAGATTGGTTTTGATTGTATCCTAAGGATGGTTGGAAGTTGTCATAATGTTGAGGTTGAAAACCGTATTGATTGTTGTAATATGCTTGCTCTTGTCCACCATACATGGAAAACTAGCACCTGAAATAAGATTCTCAAAAACTTAAGTTAGATACAAAATAGAATCTAACAAAGCAAGAATAAAGTAAAAAAAAAAAAAAAAAAAAAAAAAAACTAAAATCATCCGCTGCTCCCCGGCAGCGGCGCCAAAATTTGATGCGTGTCGTAGGTGCAATCAAATTAATCAATATTTCCACTCAATTAAAAATAATATAATGGAAGTCAAGTTCGTTCCCACGAGGAGCAAGAGATTCTAGTTGTAAAAATTGTCACAAAAGGGGGTGTAAAAAGCAAAAGAAAATAAACAAAGCAATTAAAAGATAAAATTGAAAGCAATAAGAGAGACAAGATCAAGGAATCCTTCTTCGTTGCAAAACAATGAATCAAGTTATGTTCTTTTCTACTTGTTATTAGTCACAGATTATCACCAACCGTAGGATAGCGAGTCCGCTTAGCTAGCCCCAAAATCCCTTATTTCACCGAGTAACAAGTCCGCTTAGTTATCGATTCTATCCAAAAGAACCACCTTGAGGTTTGCTTACAAGATGTAATTCCCGAATGCATTAAGATCTATGAATTTAGGTTTAGTACTAGTAGTTAAACTCGGTTCGCTTGGTCCACTTTCTAGCGTTGTTTTTACACACAATCGCTCCACGGAATCCCTCCGCAAGGTCTCGTGTTTTCTACTTGTGTAAAGTGTCGAGAACGATTACTTATTCCCTAACTTATACTAGATTTAGATTAAACTAACAAATCAATTTAGCGTGCACTCTAAACAATCTATCAATCAATCATGAATGAATAAACATTCCTATTAGTAAAAACAAACGATAATCATGTGAAAAACTTCAAGATAGAATTGAAACAAAACTCAAACCATATATTAAGAACTAGGAATTCATCCTCAATCAATAATAAAATTAGCTACTCATGTTAAGGAGTTCACACAAAGAATAAGAAAAGAAAAGTGTTGTGTGTGTAGAGATGTGTAAAAGATGTAGAAAACTTCTCTATTTATAGGCTTCAATATTCTCCAAATCTTCCAAGGAATAGAATCCTTTTCCTTTAGCCATTCAATTTCCAAATTCAAGTCTTCCTCAACTCTTCATCTTCTCTTTCCGAATTTGAGCCAAATTCTCCATCCAATTCCTAGTCCAAGTCTTCACACCCATGAGAGAAGTCCATAGAAAATTCTGGAATTTTGGTCGCCGGAAAACTGGTATTATGGTCGGAATCCGACCTAGGAATAGTCGCCCGAAAGTTGTCGCTAGGTGATGGAATATTCCGTCCAAGATTCGTTATCAGTTAGGTCAAACTAACAGATCAACCGTTAGTCAATGGTCAAAGGGTAAGGAGAGTCGGACTCGAGTTAGCTTTTGGTCAGCTCCCTAGGTGGTGACTCGTCGATCGAGCCGAGTTAGACCAGGTTTCGGATCGGTCATCGGACTCGTTGAGTTGACTCGTCGGAGGGAAATTTCGCCGAGTTTCGTTTAATTACTGAGGACTTCCCAGGCCAATTTCAGGCTATTATTCTTTTGTTAAGAAGCCTATCATTCATCTAATTAGTTCATTCTTGAAGCACATCACCACCTTAATCTCCCTTTGCACTGTTCTTCATCTCAATCCTGGTTGCAGCAGCGATCGATTCATCTCCAATTTCTTATCACAATTTGCTCAATTATCCGAGCTTCTTATACTCCACTCTCATCAATTGACAAACCCATTAAACCCATTACAAACTCCACTTTCAAACCGTCAACAACGGTGAGATTCGACTCCATCTCTTCCATCCACCGAGTTCAATCGAATGCTAAGAGCATCGACACACGGTTCTTGGCGCCACTACCTTCACAGATTCAACAATCCCCTGGCAAGATCAATTCTTTGCTTTCATTACCATAATTCCACCTTCTTGTTCTTGTAATAGCAGCATCTTGACTCTACGGATCTCGGTCACCTCAGAACGGCAGTCAATGACCGCAATCTCTTCTCTTCAAATCCCATGAACAAGTCGAGCCCTTAACAACAATTTCAAGCTCAACCCATCTTTGTTCTTCATCTAACTCAGCCACCGAGCTTCAAACACAATCGAACCAGACTGACCCATTCTTCTGATCTTCAAATTGATACATGACCCATCTCTCGAGGCAACAAGTGCTTAAACCAAATCACCAAAACTCCTTTCTGTTCTTCATATGAACCTATTACAACGACCTTCACAGCAGCATCTGATTCTCGAAACCATCTCACCATCAGCGCCAAAACCCATCTGTAGTTTTTATCTCGATCTGAATCTGTCATCAACCATACCCGAGCTCAATCTTGCTTTGTTGATCTCATAAACCTTGATTTCATCTCTAGACCAAAGCAAGATCGAGCCCATTTTAATTTGACAGCACCAGAACCCATCTTGATTTCGTCTTCAAATCGGAACCCTAATTTCTTCTCTGTGATTCACTCATCAGCAGCGACACCCATCTTCACAGATCGAACATCATCGTCGATTTCTTAATCTCTCTGCCATTAATCTCAATCTATTTCTCTCTGAGCTCAATCACAAACTCGATTCGAATCCTAACTTCTTCTCGGTCTGATCTTCTCTATGTTTCGATCTGCCGCAGCAAACAAACCAGTTAATCCCTCTCCAAACTCTCTCGATTTCTGGTCTCGGATCTAATGGCAGCCCATTGTCTTTGTTTTGGTCTCGATTTGTGTGTTCTCAGAATGAATTGAATGTGACTTAAGACAACGAACCCAATTTAGGTTTTAGATGTGGGGCGGCTATTTGCACCCACCTTGTATGCACCACCCAATGATATATGATAAGGGACACCCGGATGGCTACCCCTTAACCATTGCTAATCTTTGTTTAGTATTCCTTGAGAGTTTCCCTTAACATTGACTTGGGCTCCAGATAGTAGTTGCCTGGAAAATGACCATTACGCCCTTTTTGCTCAAATTGGTTGATTTCTTCTTCTTTTCCTCCGTGCGACTCCCGAGTACCTAATAACTCAAAAACACACGTAAAAATACATAATTCACTAGAAAAATGGCAAAGAAAGCATAAACTACTAGATAGTAAATACGGTGTATTCTACACCTATCATCCGGCTGAACCCTTAATGTTGATATGGCATGACGATTTGTGTTCACTCGCAGCAGAGTAGCACGAATTTCCAAGTATCAAGGATAAGGTCTTTCCATAAGGTATTCAATCAGAAAAAGCATGCTGCTCTCTGGAAATGAACTTAAAAGAACTCTATGTTAACACATAGAATTCAATCAATTGACCTGACTAACTTGCAGAAGTTAGGGTTTTGCGCCTCGCGCAGTATATCAGACCTTGCTTGTCGAAATTAAGCCTAGGTGAACTAGGTAATCAATCCGCCATGGATTAGCAGGTACAAAACCTTGCTCAGAATCAGAAAACAGGGAGCCGCCGCAGCAAAGGGAGGCGTGGCCATGCCTTAGGCCAACTGGAGCCACTTACCATTAGCCACGTCCCTTCCTAAATCGGCCCTATTTCTCTCGACCAATCGTGTCGACTCAAATTAGCCACGCGCACATAAGTTGTGGCTGGGCCCATACTTGTCGTCCCCACTTCCCATCGACCAATCAGGTCGCTCTAAAGCCGCCACACTCTCACCGGAAGTGTATCCACGCCCATGCTTGGCGGCCATCTTTTAATCGACCAATCAGGTCACTCTAAAGCCGCCACACTTTCACCAGAAGTGTAGTCGCGCCTTATGTTTGGCCGGCCCCTTTCCTCGGCCAATCAAGTCACTCCAAACTTGCCACCATACATTAAAGGCCAAACACACCCTGCCGCGCCACCATACTAACTAGCAAGCCAAACGCGTCTTACCACAACAACATATTGATCGGCATGCCAACATGCCACTCTGCCGCGGTAGCATGCCACCTAACCTTGGCCACGCCACCAAGCTCAAATTCTTACCACGGCGCCAAATCCTAGCCTTGGCCACGCCGCCAAGCCCTAATTTTGGCCACGGAGCCAAACCTTAGCTTTGGCCATGCTACAACGCCACAAGCGTGGCCATGCCACAATGCCACTGGCATGTCGCCATGCCACGACTACTAGCATGCCGCCATGCCGCGGCTACACCATTAGCATGTCGTTATGCCATGGCTACGCCACTGGCATGCCTGCCACTAGCATGCCGCTATGCCATGGCTCCACCAGGCGCTACTATGCAAATGGCACCACTTAGCTATACAACAAGATGCGGCCATAATCAATGGCCACTCTTCCTCATGAGATGCAATCTCAGCCATCCAAGTTCGCCTCTGAACTGACGGAATTGCTTCAAGTCCCAGGCAACCCGCTACGCCACGGCTACACCAGGCGCCACTATGCTAATGGCGCCACTTTGTTACACAACAAAGATGTGTTCATAATCAACGGCTACCCTTCCTCATGAGATGTAATCTCAGCCATTCAAGTTCGCCACCAAACTGACGGACTTGTGGCAAGTTTTAGGCGGACGACCAAGGCAAGCCTAATAACATCACATGCTATTTTCCTATGGCAAAGTCTCTTGACTTTGACTTGCCACACATAGAAACCTGCTACACGTTTTCCACGAAAACACCCGAGACATCAAACATGTCACAAACTGGGGGATACTCATCAGGGTATTAGTCTGGAGGTTTACAACGTGCGGCGTGCAATGCGCCCGTTACAAGAAAGTGTCATGAAGTAGGACAATTAGTGGTGGTGAAAAGTAACGGTGTAAACAATTTATTTCCTTCATCATGGAAGTGTAATGACTGGCGGTTACACGAATTCACTTCCCTCATCATGGAAGCATAACGTCTGACGGTTACACGTTACTCTATTCTTCCACCACTCAATCGTTTCCACTTCCTATGAGACCAGGGTACGTTTCAATATGACTTGTATAAATAGGCTTCACCTATTTTCACCAAATAACAAGTTTTGGTCGGCAACAATACAATATCTAGAAATCACCTGGTAGCTTTCCATTATACTAACCAGTTCTACTTCCGATACAAGTCATAAAACAAACCACAACTTCAGAATCAACTATTCTGGTCTCAACACTCTCTTTGCTTCCCTCCCTAAGACCCTTTTCCTTCACTTTGTGACCGAAGCAAGCCTGGAACGGCCATTTCTTGGTTTAGGCCAGTGAAAAAGCGGGGGTCTAACAACCACACCCAATATTTCGCTTAGCAATCTGTATGGAGAAACTCCAATATACTTTCTAGAGAATCAACTAGATAGTCAGACTCAATCTAGATAAAAAGTATATCAAAGAGTTTATATCTCAATCTCTCGATTTGATCTTTACTCGAGCAAATAGAAATCTCCGAGTCTTTATCAAAGAGAGATAACTTGGATGGTACCAAAGACCAATATCCAAGTGTCAATCAATTTAAATCAACAACCCAAAAGGTCGGATATTCTAATTGATTGAACAACGCACAACCTGTGATATTTCAATTATATAAACAAATATTATGCGGAATAAAAATAACACAGACACCAGAATTTTGTTAACGAGGAAACCGCAAATGCAGAAAAACCCCGGGACCTAGTACAGATTGAACACACACTTTATTAAGCCGCTACAGACTCTAGCCTACTCCAAATTAACTTCGGTCTGGACTGTAGTTGAACCCCAATCAATCTCACACTGATCCAAGGTACATTTATGCTCCTATGCCTCTGATCCCAGCAGGATGCTACGTACTTGATTCCCTTAGCTGATCTCACCCACAACTAAGAGTTGCTACGACCCAAAGTCGAAGACTTTAATAAACAAATCTGTATCACACATAAAAGTCTACAGAATAGATAAATCCGCCTCCCATGAATAAACCTATGAGTTTTGTTCCGTCTTTTGATAAATCAAGGTGAATAGGAACCAATCAATAACCCGGACTTATATTCCCGAAGAACAGCCTAGTATTATTGATCACCTCACAATAATCTTAATCGACGCTGCGAAAAAAGATATTGTGGAATCACAAACGATGAGACGAAGTGTTTGTGATTTCTTTTCTATCTTTCCTATCGGAGATATAAATCTCAAGCCAATTATTTCAATTGTACTCGTACGATAGAAACAACAAGATCAGATCACACAACTACAAGAAAAGTATCGGTCTGGCTTTATAATCCAATGAAGTCTTTAAGTCGTTAACCTGGTTTTAGAAGAGGAAAACCAAAGGTTAAAGGAGAATCGACTCTAGCTTAGCAAACTAGTATCACACATAAAGTGTGGGGATTAGGTTTCCCAGTTGCTAGAGTTCTCTCTTATATAGTCTTTCAAATCAGGGTTTGCAATCAATGTTAGCTTGGTAACAAAGCATTCAATATTCACCGTTAGATGAAAACCTGATTAGATTCAAGCTAATATTTCTCAACCGTTGGTTCCAAAACTTAGCTTGTTACACACAAATAAAATGTTCAATTTTGGGTTTATAAACCGTACCCAAACATTAACATTTGTTGGTTCAACAATAGTCAACGAAATGGTTAGCCATATGATCACTTTCATATCAACCATATTCTTCTTCACCATAACTAGTTTAAATGACTCAAATGAACTAGTTAGAGAGTTGTTGAATTGCTTAGATCTTATGTAACTACACAAGACACAATCGAAGTAAAAAACAGTCTGATTCACTCGAATCGTTTCATGAACTTTATAGCCACGGTTTGCAAATGCATTCCTTAGTTTATATAAACATTAGTTCAAGAACAACCAGTTTTAGATATAACCTACTCAAGTTCGCGGACTGGGTTCGCGGACTTAAGCTCATTGAAGGAGTACACGAACTCCAACAGAAATTCTCGGGGTGAGAACCTTCGCCAGTTCGCGAACTTGGCTTGCGCCACTTCCATTTCTCTTGATCAACAAAGTTCGCAAACTTTGGTTCAAGGAATAAGGACTTATACATATATGTGTTTCCACAACAATGCTTATATCCTACCAATGGTTATGTAATCTAAACTCTCATTTCAATCATTGAAACATTCTCAGAGAACGTTATATAGCCGTTATTCACAGACCATTTTTCGTCAGAGCAATTTCCAAAGTGATTGAAACATAACATGACTTTCGTCACTAGGTAAAGATGAATTCGGTTAAAGCGAAAGCTTACCAACACATATTTCGAGAAATAGATAGGCGAGTTAAACTCGGCTCAAAATAGCAAATGTGTATAATGAAAGTTTATACGTCTAAACGACTTTTGTCTCAAGAGTAGGAGATAGAGTAAATAGACTTTTGAGTGACAGATAAATTCAAGTATCCACATACCTTTTAGTCGATGAATTTCCACCGGTTCCTCAAGTAGTCCTTCGTCTTGTATGATGATTGCCATGGAGTTCTTGAGCTCAATTACACTTTCTATCCTAGTCCGAGACCTTTAGCTACATAGGCTAGAAATCAAGACTTATAGTTTTGATCACTAACATTGACAAACATGCTTGAGATAGCAACGCATGCGAGTTCGACCGAGAAATGCTCTAATAATCTCCCCCTTTGTCAATTTTAGTGGCAAAACTATTAATACATATGGAATACAAAAAATAAATGAATTAACTTTTGTTGCTCCTATTCCACATGTCTAATCTTCAACATTACTCGAAATCTTCGTCACTTCCAAGTACTCCAATGATCCCAAAGGTTGTAAGTTTAGTATCATCATTGTTGAAAATCCTTAGCTATAATAATAAGAAAACAAGAGTTCTCAATCATTGTTATACAGTGTCATAGTATCATTACACAGCGTCAAAGTCCAATTGTATCACAACTTCAACAACAATACTATGGTGATATGTATCACTCCCCCTTAGTCAATACTCCATCTCACATGGAAACCACTCCCCCTTACATATTGATCCGAAAACCATATGTATTTGTAGTGTGAACTACATATTACTTCTCCCCCTTTTTGTCAATAAAATTGGCAAAGGTACAAGAACGGGATCCTAATGAAATTTCCGAACGAGACATTTCATGACCAAAAGAAAGAAACACACATCATCTTATTTAGATGCAATCATAAAGCCGAAGCTAAATGCATTCATCAAGGAGTTTAAATATACAAGATAACCCCTATAATATTCCACAGCCGCACTCCCCACAAAGATATGGCAATTAAGCGCAAGTTCAAAAAGAACTCTCCCCCATAATATGTCATTCCCGAAAGAACAACAAGAGCGACCTTAATTTCGAAAGAAAGGAAGGATTTCTTTGGACATAACAAATCACATACAAGTATGAATTTGAATCCAAAATATTAAATTAACCACAAGAAATTTATGATTAATTTAACCAATAATGCTCAACATAAGTGAACTTATAGAGACTCAGAAACACTCAATTAGATTAATCACAAGAGAACCCATAATTAATCTAATCGAAATACACAACCAAACTAATCACAAAAGTAATCAATTTAATTGGTCATACTCGTCATAAGAGAATCTATGGAGCAATGACTAAGTTAATCATGGAAATAATCAACCCAGTCAAAAACGCTCAAACATAAGAAAACTTATGGAGTTATAACTAAATAACCAACCAAGATGATTAATTTAGTTCAAAAATGCTCGACATAAAGTACCTTACGGAACAACAACAAGGCTAATCATAAAATAATCAACTTGGTTGTTTAGTGCTCAATCATAAGACACATTACGGAGCCTCACAATAATACATAAAAAATGGATCAGGGAAGATCAATTACTTCGGAATACACAAGGATTCATTCTATTTTCCATCTCCATTTGCACAATGACAAACAATAGACATAATCCTTGCAAACAAAAGATTTTAACCTATCTTGCGTCAATAATTGACAATATAGGCTTAACTTTTGTATTTGTCAAAAGTACATTCATTCCTTTATCAACATATGAATATCGACTTATGAAAGACTTTACTTTTGACAAGATATGGGACAATCATAGTTCACAGACGCAAACACACATATCCCATAACAATTGCAATATATAAAACCATAAAGATTAATACTGCAAAAATCATCTTCCAAACAATTTTAGAATTTAAACAAATAAATCCAAAAATATGAAGATGAAAACGTTTGTCATAGCTATGTGTAATCACAATAATTGCTATTCCAAACTCTAGTAATCCTTCTCAAAAACAAGAATAAATTCTCATAAGAAGTTTCCTAGGCATCAAGACAAACTCGTAATGCTCATATAAGATGATTTGTCCTTAGAGGGTAGAATCAATCTTTTTCGCCCGTATTTACACCAAGAATAGCTATCAAAGGAGTATAAAAAGATTTTCTTAACAAAGAAGAACATACAAAGTCATTAACGACCATGCACCATAGTTCACAAAGGATGATTGTGAATATTCAAGAATCCCATAACAATGCGTACTACTGCCCATTCTTGAAACTTCCTTCTTTTTGATTCACCAACAACGTTCTTGTAAAAGCTACAAATTAGCTTAGAAGAGTATTACTCCAAGAATCCAAGTGCCTAATTCCAAGATAAGTGGAACAAATGACGAAATGGAGCAAAACACTCAAACAAGAGACGGGACAAATACCAATCTTAACTCATCCAAATTCAAGGTTTCTCATCTCCATTTTTAAGAGAATTCTAATAGAAAGAGAATGCAAAAAGAATGAGGTCATTCCGAGTTCGGACGAAGAAATTACGGCCAACAAGTTTACCGAATATCGACGTCTACAGGCAAGTATGCATACGGGTTTGCAAACGAATTTTCATGACTTGGAGCAGTTTGCAAACTGGGTTTGCGAACTTAAACCCCTGGATTTTGATTTTAAATGATGGTATGCATACTTGGTATGTGTACCATGAAGTCCAAACATCCCGAACTACTATTTTCAAACCTAAACACAAAGGAACCTTAAACACAGATCAAGTTAGGTAGAAATGAACAATAAGCAAGGTACATGGATCATTATAAGTACTCTAAGCAAATAAAAACACAAATATTGCTCAGGTTTATAGACATACCTTTTTAGAAGAATCCAGTCGAATTCTACAGCCTTACCGAACATAATCTGTGTGCCCCAATTCTCGTGCTTCCCTCACCGTATACATAGCAGGGCATTCCTTGGTGAGGATGCACTTAAAACACAATCAAGTTGTGTTGGGGTGGATAATGTCTTGCTCACCACAAGTGACCTTTGGATTATCATGAAAGAGATCGCTTTTAGAACATTTCACATCCAATTCCATTTTTCCAAAAAACTTGTTAAGTTCCAACATCATGGATACTGCCTTCTCCATAGTCATGGAATTTTCTGGAAGATCATTCTTTTTCGCACTCAAAGCATCATTGACTTTTTTTGGTACCCACTTCTGAGTGCGTTTAGGAACAACCGGAACCTTCTTCCCATTACTCTCTTCAAGATTTCTCGGAAGATAATTGGATTGACTATTCTTTTGCAAGTTATTCTTTCTCCAACTGGGAGCATCGGATCTTGTCTTCGTCTTTACGAAGCTATCCTTTTGATAACCATTACGATTGTGAAAAGGATTCGTATGACGTTTATAGGCAAAACTAGGATTATCACAGCACTGATTCCTTTGCCTAAAGGTTGGACAGTTACAACCTATAACGTTAAGGGGATTAGTCTTAACATATGATCTTGGTTTCACAACTTCTTGTGATGCCCAAACAAGAACATCATGAAGTTTCTCATTCCTTATACGAAAACGACATCTCCTTTCCAGGTGACCTTTATTTTCGCAATAGTGGCAAACATAAGGAATGTTCTTACCTCGATCCATGTGTGCTGACTTTGGAGGTTGATATACTTTGCTCTTTCGAACTTTATCTTCTGGTGAAGGTATTTCACTTTTTCCATTAGTGGAAACCTTTTGTTAAGAAGAATCATTAGCCTTAACAAATTTTACCTCTTTGCTAATACTTGGAGCATCTATTCCCTTATAGCCCAATCCTCGTGTATCACGATGATTTTTACTTGCTCCTAGCATAGTGGTTAATTTGTTCGAACTAGTATTGAAAATTTTCAAGTCCTCCTCTAACATCTTGATTTTATCAAGAGCAGCATCTAAATCATCCTCAAGGCATTTTCTCGAGCAAGATAAGCGCTTTCTCTGTCATCAAAACTTGTTTGCTGGGAGTTAATCCTTGCTTCAGATTCTGCAAGTTTCTCTTCCAACAAAAAATACTTTTGATAAAGATTATCACATTCAAGTGACTTCATACGTAGGTTTTCCTCAGAATCCTTGAGGATCGATTCGAAACATAAACACCTGCGTAACATCTTCTCAATTTCTTGTTTTCTCGAAAAAGAGGAGTCAGAAGAGGAGTAACATGAGAAGTTATCATCTTCTTCTTTTCCAACGAATTCAAAACCTTCACATACTCAGAGACTTCCTTATCAATATCTCTATCAATATCTGAATCACCTTTATCAGAAAGTTCATCCAACTATTCTTCTAGGCGTGTTTCCCAGACTTCAACAGATTCTACAGTAAGAGAATGTTTAGATATTGACCAAGATGTGACAGTCCTCTCCGGTGAATCCAAGTTTTGAAAATCATCTAGTAATTTATGAACTGGTACGTTATTAGAGATAGACTCGTCCATAAACAGATCGCTACAAACACAGACTTATAAGGTCTTTAACGTGTTTGCCTGCTCTGATACCAATTGAAAATGCGGGGGTCTAACAACCACACCCAATATTTTGCTTAGCAATCTGTATGGACAAACTCCAATATACTTTCTAGAGAATCAACTAGACAGTCAGACTCAATCTAGATAAAAAGTATATCAAAGAGTCCATATCTCAATCTCTCGATTTGATCTTTACTTAAGCAAATAGAAATATGCGAGTATTTATCAAAGAGAGATAACTTGGATGGTACCAAAGACCAATATCCAAGTGTCAATCAATTTAAATCAACAACCCAAAAGGTCGGATATTCTAATTGATTGAACAACGCACAACCTGTGATATTTCAATTATATAAACAAATATAATACGGAATAGAAATAACACAGACACCAGAATTTTGTTAACGAGGAAACCGCAAATGCAGAAAAACCTCGGGACCTAGTCCAGATTGAACACACACTGTATTAAGCCGCAACAGAGTCTAGCATACTCCAAATTAACTTCGGTATGGACTGTAGTTGAACCCCAATCAATCTCACACTGATCCAAGGTACAGTTATGCTCCTACGCCTCTGATCCCAGCAGGATGCTACGTACTTGATTCCCTTAGCTGATCTCACCCACAACTAAGAGTTGCTACGACCCAAAGTCGAAGACTTTAATAAACAAATCTGTATCACACAGAAAAGTCTACATAATAGATAAATCCGCCTCCCACGAATAAACCTATGAGTTTTGTTCCGCCTTTTGATAAATCAAGGTGAACAGGAACCAATCAATAACCCGGACTTATATTCCCGATGAACAGCCTAGTATTATTGATCACCTCACAATAATCTTTATCGACGCAGCGAAAAAAGATATTGTGGAATCACAAACGATGAGACGAAGTGTTTGTGATTTCTTTTCTATCTTGCCTATCGGAGATATAAATCTCAAGCCAATTATTTCAATTGTACTCATACGATAGAAACATCAAGATCAGATCACACAACTACAAGAAAAGTAGTATCGGTCTGGCTTCATAATCCCAATGAAGTCTTTAAGTCGTTAACCTGGTTTTAGAAGAAGAAAACCAAAGGTTAAAGGAGAATCGACTCTAGCTTAGCAAACTAGTATCACACGTAAAGTGTGGGGATTAGGTTTCCAGTTGCTAGAGTTCTCCCTTATATAGTCTTTCAAATCAGGGTTTGCAATCAATGTTAGCTTGGTAACAAAGCATTCAATATTCACCGTTAGATGAAAACCTGATTAGATTCAAGCTAATATTTCTCAACCGTTGGATCCAAAACTTACCTTGTTACATGATAGACACATTTTTATGTCTGATATAATCTCAATTGTATATATTGTTACTGCTCGATTTTGTATTTATTATGGTTTTTTATGTTTTTGTAGGTGTTTTTGGAGAAATAAGCTTTTGCGGGAAAATTGGCCCGAAAAGTGGTATTTGCGCTAGTGGGAGAAAATTACTATTCGGACCCCTCATTTGGATAAGGGGCACCTCAGTTAATAAGGGCTACCTCAGGGTAACTACTATTCGCACCCCATCAGAGGATAAGGGGCATTCCTCCTTCATTGTTTAAAAATAGAAATTGGCGGGAAAAGTGTTACAGCCGTATAACGAGTTTTGCTGGATTGATTTTCGTTGAGTTTTTGTCGGATTTTCTCGATCGGTTGGATTTGTTTGGGCTTGTTACAAGTTAACAGGGTTAGCAAGGATATCCAGTAGTGAAAAGCAGGCGAGTTTCATTGAATTTCCTAAAACATGGGACGTGAGAATATCTCGAAGTTTTGCTTTAAATTTGGAAGTTCCGTGAGGATTTAGGCAAGAAATTTCCTCGGTTAGATTATGTTTCATATTTTGAAGGCTTTTGGACACTTCATTATCCGTGCAACTTAAGAAAATAAAGAAGATTAAATCTCCGGCGACTAACAGGGAGAGGAATTATTTACGGGAAGTTTGGTTGATTTACATGGTGTTTTGGAGAAGATAAACTCACCTAGATTTGACTCTATCTGTTATGGAAAGATTATGGAAAGAGTTTGGAGAGAATCAGACGCGTACAGAGGTGAGAAAATGGGAAATAATCTTGTGTCTTTGGTTGAAAGTAAAACGGAGATAAAAGGAAGTTATTCTCGGTATTTTCTAGGCTGGTGGTGTATATATAAGAGTGTTGAGGTCCATATATAGCGAGAGAAGGGGAGTCGAGAGATTGGAACCTTGGGGTACGCTACAGAGGAGAAAGAAAAGTTGCAGAGGAGTTGTAGCATCAGCAGGAAGAAGAAGAGAAGGAGTTGCAGACGACACTATAGAAGTGTCGTTCTCAAGAACCCTAGAACACGAAGAACATAAGACGCACAAGCAACTGTCGCAGAGAACTATCGCTATTCAACAGCTGAACCAAAATATCGTTTAAAGGGCGGTCTTATTTATTCTGTATAAAAGTCTGTTTGTAACGCCTTTTCAGCGTTGCAAACTGTCTGCTTTATTAGTTTTCTCTTGTTTTTCACACTATTTGAGCTATGAACAATTATTTTGAGCACATGAATAATATGAGGAGCTAAACCCCAACACTGGGATGACGGAGGAAGCCATATTTCATGCGTGTGGTAATTATATTTAATTCTTTCATGACTTTTTGAAGGAATTGTTAATTGTTTTATGATTTTTATTGAATGGTTGTGATTTCAATTGTCTTTTGATATCTCATACTTTAGATATACAGTCGTTGCTTTTCAAAAATCTACCTTGGTAAAACATAGAGTCAATATTTTATTATTATTTGAGCTATAATTGTCTAGAATAAATATATGAATCGCATGAATGAATTTTATGGTGGAATCCTGAGTCCTAGTACCTCTCGATATTTGTGACAAAACTTGTGTATATATTTTCTTTGTTTTTAGAGTTTTATATTTTTAAGTCTTAAACCGAGTCTTTACAAGTCTGAGTTGAATGAACTTTTACTACCACTTTCCATAACAATTTCAAAACAACATCATTACACACAAATGAAATGTTCAATTTTGGGTTTATGAACCGTACCCAAACATTAACATTTGTTGGTTCAACAATAGTCAACCAAATGGTTAGCCATATGATCACTTTCATATCAACCATATTCTTCTTCACCATAACTAGTTTAAATGACTCAAATGAACTAGTTAGAGAGTTGTTAAATTGCTTAGATCTTATGTAACTACACAAGACACAATCGAAGTAAAAACGGTTTGATTCACTCGAATCGTTTCATGAACTTTATAGCCACGGTTTGCAAGAGCATTCCTTAGTTTATATAAACATTAGTTCAAGAACAACCGGTTTTAGATATAACCTACTCAAGTTCGCGGACTGGGTTCGCGGACTTAAGCTCATTGAAGGAGTACACAAACTCCAACAGAAATTCTCGGGGTGAGAACCTTCGCCAGTTCGCGGACTTGGCTTGCGCCACTTCCATTTCTCTTGATCAACAAAGTTCGCAAACTTTGGTTCAAGGAATAAGGACTTATACATATATGTGTTTCCACAACAATGCTTATATCCTACCAATGGTTATGAAATCTAAACTCTCATTTCAATCATTGAAACATTCTCAGAGAACGTTATATAACCGTTATTCACAGACCATTTTTCGTCAGAGCAATTTCCAAAGTGATTGAAACATAACATGACTTTCGTCACTAGGTAAAGAAGAATTCGGTTAAAGCGAAAGCTTACCAACACATATTTCGAGAAATAGATAGGCGAGTTAAACTCGGCTCGAAATAACAAATGTGTATAATGAAAGTCTATACGTCTAAACGACTTTTGTCTTAAGAGTAGGAGATAGAGTAAATACACTTTTGAGTGACAGATAAGTTCAAGTCTCCACATACCTTTTAGTCGATGAAGTTCCACCGGTTCCTCGAGTAGTCCTTCGTCTTGTATGATGATTGCCATGGAGTTCTTGAGCTCAACTACACTTTCTATCCTAGTCCGAGACCTTTAGCTACATAGGCTAGAAATCAAGACTTATAATTTTGATCACTAACATTGACAAACATGCTTGAGATAGCAATGCATGCGAGTTCGACCGAGCAATGCTCTAACAGCCAGGATTGTACAGATTGATCTCTCGAATCAAAAGTACTCCCATGCAGTGCATTGTTTAGGGTTTAGATTCGTTTCTCATCCACACACATGAAATTACCAAAATCAGCAGAAACGGTTTTCACCCACAAACACCATGTATATACATGTATTATATCCATGTAACCTTATCTCTCTAATAATAGATCCTTCTCCTTGTCTCTATATCTTCTATCTTCACCTCTAATTCTCCTAAAACACGTTATCATGCCCGATGCTATACCGCAGAGCGATTGATATTTTTTTCCCGACATGGATGATTTACAAAGACGGAGTTATGCAATTACCGTCAAGCTAATGTTGAAATCGCCCGACCAAATAAGCTAAGTTGGATCTACTTTCTCCTATTTTTTTCCCTATTTTTTGATTTCGGCAATATCAAACATGATCGTAACTTTGTATATACATAATAACTATTAAATTAATGGTGAAAATTAATCTGATCTAATTTGTCCCGTACAAGCTATGTATGTGCAAATCCATAATTAGTTGAGTGATTGAATTGAGAATTAATTTAATCTAATATGTCTTGTACAAAAGCTATAGATGTGCCAATCCATAATCAATTGAGTGATTGAATTTTATAATAGATGTGATGTCTGTGTTGGATTTTATAATTGAGTTTATAAATCCGTGTTGCTACGGAATCTTACAATAGTTGCTACTAATTTTACTGTATACTACAGTATCTATATTAAATCAATTGATTGGATTGTACTCTATGGCACCGTATAAATACTAATCCGTCTGCACTAATCTGTGAAAGAAAAGCTTTTTCCGATATCCGCTTTCCTAGAAGAAAAGAAGGAATATGTGAAAGAAATCTTATGTCCGGTTCAACTCGGTCCAGCCAACCCGGTTCGGTCTATCCAACCCGGTCCGATCCAGCCCAGCCAAACCGAACCGATCCAGCCCAGCCAAATCGGACCGATCCAGTCCATCCAATCTGGCCCAACTGGTCCAACTCGTTCTGTCATGTTCAGTTCCATTATGGGACGTGCACGACTATGGTTACACCGGTTCTGCATATATATAGTGGGAACCAAAGTACAGGTACGTAACTATAACGTGGACTTTTACACCGAGTACTTGCTAAGCTTATTTATTTGTTTTTAGAGCATGTCTAGTTTTGTTTATTTTTGTCTTAAGATAAGTCCATATCATATAAACGGTCAATTTAAATTATGATTGCTTATCTCGATCATTAAGAATTTTGGTCTTAATGTTATTTTGTTCTCTTGAATATGATATTGGCTATAGTTGAATGATGTCTTTTGTTAAATTGGTTGTACTAACTCGATATTTTGTCCTCAAATTTGAATGTTCCTTGGGATGTAATCCACTTGCTCGACTATTAAGGAGTTGGTTGTTTCAAAAGATACATTGCAAATAAAATCACATGTATTCCAATTTTTTGGTGGAAGAACTCACAATTTTTATTTATTTATTTGAGTTAGAAAATTTCCGTTTCCCTACTTCATCCATGATACTAACGAAATAGTATATGTTGAAGTGTGACAACAAGAGAATTACCTTTAGTAATCTACTCAACCTAAAGTAAGTGGTTGACATGTGTAGTGAGAATCTCTTGGCCTGTTGAGATAAAGAAATTTCTCAAATTAAGCTAAATGTAGCAAAACTGAAAATGGAAAGAAACCCCCAAGTAATGAGGGTTAAACGTACTGACTCATATAAAACATGTGAAAAAGGGACATATGTATCATGAGACAAAGATGTACTTTTGTCTTCGGTAGTAATAACACCAATACACAAGTATCAACCGAGTATGGGATCAGCTAAAATGTAATTATAGCTCCCATCATAAATAAAAGAGTTGGAAATGCACCTGGTCATAGGTGTTGGTATATATAATGTATTGTGTGTATCATAGTAACAACCAATTTTCACATCAACTTTAATAGCAACAAGAACTTTGACGGGCCAATCGACTATCTTATTGAGTTGAACGAGATCCAATGTCTGCACTTATGGAATGAAAACACGAGACATAAATTCTCTAAAGCACTTGAGATATATTTGGTGACACGTAATATATATTCACTCTAAAGTACTTGAGTTGAATCCCACTTTTATTACGTAATAAGGCCACACCACTTATTAAAACTCTCAAGACCCAGGTGTCTAACTCATAGTTGTTTTTCTTCCACTAGCTTAAGGAATTTAAACTAGTTGTTGAACTATTTCCTTATAATGTGACTACGAGGATTGGATCATCGAGCGCAACATTGCTCAATTTTTTTTTTTCAAGATAGAACAAAGACGTCACAAAATCTCTACATGTACCGAGAGATAATCACACCTTGTTAAATTCCAAAGTAACCCATGCAAATGGATATCATGTGGAACCTCACAATGATGAGAATGTAATTGATTGCATCTTTTATAGTTTCCAATATATTTGGAAGGAAATATTTCTTAGAGAAACTAATGAGTCAACCTAGTGAAATGTAAATCACTATAGTATTTGGATTATTGAATCCATATTGACTCCGACGATGAAATGTTGGGAATTGACTCATTTAGGCTTTGACATAACAATAAAGGCACTTTGGTTGTGACATGATGTTTCATTTTGAAAGGAATCATACATACATCACTGTGTTTGATGGAAAAGACAATGGGAAAAAGATTGACAGAATGCGAAGTAACTAAGGTATATATCTTAATAAGTGTTCTCTAAAGTACTAGATGCATAACCCCCCCTTCCCATTATGTTTTTAGGAAAGAAAGCATATCACTCATTTTTACAAAGTCTTCAGTAAAACAGGATCGAGACCATCCTAAATGGTAAAAATTCCATATTACAAAGAAAACAAGGTGAAATTTAGAAAAATATTCATGCAAAATGCGGACCATTAAAGTGACCGATGGATCTGGTGAATGTTTTGACATTTTGGACTAGTTATAGTTCCCAAGAAATTTGCGTTTAAAAACTCCTAGCACATATTACACAATGCAAAGTGCAAAGGCTCACCACCCTTGTTAATGCTAGAGAATTTACATCAAAAGGTCTTGATGAATATTGCATGTTTAATAAGATCAATATAGAGCATCTTATACCCAATGGTCTCGCAGAGGCTACCATCAAAGGTTACAGATGGTGCCTAAGGAATAGGTTATGCGTATTAACCTACCTTTTATTGCTTTGGGGATATGCAATATTACGCGCATCTTTACTTAATTCGTTTTTAGACCCCAATATTAGTCAACCTTTTTTTTTGTGTACCAGTTGGTAACTGGATTTAAGCCTGACATTCGTGTTCTTACGTATTTTTGGTTGCACTATACATGTGCCATAACGATTTCACATCGTACTATGATGGGTCTTTAAAAATGTTAAGTAGTTATGTTGGATATGAGTTCCCAACAATTATCCGCATTTTTAAAACCTTTGGCAGGAGATCTCTTACCGTTAGATTTGCGAGTTGTCATTTTAATGAGACAGTCTTCCCGCCGTTAGGGGGAGATAAGAAAACGTATTTTCTAAGGAGAACGACAGGAATTATCGTGGTGTGTTCCCACTGTGTCTCATATTGATTCTTGTACTCCAAAGAATAATCGATTTTCAGAATGTACACTAATGTCGCTAAAGTGACAAGATCACACATACTAGCTGCAAATATTCCTACAAGGTTAGAAATCCTCAGTATGTGGTACACCATAGACTAAGGTGTTGTAACTACACTTGGTGGAAGTGTAGTTGAGGCCGTGGCTCCATAAAGGAAGATGAAGAGACCACCAGGTTCGATCAATGCTCACCTAGAAAGGAAGTAGATGAGTAAGGCACAACCTAATTTGTATCATTAATGAAATCATCTCATTTGATTGTCTCTGACTATGTCCATGAATCAATACTGGAGGACGCTCCGATGTTTTAAATGATTCTAGAGAACAATGAAATCCTGACGGATTATGAGAATGCACATGAGTCAATGGAAGGATCATGCGTGCACATTGATGATATAATCCATAAATAGTTACTCCAAAAGTAGATCACAATGAGATCGAACCATGTTTTATTTTGATTAATTTCAAATAAATATCATATTTGGCCTACACAATCCAGGTAGAACTTAGTTCTTTGGAAAATATACGGGTATTTGGTGTGGTTGTGCTAACCAACCAAGTGTAAAGCCTATTGGACACACATAATTAATTTGTCATAAAGCATAATGAGAAGAAAGTAGACTTAAAGTACAAAGACTCTCCTTGTGGCGCGAGGTTTCTCACAAAGCCCTGGAATTGTTCTCTTGTAATGAACGTTATAGAGTTTCGCTACTTAGTTAGCTTGGTAATTTCAAAAGGACTTGAAATACAGCATATGTATGTGGTTGTTACGTATCTCTGAAAGAATCAAGAGATATAAGATATTTACAAAAGTACTTGATAGACTTTTGTTGCCCAAATCAAATGAATTTAAACCACAGAGTGCATATACAGTTAGATAGAACGCTCACTTATAGATTCAAGCAATCAGGCGGATGTGGTATACCCATCTAAGTGGCTATTTGATTTGGAGGGGATAGACAAGAAAGTTATTTTTCCTTGCGTATTCATAAGAAAGTTCCTGATTTAGAGTTGTAGCTATTTATGTTGATGGTACAGACATGATGTGTACTCTTGATGTAATAAGAGACCTTAAAAGCTATTTAAAATCCGAATTTGAGATGAAAAATCTAGGGAAAGCTCGATCGAATACTGAGCTTGTGGTATATTATTCCACCAGTTTGCATATATCTAAAGTTGTCAGGCAATTTAATAAAGACATGCATCCTGATAGCACTCCCATGATTAGTCGAGGTTCAAATGTAAGTAAGTAACCATTTCGTCCAAAGGAATATGACGAAGATGCGTTGGGAGATGAAATTCCCATATCTAAGTACAATAGACGCATTGTTGTACTTAGTATAATAATGTACTCGATTAAATTTTACATCCTCAGGGAACTTGTTATCTAGATATAGCTCCGCGCCAACGCAACGTTATTGGAATGGTATAGTGAATGTAATCATGTACTTAAAAGTAACCATTGACATAAATTTGTTTTATCCCTACAAAGACATTAAAAGGAATGCTAATGAAAGTGCAATCCAAAAGTGTTGATTATGAAGGAGCAATAATCTCTTCTCCAACGAAAGTAATCAGGGGGAGATACGGTAGACTATTTTCTAGGTCATTACCCGATATTCAGTTTCGAAAAGTACATGACTAAAGGAACAGCCTGGAACAACCCTGAAAGTAATCAGGGGGAGATGCCGACATCAGGGGGAGGATCCAAGGATATGATGTCGACATAATTTACTTCGAAATTGAAGCTGTGTTGTACTCTTTTTCCATTCGATCGAGAATAGTTTTTCCCAAAGGGTTTTGTTACTCGACAAGGTTTTTAGCGAGACAATACTAAAAGCATCAAGTATGTTGAACGTCGAAGACATAAAGATTGCTTTGATATTATTGAAAATATCTTAATCAAAGAAATGAAACACGATAGTCCGTTAAGCAACGTAACTTCTAGAATCAACAACGTGGTTCTATAAACATCCAAGTCACCAAAGTAAAGTGTGATAAACTCCTTTTGACTGCATTAGACTAATGAAATTTGTCTGACATCAAGGGGAGCATCTAATGGTGTGTTGAACTCTTTTCCTTCACCGAGGTTACTTTTTCCCACAGGGTTTTGTTGCTCGGCAAGGTTTTTAATGAGACAACAAAAAACACCGAGAAGTAATTTCCCAACTAAGGATATTGCATTTCCCACAAGGATTTTCTGCCTTAGGAGTTGTGAAGCAACTAGTCAACTTCAACGGAACAAAGTGATCATCTGCAACAGATCACCTTTACTTGCATCTGTCACGTTGTACTCTTTTCCCTTCGTCAAGGTTTTATCCCACTGGGTTTTCCTTGTCAAGGTTTTAAAGAGGCAACATGTTCGAGTCCAACTATGTTCTAAGTTTGCTTAATATTGTACTCTTTTTCTTTAGTTCAGGTTTTGTCCCTTTGGGTTTCCCTGGCGAAGTTTTAACGAGGCAATTAACTTAGACTCATTGATCTGTGAAGATCGTATTGCATGTGATGAACTACATGTAAAGTAAGAGACAACATGTGAAGTACTACATGTGAAGAGTTGTACCAAGGTTTTATCCCACTGGGTTTTTCCTTGTCAAAGTTTTAGTAAGGCAATTGATTTCGGCACAAGTCATCAAGGAGAGGACGACATTTGAAGAACTACATTCGAAGCACTTTATGTGAAGCACTGCATATGAAGTTTTATTGAACCGCACAATGGGGAGTGTTGTAGGGCTTACAGCCCATAGATATGCGGCCCAAAACAGATGCCTTTTGATTTTCCCATCTCCATGTATATACATCTATTATATCCATGTAACCTTATCTCTCTAATAGTAGATCCTTCTCCTTGTCTCTACCTCTTCTATATTCACCTCTAATTCTCCTAAAACACACATTTAATTTTTTTCGCTCAATTATCGGATTATAACTATTTATAGTATCTATTTAGATAAATAATTAATTATTATTATCGGAATCGGTACAGCAATTGGACGGCACCTGGCAAACAAAACCCACGTCCATATTATTCTAGGCTCTAGAATCAATGTATTTTCCCGCTATTCTCAATGTCCTTCAGTCTAACAGCAGTTAACCCTAGTGATAGGTGTAAAATACACCTAATTTACTATCTAGTAGTTTATGCTTTCTTTGCTATTTTTCTTGTAAATTATGTATTTTACGCTTGTTTTGAGTTTTATAGCTACTTTGGAGTCGCACGGAGGAAAGAAGAAGAAATCACCCGATTTGAGCCAAAAGGGCGAAAAGGTCATTTTACAGGAGATTGATATATGGAGCCCAGCCAAGGTTAAGGGGCAACCCTATTTGAAGGAGTACTAAATACAGATCAGCTAAGGATAAGGGGCTGGAAACTGGTTAGCCCTTATCAGAACTAACCACTTATTAAGGCACCCAAACCGGGGTGGTTTTATGTGGGCGTTTAATCTGTTCGATTACCCTAAGTCAAGAGAGTTTTCTCTCATTTTTCTACACAAAGACAAAGAGAAGCAAGCAACACAAGCTCGCTGCGCTCTGTCCGATTCAAGTTTTCCGTGATCGATTCGTTGGATTCGAGATGTTGATATCGATCTCAGTAGATCGATCGAGAGAGGTAAGGGTTCGTTTTGATGTTGTCGGAGAAAAAGGGGATCTGAGGAATGTGACTGTGGTTGAATCTAAAATGGGTAGCTGTGTTGCTCGAGAATGAATCTGAGACCGAGAATAATGATGAGTTTAAAGATCGAGAAGCAGGATAGGAAGATGGGTTCAAGTCAGGGTCGATTCAAAATTGAATCTGGCAGCAGCAAGATGGAGAGATGGTGGTATTCAATGATACACAGAGAATTACCATTTTGTGAAGAAATCGAAGGTGATGCGGGAATGAGAAGAAATGGGTCTTGTGATTTTGTTGTTGGCAGAGAGAGAAATCGATGATGGTTTTGGGGAGAAGAGAGAGATGAGAATTTAAGATTGGTTCTTGCTATTAATCTTTGTTGAGAAGGTCCAGATCGAGAATGTGTTGTTGCTGTTGAATCAGTGAAAAATGGGTTTGAGCTGTTATTCACACAGGGAGGATTGAAGGGCTGTATCATGATATTCTGAGTAACAATGGGTGTTTGAGTTATGAATGTATTGCTTAGATGTATGCTAGGATGCATTACGGGAGAAGACACTAAATAGAAAGGGAATATGGCCTCGAAGCGACTCGGGCTTGCAATGGAACTGAAGTGAGGGCTTGAGGTTATGTTGGATTACAACAGAGTCGAAATGTTGCGAGGTAATTGGCAGTGTGTGATGTTGGCTCGAGAATGAGGCATTACGGGTTATGCAATGGAGTTCTGGTGGAAGGCAACCATCATGGTCAAGCACAATGATTGTGCTACACAACTCAGCCGTGCAACGGCTACGGCCTAGAGACCAACCAGCCAATTCGGATAGATGACTCGGTGAGTTGGTCGACTCAGTCCGACTCGGACCCGGTTTAACTCGTGAGTTGATCCAATCGACCCGACCGAGTTTGACTCGGTGACTCTCTTTTCCCCTTGACCTCGTTGTTGACAGCTGACGGTTGACTGACCCTATTTGACCGTTAGTCCTAACGGAGGACTGACGGAATATTCCGTCGAATATTCCCTTGACGGAGAAATTTCCAGGTGACCGGCGGCGACGTTTTCCGGCCAAATTCCGGCCACAATCCCAGTTTTCCGGCGAGCTAAAAATTCCAGAATTTTCTATGGACTTCTCTCATGGGTGTGAAGACTTGGGCTAGGAATTGGATGGAGAATTGGACTCAAATTTGGAAAGAGAAGGTGGAAGAGTTGAGAAAAGCTTGGATTTGGAAATTGAATTGCAAAAGGAAAAGGGTTCTATTCCTTGGAAGATTTGGAGAATATTGAAGCCTATAAATAGAGAAGTTTTCTACAACTTCTACACATCTTTTACACATCTTTACACACACAATTCTTTTCTTTTCTTTTTCTTTGTGTGAACTTTTAACATGAGTAGTTAATTTATTGATTGAGGATGAATTCCTAGTTCTTAATATGATTTGAGTTTTTGTTTTTAATTCTATCTTGAAGTTTTCACATGATTATCGTTTGTTTTTACTAATAGGAATGATCTTAAAGACATTCATGATTGATTGATAGATTGTTTAGAATGCATGCTAAATTGATTTGTTAGTTTAATCTAAAGCTAGTGAAAGTTAGGGGATAAGTAATCGTTTCTTGACTCTTTACATAAGTAGCAAACACGAGACCTTGCGGAGGGATTCCGTGGAGCAATTGTGTGTAGAAACAACGCTAGAAAGTGAACCAAGCGAACCGAGTTTAACTACTAGTACTAAACCTAAATTCATAAATCTTAATGCATTTCGGGAATTACATCTTGTAAGCGAACCTCAAGGTGGTTCTTTTGAATAGAATCGATAACTAAGCGGACTGTTACTCGGTGAAATAAGGGATTTTGGGGCTAGCTAAGCGGACCTGCTATCCTACGGTTGGTGATAATCTGTGACTAATACAAGTAGAAAAGAACATAACTTGATTCATTGTTTCGTAACGAAGAAGGATTCCTTGATCTCGTCTCTCTTATTGCTTTCAACTTTATCTTTTAATTGTTTTGTTTATTTTCTTTTGCTTTTTACACCCCCCTTTCGTGACAACTTTTACAACTAGAATCTCGTGCTCCTCGTGGGATCGACCTTGACTACCCTATATTACTTGTTAATTAGGTAGTAAAGTATTAATTAATTTGTTGTGGTTACGACACGCATCAAATTTTGGCGCCGTTCTTGGGGCAGACGGATGATTTTAGTTGTTTTTATTTTTCTTTTTGGTTTATTCTTGCTTTGTTGGATTCTATTCCGTATCTAACTTGGTTTTTGAATCTTATTTCAGGTATCGGTTTTCCATGTACGGTGGACAAGAGCAAGCATATTACAACAATCAATACGGTTTTCAACCTCAACATTATGGCAACTTCCAACCATCCTTAGGATACAATCAAAACCAATCTTTTGGCTATGATCAAATTCCTGAGAACATTATGGATATTCTCATACATATCAACAACCTTATGACGGGTATGTAAGTGGACAATCACAAGGATGGGAGGATAGTTTTGTTTATGATCGAAATTCTCTAGTTTTGCAGATAAGATGTTTGCCATGATTGGGGATCTTCAACAAAAGATGCAAGAATCACATCGAGAAATTCAAAGGAATTCGGAGAAAATATACGAACAAATTAACCAACCTTTAGAGACTTTTGATGACGCTAGTGTAGATTACTCAAGCCTTGATCTTAATAATGATCAAGCACCTATTCAAAAGGACGAGCTTGAGGAAGATGCATTTATTGCTTGGCAAAAATTTCTTAGGGAAAGATGGGAGTCTGCGGAAGTATATGAATGTTCCGACAATGAGGAAGTTATTCCAACTCCGGATCATAATAACGATCCTTCACCTATTCAAAAGGAGGAGATTGGGTGTGACTTACCTATTGTTGTAAACGTGTAACACCACACAAGAAGATTTTACAATCTATACCGATGAAAATCATTTTAGTGAATGGCCTGATTCCGATGATGAGAATGTTGAAGAGATGATACTAGAGGATGAAACCACATTCATTGATTTTGTGGAAGACCCAATTGAACTTGCTAATGATTATGATGATACCGAGACTATGGTTAAGGTAGAAAACGACGAAGAATGGTTGCAAGGTTTAATAGAGGACCACGATATACAAGAGGTAAGTAATTCACTTGAATTTTTAAGGATGACGAGGATTCTATAATACAAGAGATTGTGCAAGGTTTGTCTAACCCTTTGCATATTGATTCTTCTCCTTTACCTCTTATTGGTTTGAATGTATGTGCTTCGAAAGTATTTTTGGATGATTTTGTTTCTAGATATCCACCATTGGAAACACTTGATTCTAACACTATGCAGGTTTGCCAAGAGGAATACATGGAAGTTCCCGATTTCTATGTTCTTTATACACTTCCGAGTGTGGACGAGAATAAGTGTGGGGGAAATTTCTATCGAGCGATAATTTCACTATTATTTTCTTGTGCTAACATTTGTATGGAGTTATTGTTTTCAAAACAGGTATTATGGGTGGATCCTCAAATTTTCCGATTGTTAGTATATGGGGAATGAATCTTGCAAGAGCCAAGTCGGGCCGTCGACTTTAAAACAAGCGCTTAATGGGAGGCAACCCATAGGTTTTGTATTGCTTTTCTTTTGCTTTTTGCTTTTTGTTATTTCTTTTTCTTGTTTCTTATCATGTTAAAATCTCCCACCTTGACTTTACTAGGAGGATTCAATTACATTGAGGACAATGTAAGGTTTAAGTGTGGGGGAGTGGTTAAGCATGTTTTTAAAACAAAAATTACAAAAAAATTAAAAAATTTTGAAAAAAAAAAAAAAAAAAAGTTTTACATAAAAATTCCAACTTTTAAAGATTTTAGAGTCACTAGCATACTTCTAGGTATGTTTACATAGAGATTTTGACCGACATAATTGAACTTGGAAATGTTAGAGAACTACATTCGGATTTCTTGTTTGTTTGAGTGTTAAATAATGGATTTAATCATGCCGGTGATGCGAATTTGGTGCAGGGAGAAATGCGTTATTAGAGTTGCTGATCAATCATTAGTGGAGACTACCCATATTCATATCATGAGAGGCACCGACCAGAAATTTTCCATCTACTAAAGAGCTTCTTTTGAGTGTGTGTCACCGTACGTTAATTCCGGGTAGAATGGTGAGCTACCCAACCTCCCACCAATAGAAGCACTACTCTTTGATCTCTTGAGTGCTAATTTTGTCAATCATGAGGGTGACGTCCATGGATGAAAGCTTCCTTCTTGTAGTTCGATTTGCAGTTAGCACCATTCTCTCTCGCGACAACAACGGATCCATAGAAACACATTCATCATCAACAAGGAGCGACACCAAAATCTACAAGGAAAGTTGGAAAAGTTTAAGGTTTATAAGCAACGGAACAAGAAAAAGAGCAAATTTCAAATTCAAGTAAAAGCAACATACAAATGAGCGGATTTTTACATATATGTTGAAGACTTACACTACAATGAGGTAATTTTATATTCAAGTATGAAGACTTATTCATGAAAGCGAAGAAAATTAAAAGGTGAGAATTTTTGAAGTTTATGATTTCAAGTTGTGAAGAATCAAGCGGTAAAATACTTCTCCCACAGCCATGGTTTATTTTTGTATTTAATTTCTTTTGTTTTCAAAAAAAAAAAAAAAAAAAAAAAGAAAAAAAAAAAAAAAAAAACAAGAGAAATATTTGTTTTGTTAATAAGCCGTGGGAAAGGAAAATATATAAGGAAGTTTCAAGCGACAAGGATTTCAAGGTAAAGAGTTATAAAATGTCAAGGATTTATGAAATTCGAGGGTTTATCATCAATAGTTGAAACCAAAGACGAGGACCATGAAGATCAAGACGAGGAGCGGAAGACGTTTCTATTGGATGCCGTGAGAGTGGTGTTATCATAATTGGCGATCGGATGTGAAGGTGAGTAAGTAATCTCATCCTCGATAATAATGGTTGATTTCCTTTCTTAGAGATCGTCAGAAAAATGGTTTTTCAAAATATTAAAAGATGTGGGTTTTTCAAAATTTCGGAAGTTATCCTTCCCACCATTCAAGTGTCGCAGGAATTCTCTCTTCATTCCTACCTGCACACATGTGAGAACCATAAAAAGCCGTCTTTTTGAGTGCAATTATCATAAAATCTTATTTGGTGAGGCAGAAGTCGAGGCGAAATGCTTATTGATCGTTTCTCAAACACGCGTTCTCTCATTATGGTGTGGTTATTTCTCACTCAACATTTAAGAATGAGAATATGTTCTTTAGTATTTCTAACTTCTTATTACTAGCATGCAGAAACTCTATGTCCTCATAACTCTTTGGATGCTTGTGACGCTTGAACGCTTTGAAGTTGTGAGTTTTGGTTTGATTTGCTCGAGGACTAGCAAAGTCTAAGTGTGGGGGAATTTGATAGGTGTAAAATACACCTAATTTACTATCTAGTAGTTTATGCTTTCTTTGCTATTTTTCTTGTAAATTATGTATTTTACGCTTGTTTTGAGTTTTATAGCTACTTTGGAGTCGCACGGAGGAAAAGAAGAAGAAATCACCCGATTTGAGCCAAAAGGGCGAAAAAAGGTCATTTTCTGGGAGATTGATATATGGAGCCCAGCCAAGGTTAAGGGGCAACCCTATTTGAAGGAGTACTAAATACAGATCGGCTAAGGATAAGGGGCTGGAAACTGGTTAGCCCTTATCAGAACTAACCACTTATTAAGGCACCCAAACGGGGGTGGTTTTATGTGGGCGTTTTAATCTGTTCGATTACCCTAAGTCAAGAGAGTTTTCTCTCATTTTTCTACACAAAGACAAAAGAGAAGCAAGCAACAGTGGCTGCTGCTGCTCTGTCCGATTCAAGTTTTCCGTGATCGATTCGTTGGATTCGAGATGTTGATATCGATCTCAGTAGATCGATCGAGAGAGGTAAGGGTTCGTTTTGATGTTGTCGGAGAAAAAGGGGATCTGAGGAATGTGACTGTGGTTGAATCTAAAATGGGTAGCTGTGTTGCTCGAGAATGAATCTGAGACCGAGAATAATGATGAGTTTAAAGATCGAGAAGCGGGAGAGGAAGATGGGTTCAAGTCGGGGTCGATTCAAAATTGAATCGCGGCAAAGCAGCAAGATGGAGAGATGGTGGTATTCAATGACACGAGAATTATTATTTGTGAAGAAATCGAAGGTGATGCGGGGAATGAGAAGAAATGGGTCTTGTGATTTTGTTGTTGGCAGAGAGAGAAATCGATGATGGTTTTGGGGTGAGAACAGAGATGAGAATTTAAGATTGGTTCTTGCTATTAATCTTGTTGAGAAGGTCCGGATCGAGAATGTGTTGTTCTTTGTTGAATCAGTGAAAATGGGTTTGAGCTGTTATTCACACAGGGAGGATTGAAGGGCTGTATCATGATATTCTGAGTAACAATGGGTGTTTGAGTTATGAATGTATTGCTTAGATGTATGCTAGGATCTGTTACAGGAGAAGACACTAAATAGAGTGGCTGAATATGGCCTGGAAGCAGCTCAGGCTTGCAATGGAACTGAAGTGAGGGCTTGAGGTTATGTTGGATTACAACAGGAGCTGAAATGTTGCAGGTAATTGGCAGCTGTGATGTTGGCTCAGAATGAGGCATTACAGGTTATGCAATGGAGTTACAGGGAAGGCAGCCATCATGGCTGAAGCACAATGATTGTGCTACACAACTCAGGCTGTGCAACAGCTCTGGCCTAGAGACCAACCAGCCAATTCAGATAGATGACTCAGCTGAGTTGACTGACTCAGGTCTGACTCTGGACCCGGTTTGACTCAGCGAGTTGATCCAATCTGACCCGACCGAGTTGACTCAGCTGACTCTCTTTTCCCCTTGACCTGTTGACTAACAGTTGACTGACGGTTGACCTATTTGACCGTTAGTCCTAACGGAGGACTGACGGAATATTGCGTCGAATATTCCCTTGACGGAGAAATTTCCAGGTGACCGGCGGCGACGTTTTCCGGCCAAATTCCGGCCACAATCCCAGTTTTCCGGCGAGCTAAAAATTCCAGAATTTTCTATGGACTTCTCTCATGGGTGTGAAGACTTGGGCTAGGAATTGGATGGAGAATTGGACTCAAATTTGGAAAGAGAAGGTGGAAGAGTTGAGAAAAGCTTGGATTTGGAAATTGAATTGCAAAAGGAAAAGGGTTCTATTCCTTGGAAGATTTGGAGAATATTGAAGCCTATAAATAGAGAAGTTTTCTACAACTTCTACACATCTTTTACACATCTTTACACACACAATTCTTTTCTTTTCTTTTTCTTTGTGTGAACTTTTAACATGAGTAGTTAATTTATTGATTGAGGATGAATTCCTAGTTCTTAATATGATTTGAGTTTTTGTTTTTAATTCTATCTTGAAGTTTTCACATGATTATCGTTTGTTTTTACTAATAGGAATGATCTTAAAGACATTCATGATTGATTGATAGATTGTTTAGAATGCATGCTAAATTGATTTGTTAGTTTAATCTAAAGCTAGTGAAAGTTAGGGGATAAGTCATCGTTTCTTGACTCTTTACATAAGTAGCAAACACGAGACCTTGCGGAGGGATTCCGTGGAGCAATTGTGTGTAGAAACAACGCTAGAAAGTGAACCAAGCGAACCGAGTTTAACTACTAGTACTAAACCTAAATTCATAAATCTTAATGCATTCTCCGGGAATTACATCTTGTAAGGAACCTCAAGGTGGTTCTTTTGAATAGAATCGATAACTAAAGCGGACTGTTACTCAGTGAAATAAGGGATTTTGGGGCTAGCTAAGCGGACCTGCTATCCTACGGTTGGTGATAATCTGTGACTAATAACAAGTAGAAAAGAACATAACTTGATTCATTGTTTCGTAACGAAGAAGGATTCCTTGATCTCGTCTCTCTTATTGTTTTCAACTTTATCTTTTAATTGTTTTGTTTATTTTCTTTTGCTTTTTACACCCCCCTTTCGTGACAACTTTTACAACTAGAAACTCGTGCTCCTCGTGGGATCGACCTTGACTACCCTATATTACTTGTTAATTAGGTAGTAAAGTATTAATTAATTTGTTGTGGTTACGACACGCATCACCTAGGTTTCTTTAAACTTTAAACTTTAAACTCAAAAATCAAAACCTATCTCTCAACAAAATCCAAGCCTTACTAAAAATCACATCATAGTTGAGTAGAAGAAGAAGTATTCAAGTCATGGTGATCGTTAGCAGGTCTTCTTCTTTTCCTTTAAATGCCGTTATTTAATTAGGGTTTATAAAGGATGATTTAATTGCTGAGTAGATAGTTTTTTTCTTTTTACTATTCAATATATTTACTTATTACTAGTGAAAAAACATGAGCAGACTTGAAAAATGATTCATAATCAAATTTAGGGTTAAATATAATCAAATTTGAATAATTGATTGATTGAAAAGTTGTTCTTTATAGCAAGCGACTGATACTAATTAGACCCTGAAAATTCTTATTGTTTTTGTTTTTAATTTTCTTTTGGATTTTTGTTGTTTTTATTGGAAGATAAAAAAAATTATTTGTCTTACTCTCTCTTATGTTTTGAGATTTTTAATAAACCTTCAACTCCTTAATACCAAATTCTCTTTATTCTTGAATTTGTTCTTGGAACATGCTACTTTAACTTCTACAGGGCTTTGCTTGGATATTTGATTTTTAAGGACTTAGTGTTGTTTTGGAAAAGAAGTTTAAGGCATAATGTTGTTCGTAGGGGTTGCAGAACATGAAATCGTGTAGATGCACAACATTTTGATTTGCTCATTTCAGTAAGCTTGTGAGATATTTGATGCATTGTATAAAAAAACAGTATAAAATTTGAAAGGTCACCAAGTTATGGGTTCACAGTATCCCTAAATTAGTAGTATCCTTAAGTATAATTTTAATAATTCCATGCCATCAAATGTCTGATCATACATAAGCTAGCATGTGGGTGTGAAGGGTTCAAGAGTCTTGCATATGTGGCCAAACCATGTTTACCGAGGTCTGAAATGTCTCCTCGAGTGACATGCTTCACATAGTAACTGAGAACTGAAGATTTTGAGCATTGTACTATATGCATTTGTTTTAGGTTGTTATGTCTTATTTATTTCAGATGTTTTTGTTTTGAAATGTGTATGCAGAGATGAGAATGGAGATGAAGTTGAAGGTGGCGGTCAAGTGGTTGAAATGGCACGTTCTGGTTATTACAAATATAAACCTCCAGAGAAAGATTTGATTGATTTGGTGTTCTCTTGAACTCTCGAGGATATATCTAATGAAGACTTATATAAATAGCAGGTCTGTCTCTGTCTCTCTTAATCTTCACAAAAACGTGTATCCACATGTAAAATTTGGAGATTTTTCTGCTTCTTAAACTATCATGTTTACATTGTTTATGTGGGGTACACCGCCTTACAGGGCTGACATCAGTCAGGAATATTGCTCACCATGTAGATAATCCACACAGAAAATTGCATTGCTCCAAAATTTTCAATTCCACAAGAAGTATGTGATTTGATGGGCATTAGTTTTAGACCAACACTTGCTGGAGCCGTAAGTTCTAGAACATGATATTTGTATGAAGATCTATCATTAGTGCACCATCTTTTTTTAGAGCAAACCCCAAATTAACAATTTATTACTCCACAGGATCAAGTTATGATCCTAAGGCTTATGCCTGATTTGAGTGTGTTCGAACTTTGAAGTATTAGGACATATGAATATGTTGATATGTGGATCAGGTTCGCCTTTAAGAAGCTATCGCTTTAGCATTATCCATGTGGTTACATGGTAATATTTCCACTCATAAGTGTTTTATTGTTTGAACGTTTAGTACAATAATTCCGTTACAAAAATAATTAAAAGAGGTTTAAAATACATAGATATAAGGCTATTCAGGTGATATGGTAGGCAATGTCAACTATAATACTTTCGCATCCTGTGTCAACTGGTGTTCTTATATTCCTTTGAATCCTTTTTAACTTCCCTAGATGTGGATGTCAAAGCTTCTCAAGTATCATCAATTAACTTGCAGCCAAAGCCAGTCACCATGATTTGTACTAGTGATTATGGTTTGTGGGATCCAATTATTGCCTGGTTGAATGCTCCCTAATTGTAACAATCAATCCTTTACTGCTTTGGTGCTAATGTGAAGTTTTTCGATCTCTTTGTTCTGAAATCTGAATTTAGCTACTTCTTGTATTGTGTAGGTGGAAAAGATCCCTGAACGTTTCCAGTCAGTGGAGGATTACCTTGGTTCTTACACTTTACCGTTGATATAGGAAACTCGTTCTGAGTTGTTTTCGAGTATGGAGGTGTTGCATGATGCACCATTTGCTGAGGTAATCTCAGTGAAGGAGTCTGCGCCGCATGGTTCATTTCTGTATGAGCTTAAATTTGATTCTTGGAAGAACATAAATAGTGGCACTGGCAATGAGCCATACTCTCCAAAATGTGGTGACCTTTTTGTTTTGTCTGATGTGGTACCTGAAATTGCCTCGGATTTGGAGCAGTGCGTAAGGATATGTACCTTTGCTTTAGTCGTGAAAGATATGAAGGCGTCTAGTGCTGCAGAAGATGATAAAGCATCTAGTTATTTGGAGTTCCGGACTTCAAAGTCTGTTGGGGCTAGAGATGGTATGCAGAACTCCGTTTTTGCTGTGTTTCTGGTTAATCTAACTACGAAAATTAGAATATGGAGAGCACTACACATGTCTGGGAACTTACAGATCATTAAGGAAGTTTTGTGCTCCAATTCCAGGGTAAGAACTGTTAATTTCTTATTAGATATCACATTTTCTTAAACAATGACTTGAACGAAAATTTTCAAGAGTATGGTGTAGAGTCGAAACCTTTTAAATTTATGGGTCTTTAGGTTCATCTTGTTTCTACTCCTAAAAATTCGCTGTCCTATGCCAATCTTATTCTTATGGTTCCAAATTCTGCTTCCATTGAAAGAAAGAGAAGGCAGTTTGGACAAGTACGATGGTTGGTGATAATTGGGATTGGGTGCAGAACATAACTACTGGTTTTTCTATTGTATTGCAGGTCGAAGAAATCTGTAATTTTTGTTCTTTACAAGATGATAGCACTTGGGATGAACAACTTGGCCGCAGATTATCATTAGTCCTTGAACAACTGCAGTACGTAGTTCTATTTTGGTAGCACTGTGCAATCACAGGTCTTCCGTTAAACTTATCTGGGGCCCACCTGGTACTGGGAAAACTAAAACTCTCAGTATCTTGTTGTATACCCTCTTAAGTAAGAGCTGTAGAACACTTGCATGTGCTCCAACAAATGTTGCAGTTAAGGAAGTGGCCTTGCGCGTCCTAAAGCTTGTTAAAGATCCTTACCACATGGATCCAGGACAAGATGAGTTGTTTTGTTCACTGGGATATTTGCTTTTATTTGGAAGTAGGGATCGGTTGGAAGTTTTTGATGATCTTGAGGAGATTTATTTGGATCATCGTGTGGACAGGCTGGTGGAATGTTTTGTGCCACATAACAGTTGGAAGAAATGCATTAAAACCATGATAAAATTCCTAGAAGATTGTGTTGCTCAATATCGTTTATTGAAGAATGAATCAGCTGGCGAGGCTAAAACTAGTGTCAACAGCGATTCCACCCCTGTAGTTCCTAGTTCATTTCTTGAGTTCATCAAAGATAAATACACAGCCATAGTTTCTCCGCTGAAAAGACGTGTAAGTGATTTATGCACCCATCTTCCAAAAAGACTTCTATTGCAGCATAATTTTGAGAGCATGATATGTCTTCTTAATTTGCTTGATTCATTTGGAACTCTTCTGTCTAAAAGTGATGCTAATGACAACGAAATAGAGACACTATTTACACATGGAGAAGTTGTTAATTCCTACAATAAGCATGAGGGCGAAGCGTATATGTCTAGTACTTCTGTTAAGCTGTACAAGATTAGAAATGAATGTGTTGATGCTTTAAGATCTCTTTGTCAGTCTCTTGCTCATGTCCTTCCAGAGAGTATGGACAGAAGTTTGGTATGGCAGTTTTGCTTTCAATCTGCCTCGCTCATCTTCTGCACAGCGTCTAGCTCATATGCTTTGCATAGAGTAGAAATGGATCCGCTGAACTTGTTGGTTATTGATGAAGCTGCACAGTTAAGAGAGTGTGAATCAGCGATACCCATGCAAATTAAAGGCATACGGTATGCTATTCTAATTGGTGACGAGTGTCAGCTTCCCGCAATGGTTGCTAGCAAGGTAAATATTCGCCCACTGCCTAGCTTAAGTTATTAATTATTTGAAGTAACGTAAGTCACATCAAAGTTTGTGCAAAAAGCCTTAAAAAGTGCTCCTCACAGGAATTGCTTAGGTATGATGTATTAACTCTCTTCAAGCTTTCTTGTTTAGGTTTCTGATGACGCTGGGTTTGGAAGAAGTCTATTTGAAAGGTTGCATCTAGTCACGCTTTTGCGGTTTAGTCCGTGAACCGTCGCTGAAAGTTCATGGATTGTTTCTTATTCACGCACTACCTTAACAACACATATAAGTGTTTCTTTAATAATCATTTATAAGCCATAACTTCTTCGTTATTACTCGAAATTTATTGATTCTTGGCTCGTTGGATTTTTATTTTCATTCAATACAACTTGAGGACTTTCCCAGGGATAAAGGTCATTCTCACTAAAGTTTTAGGCTCAGATATCAACATAAATGTATATTTACGGTCATAGAAATTGTTCGATAGAGTGAACACTTGTTTCGATATATTAAAAAGGTAGAAATGAATAAGAGTTCCAAATGAAACCAGTCTCCACATATCTGTTGATGAAGTCCTCGTTGTCGTCCAGTCTTCAAGGGTATTCGGTGATTTCTGATACTCAATTAGCATACTTTAATACGAGCCCGAGATTTGACTTTAGTACACCAGAAATCAAGATATTGTTTTACATGTATCATTGACAACATACTTGAGATATCAAAACTTGCGAGTTCAACCGAGCAGTGCGCTAACAACTATTTTTGGTACTATTACCAATACTGTCTTAAATTTTTCGTATAACTAATAATCAACTATGGGTAACACATACACTTCATACACGACGTAAGTCTCTTAAAATTTCTTGTTTCTCATATATGATTTATTTGATACTTTTATATGTTTTTTTTTATGCTAAAGATTGAAGTTTTATTAATTTGAAACCATTACATTGTCTGATGAAAGTTGGTTTTCAATAATGCTAGGAGGATTATCAAACCATACTTTAGTAATACCAAATCTTCTGCTAAACTTGGCTAATTTATCAGCAGATTTATTGCAAATTCTAGGAATGAAATTACATTCCCAGTTTGGGATAGTTTTTAAAATGCTAATAGCGTCCAGCAGAATGTCCTCATTCTCCCACGCAATTACTGGATTCGATTTGTTGATATAACCTTCAATTCCCTTAAGATCTGTTTCAATAACTATGTAGTTGGACTGCAACTCTTTGCTCCAGTTTACTGCATCAAAGAACGCCAAACACTTTGCTGCTTCATAATTCTTTATTCCTGCATAGCACTTGGACTTGCATCCCCTCCACTTTCCTGCAGAGTCACGTAAAACAAGTGCAATTCCCGTTAGTCCAGTATTTGAATCATAAGAAGCATCACAGTTAATAGTAGAGTAGGGAAAAATCGGTGGTTTCCAGTGTGGTGTTAATATGCTGTCATGATGTATGTTAGAGATAACTGCTATTTTAGTACTGAGACTTTCAATATAGTTAGCAAAACTTAGCGCCTTCTTTGTTGTTGCAGTTGGATTAGCTCTTTTGTGCTGGAAGTTAACTTCACATCTTTCATTCCAAATCGTCCATGCAACTATCATGGCAGTATTTAACCAACCATCTTGAGTAGTTTGTTGTTGGTCATGTAACACCCAGCTTTCAAAAATCCCTGCAATATCATCATGATTTCCCGACAGAATACTAGAATTGCCAGGAACTTGCATCCACACTGCTCTAGAGAACGGACAAGTGAAAAGAACATGCATTGTGCTTTTGTCAAATTGACCACAAAATGGGCATGCCTGATTAATGTATCTGCAAACTCTCGCAAGTCTTTCCTTTGTAGGCAATATGTAAGTTAAACATTTCCAGAAGAAATGTTTAACTCTCGGCCAGGTTTGAATGCTCCAGAACTGCTTCCAACGTATATTGGTGTTTTGGATTCTAGGAGAGACTTGCATATTACCCAGGCTTTGCTCCTGCAGCTTGTTATAAGTTGATTTAAGAGAGAAAATCCCATTCCTAGTTAAACTCCAGATAAGTTTATCTTCAGCTGCCACAAAAATTCTCATACTTAGTATCATCTCAGCTGTTTCGTTGCCAAAAAGGTAATGTATCAACTCTGCATTCCATTGTTTTCTGTCTTGAGTGAAAAGTTCATTAAACCATATATACTGTTCATTGTCAGCTACACCTTGTCTGGGCATTGGTGGGTCATTCATACCTATAATCCAAACATCCAGCCAGATTTTTATCTTATCACCCTTCCCTACTCTCCACCTGCTGTTGCTTTTTATGAAGGGAATTTGTTTTTGTATCCCATTCCACATCCATGAACAATTCTTCCTGGTGCTGGCATGTAACAAAGAAGTACATGGAAAGTACTTGGCTTGCATTGCCTTTACCCATTGTGCGTCTGGATTAGAACAGATTCTCCATGCAGCTCTGACAAGAAGAGCTTTATTGAGAACTTTCAAATCTCGAAATCCCTGTCCACCCAAATTTTTATGTAATCCTATAAGTTTCCAAGATGCAGTATACGTATCGTTTTTCTCCTCAAAGCCCCACCAAAATTTTCTTTGTAATCTGTCAATCTGATTAATTGTATCCACTGGAATCTGAAGACAGCTCATCGAATAGGTTGGTATAGTACTGGTGACATTCTTTATCATAATAGATTTACTGCACTGAGACATATTCTTCCCATTCCAACTAGACAGCCGGTGTTTAACTCTATCTACAACTGGTGAGAAACATTCAATCTTGTTTTTACCAATTAAAAGAGGAATCCCCAAGTATCGTTCATTTGAATTCATCTTGGGTACTTTCAATCTTCTAGTGAGTATTCATCTCTGAGGAACATGAGTGCTGAAGTATACACTCGATTTGTTAAAATTCACCATTTTCCAAGATGCAGCACCAAAGTCTTCAATGATTTTAAGTAAATTGTTGACATTGTAGAGATCAACATTTATGAATAGTAAGCAATCGTCTGCGAAGAATAAGTGAGAGATGGATGGTGCATTTTGAGCTATTTTTATGCCTTCAATTATCTTGTCTTGCTCTGCTTGAATCAGTTGACGAGAGAAAGCTTCCATTACAATAATAAATAAGTAGGGTGATAGGGGGTCACCTTGACGTACTCCTCTAGTTGGTTGGTAAGAGTCACAAGGAGCGCCATTCAAATTGATAGATATCTTTGTAGTGCTGATGCAATGCTGGATAAGATTGCACCATTCCTGACAAAAGCCCATCTGAGCCATAACATCCATGAGAAACGACCATTCTAGCCTATCAAAGGCTTTCGACATATCTAGCTTTAAAGCTAGATATTTTGACAGTTCTTTCTTATCCTTCATTGTATGAACTATTTCTTGAGCGAGATGTATATTATCCGAAATCTGCCGACCTGGTACATATGCTTCTTGGAGGGGGGTATTATTTTTTCCATAAACTTCTTCAACCTTGATGACAGAATCTTCGATATAATCTTGTATGAGGTGTTTCAGAGTGCAATTGGTCTCAAGTCAGAGGGAAACTGCTTGTTTTTTATTTTGGGAATGAGAGAAACACTTGTAGCATTTAAGCTTCCACCACATCAGTACCCACCATATCCCAATGAGTTTTGTAAAACCCTGGTGGAAAACCGTCTGGTACAGGGGCTTTCCAGGACTTCATATCCTTAAGAGATTTAAGAACTTCAGCTGCAACGAGAATTTTCATCAACTCCATATTATCTTCATCTGCAATAACTTTTGGAATGCATTGGATAATTTCTTCATTCTTTGCTGGGAAGGAAGTGGAATGTAAGGAACTATAATGTTCAGTGAGCAAATATTCTAAGTCTCTCCTGGTGGTGCACCAATGTCCATTACTGTCCTTCAGAGTCACAATATTGTTTCTTGAACGTCTTATATTGGCATTTGCATGGTGAAACTTTGTATTCCTATCCATTTGAAGATAGTATTCATCTCTTGCTTTTTGACCCCAAAAATCATTTTGTATTTGATGCCACTGCTCAATCTGATTCTATACTTGTAGTACCTGAGTATCAGTGCTTGGATCATGATTTTCATTTCGAATAGAATCCAGTTGTTGATGAAGAAGAAATATGTTGCTCTGAATATTGCCGAATTTCTCCCTATTCCATTTTGAGACGTACCTTCTTGTCGTGATAAGATGCCTTGACAACTAAAATGCATGAGAACCATTTACTGGTTCGCTCCAAGCTGTTGCAATTTCTGGTTTTAAGGTTTCATCCCTTTCATAGCATTGGAAGTATTTCCAATTTCGCTTCTTATCATGGTCCAAAGATGAAGTATCCAACATAATTGGACAATGGTCCGAGACCAATTGCGGTAAATGGAGTAGTTTAGAGTCTGGGAAATGAATAACCCACTCTTCATTAGTGATAGCTCTATCAAGTCTTGAACGACGAATGCCGGTGCCGTGAATATTACTTGACCATGTGAAGAATCTTCCTGAATACCCCATATCCTCTAAACCAGCTTCATAGATAATATTTACATAAGGTGCATCCCTTGAAGATAAAGTATATGCATTTGAAGTACGAGAAGGATTAGAAGTACTTGATACATTGCGTGACACAGATGTCCGATTTTCATTGCTGAAGACGATATTCAAATCGCCAATTATTACCCATGGTTGTTGTATACTGGGACTCAGCTCCTTAATATATGTCCATTGTTTCTCCTTATTGTTAGGATAAGGTGAACCAAACATACATGTTAATAACCATACTGGTTTTGACGGATCATCCTGCACCAAACAATCTATAATCCAAGAATCCGCATCTTCAATTTTAAGGTGAAAGCCATCTTTCCATAGTAATATTAAACCACCTGCCAAACCCCTAGATGGTATTAATCTACAATTAGGAAATCTAAATGGTTTAATAAGTTTCTGCATCTTATCTTCACCTATTTTGGCTTCTGAAAGAAAAATGACATCCGGATCATATTTATGAACTAGGTCTTTAAGGTGATCTCTAGTGTTTTTATTTGCAAAACCTTGACAATTCCATGCTAAGACTCTCATGGTTATAAAGAAAGTGTTCAATCTAAAAAACTTTGGACAAAAATGTTTATGATAAATAAATAAACATGCATATGAATATTGCAAAATAGAAATATGAAAAACGTAAGGAGAAAAGAGGAGTTGTTTTTTACCTTAGCTGCATGTCTCCCCTGACTCTGCATAGAATTCTCCTTTGTGCATGCCACATTGTTTCCATGTTCATCCATTTCTACTCCTTCCATAGTTTCGGCACTAGTATTGTTCATGACATCATTGTTAGAACTCCCTCCATGAGCAGCCAAAATTGGACCTTGAATGGAAGGATTAGTTCCATTATCAGGGAACTTTTGATTCATGTCCCTTTTGATAGTCCTAGTTTCCTCTTCAGCATTTTGTAGCTCAGCATCATTCTCAATATGAACATATTCAGCATCGAGATCCTCCTCCACAATCCGCATTTATGCTCTTTTCCTCAGCAGCCTTGATTTTAGCAGCTAAATGCTCTTCATATTCATCTTGAGTCATAGCTCTCTCACGTAGTTATTTTGCTATTTATTCACAAGCATCATCATCATGATCCACTGTGTAGCAATGACCACACAAACTGTGGGGCCGTTTTACCCAATGATACCTTATCCAGACTGGTTCACCTGAATTTGAGTCCCACTTCTTGAGATCCACTTCAACCCGAGCAGTAATCATTTCCAGACCTTGGTCTACAGTTCTTTGGTTCCATGGATATCTTTTTTCCCAAATCTTCAATAGCTTCATTGACTATTGCCACATGATGATGCTCCAGCAGAAGTCCCTTAAATTGAACATGCCAGGCTTGGGTATCAAAAACATAATCCTTGTAAGCTTTGTCCGTTGAGTAAACTTGTAAGGCCAGTAAAAAATTTTGAACATTCCAAGGAGACTTTTTCAGGACATCATTCACATCTTTTTGGCTATTGAACTTGAAGACGAATAAATATTTGCCCACAACTTTTGTTTCCCGTTTCCGGTAGTTCTTCCATAGTATGTTGAGTTCATCCTTGATGGTCGCCGTTTCTATTTCATCCTCCTTAGTTATTAGTTTACCAATTAGACTATTAGACCAAACGTCTGCAGCTTCAGATAAGTTCTTAGCAGAACCAATAGCACCCCTAACCTTTGTGGTTGTTGTGCTTCTCATCCTTTCAATAATATCAGACATGTTGATGTTGTTGTTGCCGGTATCCATGAGTTTTCCAGAGCACAAACTTTGTTTAGGGTTTGAGATTGCTTTTGCACAAAGAATAAAACAGATGTTTCCTTCTCTTTTATTTAGGGGTAAGGGTAGATAATATATTTTGTATATTCTAGTTTCCCTAAATAATGGTAACAAATAACCATAATGGAGGAAGGAATATTTTCTGTTAAATGGTGACTGCATGTGATCCGCAAAAAAATGCTGGCTCCAATAGTTTCAGATGAATTTAGGCGGAAAGTTTTGAATTTGAATTTCTGGATTTTGGATCGTGTGTTGAATCGGTAGAGGAAAATGGTTTCTCATGGATACAGAAGTATAATCAGGAAGATAACAATGAATCTCATATTGAGATATATTCAAGGCTGATACTTTTTTTCTTTGCAAAAGTGCAGGATGGGATAGAAAGGTGGACGGTAATATAACCATTGTTGACAAAACTGTCATGAACAAGAAACAAAGGCTACGCACAAAGATCCAATATATCTACACCAAATTCTGGGATTAGAAACAGAACCAAGCCGCTACTAAAACGGGTTGTAACGGCTCTGGCCTGTTGCAAAAGTGGTGTTACTTTTTTTTTTGTAACGGCTTTGTGGTCGTTACGAATTTTGGTTGTAACGGCCCTTGTAACAATTGTCAGCGCCGTTACGAATTTTGGTTGTAACGGCTCTGGGTCGTTACGAATTTTTTTTTTTTGTAACAACGCTGTCGTAACGTCGTCGAGCCGTTACTACGTGGCATATTGTAACAACTTGCAGCCGTTACTATGTGGTAGATTGTAACAACTTAGAGCCGTTACGAACTTTTTTGTAACAGCAAAAAAATTACTGCCAGTCAGCCTTGACCAGGTCAAGGCTGACTGACCGAAAGTAATTTTTCTGCCGGAAATAAGCCGGAATAAATTCAATACCCTGCATACACCTTTCAATACATTCATAACCACACTCAACAACTATTTCTTCAATCTATTCATATCACATTCATTCATTTCATCTCAGATTCATAAAAAGAACTGAAATTTTGACCTAAATTTTAAGGAATACAATCTGTTTTGAAACTTTAGAGAATTCCTAAGTCAATTTAGTTGAAAGACTAGATGAATTCCTATGTCCTAAGGAGATACAAATTCTGTTTAGTACAAAGATTATGAACACAATCTGTAATTATGAAATTCTATACCTAATTGCGGCTACAACTTCGCGCGAAAACATTTCCACATCTAATTACTTCCTGCAAACAACGATAACTTATATCAGAAAGTCATCAAAGAAGTGCAAACATGCATATAATGGAAGGAAAAAACCCTTGGAATATTAAGCACTGAAGTGAATTGAAGACATGATAACAACACAATGCTCATGTGGCAATTCAACTCCTAAATGTCTGTTTTCATAAACTCTAAGGAAGCTATTTCACTTAAAACTAACTGAACTTAAAAGTTATTTCAGTAGGTTTCTTTAATAAAAACTGCAAGTTTTAGGCAACATGTAAGGTCAGAAAACTTTAACTCCTACAACAATACATAAAGACCATTTACCTATATTGAAGTGCTTGAAGCCAGTGACTCCACTGATAATTTTCTTGTTAGCATTATCTACCTCTATGAGATGGAAGGTCCCCAAGGCTCGTGATATCATCAAGCAACAATTACTTTTCTAGCTGACGCCTTGTTCAAGGTCTGAACAAAAAGGAAGAGATGAAGACTTTAAGTAAAATAGTGAAAATGGAAAACAAGGTTAAGACTGCTGATAATATAAGACACTTGGATGAGTAAGGCAGAACGAAAGCTTACAAAGACTGGAATGAAAGCTAAACAGAAATATGTATGCCAACCTAAACCTGCACATACACGAAAACACATGTTTTTAGACTCCAGATTGTAGTTCTATTGTTTATAAACACCATTACAAACTGAAAATGTAAAACAGTGGAGAAGAGAAGAGGTCAGTGAAATGGCTTCCAGTAGCAATGGCTAGTACTGAAAAAGAACCATGTAAGATCAAGTAGATTCGTGACATAAAGGAAGTTTCAGAAAATTTAAAGTTCAACAAACATAAATATATAAAATAGGGTAATAAATAGGAATGCAACCAACTGTTTTGATCCCTACCTGGCAGGAAGTAATTGTGCAACTACGAACAAGTTTAAAATGATCAACGGTCTTTGCTGCTGCAGACAATGCCTACAAACAGAGAAAGTATCATAACTCAGGGATAAAAAACACTTAATGTGGAATGAATTCCATAATAGAAATAGTTGTAAAGACCAGGGAGGGACCTAAGCTTGTGTTACCTCCAGTTCAGCTACAAGTGGCAGAGATTTTACTCCATCTGGTAATCCATTTGGATCAACACCTGCCAACAAAAATATAAAAGATACAAAGAACATGTTATATACATAGCAAAAACAAGTATAGCCATAAACACTATGCCTGGAGTAGATACATGTTTAATATGACCATATACAACATAAGTTTTGAATTTAAAAGATGGAATAGAACTATATAGACTCCCACTTGTAGTCTCATTAGCAAAAAGAAAAAAAATTTAAAAACGAATATTTTTTATCAATCTTACCATAGTGGCAGGCTGTTCAAATTCCAAGCAAACACATATTTTGTGTCAATATCTCACCTTATCATTGGAATCACGTAGACAAACCTATGAAGAAAACAAAAATGATACTCTGAGGCTCTATAAGAAATAAGTTGATGCGAAGTTCGTGAACACTTGGGTAGGAGGTTAGAATGCATACCTTCATCTCACCTCACTGCTTTGGCATATATCTATTGACACACAAATCTCCGTCTCACAGTCTCATGGCTCACAACGTTCCAGCTATCAGCACTTCAGACTCGCAGCGTTCCGAGACACTATTTTTGGCAGCATCTCGACACTGCAAGATGATGGTTGAGTGACATTGAGCGACATTATCTGGAGGTAGATAGATGTGTGCTGCTAGCTATGTACCTACAGAACAACAACCAAACACAAATTAGGAAAATGAAACCCATTTTCTGTAAACCTACATGTATAATATCACTTCTTAAACTGAAAAACAATTTTGACGAAACAAGACTAGTTCAACAAAATAACAACATTTCCTCCAAGAAAGAATGACTACGAAATTCACCTCAAACCAGTAGTAAGAATCCTCATTTGTCTAGTGTCATTATCAACAAAGAACACAAAACAAGAATCCCTTAGCCCAATCTTTTTGAAGCCACAAGTAGATGTTAGACCAGATATTAAATGCAGCAATCGAGTAGAAGCACCATAAGTGCACAAAAAAATATCTGAAGAATATTGAAAGAAAAGGGGGTAATTTAGTAGTAGTTGTAACCTCGAAATCAAAATCCAAAGTAGAGTTGCCCATGCCATTCCATGGGTTTATTTCCAGCAGCAAACAACCATGTGTATAGAAACCAAAGAGAAGATGATGAGTTTTTCAATGATGTTGTAGTAAAAAGGTTCGTTGAGACTTGTGAAAGCAAAAGATTTTAGACTTATAAAACTTAAAAATAAGGAAAACTTAACACAAAATTGATTCAAGATATGAGAAAATAACCAAGACACTGATTCCACTATTACACATGAATAATTTATGGTGAATAACACAAAACTCTAATTATCTTTTTAAGTCCTTATTTCTTAATCCACAAATAATCAGGCAAATTCCCAAAAATTAATTGTATCCCCTAAGCATAGATTATCTAAACAAAGTATAACCTATCTAATTGAATCACAACTAATGACGAAAATTATGCAAACAATTTAAAACTCTGCAAAAGCAGCGATTGAGTGAATTATAAATTGTAAATTAGAGAAAATAAAATAGTTACCAATTATTCATGCGTAAATAGCTTCTTCATTGCCTTGGTTGTGGGAGAATTAGCCTCTCATAATGTTGGAAACACGCTCAAAACTCATTTTTATTACTCAAAGGAGGTGTACAAATGATGAAATGATGAAAATCGGGTATTTGCAACGATTATAATTGTTGCAAACACTGTTACAAAGAACGATAAAGATAAACTGTTACTGTTGCTTTAAAGATTGTCTTCCGAATTACGACCTATTCTAGGCTGTGAGTCGTATCACCGTAGCATAAACGATCACATGTCACCGTGCGTTGAATGTTCTTCGTGTTCTTGAAAGAAAGAAATGAAGAAAGAATAATCCTCAGAACTTGATTTTCTCGATCCGTTGACGCTCTAAACTCTCCCCAAACTCTCCGTATCCCTTCTCGATCTCTCCAAAGACCTATTTATAACCCTTGGTGAGAAGCAAAATCTCGCGTAATAACTTCATAAAATTCTCCATTATTCGGTATTATTCTTCACGGCCAGTTTCAGATTTTTTTGATCTCTACACGCGTTCTGAAGCTTCCAAGTTGCCATATTTAACTCATTCAAACTCCAAATAGTTGTTATAGTCTTCCGAACGCGTGCAAACTCCTCTGTTGCTCGCGAAATTCCGTGAATATCTCCTCCGGTGTGTGTTGCCCTGTTTTTCTTCTCGCTGAAATTACAGCCAAACTGGATCGAAACCAACACCTCTACCATCCCTGTCTAGCCCATAGAAGAGTACCCAATCAATTCCAGCCATTTAGTCTCACCGAAACAAGCTTAAAATCGCAACCCTAGTTCTGCCAGGCGAGAACTTTTTTTCCCCGCCAATTCTAAAATTTGAATGGTGAAGATGGTCATCCCTTATTCAACAGCTGGGTGTGCGAATATCAGTTGGGTGCCCCTTAGTAATTGGGTTACCCCTTATCCAAAGTGGGAGTCCGAATAGCAAATGTCCTCCGGGGGTGTTCCGAGCAACTTTTCGAGCCGAATTTTCCAATAATCTTTATTTCCAAAAAATACCTACAAACACACAAAACACCATAATAAGGACAAAAATGAGTACTAACAATACGAAACATTGAGGACAAATTAGACACATAAATGCGTCTATCAAATACCCCCAAACTTATTATTTGCTAGTCCTCGAGCAAAACTAATAAAAAATAAAATTATAACTCACTAGGTGGCCCCAGTGACCGAGTTAATCTCGGGAGGGTTTACCAGAGGTGTACCCACAAAACCATTACTCCAGACCCTAGCTATCTACGCAGAACCTTGGAAGGCACTAAAGAATCTCCTTGGTTGGCATACTTATTGACTACGGGAGGAAGTACCACGATGCGAAATTCCAATTGTTGTACACGAGTTTGCACTCAAGCATACTAAAATTCATACAAAGTGACAGAGCTTTACTCAGATAGTTTCTAGACATCATAAACCGGAGTCAACCAATCACATGGATAGATTAAGAAGATGGATGTAGAGAAAAACGTGGATGATGTTGACTAAGGTGAACCTATCCTAATGGACTGAGATACTAGTCTGGACTAATATCAACACACTTTGGCATATACAAGGGAACCCGTGGTCGATAATCCTAACTCTAGGTCAACTCAGCTGGCATATACAAGGGTACCAGTGATCGACTTTATTGTATTTATTCCGGTTGGTCTAGTGGTCTTTTTTTTTTTTTTTTTTTTTTTTTGTATCTCAGTCACTCTATTTCACCCTAGCAATGGTAAAAAAAAAAGAGAAAAAGAAGTGATCAGGATTCTTTCGATGTTTCCATCACGAGGATATGGCGAAACTACCATGTTTTCTTTTCTAACACCTGAGCTCTGTGCTTTTATGAATAGACTCTTCTAGATGTTTCCATCTAATTAGATTGGTTCCTCAACTCCTACAACCAAAATGTTTCCATCCACTTAGATTGGTTAGTGCCGACCTTAATAAACATAAATTTCTAGGCTCTGGAGTTTATTTATTGCAAATAAAAACTAACAAGAAGTTTCTTCCCACCCCCAAACTTAAATCTAACATTGTCCTTAATGTTTCTAATGAAAGAGCAATACCAAAAAGTAAAGTAACATGAGGAATCAGTAAAGAGAGAAGTCGGAAAGATAGTACCTAGGTGAAGAGAGAAATCAAAAACTAATATACAACATACAATCGCCTTGATGGTCAATCAAGGGTAAACAGGTCCTCCAGAGGGACCTCCTCAACATCACCTGTAGGAAGGGCTCTAAAAGGGTTTCAATCTCGACCGTTAACCTTCGAAGAACTACTACCGTCAGGTGTCTCGATCTCAACAGCTCCATGAGGAAATACGGTGCGAACAATAAAAGGACCCGTCCCACCGAGAACGTAACTTCCCGGGAAAAAGATGAAAACGGGTATCATACGGAAGAACTTTTTGACTGGAGAAATGACTTAGTAAAATATTTCTATCATGCACAAGTTTCATTTTGTTCTTATACTCCTTCGCACTATCGTAAGCATCTATACGAATCTCGTCCAACTCATTGAGCCGGAGTTTCCTATGGGCTCCTTCCTTGTCAAGTGAAAAATTTAGCTGCTTAACAGCCCAATAAGCTCTATATTCTAACTCAACAGGTAAATGACATGCCTTGCCATAAACAAGCCGATAAGGCGACATTCCAATAGGGGTTTTAAACGCGATACGGTAAGCCCATAAGGCATCGAGTAAGCCTAGACGACCGGTCTTTCCGATTAGGATTAACTGTTTTCTCTAATATACGTTTTATCTCCCTATTAGAAACCTCTACCTGACCACTAGTCTGCGGATGATATGGGGTAGCTACCTTATGTGTAATAACATATTTCTTCATCAGAAGCCTAAAAGGTCCATTACAAAAGTGCGACCCTCCATCACTAATTATAGCTCGCGGTGTACCAAAACGTGTAAGTATATTATTTTTCAAGAACTCAATCACAACCCTATGGTCATTGGTTTTACACACAACCGCCTCAATCCACTTAGAGACATAGTCTATGGCGACAAGGATGTATAGGTTACCAAAGGAATTAGGAAACGGACCCATAAAGTCAATACCACACACATCAAAGACCTCAACGATTAAAATAGGGTTCAAGGGCATCATGTTCCTACGGGAAATGGTTCCTAATTTCTGGCAACGTTCACAAGTAACACAGTAACTGTGGGAGTATTTAAACAACGAAGGCCAGTAGAATCCACACTGCAATATCTTAGCATCAGTCTTCTTAGCACTAAAGTGACCCCCACAAGCATGATCATGACAAAAGGAAATAATACTGGACTGGTCACTCTCAGGTATACATCTCCTAATAATCTGGTCTAAACAATACTTAAACAAATAAGGATCATCCCAAAAGAAGTGCTTAACCTCGGCTAAAAACCTAGACCGATCTTGTTTACCCCAATGTTGGGGCATTCGACCAGTAACAAGATAATTCACTATATTTGCATACCAAGGTGATTGGGAAACAGAGAACAATTGTTCATCAGGAAAGCTATCCCTTATATGAAGGGAATCATTAGGGGAGCTAACAACTAGCCTAGACAAGTGGTTTGCTACTACATTTTCTGCACCCTTTTTGTCTCTAATGTCTGGACAAAATTCTTGTAATAAAAGGATCCATTTAATCAATCTAGGTTTGGTATCCTTCTTAGACAAAAGGTATTTCAAAGCAGCATGATCAGTATAGATTACGATCTTAGAACCTAAGAGATAGGGTCTAAACTTGTCTAAGGCAAACACAATGGCCAACAATTCCTTCTCTGTAGTGGTGTAGTTTAACTGGGCATCATTCAGAGTTTTGCTAGCATAGTAAATCACATGAAGTAATTTGTTTTCTCGTGACCTAGCACAACACCAATAGCATAATCGAAGCATCGCACATGATCTCAAAGGGTAGGTTCCAGTTAGGTGCACTGGACTATGGGGACAGTAGTGAGTAAAGTCTTAAGCTTATCAAAAGCCTCTAAACAAGCATCATCAAAGACAAACTTAACATCTTTTGCAAGCAAATTGCAAAGAGGTCTAGAAATCAAGCTAAAATCCTTAATGAATCGACGATAAAACCTGCATGCCCTAAGAATGACCTAATATCGTTTACGGTTTTTGGGACCTGTAAAGTCTTAATAAGGTCAACTTTGGCTTTATCTACCTCTATACCCTTAGAAGATACGATATGCCCTAAAACAATTCCTGATTGAACCATGAAATGACATTTCACCCAATTAAGCACTAGATTCTTTTCCTTACATCTAGTCAACACTAATGACAAATGATGCAAGCACTCATCGAAAGACGAACCAAACACTGAAAAATCATCCATAAAGACCTCCAAGAACCGTTCTACCATATCTCGAAAATATGCTCATCATGCAATGACCGAAAAGTCGCAGGGGCGTTACATAGCCCGAAAGGCATGCGTCTATACGCAAAGGTACCAAAGGGACAGGTAAAAGTGGTTTTCTCTGGTCTTCAGGGGGCAATAACGATCGATTATAGCAGAGTAGCCATCTAAAAAGCAGTAATGACTATGTCCAACTAATCTCTCTAGCATCTGGTCGATGAAGGGAAGGGGAAAGTGGTCCTTCCTTGTGACCTTGTTCAATTTCCTATAGTCAATACAAACACGCCAACCCGTGGTCACTCGTGTTGGGATTAACTCATTATTATTATTCTGGACTATGATAATACCGGATTTCTTGGGAACAACCTGAACAGGGCTGACCCACTTACTGTCTGAAATGGGGTAGATAATGCCTCCATCTAAAAGCTTAAGAACCTCGGTTCGAACTACTTCTTTCATATTAGGGTTTAGTCTTCGTTGCATCTCCCTAGAAGGTTTGGTATCTTCCTCTAAATAGATCTGATGCACACAAACAGTAGGACTTATACCCTTAATGTATGCTATGGTCCACCCTAAAGCTTCCTTGTTGTTTTGAAGGACGGTCACTAGCCTACTTTCCTGATCACTATCCAAGTCGGAAGCAACAATCACAGGTAAAGTTTCAGATGGGCCTATAAACACATACTTCAGGGTATCTGGCAATGGTTTTAGGTCCAACTTAGGAGGCTCTTCTAACGAAGGAACTAGGGTAGACTTAGAAACTGGTAGTGGTTCGAACTTAGGTTTCCATCCATTACTAGTGTCTAATAAAGGGGTTGAATCTAACAAAGCATTCACCTCATTAATCACATCATCATCATCAAAATCAATCCCAAAGTGAGCTAGGCATTTCTCTAATGGATCTTCTAACAAAGTGTTTGGTAATGACTCATCGACTAATGTTCCTATCATGTTCACCTCTTCTATGCTCGAGTCATCTAGTTCAGAGGGTAGCTTACTAATATGAAAGACGTTGACTCAATAGTCATATTACCAAAAGACAAATTCATAATACCGGTTCGACGAGTTAATGATCGCATTGGATGTAGCTAAAAACGTGCGACCTAAAATTACCGGTATCGGGTTCTGCGGGTGGGGACAGGTTGGGTATCTAGGATAACAAAATCCACCAGGATAAATAAACTTGTCGACCTCTATGAGAACATCCTCGATCACACCCGAGGAATTTTAACGGACCTATCGCCTAACTCGAAGAGTCATCCGGGTAGGTTTCATCTCACCAAGTCCTAGCTTAAGGTACACATGGTATGGGAGTAAGTTCACACGGCTCCTAAGTCAAGCAAAGCTTTCTCAACACGGTATTTACCTATTGTGCAAGAAATAGTAGGGGACCCTGGGTCTTTATACTTAGGAGTAGTGGTATTCTGAATAATAGAACTCACGTGACTAGCTAGGAAATCTTTCTTTTGAACACTAAGCTTACGCTTTCGTGTACACAAGTTCTTAAGAAACTTGGCATAAGCGGGAATCTGCTTAATCGCATCCAACAATGGGAGGTTGATAGGAACACGCTTAAAAACCTCCAATATATCATTAAAGTTGGATTCCCTCTTAGTTGGAACTAGCATCTGGGGGGAACGGGGCTCTGGGAACAAAGCCTGGCTCAATATGACCCTCATTGGTCTCATTAGAGACTCTATCAGTCTCCTCATTTTCTGGCTCAGAAGGGTGAACTACAACATGTTCACTTTCAGGCATGGCGACCTTATTGTCAACTTTCTTTCCACTCCTAAGGGTTGTAATAGAATTCACATGATTGTACGATTTCTCTCCTTTAGGGTTAGGATCAGTATGATTAGGGAACCTTCCATCTTCTCTCTCACTAAGGAACTTAGCTATTTGGCCAACTTGAAGTTCTAATTTAGCAATAGACTGGGAATTATTCTTAAAATTCTGCTTGGTTTCCTCTTGAAAATTACCCTGGCTCTTTACTAACATTTCCGGCTCTGTGTTAACATATCTGGCTCTTTTTTAGTATACTAAGAGATTCCTCTAAGCTAGTCATTCTATTCTCGGAAGGGTTCTGGGCTGGGTTTGACTGAAGAATTCTTATTATAACCAAAACCTGGGGGAGGCTGAGAATTACTAGGCTGACCTTGATTCTGGCCCTTAGACCAAGAGAAATTAGGATGGTTTCTCCAACCAGGGTTGTAGGTCTCTGAGTATGGGTCAAACTTCTGACGGTTCTCAAACCTAGCAATGTTATAGACAACATGAGCTTGCTCTTCACTAACCTGACCTTCCCAAAATGAGTTACCGGGCTCTATTCCACAACTAGATACTTGAGAGGTTCTATTAGGTTCACCAAGGGACCTATTTTTAGACTGACCCATTTCCAAAGCTTCTAACCTTCCGGACAAAGCAAAGCAAACTTAGCATCCAGGCCGAAGCTTGTATCTACCATATTGGTGCTACTTCTATTAACCAAGATTCTTTTAGGGGTTCAACACAAGACTCCCACTGTTGGGATTTCTCAGCAACAACTCCTAAGAAGGTAAAGCCATCCTCAGCACTTTTATCTTTTAACAGCTGCAGTTTTATGCTTATGGTAGAATTTCATATAGAAAGCAACAATAAGTTCCTGCCATGTTTCAATGGATTCAAATGGTAGGTTGTTTAGCCAGGTCTTGGCTTTATCTTTTAAGGAAAAGGGGAACATCTTAAGTTTCAAAACTTCATCAGTAAGGTCTTTTATTCTAACTGTCCCACAAATTTCCTCAAAGTCCCTAATATGAAAATAAGGGTTCTCATCATCTTTTCCTAAGAATATAGGGATCATCTAAAGAATACTAGCTTTTATCTCGAAGTTAGCCGTATTGGCTGGAAATTTAATGCACGAAGCTCGGTTGGTCCCAGTTGGGAACATGTAATCTTTCATAGTTGCCATCGTTGGCACAACTGAAGTACTAGGGGTACTTTCCTCACGAAGAGACAGATTCTCAAAACTGAAGTTTCCAAAAATGGGGCTCTCAAAAGAAGAGTCTTCGAGTTCCCCACCTTTACAAGAAGAACTGCTAGGTTTGTCACTAATCAAACGACCTAGAGTGTTTCTTTTCCAAGCCCGTTCTCTAATGACCTCGGGCATACACTAGAAAAACAAAACAAAAGAAAAAGAAAAATCCTAAAAGGAAGGGAATTTCTATGCAAACACAAACAAGGCTGACTCCACCACAACAAACCTAATGATATTTAGCAAACAAAAAGCATGATGGCTCCACTTAGATTATTTCTAGACCAGTTTCTAATCGTTCGAAAGGGAATTCGTTATAATTTAAGCAAACCCCTCTAGATCAATCCGAGTCAAAGTAAGTTGAATCAAGGCGAGGGAAGCTCCGTGGAGCTTTGATACCCAAGGCCTCACCGCTATTACAAGGCGGCGCAGTCACGCATTCAACTTCACAGAAACCATCATGACTTCGAAGTATGCTTAAAAGAGTAACCAATATTTTTCGAGCGACTTTCCTACTAAGCTCGTTACCCTATCAGTCTCGTTCTATTCCAAATTTTAAAGCTTAGGTTCGCGTTAAGTATTGTTTTCCTAAGGCGGGAAAGAAGAGAACAGTGATGAAATCCGAACCCTTATCTTGTATGGCCAGTCCTTTCCCTTTACTAGGAAATTAAAACAACCATTTTCAAGTCCTCAGCATATATTCACACGAAAGAAGACAGTAACTCGCTGGCAGGGGATTCGCGAGTGTTTCGACAAACTTACCTCCCGTTCCGGACGAGGGGATGAACCGTTGCGGTCGACTCGGGCCCACGACTCCTATGTCATGTACGAACCCGAGGGGCCGAGACGATATCGTAATCGTCGTCCTTCTCTGCACACAGTTTATATTTAATACTACCCTTCCGTAGGGTTTAAAAATAAAAGAATGTCCAAATGTCCAAGTCCAAAGTCCAAAAATAAAGTACAAAAGAAAAGGAAAGTCTTAAAAAAATAAAAAATATCTCTCTCTCTTTTTTTTTTATATAAAATATAAAAAATCTTCTTCTTTCGCTCCTTTCGCTTTGTCTTTAACTCCAAATCTTTAAGTATCCACCAAAAGCTTTGGCAAAATTTTCTTTCGCTCCAAATCCCAAAATCTGAAAGGAAAAGACAAAAACCCAAAAACGTAAAGAAGAACAAATAAAGAAAATCTAAAAACTCTAGCCTAAAGACAAGTCCGCGTCGGCGGCGCCAAAAATTGATGATTTTTTCAATGATGTTGTAGTAAAAAGGTTCGTTGAGACTTGTGAAAGCAAAAGATTTTAGACTTATAAAACTTAAAAATAAGGAAAACTTAACACAAAATTGATTCAAGATATGAGAAAATAACCAAGACACTGATTCCACTATTACACATGAATAATTTATGGTGAATAACACAAAACTCTAATTATCTTTTTAAGTCCTTATTTCTTAATCCACAAATAATCAGGCAAATTCCCAAAAATTAATTGTATCCCCTAAGCATAGATTATCTAAACAAAGTATAGCCTATCTAATTGAATCACAACTAATGACGAAAATTATGCAAACAATTTAAAACTCTGCAAAAGCAGTGATTGAGTGAATGATAAATTGTAAATTAGAGAAAATAAAATAGTTACCAATTATTCATGCGTAAATAGCTTCCTCATTGCCTTGGTTGTGGGAGAATTAGTCTCTCATCATGTTGGAAACACGCTCAAAACTCATTTTTATTGCTCAAAGGAGGTGTACAAATGATGAAATGATGAAAATCGGGTGTTTGCAACGATTATAATTGTTGCAAACACTGTTACAAAGAACGATAAAGATAAACTGTTACTGTTGCTTTAAGACTGTCTTCCGAATTACGACCCTCGGCTGTGAGTCGTATCACTGTAGCATAAACGACTGTCACCCGTGCGTTGAATGTTCTTCGTGTTCTTGGTGCAGCAGCAGCAAAGAATAATCTTGTAACTTGATTTTCTCGATCTGTTGACGCTCTAAACTCTCCCCAAACTCTCTGTATCCCTTCTCTGATCTCCCAGCACCTATTTATAACCCAGCAGAAGCAAAATCTCGCGTAATAACTTCATAAAATTCTCCATTATTCGGTATTATTCTTCACGGCCAGTTTCCGATTTTTTTGATCTCTACACGCGTTCTGAAGCTTCCAAGTTGCCATATTTAACTCCTTCAAACTCCAAATAGTTGTTAGAGTCTTCCGAACGCGTGCAAACTCCTCTGTTGCTCGCGAAATTTCGTGAATATCTCCTCCGGTGTGTGTTGCCCTGTTTTTCTTCTCGCGGAAATTCCAGCCAAACTGGATCGAAACCAACACCTCTACCATCCCTATCTAGCCCATAGAAGAGTACCCAATCAATTCCAGCCCTTTAGTCTCACCGAAACAAGCTTAAAATCGCAACCCTAGTTCTGCCAGGCGAGAACATTTTTTTTTCCCGCCAATTCTAAAATTTGAATGGTGAAGATGGTCAGCCCTTATCCAACAGCTGGGTGTGCGAATATCAATTGGGTGCCCCTTAGTAATTGGGTTACCCCTTATCCAAAGTGGGAGTCCGAATAGCAAATGTCCTCCGGGGGGTGTTCCGAGCAACTTTTCGAGCCGAATTTTCCAACAATCTTTATTTCCAAAAAATACCTACAAACACACAAAACACCATAATAAGGACAAAAGCGAGTACTAACAATACGAAACATTGAGGACAAATTAGACACATAAATGCGTCTATCAGAAGATCATACCAAAAATTAGTATTACTCAAAGAGTTGAGGGATGATATTGAGTAAAAGAACTTATAAAAAACCTGTAAAATCAGAAAGGAACCAGACTAAATAGTTGAGTAATTCAAAACATTTTTTGTGAATGACTTGGAAACCGACCTCCGCTGTAGTAAGAAAAATCCCGGTGTCTGTCTAGCATCATTGACAATTACATGAAACAACACACCAAAAAAAAACAAGAAAGAATATCAGAAGAAACTGGAGGTAACTAAGACAAGAATTTGTTTCATTCAAAGTGTTGAGGGCTAAAATTAGTAATTACCTTTTCAAAAATCCTTGATAAGAAACTAAAACCACCTGTTGCTCCTAGATTCAAAAAGAGACATGAGATCTAAAGTTAGTTTCATTCAAAAGAGTAGTGCAAATAAAGAATTAAAACAAACTAATTTAATTATAAAAAACCGGTCATAAAATCAAAAACGACAGGATGGAGTAGTAAATGAAGGAAGATTTTGAGTGAATAACCTGAAAGAAAAGCAGTATTAAGCAAGCAAATGTAAACTGATCACTCCAGAAACATCATCATCAAGCAACAACCATCTCTATTTTACCTGAACCCTTAACACCAAATACAACAAAAACCAGAGAGAGTATCAGCAGAGAAAGAAAGAGGAGAAACAAATAAATCTTCAAGTTTGAGAAAAAAAAAGGTAGAGTCGGAGAGAACAAGGGAGGAGGGGTTTTTAGTAGTCTTCTCTCCTCTTTTGTGAGTCTTGTAGATCCTCAAATAGCTCCGTGATTCTAAATTCATATTCAAGGAGTGAACTCTGAAAACATAAAAGCTTTCACAGTCAATTACTAAGCATAAACTTGTTCAATGATTCAGCACAAGAGAAATCTAAGAGATAGTATGGAAGAAATAACATTACTTACCTGTTGATATGATACTTTGTATCATACTATAACTAAATACGGAACCCCAATTTAGAAGATCAGCAATATAGAGATAGTAACATACTGACCTGCTGGTTCCTTAAGTTAACAAACCCAAAACCCCTTGAACGCGCAGTTTTTTCATCCCCATATAACTCTTGCATCTCCAACCATCTCTGCAATTTCACCATCTAACTCAGCTGCAAATACTCAAACAAGCACCCATTTCAGCTACCTCTTTCTATCATCACAGCAAACAACAGACTTCCTCGGCAGATTCTTGTTCTTAACCATCTCCTCCATTTTCTTCTTCTTCCTGTGGCCTTCTAATTCCAACATTGCAACAAACTCAATCCATGATTCCCTGTCATAATCGAATTTACCTTCAACCCCATCAAGAACAGATGTTAATTCTATATGAGATCACAAAATGAAAGCTATCTAAAATCAAATCAATTTTATGGATAATACAGTATACAGATTTAATGTTTCTAAAATCAAATCAAATCCTAAAATCATGAAACAAATACCCAACAAAAAACCCTAAAATCGGTTCATATTCTGAAACCCTAAAATAGAAATTAATATAAATAAGTTCATATTTTGAAACATATACCTTCTAAGTTGGCAGGAATTCTTCAAAGTTCTTCATTACTTCAAACCCTAAAATGAAATCAGAAAAAACAAATCAAATTAGATCTAATTGAAGAAGAATGACTAAAGTCGATTCACAGATGAAACTAATCGTATCCGATTAACATATTCATAGATTACAAACCGTAATAGAAAAAAATAGATGAAACCCTAAAAAAAAATAGACGATTGAAAACAGATGGAACCCTAAAAATCGAAAAGCCTATGACGATGAACACTTACATAAATTGATCATTAAAGATTATTGAAGATGATGGAGAAAACAAGAGATGTTTCTGTGATGGTTTCTCGGCTAATCGAATGAACAAAAAAGAGAAGAGAAGAGGGGCAAGAGCGGAAAAGAGAAAGAAAAAAAAACATGAAAAATGAAACCTCTCGATTCACTAAGGTAGGAGATAACCCTTACGTGTGGGAGGAAATATCCTCTAGTGTTAATTACTCATTTTGGGTGGAAACACAATACTACGCGTGTGAATGGCACACGCACAAACTCCAGGTGTGACGACCCAGGTGTGACCAAGCGTGTGATTGGCATGCCTATAAAAAATTTCGTAACGGCTTAACCCTGTTACGAATTTCAAAAAAAATTAGTAACGGCTGCTGCCTGTTACAAATTTTTTGTAACGGGCATTTGTAACGGGAAATTCGTAACGGTCCATAAGCCGTTACGAATTGCTGTTACGATTCCAGAAATTTAGTGTAGTATATAGGATAGAATCCATTGCAGAGATCAGAGAGTGCCTGCAGAAATTTATAGATCAATTAGAAGAGAATAAAAAAAGAGAAATGATAAAGAGAAAATAGTAATAAACACTATTAAGAATAATTCAATGAAGGAAAACTCATAACCTACATAAAAGAGAAAAACAATAAATCCAATGGTTTTTTGTAATGCAGAGATGTCATGAAAATTAAGATAATAGCTTAAATGTGAAAAAGAGAGGGTACACAAATATACCTCAAGCTAAAACTTTTCCTACATATAAGTCCTTTCTCCGAAAGTGATTGTCTATGGACTGAGTCGAGACAATACAGCTAATCGGTTCACACTTCGTGTGATCATCTATGGATACGAGAGCGAGACAATACAACAACGAAGTATGTTACTTGATAAAAAGGTTCGGACTTAACCAAACACTATAGGATTCACTTATCAAGTAAATAGGAATTAACGTTTGTGTGATTTACTTTAATTATAATAAAAAAATTATAATGCGGAAATATAAAGTAAATGACACAGCAAGATTTTGTTAACGAGGAAACCGCAAATGCAGAAAAACCCGGGACCTTGTCCAGAATTGAATACTCTCAGGATTAAGCCGCTACACAAAATTACACCTAACTTCGTATAGTTGAGACCAAGCAACTAAACCTATAGTTCACCTAGTTCCGTCTGTATTCCCACGCCTCCGACCTATGAATAAGTCACGTACTTGGAACAATTCCTTTCGTCCGTATTCCAAACAGTAAAGGAACAACAAATCTGTTTGGTATCAACTCTCTTCAACCAAGTGATGTGAGTTGGACAAAGGCTCTTCTGTTTATCCTAACATAAACTCCTTCGTCGGGTCCTTCGATCTATATTATGTTCAATTACCGAAGTAATCGTTTAAGATTAAGCCAACAACACTCTTAATCCAAAGAATTGTGTTGATGTCGATCTACTCAATTAATCAATCCAATCTATCACAAGGATAAACCGATTATTAATTGGATCCTCTTTTTACCGAAACAAGTATTGTGCACACCTGTTTGTGGGTGAAAATTATTTCTGCTGATTTATGTAATTATGGGTGTGTGGGTGAGAAACGAATATAAACCCTAAACAATGCACTGCACGGGAGTACTTTTGATTCGAGAGATCAATCTGTACAATCCTGGCCTAAACCAAGAAATGGTTGTTCCAGTCTTGCTTCGGTCACAAAGTGAATGAGAAGGGTTGGTCTTAGGGAGGGAAGCGAAGAGAGTGTTGAGACCAGAATCGTTGGTTCTGAAGGTGTGGTTTGTTTTATGACTTGTATCGGAAGTAGAACTGGTTAGCAGAATGGAAAACTACCAGGTGATTTCTAGATCTTTGTATTATTGTTGCCGACCAAAACTTGTTGTTTGGTGAAAATAGGTGAAGCCTATTTATACAAGTCATATTGAAACGTACCCTGGTCTCGTAGGAAGTGGAAACGATTGAGTGGTGGAAGAATAGAGTAACGTGTAACCGTCAGAAGTTATGCTTCCATGATGAGGGAAGTGAATTCGTGTAACCGTAAGTCATTACGCTTCCATGATGAAGTAAATGAATTGTTTACACCGTTACTTTTTCACCACCACTAATTGTCCTACTTCATGACACTTTCTTGTAATGGGCGCATTGCACGCCGCACGCTGTAAACTACCAGACCAATACCCTGATGAGTATCTCCCAGTTTGTGACATGTTTGATATCTCGAGTGTTTTCGTGGAAAACGTGTAGCAGGTTTCTATGTGTGGCAAGTCAAAGTCAAGAGACTTTGCCATAGGAAAATATCATGTGATGCTATTAGGCTTTCCTTAGTCGGCCGCCTAAAACTTGCCACAAGTCCGTCAATTTGGTGGCGAACTTGAATAGCTGAGATTATATCTCGTGAGGAAGGGTAGTCGTTGATTATGGCAACATCTGTGTTGTATAACAAAGTGGCGCCATTAGCATAGTGGTGCCTGGCGTAGCGGGTTGCCTGGGACTTGCCGCAAGTCCGGCAGTTCAGTGGCGAACTTGGATGGCTGAGATTGCATCTCATGAGGAAGAGTGGCCATTGATTATGACCGCATCTTGTTGTATAGTGAAGTGGCGCCATTGGCATAGTAGCGCCTGGTGGAGCCATGGCATAGCGGCGTGCCAGTGGCGTAGACATGGCATAACGGAATGCTAGTATCCGTGGCATGGCGGCAAGCCAGTAGCGTTGTGGCATGGCCACGCCTGTGGTGATGTAGCATGACCAAAGCTAAGGTTTGGCTCTGTGGCCAAAATTAGGGCTTGGCGGCGTGGCCAAGGCTAGGATTTGGCGACGTGGTAAGAATTATGGCTTGGCAGCGTGGCCAAGGCTAGGTTTTGGTGCCGTGGTAAGAATTAGGGCTTGGCGGCGTGGCCAAGGCTAGGTGGCATGCTACCGCGACAGAGGGGCATGTTGGCATGCCGATCAATATGTTGTTGTGGTAAGGCGTGTTTGGCTTGCCAGTTAGTATGGTGGCGCGGCAGGGTGCGTTTGGCATTTAATGTATGGTGGCAAGTTTGGAGCGACTTGATTGGCCGAGGAAAGGGGCCGGCCAAACATAAGGTGCGGCTACACTTCTGGTGAAAGTGTGGCGGCTTAAGAGCGACCTGATTGGTCGATTAAAAGAGGTTCGACCAAGCATGGGCATGGCTACACTTATGGTGAGAGTGTGGCGGCTTTAGAGCGACCTGATTGGTCGATGGGAAGTGGGGCCGGCAAGTATGGGCCCAACCACAACTTATGTGCGCGTGGCTAATTTGAGGCGACACGATTGGTCGAGAGAACTAGGGCAGGTTTAGGAAGGGGTGTGACCAATGGTAAGTGGCGCCAGTTGGCCTAAGGCATCGCCACGCCTCCCTTTGCTGCTGCGGCTCCCTATTTTTTGATTCTGTGCAAGGTTTTGCACCTTCTAATCCATGGCGGATTGATTACCTAGTTCGCCTAGGCTTAATTTTAACAAGCAAGGTCTGATATACTGCGCGAGGCGAAAAACCCTAACTTCTGCAAGTTAGTCAGGTCAATTGATTGAATTTTATGTGTTGACATAGAGTTCTTTTAAGTTTATTGCCAGAGAGCAGCATGCTTTTTCTGATTGAATACCTTATGCAAAGACCTTATCCTTGATACTTGGAAATTCGTGCTACTCTGCTGCGAGTGAACACAAATCATCATGCCATATCAACATTAAGGGTTCAAATAGGATAACATAGCATAGAAGGTATTCAAAGGAACTTATATTAAGTGAATATAGGCGAGGCACCGAAATTTACAAAACATCTGGGATGGTTGCTACATTCGCCAGTCTGGATAAATTTCATGTAAGTATATTGAACGGCTCAATAAATATGCCGGTGGAGAGGTTAGCACTCATGGCACCGTATCCTTACAGAGTGACGTCACATCAGATATAAGGTTTTACTATTTCAACCCTACGCTAAAAACCACCATCAACATTAAGTCCCCTGCTTAGCACGTAACAACGGCGTTGTTGCGGGGTAAGCATGAGATGGTGACAGACAAGAGTAAAATCGAAAGGACAAGACGTGAAGAGATTGTCGAGGAAATTCAACTAACCTTTAGCAGAAGGCATGAGGAATCGGTGATCCCTGTATTGGCGGCTTTGCATAAATTCGGCTTGGCCATAGGGTGATGGAGCCATGAAGAGTTGGCTTGACCACAGAGTGTTGGAGCCATGGAGAGTTGCTTGACCACGGAATGCTGGAGCCATGGAGAGTTGGCTTGACCACGGAGTGCTGGAGCCATGGAAAGTTGGCTTGACCACGGAGTGCTGGAGTCGTGGAGAGTTGGCTTGACCACGGAGCATTGCAGGTTGAGCGGCTGGTGTTCCTCGTGCTGGCGCGCTGCTGGTTCGGCCATGGAGCGGAGATATTGGCACACGGCTTGTTCGGCTATGAATCATGAGTGTAATACGCCCAGTCATCTATTCTCGTTCATGGAGCAAGGAGGAATCTTGCTTATGTTCAAACTCTAGAAACTCTGTTCGTATGAAAAGGGGTAACGACCCTATTTTGTTTTTTTTGCTCGTTCGGCTTCGTGCTTTTATCTGCAGCGTCCGACTCCTCTTCGTCACTTTTTAGCAATGGTAGAGCGAGCATTACCAGCAACAAAGCAATCTCCGGTAGTTGTAATCAGCAACAAGGTGAGCCAGGATAACTCAAGGTAGGTGCTCTTTTCCATTTTGCGCATGTAGCCACTCAACAGTATCATCGATCTTCTCCAGAATGTGTAATAAGGTTCTGACTCTAGAAGAATGATTATCTTACCTCTCCAGTAGATTTCAAAATTTACCAAACTCCTTTGCACTCTTGGGATGGATGGATTAAATATATGCTCGGCAATGATCATGTCAGGGCTAATCTTGGAGATTATGGTTGCGTTGTTGGTACATTCTTGACTTTAGGTTATGTGGTGCCTGGACTTTCCGATTGAGATGATGATATGTTGTGGATGCTTGCATGGCCGAAATCTTCTGGAGCTATTGGGTGAAGTAGATGAGCTGAGAGAGTTCCGTTGCCGATGTGCTCCTATCAAGTCTTCAAGGTCTTCGTTCCAAGTGACATTTTTTGAACCATCTTCTGAATCTTGAACTTTTGTATGGAATGGGATGTGTTGAGCAGTCCCAGTTATACTTATGTTATATCCAATGGCATGGCCGGATATGTGAATGTATCCCTATGGCGTGCTTTTGGAGTCTTTGATGAACGTGTACGGATTCATGTTGAGGAATTCCCGTGGCTCGTAAAACTTCGACAGTGGTGATGTTCAAATCGGAAATAACCTGGTTGAGGGGAGTGAAAGCATCCCATGTTGGTAGTCCCCAGGTGTAATTATCCTGAGCTTATTTTCTCATGGAAGATGTGCTTCTACTACATTCACTGGTAAGGTGGTGACTGCGTTCAAACTTCTAAACTTGAAGGAGGCTTCAGTCGCCAACTGTAGCCTACTTTAATTTCATCGCCTTGAACCCACGCTTATGGGATTTGATACAAGCTTATTGTACTCTTCTGGATGTGATGCTGGGATTCTTGGAATCATCTTATGGACGAAAAATCCTGGATAACGAAGAGGTAGAAGTGAGAGAGTTATGTCGTTAGTCGTGGCTCCTGATAGGTGTAGAATACACCGTATTTACTATCTAGTAGTTTATGCTTTCTTTGCTATTTTTCGTGTAAATTATGTATTTTACGCTTGTTTTGAGTTTTATAGCTACTTTGGAGTCGCACGGAGGAAAAGAAGAAGAAATCACCCAATTTGAGCAAAAAGGGCAAAAATGTCATTTTATGGGCGATCACTATCCGGAGGTAGGTTAATGTTAAGGGACAAGTCTTTTGGAGGAGCACTATAGACAAACCACAGAGGCTAAGGGGGCTGGAAACTTGGTTACCCCTTATCGGGCGGCCGAGTACCAATATCCCGACCCATTTATAACCTAAACCTAAATCGAGACTTCTCAATCATTTGTCCGAAATCAAGAAATACGAGACAGAGAGGCGCAGCCATGAATCGGTGAAACTGTTTCTTTTGGATGTTAATGGTCGAAATTGTAGACATAGGGAATTAGGGTTTGATTCAACATTGAATCTGGCAGCGAGACATGATGGTGTTGCAAATGGAATTTGTTGGTCGTCAGAATCGATGAATTAAGGGATTTGTAGTCATGTTGATTCGATGGAAAGGAAAATGGATTAAACGGGTTTCTTTGGTGTCGATCGAGAAATGAGAGGTTAAACTGCCGTCGATGAGACGCAGAGAAGAACATGGCAATGAATCTGAAATCGAGAGAATAACAGATGGGTCGTGGCTTTGGTGATGAATTAGAGACGAATCGAGTATGGATGGGTTCTGGTGCTGTTGGTAGTTGTTGATTGAAGAACCGAGAAGGAGAAGAGCAGTTGTTGCTTCTGATGAATCAAGAGATCGGACTCAGGGATTAATCGAGATGAAGAAAGAGGAAACAGATCGAGAGTTGGATTGAGAGGTGAATTAACAGAATGGGTTTTGTGATTAGTCCGTCAAGAAGAATATGGGTTCGATTTGTGATTAGGCTTTGTTGGTTTAAGTCACTTGAGTAACGATGGGTCAATGGTTGAGCTTGAGAAGCGAGAGGGGTCTGTGAATCAACAAGAAGAAGAAGTTGAACTAAGTATGGGATTCTTTGCTATGGGTCCGTGGATGAAGAACGAGACTTCACCGCTACTATTGAATGAGATGATTCTAATTGAGAGTTTGGCATGGTGGTGGCGATTTGAAATTGTCTTGCTTGTTGGAAATTGATGGAGCAAGACAAGAAGAAGCTGCAGAGAATGATGCTACCGATGTCTGCAGTTCAATTCAAGCAAACAATTGTACATGGAGTTACAATAGATGAATGTTTAGGAATTGTGCAGAACCGAAAAATAGAAAGGCTCGGCGGCACTGGAAACATCCAAAAACAACCGAGAACTCGTAGGTTTTCCATTACAAACAGTCGACTCAGTGCCGGCGATGACCGATCCAGACGAGTCCGATGACCGTTCCAGAACGATCCCGATGAGCCGATCTGACCCAACTCAGACCACTCAGCCGACTAAGACTGCTGACTCGTTGTCTAACTCACTGCCCCCTTGACCTTTGACTAACAGTTGACTGACGGTTGACCTGTTTGACCGTTAGTCCTAACTGTGGACTGACGGAATATGCTCTCGACGGACAGAATTCTCATGTGGCCGGCGGTGACGGATTCCGGCCATAATACCGATTTCCATGAGCAAAAATTCAGAATTTTCTATGAACTTCTCTCATGGGTGTGAAGACTTTGACTAGGAATTGGATGGAGAATTGGGCTCAAACTTGGAAAGAGAAGATGGAAGAGTTGAGAAAAGCTTGGATTTGGAAATTGAATTGCTAAAGGAAAAGGATTCTAATCCTTGGAAGATTTGGAGAATATTGAAGCCTATAAATAGAGAAGTTTTCTACATCTTTTACACACCTCTCTACACACACATCACTTGTGTTTTTGATAGCTCTTGAAAATTCTCCTTTTAATAATTATTATTTGTGTGAATTTCAAAAGCATGAGTAGCTAATTTTCTTATTGATTGAGGATGAATTCCTAGTTCTTAATATGATTTAAGTTTTTGTTTTCAATTCTATCTTGAAGTTTTTCACATAATTATCGTTTGTTTTTACTAATAGGAATGATCTTAATGACATTCATGATTGATTGATAGATTGTTTGGGTGGCCAACTAAATTGATTTGTCGAATTAATCTAAAGCTAGTGAAAGTTAGGAGATAAGTAATCGTTTCTTGACTTTTTACATAAGTAGCAAACACGAGACCTTGCGGAGGGATTTCGTGGAGCAATTGTGTGTGAAAACAACGTTAGCAAGTAGACCTTGATCTAAGAGTCTAACTACTAATATTGACCTAATAAGTTCATAAATCTTAAAGCATTCATTTAAATTACATCTAGAGTGATCTACTACTAGGTGGTTTGGTAAATAGAATCCGGTAGTCGAGAACTTCCGTATCCGGTGATACAAGGGATTTAGGGGTTCAACACTGATCTAGCTGCTTTACCTACGGTTGGTGATAATTTGTGACTAATAACAAGTAGAAAAGAACATAACTTGATTCATTGTTTCGTAACGAAGAAGGATTCCTTGGTCTTGTCTCTCTTATTGCTTTCAACTTTCGATTTTAATTGCTTTGTTTATTTTCTTTTGCTTTTTACACCCCCCTTTTCGTGACAATTTTTACAACTAGAATCTCTTGCTCCTCGTGGGAACGAACTTGACTTCCATTATATTATTTTTAATTGAGTGGAAATAAGATATTAATTTGATTGCACCTACGACACGCATCAAATTTTGGCGCCGTTTCCTGGGAGCAAACGGATGATTTTAGTTGTTTTTATTTTTTTTTTGCTTTATTCTTGCTTTGTTGGATTCTATATCGTATCTAACTTGGTTTTGAAAATCTTATTTCAGGTATCGGTTTTCCATGTATGGTGGACAAGAGCAAGCATATTACAACAATCAATACGGTTTTCAACCTCAACATTATGGCAACTTCCAACCATCCTTAGGATACAATCAAAACCAATCTTTTGGCTATGATCAAATTCCTGAGAACCTTATGGATATTCTCATACATATCAACAACCTTATGACGGGTATGTAAGTGGACAATCACAAGGATGGGAGGATAGTTTTGTTTATGATCGAAATTCTCTAGTTTTGCGAGATAAGATGTCTCCGCCATGATTGGGGATCTTCAACAAAAGTTGCAAGAATCACATCGAGAAATTCAAAGGAATTCGGAGAAATTATACGAACAAATTAACCAACCTTTGGAGACTTTTGAAGACGCTAGTGTAGCTTACTCGAGCCTTGATCTTAATAATGATCAAGAACCTATTCAAAAGGTAGAGCTTGAAGATGATGCATTTAGTGCTTGGAAAAAATTCCTTAGGGAAAGATATGAGTCCGCGGAAGTGTATGAGCGTTGCAACAATGAGGAAGTTATTCCAACTCCGGATCATAATAACGATCCTTCACCTATTCAAAAGGAGGAGATTGGGTGTGACTTACCTATTGTTATAAACGGTGTAACACCCGCACAAGAAGATCTTACAATCTATACCGACGAGAATCATTTTAGTGAATGGCCCGATTCCGATGATGAGAATGTTGAAGAGATGATACTAGAGGATGAAACCACATTGATTGATTTTGTGGAAGACCCAATTGAACTTGCCAATGATTTTAATGATGCCAAGACTTTGGTTAAGGTAGAAACCGACGAAGAATGGTTGCAAGGTTTAATAGAGGACCACGATATACAAGAGGTAAGTAATTCACTTGAATTTTTTAAGGATGAAGAGGATTCTATAATACAAGAGATTGTGCAAGGTTTGTCTAACCCTTTGCATATTGATTCTTCTCCTTTACCTCTTATTGGTTTGAATGTATGTGCTTCGAAAGTATTTTTGGATGATTTTGTTTCTAGATATCCACCATTGGAAACACTTGATGCTAACACTATGCAGGTTTGCCAAGAGGAACACATGGAAATTCCCAAATTCTATGTTCTTTATACACTTCCGAGTGTGGACGAGAATAAGTGTGGGGGAAATTTCTATCGGGCGATAACATCATTATTATTTTCTTGTGCTAACATTTGTATGGAGTTATTGTTTGCAAAACAGGTATTATGGGTGGATCCTCAAATTTTCAGATTGTTAGTATATGGGGAATGAATCTTGCAAGAGCTAAGTCGGGCCGTCGACTTTAAAACAAGCGCTTAATGGGAGGCAACCCATAGGTTTTGTATTTCTTATCTTTTTGCTTTTTGTTATTTATTTTTCTTGTTTCTTATCATGTTAAAATCTCCCACCTTGACTTTACTAGGAGGATTCAATTACATTGAGGACAATGTAAGGTTTAAGTGTGGGGGAGTGGTTGAGCATATTTAAAAAAAAATTACAAAAAAATTTAAAAAAAATTTAAAAAAAAAGTTTTACTTAAAACTCCAACTTTTAGAGATTTTAGAGTCACTAGCATACTTCTAGGTATGTTTACATAGAGATTTTGACCGACATAATTGAACTTGGAAGTGTTAGAGAACTACATTCGGATTTCTTGTTTGTTAGAGTGTTAAATAATGGATTTAATCATGCCGGTGATGCGAATTTGGTGCAGGGAGAAATGCATTATTAGAGTTGCTGATCAATCATTAGTGGAGACTACCCGTATTCATATCATGTGAGGCACCGACCAGAAATTTTTCCATCTACTAAAGAGCTTTCTTTTGAGTGTGTGTCACCGTACGTTAATTCCGGGTAGAATGGTGAGCTACCCAACCTCCCACCAATAGAAGCACTACTCTTTGATCTCTTGAGTGCTAATTTTGTCAATCATGAGGGTGACGTCTATAGATGAAATCTTCCTTCTTGTAGTTCGATTTGCAGTTAGCACCATTCTCTCTCTCGACAACAACGGATCCATAGAAACACTCTCATCATCAACAAGGAGCGACATCAAAATTTACAAGGAAAGTTGGAAAAGTTTAAGGTTTACAAGCAACGGAACGAGAAAAAAAGAGCAAATTTCAAATACAAGTAAAGCAACATACAAATGAGCGGATTTTACATATATGTTGAGGACTTACAATACAATGAGGTAATTTTATATTCAAGTATGAAGACTTATTCATGAAAGCGAAGAAAATCAAAAGGTGAGAATTGTTGAAGTTTATGATTTTGAGGCGATACAAGTTGTGAAAAATCAAGCGGTAAAATACTTCTCCCACGGCCATGGTTTATTTTGTATTTAATTTCTCTTGTTAATTTCAAAAAAAAAAAAAAAAAAAAAAAAAAAAAAAAAAAAAAACAAGAGAAATTTTTGTTGTTAATAAGCCGTGGGGAAGGAAAAATTTATAAGGAAGTTTCAAGCGACAAGGATATAAGGTAAAAAGAGTTATAAATTGTCAAGGATTTATGAAATTCGAGAGTTTATCATCAATAGTTGAAACCGAAGACGAAGACCATGAAGATCAAGACGAGGAGCGGAAGACGTTTCTATTGGATGCCGTGAGAGTGGTGTTATCATAATTGGCGATCGGATGTGAAGGTGAGTAAGTAATCTCATCCTCAATAATAAATGGTTGATTTCCTTTCTTAGAGATCGTCAGAAAAATGGTTTTTCAAAATGATAAAAGATGTGGGTTTTTAAAAATATTTCGGAAGTTGTCCTTCGCACCATTCAACGTGTCGCAGGATTTCTCTCTTCATTCCTTCCTGCACACATGTGAGATCCATAAAAAAGCCTTCTTTTGAGTGCAATTATCATAAAATCTTATTTGGTGAGGCAGAAGTCGAGGCGAAATGCTTATTGATCGTTTCTCAAACACGCGTTCTCTCATTATGGTGTGGTTATTTCTCACTCAACATTTAAGAATGAGAATATGTTCTTTAGTATTTCTAACTTCTTATTACTAGCATGCAGAAACTCTATGTCCTCATAACTCTTTGGATGCTTGTGACGCTTGAACGCTTTGAAGTTGTGAGTTTTGGTTTGATTTGCTCGAGGACTAGCAAAGTCTAAGTGTGGGGGAATTTGATAGGTATAGAATACACCGTATTTACTATCTAGTAGTTTATGCTTTCTTTGCTATTTTTCGTGTAAATTATGTATTTTACGCTTGTTTTGAGTTTTATAGCTACTTTGGAGTCGCACGGAGGAAAAGAAGAAGAAATCACCCAATTTGAGCAAAAAGGGCAAAAATGTCATTTTATGGGCGATCACTATCTGGAGGCCGGTTAATGTTAAGGGACAAGTCTTTTGGAGGAGAACTATAGACAAACCAGCAGAGGCTAAGGGGGGCTGGAAACTTGGTTACCCCTTATCAGGGCAGCCCGAGTACCAATATCCCGACCCATTTATAACCTAAACCTAAATCGAGACTTCTCAATCATTTGTCTGAAATCAAGAAATACAGACAGAGAGGCGCAGCCATGAATCGGTGAAACTGTTTCTTTTGGATGTTAATGGTCGAAATTGTAGACATAGGGAATTAGGGTTTGATTCAACATTGAATATGGCAGCGAGACATGATGGTGTTGCAAATGGAATTTGTTGGTCGCTGTAACTGATGAATTAAGGGATTTGTAGCTGTTGATTCGATGGAAAGGAAAATGGATTAAACGGGTTTGCTGGTGTCGATCGAGAAATGAGAGGTTAAACTGCCGTCGATGAGACGCAGAGAAGAACATGGCAATGAATCTGAAATCGAGAGAATAACAGATGGGTCGTGGCTTTGGTGATGAATTAGAGACGAATCGAGTATGGATGGGTTCTGGTGCTGTTGGTAGTTGTTGATTGAAGAACTGAGAAGGAGAAGAGCAGTTGTTGCTGCTGATGAATCAAGAGATCGGACTCAGGGATTAATCGAGATGAAGAAAGAGGAAACAGATCGAGAGTTGGATTGAGAGGTGAATTAACAGAATGGGTTTTGTGATTAGTCTGTCGAAGAAGAATATGGGTTCGATTTGTGATTAGGCTTTGTTGGTTTAAGCTGCTGAGTAACGATGGGTCTGTGGTTGAGCTTGAGAAGCAGAGGGGTCTGTGAATCAACAAGAAGAAGAAGTTGAACTAAGTATGGGATTGCTGCTATGGGTCTGTGGATGAAGAACGAGACTTCACTGCTACTATTGAATGAGATGATTCTAATTGAGAGTTTGGCATGGCTGGTGGCAATTTGAAATTGTCAGCTTTGTTGGAAATTGATGGAGCAAGACAAGAAGAATGAGAATGATGCTACAATAGTTCAATTCAAGCAACAATTATACATGGAGTTACAATAGATGAATGTTTAGGAATTGTGAGGCGAAGAATAGAAAGGCTCGAAAGCGGCACTGGAAACATCCAAAACAACGAGAACTCGACCGGTTTTCCATTACAAGCGAGTCGACTCAGTCTGGCGATGACCGATCCGCATTTGAGTCCGATGACCGTTCCGAAACGATCCGATGAGCCGATCTCGACCCAACTCGGACCACTCGGCCGACTAAGACCGGCCGACTCGTTGTCTAACTCACTCCCCCTTGACCTTTGACTAACAGATTGACTGACGGTTGACCCGTTTGACCGTTAGTCCTAACGGTGGATCGACGGAATATGCTCTCGACGGGATGAGAATTCTCGGGTGGCCGTGGCGGTGACGGATTCCGGCCATAATACCTGTTTTCCGCGAGCAAAAATTCAATTTTCTATGAACTTCTCTAATGGGTGTGAAGACTTGGACTAGGAATTGGATGGAGAATTGGGCTCAAACTTGGAAAGAGAAGATGGAAGAGTTGAGAAAAGCTTGGATTTGGAAATTGAATTGCTAAAGGAAAAGGATTCTAATCCTTGGAAGATTTGGAGAATATTGAAGCCTATAAATAGAGAAGTTTTCTACATCTTTTACACACCTCTCTACACACACATCACTTGTGTTTTTGATAGCTCTTGAAAATTCTCCTTTTAATAATTATTATTTGTGTGAATTTCAAAAGCATGAGTAGCTAATTTTCTTATTGATTGAGGATGAATTCCTAGTTCTTAATATGATTTAAGTTTTTGTTTTCAATTCTATCTTGAAGTTTTTCACATAATTATCGTTTGTTTTTACTAATAGGAATGATCTTAATGACATTCATGATTGATTGATAGATTGTTTGGGTGGCCAACTAAATTGATTTGTCGAATTAATCTAAATCTAGTGAAAGTTAGGAGATAAGTAATCGTTTCTTGACTTTTTACATAAGTAGCAAACACGAGACCTTGCGGAGGGACTCCGTGGAGCAATTGTGTGTGAAAACAACGTTAGCAAGTAGACCTTGATCTAAGAGTCTAACTACTAATATTGACCTAATAAGTTCATAAATCTTAAAGCATTCATTTAAATTACATCTAGAGTGATCTACTACTAGGTGGTTTGGTAAATAGAATCCGGTAGTCGAGAACTTCCGTATCCGGTGATACAAGGGATTTAGGGGTTCATCACTGATCTAGCTGCTTTACCTACGGTTGGTGATAATTTGTGACTAATAACAAGTAGAAAAGAACATAACTTGATTCATTGTTTCGTAACGAAGAAGGATTCCTTGGTCTTGTCTCTCTTATTGCTTTCAACTTTCGATTTTAATTGCTTTGTTTATTTTCTTTTGCTTTTTACACCCCCCTTTTCGTGACAATTTTTACAACTAGAATCTCTTGCTCCTCGTGGGAACAAACTTGACTTCCATTATATTATTTTTAATTGAGTGGAAATAAGATATTAATTTGATTGCACCTACGACACGCATCAGCTCCCTCTGTCTCTTAAAAAATATTTCAGCCGCGTCTCTCGGAGTTATCTCATGGATGCTTGATTGTTGTCGAGGATGGATCATGACAGCGAGTCCCAGTCGCACTTCTCTTTGGTTACTGAAATTGTTTCCTCTGGGTATGCTTGTGATCCGTCGTGGGCCTCTTAAAGTGTTGCACACGCCTTCTGGGCGGAGAGGTGATGATATACTTTCGCCACACCTTTGAAGAGTAGATGACCTTGTTGTGGCTATGACTTTTGGGTTGACCGTGTCTTATGAGCTTTGACAATGAAGGGATTCCGTGTAGAGCCTCAGTCCCCATGTTTGGTTTACACATTTCTATCTTGTATGGTCGGTGAGTTGACCATGATAAAGATATCATCTTGCATTTGTATTGGCGACTCTATTACTTTTTCCATGTGAAATATGGATTACCTTTATTGTGGTTGTTGTTATGGTAAACCTCTGGCTGGTATCAACAAACGAGCAGCAACAGTTCTTGGCAGTAGATGTGATCCGAAGATACTACATTGTCGTCGAAACAAAATGGGTTGGCAGAAATTGCATGGGTGTCCATGGAAGCAAAGAGATTGGTTGGATGCGTAAGCGAGTAAACTGTCCACGACCACGGGCTTTGGATAGATGGATCAAAAAGTGGCCACAACTACGACCCTTGGCTGGTTGTGATCATGAAACTTGACAGGGAGGTGTGGCGACACGGAGAGAACGTTGAGCGGCTCTTGGAGCGAAACGTTGAAGCGGAGCGGTTTCGGAGATAACGTTGAAGCGGCGCGGCACGGAGGTGAGACGTTGAAGCGGAGTGGCTTCGGGGAGGGACGTTGAAGCGGGCGACTTCCGGAGCGAAAAGTTGAAGCGGCTCGGAGATAACATTGAAGCGGCTCTTTGAAGTGGATGTTGAAACGTCTTCGAAATGAAGGTTGAAGCGGGCTGGAGCGACGCGTTAAAACGGCCGCTTGAGCGAACATTGAAGAGGCCACGGAGCGAACGTTGAAGCGGCTCCTGGAGGGAATGTTGAAGCGGTTCAAATAGTGCTGGTCGGAAAGTCGTGTTTCCTCTTCATGGGAAAGAATACGTTTCTTCCGTTTGATTTTCCCTTGCAACTCTCGAGTCTTGACGGTTACAATGTTGAAGTCGGAGACGCGTCAATCAGTGTGTTATCAAACTCGACATCCTTCGAGTGAGCAAAGTGGTTAGGAGTCCCCGTTCTATCTATCAATCGTGCTTTCCAGAGAGGTTGGGGTTTGGGAACGGCTTCCCGGGATGGAAACAACTACTTTCAATTTTATGGACGGAGTCCCGGAAATCATGCATCTCCGACGGAAGAGGGTCTCCGTGAACTCGGGAGGATTGCCGATTTTCTTTGCCTCGATTTTGGAAAAGTCGTTCCCCGATCCTCACGTGTGATGAAATTGGATTGTTGATTCCTCTCCAACGGACGTTTAAGAGCAAAACGGGCCTCTTCATCTATAAAGGTGCGTCTGTTGAAGTGCTTGCGTCGGATGTTAAAAGTATTCCTTGTCAGCTCCATCTGGGGTTGAAGTGACTCTTGTGGTAGCCGCTCTATTAGTGTCTTAAGGAAAATATGCATGTCTTTCTGAGTTGTAGCCATGTATGTCGAGCCTTAGCAAAAACTTCTTGTATTTCCATCAAATCAAGCAATGGTAATAAGAGGTTGGCTTCCTCGGGCTCCTCCGGTCTCTCATCCCGATGGTGGAGTGACACGACTTGGTGACGACTGGGAGTGTCACACTTGAAGAAACGTTGGGGGTGGTGGCAGCGGCTCAGGCTCTGGTGATCGGAGGTGTAATGCCTAAAGTAACATTTTCCGTGCCACCGGTGTTTATAGGTGGCGTATTAATGCCACTGGAAGGAACGTTAATACCGGGTATTATTTGCCGCTAGTATTTTCGGGGTTTGTTCTTTGCTCTGGACTGAGTTCTACCATCTTGATATCGGGATTGAAAAATGAAATTTGAAATTGGAAATTGATATTGCAACCGAAAGATTAATCTCCCCTTTGTGGTCGCCAATTGTTTGTGGGTGAAAATCATTTCTAGCGATTTTGGTAATTTCGGGTGTGGGGGTGAAACGAATCTAAACCCTAAACAATGCCTTTCGCACGGGAGTACTTTTGATTCGAGAGATCAATCTGTATAATCCTGGCCTAAACCAAGAAATGGCCGTTCCAGGCTTGCTTCGGCCACAAGTGAAGGAGAAGGGTTGGTCTTAGGGAAGGAAGCGAAGAGAGTGTTGAGACCAGAATCGTTGATTCTGAAGGTGTGGTTTGTTTTATGACTTGTATTGGAAGTAGAACTGGTTAGCAAAATGGAAAACTACCAGGTGATTTCTAGATATTGTATTGTTGCGGACCAAAACTTGTTGTTTGGTGAAAATAGGTGAATCCTATTTATACAAGTCATATTGAAACGTACCCTAGTCTCGTAGGAAGTGGAAACGATTGAGTGGTGGAAGAATAGAGTAACGTGTAATCGTCAGACGTTATGCTTCCATGATGAGGGAAGTGAATTCGTGTAACCGTCAGTCATTACGCTTCCGTGATGAAGGAAATGAATTGTTTACACCGTTACTTTTCACCACTACTAATTGTCCTACTTCATGACACTTTCTTGTAACGGGCGCATTGCACGTCGCACGCTGTAAACCGCCAGACCAATACCCTGATGAGTATCTCCCAGTTTGTGACATGTTTGATGTCTCGAGTGTTTTCGTGGAAAATGTGTAGAAGGTTGCTATGTGTGGCAAGTCAAAGTCAAGAGACTTTGCCATAGGAAAATTGCATGTGATGCTATTAGGCTTGCCTTGGTCGGCCGCCTAAAACTTGCCACAAGTCTGTCAGTTTGGTGGAGAACTTGAATGGCTGAGATTACATCTCATGAGGAAGGGTAGCCGTTGATTATGGCCACATCTTTGTTGTGTAACAAAGTGGCGCCATTAGCATAGTGGCGCCTGTCGTAGCGGGTCTCCTGGGACTTACCGCAAGTCCGTCAGTTCAGTGGCGAACTTGGATGGCTAAGATTGCATCTCATGAGGAAGAGTGGTCATTGATTATGGTTGCATCTTGTTGTATAGCAAAGTGGCGCCATTGGCATAGTAGTGTGTACGGGTGGAGCCATGGCATGGCGGCATGCTAGTAGCCGTGGCATGGCGGCATTGCAGTGGCGTTGTGGCATGGCCACGCCTGTGGCGTTGTAGCATGGCCAAAGCTAAGGTTTGGCTCCGTGGCCAAAATTAGGGCTTGGCGGCGTGGCCAAGGCTAGGATTTGGCGCCGTGGTAAGAATTAGGGCTTGGCGACGTGGCCAAGGCTAGGTTTTGGCGTCGTGGTAAGAATTAGGGCTTGGCGGCATGGCCAAGGCTAGGTTTTGGCGCCGTGGTAAGAATTAGGCTTGGCGGCGTGGCCAAGGCTAGGATTTGGCGCCGTGGTAAGAATTAGGGCTTGGCGGCGTGGCCAAGGCTAGGTGGCATGCTACCGCGGCAGGGTAGCATGTTGGCATGCCGATCAAGATGTTGTTGTGGTAAGTCGCGTTTGGCTTGCCGATTAGTATGGTGGCGTGGTAGGGTGCGTTTGGCCTTTAATGTATGGTGGCAAGTTTAGAGCGACTTGATTGGCCGAGGAAAGGGCTGGCCAAACATAAGGCGCGGCTACCCTTACGGTAAAAGTGTGGCGGCTTTAGAGTTACGATTGGTCGATTAAAGAGGGTCGGCCAAGCATGGGCGTGGCTACACTCCGGTGAGAGTGTGGCAGCTTTAGAGCGACTGATTGGTCGATGATAAGTGGGGCGACAAGTATGGGTGCGGCCACAACTTATGTGCGCGTGGATAATTTGAGGCGACGAGATTGGTCGAGAGAAATAGGGCCGGTTTAGGATGGGCGTGGCCAATGGTAAGTGGCGCCGGTTGTCTAAGGCATGGCCACGCCTCCCTTTTTGTCGCGGCTCCATGTTTTTCGATTTCGAGCAAGGTTTTGCACATGCTAATCCATGGCGGATTGATTACCTAGTTCGCCTAGGCTTAATTTCAACAAGCAAGGTCTGATATACTACGCGAGGCGCAAAACCCTAACTTTTGAAAGTTAGTCAGGTCAGTTGATTGAATTCTATATGTTGACATAGAGTTCTTTTAAGTTCATTGCCAGAGAGCAGCATGCTTTTTCTGATTGAATACCTTATGCAAAGACCTTATCCTTGATACATGGAAATTCGTTCTACTCTGCTGCGAGTGAACACAAATCGTCATGCCATATCAACATTAAGGGTTCATCTGGAGAACATAGCATAGAAGGCATTCAAAGGAACTTATATTAAGTGAATATAGGCGAGGCGCCGAAATTTCTGAACATGCAGGATGGTTGCTACATTCGCCAGTCTGGATAAATTTCATGTAAGTATATTGAACGGATCAATAAATATGCCGGTGGAGAAGTTAGCACTCACGGCACCGTTTCCTTACAGAGTGACGTCACATCAGATGTAAGGTTTTACGATTTCAACCCTAAGCTAAAAACCACCATCAACAACACCAAAGATTATGAACCCATAAATCAGAAATCTTCAATATCTTCAAATCTTCAAATCTTCTTAGATCTTCAATAAATACCTGCACACAATCACTTAAATCTCTTGTGATCAATAACGCACAGAACGGAGTCTGTTAACAATGGATTATCACAAGATCGTCTTTAGAACTAACAACAGTCTAAAGATCCCTGTTGAAACTCTGAACTAGTTTGAGTGAATCTTATATCAGAAGAGAAGATTCTCAAGCATAAACAAACTAGGTGCAATCAAAGTTCAACCACCGTTAGTCAATCAAATCAATGAAAACAAAACATAAACCGCAATTATCTAGTTTCCCACCAACGGTACAAATGAGAGCTTCTCAATCCCAAAAAGACTTTAAAAGCGGCCGTAAGAGATTTCGCCTAATTAGGTTACTCTCTCTCTCGAATAGACGGCTTCCACGGTAATTGAACAATTAAATAATAAACATTCACGACACGTGTTCAAAGTATGTCGACATCTTAACTTCGTAAGTTCTCTTTCACACTTACAACCTTGATCTCGTCGACCATTCTGATCAAGAAGTCTTCATCTATACTTTCGCAAAATTATTTTCGATCATCAATGTAATGATCTGGAAGATCATAGTCTCGCTAGGTCAAATCCTCGCAGGCCTTCCCATTCCTCTATACAATCACGAGATGCCATTATTCTATGAAATTCTTGCTCATGAGAAATTCTCGCGAGCTATTTATCAATTGAGCGTTTGCATCAATCTAATGGTTGAATTCGCCAACCGTATTACGGGTAAAGGATCTTTATATCCCGATGATGTCAAAAGATCCTAGATTCGCAAATTTACAAATAGTATTTGAGAAGTATCGTAGAAAACTTCTTTGTGAATTATGCGATAATAAATATGAGAAATGATAAATCTCATTTGGGGTGCTCGATTGAAGAGAAAAGATAACATTGATGTTGATAAATTTGCTCATGCAAGACATTGGTGGCACTCGGGCAAAAATAATGTTCCTCGGCACTCCAAAGATGAGAAGTGGTGGGTTGTTCCTTTATTTCTGAGTGGACCCTATATCGCAGGTTCACATGTACTCCCTGAGAATCTCATGAGACTATCATCCTTGGGAATTTAAATGGCCAGAAAAGGCAAAGAGGTATACTTCCTATTTCAGATTTGCTTTTGCGATATTTCTTTTCTTTTATATTTACTAGATTTACAAAATCTTCAGATTACCAAATTGAAAAAGAGTTATAGTAGACGTCCAAAGCCGAGTACTCTGGCGATACTCCGATCGATCACGGATGAAGTAAGAAATACTTTCTTTTGTTATTTTTAACAATATTGTTGCCTCTGTTTCTTATCTTCATTCGTGTGCGAAGGTTATTGAAGAAATAGACATTCCTGAAGCTACGAAGGTTAAGGGAAAGGATAAAATCACTCTTCGCAAGGATAAATCTTCTTCTCCATTTTCTAAAAAACGGAAAACCCATTCCTCTTCTCGTTCTAGTTCTCAAACCAGCGAGAGCTCAGTGAGGATGAAAATGAGGTTGGTACTTCCTCTGCGAAGGAGAATCACTCGACTACGCCTATGGCGCAATTGTCTAGTGTTTTCTCCGATTCCATGCAAGGATTGGGAGATGATCATTTATCTGCTACTTGCGAAGCTCTCGCTAAAATTTGCGATGCCCCCTTGCTAGTGGACAATGATTCTTTTCGCGGAGTTTCCCGAACATTGACTTCCAGTTTCTTAAATGCTCTCAATGCTTTGGTATGTTCATATTCCTTTGCTTCTCTGTAACTTCGATTATAAGCTTTAACTTAACAATTTCTTTACTTTCCTTTATAGTCTGGGAGAGCTTCCTTTGTTGTTGCCTCAGATCTCGAGAAAAGACGCGACAACCTTGAAAAGAAAAATCTCCAACTCAAAGAGAAGATCCAAGAACTAGAAACTGAAGTTGCGACGTCTCGCAAGAAAGATGAAAAAATTCAACAGTTGGAAGTTGAATCCACTTCTCAGAAGAATAAAATATCTACTCTTCAAAGTGCAAATCAACAACTTTATGGTATAAAATTTTTACTCTTCAAGTCGTCTTTATTTTGTCATCTGCTTTTCTTTGCACGATTTATTATTTTCGCAGACATATATAATCTCTCTGAAGAAGCCATTCTTCTCCATTCATTTCCCGAGCCTATGGATAATGATGTTCTTCTCACTCATCTCAACGAATCTTTAAGTAGTTCGTCAAACAAAGTTGATTCCTTTCCATTAAATGAACTTCAAGCCAAATATCGTCTCTTAGAGATTGAGCATAGATCTAGTTTAGGTTTAGCCAACCGATTTAAACAAATGTATCTTGATTCACATAAGAAAACCAAAACTTTAAGGAAGAAAATTAGTGGCCTTATAGATGACAAAGACCGCATTGCTAATAAAGGTGCACAAGCATTAGCAAAATTTCAAAAATCTCTTCTCGAAGTACAAATTGAACGAGATGAATCTCTTAAATCGAGAATGCCATACTTAATGAGCGAGAAGATCAAATTCGTTCGCTTCTCATTATAAATAATGATGATGAATTCGCTTGGCTGTGAAGGTTCTAGATAATGCCGGGAATAACTTAGGTGTTGATGTTAGCCTTCATGCCGAGCATCTTGCCTTGGTTAAAGATATGATATCGTGAGAGAAGGTTGTTTATTATTCCTTTTACTTTATTACTCCTTTCTTCTGCAAAGTATTGGTATTAACTTATTGTCACTTGTTTTGCAGAAGCCGAGAGGAGATTTCAGACAAGGATTGAAGAACTTGAATCTGAAAAAGAGCAGCTCGCAAATGGCCTTTCTCTTCGCGACATCAAATATTCCAAGTTGAAGAAACAAGCGCAAGCTCTGATGGCGAATTTTAATAACGATCTTTGTTCGTTTTTATAATCAAACTATTGAAACAGGTTTGCAATGATCACCGCATTCCTCTTAGTTCATATCCTTGTCTTCGCGATGATATTCTCGAAGATATGCCTTTCTCGGATGTCTACGATGGTGAAGCTAGCGAAGAAGAAGAATCTGGCGAAAAGAATGATGGAATTAGAATCTGACAAAGAAGAAGAATCCTCAAAGAAATAACTTCTTTTTCTTCTTTCGCTTCTTGTAATATATGTATATATACCCTTTTAATCTTCTATTTCTATAACCCCTCATTGTAAATTTCTTGGATTGCTAAATATGAATTCAATCTTTGTTTTCTTTACTTGCGCATATTAATCAAGCAATTCTTCTTTGTAATTCAACCGACCGACATTATGAATACATAAATCTATCATGTGGAAATGAATAACAAGATTTTATCCTATTCATTCCCATACTTGCCTCTCATTATTTATTTTCAAATGAGAGATTTGATCAATTAACTCGAGTAATGAAATCTACGAATTTTGACCTTATTGTTGGTAATTTTTGTATGGCTATATCTTTATTTATGTTGAAGTTCATCATTGCGACAAGATCGCGGGACGTCTTCACAAATGAAGAAATCTATTGATCTTGCCTTATCATTTCTTGTGTGGTCTTATTTTGCCTTCCTAATTAAAGGTCTTATTTCGCCACCCCTCGTTGCGACAAAATCGCGGGACGTCTTTACATTTTCATGTAATGACCCATTGACCTTGTCTTATCATTTCTTAAGTATTTTTGCCTCTGCATAGATATTTTATTTGCGACAATATGACAAGGCTTAAATACTCTTGCGAATGTAAAATCCCATGACATTGCGATGTCTTGGCGACGAAATCGCGGGACGTTTTTACATTTTTATGCAAAAACCCATTGATCTCGTCTTATCCTTGCGTTAGTATTATTGCCTCTACATGATCATCGCACAAATATGACAAGCCTAAATTTCCTTGCGAAAATAAAGCCTCATGACATTTGCGTCTTTTGACACTTATCAGCTCCCTAATGGAGGGTGCCGCCCTTATCTTCTCCCTGGTTGCCCCTTCAAGGAGGCGTACATCGGCCATACAAGACTAGCTCCTCCCATCCGGTCTTAACAACAACTAGTTGTTGTTGTGAGCCTCTTATCCCTTATACCTATATGGTTTATGGTTACGAGATCGCACCCTAAGTGGAGTTTTCTTCGGGCCGAGTGAAGCATATACCAAGACTTGCCAAGAATGGCCGAGACACTTCAAATGCCCCGGGCACTCTTGGCTCAACCGTGTACCCGGCGCCTTGAGCATACACGACTCCTTGGAAGAGACCCTCGGGCGTCCAACCAGGGTATAACCTTATATATATAGTTGGAAATCCAAGGTATCTCTCCAGGATAGGCTTTCATGGGCCCCAAATCTCCATGACTCGGTTTCCCGGGAGCGGTGTAACCTTTTCACTGAGCCATGTCAAGAGATACCCCCTTATATGACGCACTTTAGGTCTTACATTTGCCTCTTGCGAAATATCATTCGCGAACTAGGGTGTACGCCATAAAGGTTCGTCCCATTCACTCACTCTTTCATTTTTGTTAATTCATTCAATCATTCATTTTGTTTGCGAAGCTATCGCACAATCTTACATTGTTTAATCATTTTTGTTTTTCAATTCTTCAATCAAATTGTCATACATTCTTGATGGCGAGATCCTCGCATATTTCTTCTTCCACTATTTTTTCTTCTTCTTACCCTTATCATGCTTTTGTTATTGCTTTTTGATGATTATTCATTTCTTACACTTTTTGCTCCTGCTGCTCTCTGCCTCTGCACCATTCAAATCTCTTAATGATTCCTTTCCATCATAATTTTCAACTGTTTTCATGCACTTGTTTCGCAACGTATCTTCTCCTCTTACATCTATGGCATCCACCATCAATCTTTCTCGTCTTTGTTCATCTTTTGCATGTTGCTTCCAACCCTTTCTTTTTGCAGCTCTCTCTTCGCAACTCTCCACGTCGATCTCATAGCATTTTTGTCCTTAGTCCAATCTCCCTTTATAATTCCGACACCGCTAGGATGAGGAAATTTTATGCATTGATGATAAGTCGACGCTACGCCGAAATTTCGTGCAACCATGACCTTCCGATCAATGCATTATAAGGGGACTCCACATCGAATACACAGAACAAAATCCCCGTTGATAATCCTTGCAAGGGTATTCTCATATGAACTTCTCCTTTAGGCTTATTCGCTGTGCCATTGAAACCATATATCTTATACGTCGAAGGTATCAATTCTTCATCCTTCCCCCCCCCATAGTCTTGTAAGTATGGTAGAAAAGAATATTTACTGAGCTCCCCGTATCAATTAAGATTCTATTGATCGCCCAGCAATTCTCTGCTTCGTCGTCTTCACCATCTACAGGTTTTGGATTAATTTCCAATTTTACAACCAATGGGTTGTCATGCGTCTCCCTGACTTCAGGAATCTCTTCTGCGGTGAAAGAAATAATCTGCATTTGCCATTCTTTTAACTGCGATGTCTTCGCAATGTTCATCACTTCTTTATTATTAGCATCCCTCGCGAAAACCCTACTGAGAACATTATCATGAAAATCTTCAATTGTTCGGTAAGAGTGTACAATGGAGTTGCAAAACAAATTTTTAGCTTTCGATCCAACTTCTATTACGAATGTTTCTTTCCCCTTTCTTTGAATTTGTTGGTGCATTTCGGTGGTGGTGGTAATGGTGAACCTTCTCTTCACTTTTAGAAAATGATTGACTTTCCTTGGTCAATCATTACGAGGATGATTCTTTTTATATTTCTGCAGTCATTTGTTAAGTGCCCATGAAAGCGGTGGTAAGAACAGAACTCGTGACTTCTATCACTTGGTGGTGGCTCATTCCCCATGTTCCATGGCGCAGGTATGTTTTCCATCAAGAGTATAGCTTCCCATATTTTTTCAACACTAGTATTTAATGGTGGCATTTTGATTTCTTCCCATACTACTATGTGACGTCGCTGCCCTCCATGATAATTCTGCCTTTGACTTCCATAAGTTTCTTGCGGATGATCAAGTCTTTGAATTTTGTTATTGCCGCCACGGTTGTAGTAGTTCCTTTCTCTCTCAAATTCTTCTTGATCACGGCTTCCCATGGATACTATCTTTGGCTGTCCATCATCTATTATCCTTTCTTGTTGACCTTGCGAAGTGCTCGTCACCGTGTTTATCAGTTTGGGTAATAAACTTGCATTCGCAGCGTTCGAATTTGTATTCGCAACTGGGTATGATTCCATCTCGTTTTGCCTTTCCTCCAAAGCAATATATTCTTCCTGAAGTTCGCGCAACTCAGTCATTGTAATTGTATTCTTAACTCTAAAGATTTGAATATATAACAAATTGGTTGCGAACATAGCGTTTATGAATGATAAAATGAGATATCTTTCATCCACTCGTCCAGCCATCTCGCTACACATCGTCTTCCATCTCACAGATAAGTGTCTTAAACTTTCGCCAACTCTTTATTTCAGCCCAAATACATCTTCAATTCCTGGTCGCGAGGAGTTGTTACTTATATATGCCCCTAAGAATATAGCTTGTAAATGGTTGAATGACGTAATTGTGTTTCTTGGTAAACCCTCAAACCATTTAAGTGCTTCTCCTGTTAAACTTGATGCGAAATATTTGCACAATATGGCGTCATGATTTGCCCACTGTAGCATACATCTCACATACGCTTTGATATGTTGTATTGCGCAAGTTGTTCCATCAAAAATGCTGGTTAGTGCGGGTAAATTGCACTTTGGGGGTATTCCTCCTAACTGCACCTCTAGTGTAAAGGGGGTTTTCGCAGCTTCTTCGATGGCCTCATCCAATTGTCTTCTTCCTCCTCCTCTTCTATTGTTCAACATTCCTCTCATCTCTGCCAACTCTCTTAAGATTTGTTCATTTACATCAGGGTTCGAATTTATTGGTCTTTTTAGCTCTGCCTCCCTCCTTCTGCGTTCATGTCTATCTTGATTTTCTTGTTCAACATTTTCTTCTCTTCTTTCTCTGCGACTTTCTCCTCCATCTCGTTCACGAATTTGCACACCATTATATCTATCATTTTCTCTTCTTGGTTGTCTATCAGCTCTCCTTTGTATTCTTTCATATTCTTCATTGATATTTCCATTGTTGCGATTTTGCTCGCGCCTTCTTTCTCGATTGTCATGATTGTTCTGCGAATTGCTTCCTCCAATTCCCGTTCTTCCATTTCTACTCTTAACCTTTCCCTTTTCGCAAGCTAGACGCGCTTGTTCAATATAATGCTTTTGATGTCATCTTCAATCTCCTTTTGTTTCCTCTGTGTTTCTCTCCCATGCAATATTCTTCTTCCTTCTTCTGATTTTCTTCATCAATTAAACCATTCTCGCTTTGCCTATTTCCTTGATTTCCGTTTTTTTGGACATTCTGTAAAATCTCAGGACATGGAATACACACTATTTCCCTTCTTTCGCAACATCCTTCACCGAGATTTGGCCCTCTTTCTAGATTTTCTTCATTAACATTTTCTACAGGTAATATTCTCCTCATATCATCTGTAACCGATCCTGATCTTGATTTGGTATTACTTCTCGACCTCCTATTCTGTAACCTCATATTTTCCATTCTTAACTCATGGTTTTGCCTTGTTAAATTTGCGCGTTCTTCCGCTTCTAATCGCCTTTCTTCATGTATTGTTTGCCTCAACGTTTCTAATGCTGCGATTTCTTCATTTCTATGAATTGTTTCTCCCATCTCTTCTTGATTTCTTTCCTCTTGTCCATTATTTATCAATTGTTGCACTTCCTCTCTTTCTTCCTCAGAATTTGATCTCCATGTATGCACACTCACCCTATCATAATCTATTACTCTATTCGGTACTGGTTGAATTGGTGGTTGAATTTGGCCTTCTTCTCTATCTCTTGCGTTTATTCTTGATGGTTCACCTACTTCATTTCTCCTTTCTCCAGCTAATCTCCCGCTTCTCCTTACAATTATTGGTTGTTCTGATGCATTCCTTCTTCTAGCCATTTCTCAATTTTAGCAAATTGTTGAAAATTATTCGAAATTTCTTTCTTGTTACTCCTGATTCTTTCAATTCACAAGGTTGATCTTCTACTCAGTCCATGTTTCTAGCGCATATGTAGTTGCAGGAAATCCCACACTACACCCCTCACTAGAATTCACTCAACTAATCCATTTGAAGATGAATAACTATAGATTTTATTGGTTATTTTCTTGAAATGTTTACAAAGAAAGATAGAACAGATCTAAAGAAATTACAATCACTCTTAATTTTCTCTCTCCTAATGACTTGCTTAACAATTCAAAAAGAACTCTCTCCACAACAAACTAACTCAACCCTTTATATAGGGTAGTACACAGTGGATGATGACTATTCATTTGTCCTTTATTTTCGGGAACAACTCGCGAAGTGTCGCAAGTGTACATATACAAATTCTCGCGACACTCCTAAATCTCGCTAAGTCTTCACATTCTTCTCATGTTCTGGCTGTCGTCATTCATTGCGTCATTTATTTTACTTCTCTGTGACTCCCTCGCGATATCGTTATTTATTAATCTCGCGAAGTATTAATCTCGCGAAGTATTCATTAATGTTATTCTTCTGCGACGCACTCGCAATGTCATTATTTATTGATCTCGCGAAGTATTGATGTCTCGATATTCTGATCCTACATCAACCCTAAGCTAAAAACCACCATCAAAAAAAGGCTACTGCTTTGAGAACTCTTGAAATTCAGAAGGCCCTGGTTCGTCATCAGTTCAAAAGGTTTGCTGGAATTGACTCTTTTTTTCATGAACCTTATGTTACCATGGCTGTTGACAACAAGGAGTTCGGGGACGATAAATTTTTTTTTAGAGGTCTCAATGTCTAGGAAACTTCTTATGAGAATTTTATTCTTGTGTTTTTAAGAAGGATAACTAGGGTTTGGAATAGCCATTATTGTAAGTACACATAGCTATTGCCAACGTTTTCATCTTGCAATGTTTTTAGATTTATTTATTTCAATTCTAAAGTTGATTTGGAAGATGATTTTTGCAGTATTAATCTTTATGGTTTTATATATTGCAAATTGTTATGGGATATGTTGTTTACGTCTGTGAACCTTGACTGTCCCATACTTGTTCAAAAGTTATCTCTATTATATGTCGGTATGAAAGTATTGATAAAAGATAGAATGAACTTTTGACTACAAAAGTTAAGCCTTTTATGTCATTATGCAAGTATTGATGGAAGAAATGATGAACTTTTGCTTACAAAGATTAAGTCTATTATATGTCATTGTGCAAATAGTGATGAAAAATAGATTGAATCTTTGTTTATTCCGCAGTATTGGTCTTTCCATGATCCACATTTTTGTGCATATCTTTGTGTTACTCTATAAGTTCTCTTATGTTGAGCATGGCCAATTGAATTGATTATTTTCCTTGTGGTTAATTCAATTGAGATTTCTGGATACAAATTCATATTCGTATGTGATTTGTTAATGTCCAAAGAAATCCTTCTTTTATTGTAAAAGTAAGGTCGCTCTTGTTGTTCTTTCGGGAATGACATTTTATGGGGGAAAGTTCTTAATTGAACTTGTGCTTAATTGCCAAATCTTTGTGGGGAATATGGCTGTGAAATATTTTATGGGTTATCTTGTATCTTTATAAACTCCTTGATGAATGCATGTAGTTTCGGCTATATGATGGCATCTAAACAAGTTGATATGTTGTTCTTTTTTGGTCATGAAGTATCTCTATGAAAATTTCATGAGGATCCCACTATTTTCGTACCTTTGCCAATTTATATTGACAAAAAGGGGGAGAATTAATGTGTTGTTCACACTACAAATACATATGGTTTACGGATCATTATGTAAGGGGGGTAGGGGGGTGGGGGCGGGGGTGGGGGTGGGGGGTTCATTGTGTGATGAAGTATTGACTAAGGGGGAGTGTACATATCACCATAGTATTGTTGTCAAAGTTGTGATATATTTGAACTTTGATGTTGTATAATGATACTATGACACTGTATAACAATGATTGGGAGCAACTGTTTTCTCATTGTTATAGCTACGGATCTTCAACAACTATGAAGCTGGATTGAACATCTTTGGAATCATTGGAGTACTTGAAAGTGATGAAGATTTCGAGTAATGTTGAAGAACCTAGGAGATCAAGAATTTGGATGAGAAGCTACAAAGTTTATTTATTTTGTATCCATATGTATTGATAGTTTTGTCACTAAAATTGACAAACGGGGAGATTGTTAGAGCACTGCTCGGTCGAACTCGCAAGTGTTGCTATCTCAAGCTTGTTTGTTAATATTAGTGATCAAAACTATAAGTCTTGATTTCTAGTCTACTTATAGATGTCTCGGACTAGGATAGATTGTGTAGTTGAGCATTAGACTTCACGGCGTTCATCATTGAAGACGAAGAACTACTAAGGCGAGCTTGTGGAACTTCATCAACAAAAGGTATGTGGAGACTGAAACTCATCTATCACTTGGAAAGTCTATTTCTACTCTATCTCTTATATTGAGGCATAAGTCGTGTTACGATATAGTTTTCTATTATACACATTTGAGATTTCGAGCTGAGTTTAACTCGCTTACATATTTCTCGGAATATGTGTTGGCAAGCTTTCACTTCGACCAAGTTCATCTTGATCATGTGAAAATCGATGAGTAACATCTTACATGGTTTGTGTGATAAAACATTTGGTGTAGACTTGGAATGTTTTTTATGATTATTTCAATAACTTGAAAATTGCTTTGATGCTAATAGTGTGTGAAAACGGCTATTGTCATCCTCTAAGAAAGTTTCAATGATTGAAATAAAGAGTTTAGAACACACCATTATTGGATTGTGATATGTTGTGTACTCTTGCACATATGTTGTCCATGTCTCGGAACCATAGTATGCATACCCGTATGCGTACATGTTGGTTTGAGAAATCCGGGAACCAAGTATGCACACACGTACGCATACTGGCATAAGGTTCATGTCCGGGAATTTCTGTTGGGATTGGTGGTATGCGTACTTGTTCGCGTACTGGCGAAACCCAATTTCAGTCCGGGTATTTCAAGTATGCGTACCTGTTCGCGTACTTGAATGTTAAAGTTTTAAAATCAGTTTTGTACATGAACTAATATATTCATATTATAAGTAATGCATTCTTTGCAAACCGTGGCTATAATGTTCATGAATTGATTGGAGTGAATCAAACCGATTTGCTTCAATTGTGTTCTTGTATACTTCTATGAGAATATAGCAATTGAACAACTCTTTAACTAGTTTCATTTGAGTCATTTGAACTAGTTATGGTTAAGATGAATAAGGTTGATATGAGAGTATTCATATGGCAAACCTTGGTTAACTATTGTTGAGCCAACATGGTGTAAACGTTTAGGTACGGTTACATAAACCTAAATGAAGGTACATTTCATTTGTGTGTAACAAGCTAAGTTAGATCTAACGGTTGAAAGATATTAGCTTGAAACTAATCAGGTTTTCATCTAACGGTGATTATTGAATGCTTTGTTACCAAGGTAACTTAGATTGCAAACCCTGATTTGAAAACTATATAAAGGAGAACTCGAGCAACTGGGAAACCTAATCCCCACACCTTCTGTGTGATACTAGTTGCATAAGCTAGAGTCGATTCTCCTTTAACCTTAGGTTTTTCACGAAACCCTGTAGGTTAACGACTTGAAGACTTCAATGGGATTGTGAAGCCAGACCCAACTATTTTCTCTGTAGTTGCGTGATCTGATCTTGTATCTTCTATCGTGTTTGGGTACGATCTTCTTTAAGATTGGCTCGAGATTTATTCTCCGATAGGCAAGATAAAAAGTAATCACAAATATCTTCGTCTCATCGTTTGTGATTCCAAAATATCTTGTTTCGCTACCATATGATTAAGATTATTGTGAGGTGATTGATATTTCTAGGTTGTTCTTCGGGAATATAAGTCCGGTATATCAATTGGTTCCTGTTCACCTTGATTTATCAAAAGACGGAACAAAACTCATAGGTATTTCTGTGGGAGACAAATTTATCTATACCAATAGACTTTTCCGTGTGAGACAGATTTGTTTATCAAGTCTTCGACTTTGGGTCGTAGCAACTCTTGGTTGTGGGTGAGATCAGCTAAGGGAATCAAGTGCGTAGTATCCTGTTGGGATCAGAGACGTAAGGAGCGCAACTGTACCTTGAATCAGTGTGAGATTGATTAGGGTTCAACTACAGTCCGTCCGAAGTTCATTGGTAGTAGGCTAGTGTCTGTAGCGGCTTAATATAGTGTGGTGTTTAAATCAGGACTAGGTCCCGGGGTTTTTCTGTATTTGCGGTTTCCTCGTTAACAAAACTTCTGGTGTTTGTGTTATTTCTTTTCCACATTATATTTTTTTATATAATTGAAATATCACAGGTTGTGCGTTGAATCGATCAAATGGGAAATCCAACCTTTGGTTGTTGATTGAAATTGATTGATCCTTGAATATTAGTCTTTGGCACCGTTCAAGTTATTTCTCTTATATTCAATCGGGCTCGTAAATTCCTATTTGCTGATTGCAGATTGAATAGAGAGATAAAGATATAAAACTCTTTGATATACTTTTCTTTAGATTGAGTCTAGCTGTCTAGTTGATTCTCTTAAAAGTATATTGGAGTTTGTCTATTCAGATTGCCAAACGAAATGTTGGGTGTGGTTGTTGTACCCCCGCTTTTTCAGTTTATATAATTGAAATATCACAGGTTGTGCGTAGTTCAATCAGTTGATAAATCCGACCTTAATTGTTGGATAGAACTTAATTGACACTTGGGCATTGGTCTTTGGTACCATCCAAGTTATTTCTCATATCAATCAGGCTCGCGGATTTCTATCTGTTTGATTTGTTGATTGTATTGAGAAAGAGATAAAAACTCTTTGATATAATTCTTGATTGAGTCTCGCTTTTAAATTAGTGCTCTCGAAATTAAATCGAAGTTTATTCCATACAGATCGCCGAACGAATTATTGAGTGTGGTTGTTATACCCCCGCTTTTTAAATTTTTATCAGAGCAGGCAAACACGAAAAGACCTCATAAGTCTGTGTTTGTAGCAATCTGATTTCCATGGATAGAATTTTATCTCTTCCTAACGTGCATAGAAATGTCTTCCAAAGTTTTTGATTATGCCAAATGTCTTGGGCTTACCTCAAGGGATAACTCCTTAGCATATTCTTCCGAATCCCAAGGTAGAAAACTTTTGATATCAGATTCTGATAACATTCCTTCTAAAATGACAGTCGGCATTATGTCAGAATCTGAGATGGAACTCATCAGAACCTTAAAAAAATTTGCTGAGATTATTGATGTTCAAGCTTCTAAAATAAGATCCCTTGAATAAAAATATGCTCAGCTCACTGAAGAACTTAAGAAGTCTCTTGATAAAGAACGAGAACTCTATGGTATTATTGAGTTTTTTTCTAACAATATCGAAAACCTCGTTCAAGAAACTACTCTACAGAGCGAAAATATTAGTATGCTTGAAGATATTGTTAAAGAATACTCAATTAGAGAAGAATGTTTAATCAAGACTCATTCATAAGAATTGAACAGCTGTCGTGTTGAAAAAGAGAAACTTGTTGCATCTCTTTTACTAGCCCAGGAACAGTGTAACTCCTTGAAAAGAGAAAACTCTGTTTTAGTGAGTAAGTCTTCTTCAATGCCTATTTTTAATACTCATGTGGTATTACCTAGCATGGAGAAAATTACTCCTAAGGAATTATCTGCTAAGAAACGTTTGTGTAACTTGCAGATATCAGAAAAGGCTATGAGTCAAAAATGGGATTCTTCAAAATGTTTCTTATCCACGAACTTGTTCATTCTACGAGAAAAATAATCATAATGTTCTACATTGTTTTGCTAGAAGGAAACAAATTTTTGATCTTCAAAATATGCTTCTTTTTACAATCAACAGAGTAAATTGTCTAACGACATCTAAAATGGACAACATTCCTTCAAAAAACCAGAAATCTCATAAAAAGAGTTTCCAAGGTCACTCCTCTAGAAATATTTACAGGAATCGTGTTCTCCATAATGATGCGACTCCTTACACCACCTATGTACACGTTCCCAGTATTTATGAGAATAAATCTGGCAGGTTTAAGTTTAGGAGATGGGATTCTCGTGATCTTTATTCTCTAGAACGAATCTCAAGAGGTCCTAGATTTAATCCTCAGAGAAATCCTTCTGATGAAGATTCAAAAAGGTCAATGTCTAATTCTTCTGGAATAAGATATAACCGAAGGAAGGTAAGGAATACACGACACAAACACTCAGAAGGTATTTACAACTCTTCCCTCAATATATGTAGTGGGATTACATCTCACTTTGTTACCTAGCTCTAGGTAAATTCATCCTTGAAACTAACTTCAGAGTTGCAAGGATGATATTTGTGAGATACTCAGTTTCGTTGTATGATACCGTCTAATCTTGTGTTTTTATCCTTGAAATAATTTTTTTTCTTCATCTTGTGAATGTTGAGTCATATCTTGACTTCTAGTAACTAATGTATCTTGTTGATTCTTTCATGTGCTCTAATTTAAAGTGAATCTTTTAATTATCGAGCTATGAAAATATATGAGATGTCTGAATACAGATAGTGTATTTCCTTATTTTGGATCTTAGTTGACCCATTAAATTTCCGTAACTGGTCTGCGAACGTCCGTGTACTCTTCTTCTTAAGAGTTTTAATAGGGTTTCAATAACAAGGGATTCCTTTCCTTCTCTCTATATTTATATATATATATTATATTGTTTTCTATCCCTATCAAAAAATAAATATATGGAGAACTCTTCAAGATCTCAGGAAGTGGTGGATCTTGAATTGGAAGAAGATATCAAAGGATGCAGCTCGGTTCAAGAACTTGTTTTGAAAAAGATGATTGCAAGAAAAGAGTACAACTCCTGGATTGCTGAATCTGTCAAGGATTTAATTCATTATTAGAATGACTCAAATGTCGAATATACAAATCTTCAACTGCAAATAAATTATCTAATTGATGGTCAGACCAAAATCCTTGAATATCAAAAAGTATTGATACGGAACCAGAAGAAGCTCATCTCTAATTGCATCAAGGCCAGACAACTTGCTCACATTGTTGATCGAAAGGTGAATGTTCTAACTCATGAACATGGAGTTTGTACGATCAAAAGAATCACGAATATCAACGATACCTTTTATGATGGAGTCATGGAGAGGTATGAAGTTATCAAAGAAGTCTGAACATTTTATGTCTTGGAAACTTCTTATGAGAATTTATTCTTATGTTTAAGAAGGAGAAATAGGGTTTGGAATAACAATTATTGTGATTACACATAGCTATTTCAACGATTTTCATCTTGCAATGTTTTTAGATTTATTTATTTAAATTCTAAAGTTATTTGGAAGATGATTTTTGCAGTATTTAATCTTTTTGATTTCATATATTGCAATTGCTTATGAGAGATATGTGTGGTTACGTTTGTGAACTGTACTTTATCTCATATATGCTCAAAAGTTAAGTTTATTATGTCTTTATGCAAATATTGATAAAAGATAGAATGAACTTTTGAAAAATTCCGCAGTATTGATCTTTCCCTGATCCACTTTTATGTGAAAGTAATGTATGGCTCCGTAAGTTTTCTTATGTTGAGTGTTTCCGATTAAATTAATCAATAAGGTCTCCTCGTGGTTAATTTATTCGAGTTTACTGGATACGAATTCATGTGATTTGTTAATGTCCAAAGAAATATGTTTTTTCTTGTAAAAGTAAGGTGAAGCTCATGTTGTTCTCTTGGGAATGACATCAAATTGGGGAGATTTCTTATATGAACTTTTGCTTAATTGCCATATCTTTGTGGGGAGTGCGGATGTTGAAATATTGTAGGAGTTATCTTGTATCTTTATAAACTCCTTGATGAATACACTAAGTTTCGACTATGTGAAATCATCGAAAAAAAGTTGATATGTTCTCTTTTAGTCGTGAATTATCTTTTTGAAAATTTCATTATGATCCCGTCGTTTTCGTATCATTGCCAATTTATATTGACAAATAGGAGTTCATACTACATATGGTTTACGGATCAGTATGTAAGGGGGAGTGGTTTTCATTGTAAGATGGAAGTATTGACTAAGGGGAGTGATACATATCACCATAGTATTATTTCAAAGTTGTGATACAATTGGAATTTGATTATCTATAATAATACTATGACTTTGTATAACAATAATTGAGAACATATGTTTTCTTATTGTTATGGATACGGATCTTCAACAACAATGATGCTGAGTTGAATACGTTCAGAATCACTGGAGTACTTGGAATAACAAAGAATTCAAGGAAAGTTGAAGAGCCAAAGAAATCAAGCATGATGGATGAGAAGCTACAAAGTTTATTTATTTTGTAATCCATATGTATTATTATTTTTGTCACTAAAATTGACAAAGGGGGAGATTGTTAGAGCATTGTTCGGTCGAACTCGCAAGCGTTGCTATCTGAAGCTTGTTTGTCAAGTTTAGTTGATCAAAACTATATACTTGATTCCCAGTCTACTTATATCTATGTCTCGGATTAGGATAGAATGTGTAGTTGAGCTTTAGACTTCACGGCGTTCACTAATTGAAGAAGAAGATCTACTGAGGAGCTTGGAGGAACTTCATCAACAAAAGGTATGTGGAGGCTATAACTTATCTATCACTCGGAAGTCTATTATATTCTATCTTCTAGTGAGACTAAGTCGTATAGCTATATATACTTTTACATTATACACATTTAATATTTCGAGCCGAGTTTATCTCGCTTATCTATTTCTCGAAATATGCGTTGGAAGCTTTTTTCTTTGGCTATGTTCATCGTATTCTTGACGAGTTTAGTTTGAAACAATTTATTTGTTGGAAACTAAATATTAAGTCAAAAGATGATCGTGTGAAAATTACCTTGAACATCTTATATGATTTGTGTGAGACAATCATTTTATGTTACCTCGGGAAGTTTCGTATTGATCATTCGATCACTTGAAAATTACTTGAAGCTAATGGTATATGTGAGATTACCATTGTCGTTTTCCAAGGATGTTTCAATGATTGAAATGAGAGTTTAGACAAATTACCTATGTCTGGATGCAAAACGGTATGCATACATGATATGCGCTTGTATTGTGATGATTCGAGTCTGAAACTCTTGTTTGCGTACCTAGTATGCGAACGGGTTTACCGAGTTGGGTCCGAGCAGGTTGTTCGTGAACAGGGTTTGCAAACGGCTTGTCTAGGCCAAGGTCCGGAGCTGCTGTTCGCGTACCTAGTTTGTGAACACAATGGTTAAGTTCTAAAATCGGTAATGTATGGTTCTCATACTCATGAACTAAAAAATTTATGATTTAAGGAATGCAAATTAACTTTGCAAACCGTGGCTTAATGTTCATGAATTGATTCTTGTATAAGTACTTTGTACGATTACGAATAAAACCGATTTCGTTTCAATAATTTCAAATATATTTATATGAGATAGTGAACAATTGAACAACTCTATTTGAAACACAATTAAATTCATTTGATTATCTATCATGATTGATTAATCTTCATTTTTGATCTAGAAGTGTTAGATGAATACGGCTAAGACAAAAGTGTTCATATGGCTAACTCAATATACATGTTTAGGTACAGTAACCCATATCTAAATATAAGTATATTTCATTTGTGTGTAACAAGCTAAGACCATCTAACGGTGGAGATTGATTGCTTAATTTCTAAGCATACTTAGCTTGAATCTTAAATCATGAGTTCATCTAACGGTGAATGTTGAATGCTTTGTTACTAAGCTATCTTAGATTTGATTGTAAGCAACCCTGATTTGAAATACTATATAAGGGAGAACTCTAGCAACTGGAAAACCTAATCCCGGCACTTTCTTGTGTCCTAGTTGCTAACTAGAGTCGATTCTCCTTTAACCTAGGTTTTCCAAAACCATTATTAGGTTAACGACTTGAAGACTTCATTTAGGATTCGTGAAGCCAGATCCAACTATTTTCTCTGTAGTTGCGTATTGTGATCTTACTTGTTTTATCGTATTGAGTTTTATCTTCTCTAAGATTTACTCGAGATTTATCTCATATAGGTAAGATATAAAAAGTAATCACAATAGTTCTTCGTCTGAGACTCTTGTGATTCCGCGATAACTTCTTACATTGTCGGTTAGGTTATTGTGAGGTGAATAATATTTCTAGGCTGCTCTTCGAGACTATAAGATCGGATTATTAGTTGGTTCCTGTTCACCTTGATCTTTGCATCAAAAGACGGAACAAACAGAATAAAGGATAGACATATCCGTGGAGATTTGTTTATAAGTCTTCGACTTTGGGTCGTAACAATTTTTAATTATGGGAGAGATCAACTAAGGGAATCAAGCGCGCAGAATCCGGCGTGGTTCTAGAGGCGTAAGGAACGCGACTGTACCTTAATCGGCATGAGACTTGGTTAGGGCTCAACTACATTCCATTCCGAAGTTAACCTGTAGTAGGCTAGAGTCTGTAGCGGCTTAATACAGTGTGGTGTTCAAATCGGACTAGGTTCGGGGTTTTTCTGCATTTGCGGTTTCCTCATTAACAAAATTTTTGATGTCTGTGTTATTTTTTTCCGCATTATATTTGTTTATATAATTGAAATATCACAGGTTGTGCGTAGTTCAATCAGTTGATAAATCCGACCTTGATTGTTTATAGAACTTGATTGACACTTGGGCATTGGTCTTTGGTACCGTCCAAGTTATTTCTCATATCAATCAGGCTCGCGGATTCCTATCTGTTTGATTTGCTGATTGTATTAAGAAAGAGATAAAAACTCTTTGATATAATTCTTGATTGAGTCTCGCTTTCAAGTTGGTGCTTTCGGAATTAAATTGGAGTTTAGTCCATACAGATTGCCGAACGAATTATTGGGTGTGGTTGTTATACCCCGCTTTTTCATATTTACAAGTAATATTGATGGGGTGGGGGGTGGGGGTGGGGGTGGGGGTGGAAGGGATATTTAATGAAGTCCCCAAAACTATATAAAAATATAACAAACATATATTAAAACCAACGGGGTAGCATAACATAGTGATTTTGCTATTACCGAAGTGTACCGAACTACGGGTCGCGAATTCAACTTTTGTTATATTCTTTTTTCGCTTTAAATGTTATTTTCATAGATAAAAGGTAAATTGACTTGACTTGGTCAAGAATCTTATTTTCTAAAGGATCTTTCTGATTCTTGGAAGATTCGATTCATGGGTTAGGTATTGATCGATTTGATAAATAACAACGGGAATCGTATGATTCGACTTAAAGGATGAGAGTATGTATTTATAGAGACTCTTATCCATTCCCATGTCATCAACTATAGATGTTTTTAGTTTTCAAAACTCTAGATTTTTTTGTGCTTCAATTGTCTTTATAAAAATTTATCATTTGACATGGAATTTATAATAAAAAGATTTACTTAAAACTTTGGTGGGCTGCTGTAGATGCTCTAAGTGCACCTATAATGTTGCTTCTTGTTTTCACCTTCTATTAAGTTTAACATCTTTCAATTAAAAATGTTTCTACCTGTAATCTTGAGTGGGGTGATTTATTTTGAAGTCCATATAGTTACAAATATCAAAGGAAACATGCGCAAATTGGACATCCCAATAAATTTTGTAGTCTCAAGTGTAGCATTCATGGCTGTTTATATCTCCTTCAACAATATACTATACTAAATGGAAATGTGTATATATGTGTTCCTAAAACTAAGAATGTAGGCGTTAATGTTATTGTATATTATAAGGTAGCTCAAGTTAGAAATTATTAGAGAAAATGAGTTCAATAAAATAGTTTTTTGTCATGGTGTGGTTTGAGCTAATGACCTAACTTAAGGATACCAACTCATTTATTGAGTGAATGAAATGAAACCTTTAATCTGCCATTGGGTAAAACTAAAGAGGAACATCACTATATAACTATTTTATTATGGATAACTATATGGGTAGGCATGGGCGGGCAAATAATGCTTGGTTTAATGCTTGTATTGGGCTTGCGCACTTGTGGAAAACTTGACTTGGGCTTGTCCGTGTATCAACCAACATCTATTGTTTGCCGGAAAAAAATTTAATATTTATTTTCGGAAATTGTTATACAAAGCTTTCTTTTGGTATTTGTTTGTGGGAGAATTCCTTCTCCGTGTTTAATTGTTTTACAAGAAACAAAAAAATTTCTTTACAAGAAACCCGAAACCCTAGAGGTTACTTTTCTCTTATAAATACAAAATATTTTTATGATTGAAACTTGCATCCGAGCGGCTACTATCACGTTTTTGTTTTCAAGTCTTGTTGCTTTGCTTGTTTACTTCCCTTCCAATCCTTGTTGCTAAGTTTAAAGAGTGGGTACCTTGTGTTGTGATTACCCATTCTTGAATATACCTGCAAACTAATGAGTCAAGGACAACTTGTTGAATTTGTAATTCTGCTCTCGTCAAGTTGTTTGTGGTAGAGTTGTTTTGATTTAGTTCTTTATATATTACTTTGATGCATCTAATGTTGTTATTCATTATTGCAAGATTTTAACAGAAACTTGGCATGCATATCCTCCAAGTTTCATATCGTCTGCGAGTTTGTCCAGTAAACCTTTTTAGCTTTTAATGGATTTTTCCAATTTCAAAAAAAAAAGAAAAAAAAAAGTTTTAACATTTTTCAATTTTTATTCAATAGGATATTTTTTATTCAGAGTTTTAAGCTGGTAGCCGAGCAACAAGCTGAGCACCAACTCCTTTTTGAATAGCGACACCCAATCTATGAAAAATAAAACTACCTAGACCACTACCAGGCGTCATGCTGACTAAACAATTCTTCAGACGCTTGAAAAAACAAATAGTATCCTCACTAAGTTCCCCTAAGGTAGTAAAGGCTAAAACACCCAAACCATAACCATGTGAGGTACACTCATCCAGATATTTAGAACGTTTACGCGAAATTGCTCTAGAGATAGCCTGGCCTGGGACGAAAGAACGAACACCATCACCAGTAAAGGGTGAAACCCCTGTGACATCCATACATACATCTTGGCCATTTTCCCAATTGAGAACAAGGATATCCACCGGACGTAAATCCTTGTTACTATCTCGTCATAAGACCCAAATTCACCTCCTTGCGTGCATGGACACCAGCTTTGTAATAAATATTCGCAATTACATCACGTACTAAGTCATGGCGGAATTTTAGTCCAACCTCGTTAGCACAGTGAAGCGCGTGATCACCAAAGATATCCATGGACCTATTGCAACATGAGCATAACCCGCCTTCAACAAATAACGGGATACCAAGACGATAGCAAACCACCGCTCTAAACTGTCTGGGGCCAAGACATTGATCTAAACCACCGATCGGAAACTGACCAAAAGGTAATCTTGAGCATGTTTGATCTGGTTACATTGCCAAAGAATGGAGTCTCTTGCAGATAAAGTAAATTGGTCGGGGATTTGCTTCTTGATTGCATCAAAATAAGTGACTGCCAGGGAGTGCATAGAAGAGGGGGCAGTGTTATCGGCGAATAAATTATATTTTTTATTGAGTTTCTTTTTCTCTGTGCAAAAGCTTTGTAGATATAAAAAACAAAAAACAATGAAAAAAATAATGTGAATTTGCCTTTTGAGAATTAATAATATTTTAACGGATTCCTTCGATCTCTCTAAAAATGTAAAATCAACACTATCTCTCATATTATTTTTTGTTATTTACATTTACAAAAACAACAATATCCATTTTACCTCTATAATTTAGTCTTAAGATGAACAAACTCCACCGAAACCTTCATCATCGTTAGCTTTTTGTTGGCACCTAAGCGGATACTGCGTTAGCTACTTGGTCTTTAGCAACAGTCAAGTATATTAGATTCAACGTTTATCACACGACTTGTGTTATATCAATACCTTATCTACTTGGTCTTTAGCAACAGTCAAGTATATTAGACTCAACGTTTATCACAAGACTTGTGTTATATCAATGTTCGGTGGGGGTTAGTAATCAGGTGCATGCACTGTTGGGACACGTATCTTTCAACCCGAGGTTCATATTTTGGCTCAAAGTAGTGATATACATAAGACTTCCAAAGGCTAAGGTGTAGTGATCATTGATCGACACAAAAAGTTGGAATTATCTTCAACCGTTACTAGTGGAAATTCCATCTCATTTGGTATTCTTGAGTTGGCACAACCTAATTAGCTGCCCTCATGCCATGTGTAAGCTTGATCCGGACAAAAGAAAAGTTCATACTACACTCACCTGCCATTTTCTTCAATAATTGTAAAAGGAAGCAAAATGAATTCTTGCTTTGGCTCTTCTTCTCCTATCTATTACGGGACCTATATGATATGAAGATGAGATTTATTGGGCCAACGTGATCTTCTTCATCTTTTTCTTGAAAAAGAAAGCACATTACTAGAAAACGTGGTGCTGGCCAATGTGATCGGGATATATGGTAATGAAGGAAATGTGGTGTTGGCCAGTCCACGTTGCCACAATGATTAAGCAAAGTATCTGACAGAAGTCGCAGAACAAAATCCTACACCATTTCTGTTCTTAGGAGGATTGGTATCGAGAAAATCAAGTTCACCGGAGAAAAGAGAAAATTTTGATTTGGGTAGATTATGAAAAATATCGGAACCATTAACTTTTTCTTTTTTTCTGTTTCTTTGGTGAGTATAAAAACTACCCTTACATATAGTAGGAAATTGTCATGACCCGTTTTATGGCTGCCCATAGTATTTGGTAGGTGCTCTCAATGACTGATAATCATTAGAGATTAGTTATTTATCTTGCTCGTTAAGTCGCTTTTATTGTTAATCATTATTGTAATAACTCCACACGTGTTAGGTTGTGGTTGAATAGGGTTAGCCAATAGGGTTTTACTTTCAGTATTTAAGACAATGTTGTACTCTTGGTGAAAGCAACGAATGAGAAATTGAATCTGAGGCTGCGCTCGTTTGAGTGTAGAAGTCACTAAGCTCTCTGCGTCTCTATGTTACCTCACCTTCTTCCTCTTTGTGTTGTCAAGATCAAGCTCGTGCTTGACATTTGGTATCATCCAGTACGTTTCTGTCGTCCTTTACAATGATTGGTCCCCCAACCATTAAAGATGTGGATGCAAAAACTGCAGAACTGCAAGTTATGATGAACAGACTCACGGATCTACATATTCAGGAATCTACAACTCGTTTAGAAGCAGCAAAGGTACAACAACAAGCCTTGAATACATTAATTACCTTGTCACAAGAATCAAAAACTCAATTTAATACCCTTCTCACCAACTTAAACAAAATTATTCCGGAAGAGACGCCACCTGAAACCCAAACTTTCTCTAGAAATCCTTTTAAAACTCACCATGACGGCCAAGCCGGCCCCAGTAACACCACCTTTCTGAAAACCCAAAAAATTGATTTTCCAAAATTCATTGGAGAAAATCCTAAGGCTTGGATCCGTAAGAGTGAAAGATTTTTTCAACTCAAAGCTGTCCCGGATCATCAAAAACTTGAATTTGCATCTATCCATTTGGAGGGGAAGGCTGACTCTTGGTTTCAAGATTATCAAGCGGGTAAACCCACTATCTCTTGGCCTGAATTTTGTGCTTCTATTTGTGAAAGATTTGAGGATCTTGCTAGTGAAAATTTTGTTGGTTGCTTCAATAAATTATCTCAAGTAACCTCTGTGGATGATTATTTTGAGAAATTTGAACCTCTTAAGGCTTTAATGCTTCTCAACAATCCAACACTTAAGGAGGAATACTTTGTCATGAGTTTCATGAGTGGCTTAAAGGAATACATTAAACACCCAGTTGAGATGCACAAACCCACATCTCTTTCTCAGGCTTTCTACTTAGCTCGACTATAGGAGAGTGCCTTTGCTTATCAATACCACCATCAACCGAAACCCCAATCCTTTAAACCACCTACAACCACTTCATACTTTCAGAAGTTCTCACCACCACCACCACCCAAATCACCTATTCCACTTTCAATACCCACCACTCACCCACCCACACCATCTCCTCCACCAACCAAATACATTCCACCACCCATCAGACTCCTCTCCAGAGACCAACAAGATAAAAGATGATCCCAAGATCTGTGTTACAATTGCGATGAAAAATACACTCCAGGCCATCATTGTAAGCCTCACCAAGCAATTATTCATGGTCATTATTGAAGAACCCATTGACTCAATTATACAACAAGAAACCTCTACTGATAAGGAAGATGCCCCTATTGAATCTACTATGGAAATTTCTTTACATGCTCTCACTGGCACTATGAGTGCTGACACAATCCGTATTCCAGGATTTATTAAGCAACAGGAAGTAACCATCTTAATCGACACAGGAAGCACTCATAGCTTCATTGACTCAGCATTGGTCACTCAGCTAGGCTGTGGAGTACAACACACAACTAACATGCTAGTTACAGTTGCAAATGGTGAAAGAACTACTATCACTGGTGTGCGCCATAATCAGCTATTTCAAATGCAACACCAAGATTTTTCATGGGATTTCAGATTACTGCCATTAAGTGGGTGTGACTTAGTTTTGGGAGCTGATTGGCTTAGTACATTGGGATATGTCACTTTTAATCTTGCAAAGCTTTCAATCTCATTCCTCCATAATGGTACTCTTATCCTTCTTAAAGGTACTACCTCTATACCCTCACTTATGATGATGAGTGTTAATGCAATGAAAAGATTTCTAAAGAAAACCACACCTGCATTGGTGGATCAATTCTTTCACATATTAGCTACCCCTGCACCTTCCACCATACACCCTCAAATACAACATATCATTTCAGAATTTCAAGATGTCTTTTCTGAGCCAACCACCTTACCACCACCTAGAAGCTTGGACCACAAAATACAACTTAAACCCAATGCTCAACCCATTTCACTAAGACCATACAAATGTCCTTACATTCATAAGTCAGTGGTGGAACAGTTGGTACAAGAAATGCTACAAGCTGGTATCATTCAAGATAGCGAAAGTCCCTTTGCTTCTCCAATACTTCTTGTGAAGAAAAAGGATAATACTTGGAGGTTCTGTGTGGACTATAGAAAGCTCAATGACATCACAGTTAAAGATAAGTTCCCTATTCCCATCATTGATGAGTTCTTGGATGAATTACATGGTGCAATTATCTTTACTAAATTAGATTTAAGATCAGGATATTACCAGATTAGAGTACATGTCCCTGACATACATAAAACTGCATTTAGGACTCACCATGGTCACTATGAATTCAGAGTAATGCCATTTGGTTTAACCAATGCCCCTGCCACCTTTCAAGCATTGATGAATTTTGTATTTTGTCCCTATCTTAGAAAATTTGTCCTTGTTTTCTTTGATGACATCTTGATTTACAGTTCTAGCTTAGAAGAACATATTCAACACCTCTCTTTGGTACTCAGACAACACCAGCTATTTGCCAAATATTCTAAGTGCACCTTTGCTCAACCATCTTTACATTATTTGGGTCATATCATCACTGCTCAAGGTGTCACAGCTGACCCTGAAAAACTTCAGTGCATGCAATAGTGGCCTGTTCCCACAAATTTAAAGCAACTAAGAGGCTTCCTTGGTCTCACAGGGTATTACAGGAAATTTGTGAGAGGTTATGGAACCATTTGCAAGCCTCTTACTGACTTACTGAATAAGAATGCATTCATTTGGTCTTCCTCAGCATTGGATGCTTTTACTGCCCTCAAGACTGCAATGTGCTCTCCACCAGTTCTTGCCTTACCTGATTTTTCTAAGCCATTCATAGTTGAGACTGATGCATGTACTCATGGTGTTGGAGTTGTACTCATGCAAGAAGGCAAGCCCATAGCATTTTTTAGCAAACCATTAGGCCTCAAAAACATGGGACTATCTACTTATGAGAAAGAATTACTAGATGTGGTTATGGCAGTCACTAGATGGAGGCATTACCTTTTGGGTCATAAATTCTTCATCAACACTGACCAACAGAGCATTAAATACTTCTTGGATCAGAAAATTACTACTGTATTGCAGCAAAGGTGGCTAATGAAGATATTGGGGTATGATTACACTATCCAGTATAAGAAAGGGTGTGATAACAAAGCGGCTGATGCACTCTCAAGACTTCCCTTTGATGCTCCTTCAGCTACTTGCAGCTCCTTATCACTCTCCACTCCCACTTGGGCTCAAGAGATCATCTCCAGTTATGAACAAGACCATGTGGCCACTACTATACTTCCCCAACTATTACTTCAGTCAGACTATGTACCCAATTACTCTTATATTGATGGAATCATTAGGTACAAGGGGAGACTCTATGTTGGAGACTCAAATTACCTGAGAAAGAAACTCATGGAATCTATTCACTCTTCTGCCTTAGGTGGTCATTAGGGGGTGCAAGGCAGTTACCAAAGAGCTAAGAGATACTTTTATTGGAAAGGACCGAAAAAAGACATTACACTTCTTGTCAGCCATTGTGATACTTGTCAAAGGAAAAAAGTTGAACATGTACCACCTGCAGGAATTCCTCCACAATGTTTTCAAACTACATGGGTTGCCAGCATCAATTGTCTCTGATAGAGACAAGGTCTTCACCATCACATTCTGGCAAGAACTCTTCAAGTCTTTGGGTACCAGGCTGCATATGAGCACTGCTTATCATCCACAAACAGATGGTCAAACAGAGAGAGTAAACTCATGTTTGGAGAGTTACTTAAGGTGTATGACAAGGCACAAGACAAAGCATTGGAGTAGGTGGCTCTCCCTTGCTGAATGGTGGTACAAAAACAATTATCACTCTAGCCTACAGATGCCTCATTTTATCGCCTGTATGGCTACTCACCCCCCATATGGCTTTTCCAATGGATGTAACTTCCTCAGTAGATGTTGTGGAAGACTATATTAAAGACAGAGATGCTATGCTTGACATCCTCAAGGAGTCTCTTCAAAAATCTCAAGCAAGAATGAAATTTTTTACTGATAAACATAGAACATATAGATCCTTTGAAGTTGGTGACCTAGTCTTCCTCAAGCTTCAACCTTACAGGAAATCATCATTGGCCTTGAGAAAGAATTTCAAACTCTCTGCTAGATACATTGGTCCTTTAAAGGTGCAGCAAAAAAATTGGTCAGGTGGCTTACAGGTTAGCTCTTCCACCTAATTCCAAAATACACCCAGTTTTTCATGTGTCACAACTCAAAAAAAAGATTGGCCTCACTGCCACTGCTCTCCCAGAACTGCCACTCACTGATGAAGAAGGAGAGATTGTGTTGAAACCAATTGCTACTATGGGTTTTCGTCAAGATTTTCGTCAGGGCCATGGTGAACCAAGTCTTGATTCAATGGTCACATACAACACCAGAAGATGCCACTTGGGAGGTGTTGATAGTGGTTTTTAACTTAGGGTTAAAATCGTAAAACGTACATCTAACATGACGTCACTATGACCACTAGCGTATTCAATCAGCATGCCTACGTAAGTGGTAGGCTGTTAAGAGTGTCTCGCCTACGTGTTAAACTGCAAGTGCACAGTGCCTATTGGAGGCAAGGCAAGCACAGGTCGATCCACAGGGAAATGGAGTGTGTAAGTGTCAGCAGGGCTTTACTAAACTGATTTCTAAAGAAGTAACACAAATGTTGTTGTTTTGGTGTCGATACGACTGAATTGGTTGTTGTGACTCTAATCTAAGGTAGCAATATGTGTAAGAGTATTGTGACAGTTGGGTGAAAGCACTAGGGTGATTGAATTCACCTCCTAATCTTATACTAAGGTAATACAATTCAAGTTCTACTCTTACACTTCCCTTGAAGGCTTCAGGTGGAAATTATGCCAATTGCATTCACTAATTCTCCCCTAGTATTGGTTGTCTTCTTACAGTACAACCAATCACAGGCTAATTTGCTCAACAAATAGCTAATAATCCTAATACAATACAAAACAGTAAGAATAGAAGCTTGAGAATGAATTAACTTCATATAATCATTAAAGGTTTCATCTACACCCTAGCAGAGGTGATTAGAACATCATGCAAAATACTAAGACTTCAAAATAAATTACAAATTAAAACCCTAAAATTCCCTTCTTTTTTTTTCAGATGAAGAACAACTGATTTTTATACCTAGAATTTCTTCTCTAACACTCAAAACTTACAATTAATGCGAACCCAAACCTCTTTCCTCCCTTACTTCGTCTCGACTCCATTGATTTGATGTTGGAGAAAACCCTAGCTCAACTATCTCTAACCTAGCTTCTAGGGTATGGAGAAGCTATGATAGAGATAACTTGAGGTAGAGTGGCGGAGCGGTGGCTACTTGGTGCGGTTGGTGCTTTGGTGTCGGGGGTAAGGAGATGGTGGAGGTGGTGAGGTGGTCTCAGCAATCGGTATGGGTGAAGGAGGTGGAGCTCAAAGCTGTCGGGGGAGAAGAAAGAGAAAATGAAAGAGAAATGGGGTTTGGTTCGATGGGTGTAGGTATAGGCGGATGTGGTGTTGAGCGGACACAGCAAGGATTGATGCAAGGGATGGAGCGACCGTAGGATCTAGGGTAATCCGATGCGTAGGCCGATGCGACCGTAGGATGAAAATGGCTCGAATCTAACGGCTCCGAAGGGACGGGCTTGGATCCGGGTCGTGGGTCGGGCCTTGGACTGCTCAAGCCCATGTCTTGTAAGTTGGGTTGCTTCTTGTTGGGTTGCAACTGATGCACGCGCGGGCTTTGGCTTTTTGCTCCATAGACGCTCGTCTCCAATTCTTTGCTCTTTTGGCTCCTCAATTTCTCCGAACTTTATTTACTACCTAAAAACACAAAATTAATTAGTACAAAATTTATTCTTGAAAACAAAGAAAATACGAGAATGGGATAATATCGATTTTCGAGCACAAAAGATGAGTTAAATGCCAATAAAAAGGTGTAGAAATATGCAATATTTGGCACTCATCAAATACCCCCAAACCTGAATTTTACTTGTCCTCAAGTGAAACAGAAATTAAGAAATCCTAACTATACCACTGTCGCTGGTCTCTCGAATGCATTTAGCGTATGCACTAAGCCTTTAAACCCCTAGGTGTCCCTAGTGGACGAGTTGTAGTCTCGTGAGGGTTTACCAGAGGTGTACCCACAAAACCTTCTCCAACTTCAGAGTGTAAAAGAGTCTCAAGCATCCAAGGAGCTATGAGGACATAGAGTTTCTGCATGCTAGTAACATGAAGTTAGAACAACCAAAGAACGCCTTCTCATCCTTAAGAGTTGAGCGAGAAGTAACCATACCATATGAAAGAATTCGGATTCGATAGTGATCACAAGCCTCGACTTCTGCCTCACCAATAAGGTTTTATGATAATTGCACTCAAAAAGACCGCTTTTTAGTCTCTCATGTGTGCAGCGCAGGAATAAAGAGAGAAATCCCGCACACGTTGAAGATGAGAAGGATAACCTTCCGAAATAATTTTCGGAGACTCCACGAGTTGTGGACAAAAAGAATCTTTTCTCGATGATCTCTAAGCAAGGAAATCAACCATTAGCAAGGATGGGAGTACTCACTTACCTTCTCACCCGATCGGCAATTAATATCACTCTCTCAGCATTCATAGAAACGTCTTCAATCTTCGGTCTTCAATAACTGATGATGAACTTCCGAACTTCACAAAAACTTGACAAACTTTTTTTTTTTTTTTTTTTTTTTTTTTTTAATAAGAATAACTTGAAATGAAAATAACAATAAAACTCAATCTTCCACACTTGTATTGTCTTGATTTCACAAACTTCATTAATTCTCATCTTATTTTCTGAGCACAAAAGATGAGTTAAATGCCAATAAAAAGGTGTAGAAATATGCAATATTTGGCACTCATCAAATACCCCCAAACCTGAATTTTACTTGTCCTCAAGTGAAACAGAAATTAAGAAATCCTAACTATACCACTGTCGCTGGTCTCTCGAATGCATTTAGCGTATTCACTAAGCCTTTAAACCCCTAGGTGTCCCTAGTGGACGAGTTGTAGTCTCGTGAGGGTTTACCAGAGGTGTACCCACAAAACCTTCTCCAACTTCAGAGTGTAAAAGAGTCTCAAGCATCCAAGGAGCTATGAGGACATAGAGTTTTTGCATGCTAGTAACATGAAGTTAGAACTACCAAAGAACGCCTTCTCATCCTTAAGAGTTGAGCGAGAAGTAACCATACCATATGAAAGAATTCGGATTCGATAGTGATCACAAGCCTCGACTTCTGCCTCACCAATAAGGTTTTATGATAATTGCACTCAAAAAGACCGCTTTTTTAGTCTCTCATGTGTGCAGGCAGGAATAAAGAGAGAAATCCTGCACACGTTGAAGATGAGAAGGATAACCTTCCGAAATAATTTCGGAGACTCCACGAGTTGTGGACAAAAGAATCTTTTTCGATGATCTCTAAGAAAGGAAATCAACCATTAGCAAGGATGGGAGTACTCACTTACCTTCTCACCCGATCGGCAATTAATATCACTCTCTCAGCATTCATAGAAACGTCTTCAATCTTCGGTCTTCGGTCTTCAATAGCTGATGATGAACTTCTGAACTTCACAAAAACTTAACAAACATTTTTTTTTTTTTTTTTTTTTTTAAGAATAACTTGAAATGAAAATAACAATAAAACTCAATCTTCCACACTTGTATTGTCTTGATTTCACAAACTTCATTAATTCTCATCTTATTTTCTTTTCTCTTCTTTGTTGCATGTAAACCTTGGACTATTTCAACTTTTCTTCAAATATTCTGATGATGTTCCGCTTGCTGACGATGATGTGTTTCTATGAATCTGTTGATGTTTGTTGAGAGGGAGAGAGTGATGCTAACTGCAAATCGAACTACAAGAAGGAGTTTTCATCTTTAAACGTCACCCTCATGATTTACGAAATTAGCACTCAAGAGATCAAAAATAGTGTTGAACGTGGTGCGAAGTTGGGTAGCTCACCATTCCTACCGGAATTGACGTACGGTGACACACACTCTAATGATTTTTAGAAAGTCACAAAAATTGAAGGTCGGTGCCTCGCTTGATGTAAAAATGGGTAGTCTCCACTATGGGTGATCACAATTCTACTACCGAATATCTATACATCACCTAATTCGCCCTCCGGTATGGTTAAATCCAACTTTAACGCTCTATTCAACTAAAAAACCCGATTGTGTTCTCCAAGACTTCCAAGTTCGTTATTTGGTCAGACTCTCTATGTAAACATAGCTAGAAGCATGCTAGTGACTCTAAGATCTCTAAAAGTTGGAGGTTTTTATGTACATATTTACAAAGAGTTTTGAAATTTTTTGAATTTTTTGATTTTTTTGAAATAAAAGACTAAAAACTCTATATGCAAATGCACCCCCAAACCTAAATCAAACATTGTCCTCAATGTGTCAACAGATGATAAGAATGTAAATAGTCACATACCAAGAGAACTATGTTGAGAGGAGAAAAGGGAAGAGATTACCGGATGAATAAGAACTATGCAAAAAGAAAAAGCAAAGGGAAAGAGAATGGATTTTTAGTCCACGTTTATGTACACAAGTGAACTAGTCTAGTCCACATAGATGGGGTCTTCTAGGTCGACGGTCTCAACTTATGGTGGAAGATGCTCCAGAAATGGTTTCAATCTCTGACCATTGACTTTGAAGATGTTCTTGGTTCTTTGGGTTTTCAATTTCAACGGCTCCATGGGGAAAACGGTGCGTACCAAGAATGGTCGACCATCGAGAACGTAGCTTTCGGAAACAAGTGCAAACGAGTGTTGTACAATAAAACTTTCGACTGGTGTGAAGGACTTGCGAGAATGCGCTTGTCGTGAAACACTTTCATTCTTTGTTTGTACATTTTGGCACTATCATATGCATCATTTCTCAATTCTTCTAACTCATTGAGTTGAAGTTTTCTTTGGTTACCGGCTTTATCAAGATCAAAATTCAACTTCTTCACAGCCCAATATGCACGGTGTTCTAACTCTACGGGAGATGACATGCTTTACCGTACACAAGTCGTAAGGAGACATCCCAATGGGAGTCTTGTATGCAGTTCTATAGGCCCACAAAGCATCATTTAAGTGCAAAGACCAATCTTTCCTAGAATGATTGACAGTCTTCTCAAGAATATGCTTAATTTCCCTATTAGAAACTTCTACTTGGCCTTTGGTTTGAGGATGGTAAGGTGTTGCGACCTTATGAGTGATTCCATACTTTGCGCACAAGTGATTCAAAGGGTCTATTGCAAAAATGACTACCTCCATCACCGATTATTGCTCTAGGTGTTCCAAAACGGGAGAAAATGTTTTCCTTAAGAAAAGAAAGAACAACTTTATGATCATTTGTTTTGGATGCAATGGCCTCTACCCACTTAGAGACATAATCAACAAGAACAAGAATGTATAACTTACCTTGAGTTAGGAAATGGACCCATGAAATCAATACCCCACACATCAAACAGCTCAACAATCAAAATGGGTTGTAAGGGCATCATGTTTCTCTTAGAGATACTTCCTAATTTCTCGGCATCGGTCACAAGCAACACAAAAGCATGGCTATCCTTAAACAGTGTTGGCCAATAGAAACCGCTTTGCAAGATCTTTGCGAAGTTTTCTTGGCACTAAAGTGGCCTCCACATGCATGGTCATGACAGAAAGAGATGACGTCCCTTTGTTCAAAGTGGGGACACATCGCCTAATGATTTGGTCTTGGCGGTACTTAAACAGATATGGGTCATCCCAAAGGAAATGTTTAACTTCAGCCAAGAACTTAGAACGGTCTTGTTTAGACCAATGCAAAGGCATTCTACCCCGTAGCAAGGTAGTTCACAATATCGACAAACCACGGCATTTGAGACACAAGCATCAATTGTTCATCAGGGAATGACTCTCTAATCAGCACGGATTCATCAGCAGATTCAACATTCAACCTAGACAAGTGATCAGCAACAACATTTTCTGACCCTTTCTTATCTCGAATTTCGAGGTCAAACTCTTGTAACAAGAGTATCCATCGAATTAGACGAGCCTTAGCATCTTTTTTAGACAAAAGATATCTCAATGCAAAGCATGGTCGAATATATGATGACCTTAGACCCTATCAAATAAGATCTAAACTTATCTAATGCAAACACAACAGCTAGCAACTCTTTCTCGGTTGTGGAATAATTGATTGAGCATCATTAAGTGTTTTACTAGCATAGTAGATCACATATGGAAGTTTGTCTACTCGCTTGCCCAAAACAGCTCCTACAAAGATAGTCGACGCATCACACATAATCTCAAATGGTAATGTCCGGTCGGGTGGTCCGACTATAGGGGCAGATGTAAGGAGAGCCTTCAGTTGCTCCCATGCTTCTTTACAAGCATCATCAAAGACAAATGCAACATCTTTCGCAAGAAGATTACACAAAGGTCTTGAAATTTTACTAAAGTCTTTGATGAATCGGCGGTAAAAGCCCGCATGGCCTAAGAATGATCTTATGTCCCTCACAGAACGAGGTTGAGGCAAGTGTTGAATGAGATCAACCTTGGCTTTGTCTACTTCTATGCCTTTTTCCGAGATGATATGCCCTAAAACAATGCCCGAGTTAACCATGAAATGACATTTTTCCCAATTCAAAACCAAATTCTTTTCCTTACACCTAATCAGCACACAAGTGAGATGATGCAAACATTCATCAAAAGAAGACCCAAACACAGAAAAATCATCCATGAAAATTTCAAGAAACTTATCTACCATGTCAGAAAATATGCTCATCATGCAACGTTGAAAAGTAGCGGGTGCATTACACAACCCAAAAGGCATACGACGGTAAGCAAATGTTCCATAAGGACATGTAAATGTGGTATTTTGTTGGTCTTCGGGTGCTATGTGAATTTGGTTGTAGCCCGAATAGCCATCTAAGAAGCAATAGTGACTATGCTTCGCCAACCTTTCTAGCATTTGGTCAATGAAGGGGAGAGGGAAATGGTCTTTCTTTGTTACCGTGTTCAGTTTCCTATAATCAATACAAACTCGCCACCCAGTGTTCACACGGGTGGGGACAAGCTCATTCATCTCATTTTGAACTACAGTAATGCCAGACTTTTTGGGTACCACTTGAATGGGACTGACCCACTGGCTATCGGGAACCGGGTAAATGATACCCGCATCAAGCAATTTCAAAATCTCACCTTTGACAACATCTCTCATATTGGGGTTAAGTCTCATTTGCATTTCCCTAGATGGTTTAGTATTCTCTTCAAGATTTATGTGATGCATGCAAATTGTGGGACTTATACCCTTAAGATCTGAGATGGTCCAACCTAAGGCTCCTTTATGTTCTTTAAGTACTTCTAAAAGTTGACTTTCCTGTTCTGTGTCTAAACATGATGCAATAATCACAGGTAAAGTATCAGAAGGACCTAAGAAAGCATACTTCAAAGTATCAGGTAATGGTTTCAAATCAAGCTTAGGTGGTACATCAAGAGGTGGGCAAGATTTGGAATCGAGAGAGTGGAAGTGGTTCCACCGCATTCGCCATTTAGCAATATCCATGGGTGGAACAGATTCAAGCAAAGAGTGAATTTCCCCAATGTACTTAGACTCAAAGAGATCTAAGTCAAAGTTATCTAAACATGCTTGCAAAGGGTCCACTTTGACAAAATGTCGGGCAAAGAGTCTTGGATCGGACTCTCAATCATGTAAATCTCATGCAAATCAAGTATCATCACAATCAATGGGTTGTTGACTAGTGTTAAAAACATTGACTCTACGGTCATGTTACCAAAAGACAATTTTAACACTCCATTACGACAGTTGATGATGGCATTGGACGTCGCCAGAAAGGACGTCCTAAAATCACGGGAATGTGATTACTTAGGTTTTGCACGGGTTAAGTATCTAAGACGATGAAGTCCACAGGAAATAAAAATTTATCAACCTTGATTAACACATCTTCAACAATACCACGGGGGATTTTCACAGATCTGTCCGCTAACTGTAGCATAACAGGTGTGGGCTTCAGCTCCCCAAGGCTCAATTACACATACACAGAGTATGGCAATAGATTCACACTTGCTCCTAAGTCTAGCAACGCCTTTTCGACCACATGGTCACCTATGGTGCATGTAATTGTTGGACTACCTGGATCTCTAAACTTAGTTGGAATCTTGTGTTGGATTATTGAGCTCACTTGCTCAGTGAGAAAAGCACGCTTATGCACATGAAGCTTTCGCTTTTGTGTGCACAAGTCCTTCAAAAACTTAGCATAGGTGGGTATTTGTCTGATTGCTTCGAGAAATGGAATGTTTATGTTAACTCTTTTGAACATTTCCAAAATCTCATTGTATTGGTTACCCCCTTTTTGTTGCACCAACCTTTGTGGGAATGGAGCAACAGGTGCATAACTTGGCAAAGAAACATCTATATTGGTAGGACTCTTGGGTTTATCAACATGCTCAGATTCTTTCTCTACAGTAGATGTTTTCTGCGGTGTTGTGTGTACTGGTGAGTCTGATTTAGACTCGCTTGACTGTGGTACACCTACATTGTTCTCAACAACTCTACCACTACGGAGAGTGGTGATAGAATTCGCCTGACTATGTGAAGGTTCATTGCAGGTTGAGGAGCCTGCCTGAAACACATTCTTTGGATTTTGTTGGGGTTGACTAGGAAGTTTGCCTTTTTCTCTCTCATTCAATGCATCACAGATTTGACCCATTTTAAGTTCTAGACTTGTGAAACGTTGGTCGGTGGTTTTCTGAAGTTGTGAAAGATTTTGGGTTAACAGACCGACACAGTCTTCAAAGCTAGGTTTTTTCTCTACAGGGTACTGAGTATGGGGTTGTACTTGGGGGTTTCTAGGATATGAGTATCCTTGGTTGTTATTTGTTGTTCCCCCTTGTACAGGTCCTTTGGACCATGAGAAGTTAGGGTGATTCCTCCACCCTGGGTTGTAGGTTTGAGAATACGGGTTGTTCTCTTGCCTATGGTACAATGCATTGGCTTGCTCGGTTTTAGACTCTTGAAATGCATGTAAGTCCGGACAGCTGTCCACTAAGTGGTCAGAGCTATGGCATGCGGCACAAGTAGCCATTTCAATTTGGTCACGGAGAGTAGGGGCATTAGATTTTACATTCTTCTGCAACTCAAGCATTTCTATTCTCCGGGCCAAAGATGTCATTTTTGCATTTCCCTCAAAGTCAGACTCGATTCTATGAACGTTGTTTGCATGGGTAGTCCTTTTCGGTTCACGGATGGACTCCCACTGTTGAGTCTTTTCAGCGACTTCGATTAAGAAAGTCCAAGCCTCATCAACACTTTTGTCAATAAATGCACCATTGCACATTGACTCGACTGTGGTTCGGGTTCTAACATCTATACCCTCATATAATATTTGCACGAGTCTCCATTTTTCAAAACCATGGTGGGGACATTGGAGCAATAATTCATTGAATCTCTCCAAGTATTTTGCTAGAGTTTCATCTTCTAATTGCACAAAACCATTTAGACTTTGGCAAATTGTCGCCGTCTTATGGTTGGGGAAAAACTTTTTGAAAAACTCTTTTGTGAGGTCATCCCATGTTCTAATGGACTGTGGTTGTAGGGCATGAAGCCATGACTTGGCTTTGTCTTTCGAGAGAAAAGGAAACATTCTCGGTTTGAGGGACTCTTCGGCATTTGGTTAAAACGCAGAGTCCCACAAATATCCTCAAAATCTCTCACGTGATGGTAGGGGTTTCAAAGATCGACCCCTCTAAACACGGGTAGCATGTGAATGGTGCTTGCTTTCGATTTCAACCGACAAGCATCGGTGTGAGAATGATGCAAGAGGGCTGACTTGCCCTAGTTGGGTACATGTAGTCCTTGAGACTACGGGGTTGGTTTTGTTCATCACCCATAGTTTTCATTTTTCGATGGGCTTGGGCTTTGTTGAAGAACTGGGTATCCGACGATTTCGTCCGGCGGATTCTAACTAGTCGATTTGTTTGGTCTCTAAAAGACACAATCATAGCCTAGCTAGCGCATCTAGCATGTTAACATACAATCAAGTTCAACACAGAAAACCAAAAATGATACAAGTGATACCCCAATAAAAGCACACAGGGTTGCTGGGTGTGTGTAAAGCACAAGTTATGTGGGCTTCAGCCCAGTTTATGTGCAACTGCACAGCCCAGTGGCTATGCAAATCCCAGTGGAACTGGGTTCCATTGATTTGGCGAGTCTAAATGGCGAGCTTTAAGTGCAGCTCGGCTTATGCACCGGTGATGTGCACAGAGCAACACAACTACATGCACAAGCATAAGTTATGTGCTCGAGATCAACACGAGAACAACACAACCTTACACAAAATGAAACCTAATTTCTCAAAACTAAGCACATGAAGTGCTTGTAATTCTTTGGTAGTTCTTTGGTACAAGATTTGGTTATCTTGGCCTTCACAAAGACAAAGACAAAGTTATGTCTTTGGTTGATTTATGCTCAACACAGCTTGCGTGCTGCTGGCAGGTTGCACACTACACTGGCCTGTTGGCAGGTGCACAAGAACATCAAAAATTTTGTATGAGGTGCTCAGGGTTATGGGATGTGCTCACTCAAGGTGAAGCATGTGCTGGTTTTGTGCGTGGCATACAACAAATGAGATGCTAATGCAAACTCAGACACTCAACATTCACTCCAATGGCACAGGCTCATTCACAGATTACAGTCATCACAGATATTTGCATAACAATTCAAAGCATCATAAGGTTAATAGGTCAGCACATTTCAGATATGAACTTCACAGATGTAGCAAATGAATCAACAAATAATCAATGCTAGCACTTTACAACATGCTCAGAGTGTCAACACAGTCAAGTGGTACCCAAGTTCTCAGAGATGTATGCACAAAAATTGCAGGTCAGATGGTCACAGGTAAGCTCAGGGTTGACAGAGTCAACTAGGTTAGTTGATATCAACCAGCCCAGTTGATGTCAACAGGGTTTGCAGCAAATTTTGTTATCCAAGTTGTAGCTCAAACTCACAGCTGCAGGGTCTGGAGTTGAACACAAGTCTTGTCGAGGCCAAGGGTTCACAGCACAGAACACCTAAAAGCCATAGATTGCAGGTATGTACAAGTGACGATGACAGCAACTTGGAGGATTATAGCTCACACAAGGTTTCCTAGAATTGGTTGACAGAGAAAGGCTTGTCAAGTACGGGGCTATCGCCTAACCAATCTTAACTAGGTTACAACTCAAACTCACAGTGCAGGGCTGGAGTTGAGCACGAGGCGGAGTGGGAGCTAAGGGTTAAAGCACATGCCTTGTAGAGGCCAAGATTTCACAGCACAGGCTTGAGTAGCACTCAACAGAGTAACTAGATTATCATGCAAAGATGGTGTATCATGCACATATTCAGGGGTACTCAACCAATTTTTTTCAGTGTTGCACAGATCAGTAACAAGTCTGGCTAAACTTAAATTCACAGCTCATGCATCACAACACAGGGCAGAAATGGGGTTGGAGAGTACAATACCGCCAGTATCAAACTGGGTTTAGGCAAATCCACACCATCCGCGCCTTTATCTTCTCCTCTTCCTTGGTTGTACAAAGAAAGATAGTAGGTACCTGCTATCTCAACAAAGAAATCTCAGCTTCCAAAATTGCACAGTTAAAGCAAGAGAGCACTGGTGCTACAATGACAAATGCAGAGCTATACCTAAGGTAAAGATTTAGCCACATGATAACAAAAACTGGCACAATGTTCAGTGATGCTATGGAGCTGAAATAACAAACACTAGCAAATATACAATGAAGATTTACAGATTTCTAGAGAATGCAGATGAGAAGGGAAAGATAAAAGTCACAGCTAAAACTAAAGAGCTAAGATGAACTTTATATGAACAGATGGACTAACTAAGCTACAGATTATAATGACAAGCTGTTTTAAAGAGAGTAGAATGCAAAATATAAAACAAGATGACTATGCTAAGTTATAACAAAATACCAAATCTGACTTACTAAAGCAAAACTAGAATGCCAGCTACACAGATGGATGGTTAACAGCAAAATTACACTAAGAATGACTACAAACAACAATTTCAGAGCATACATATACAATGATGGGTTGAAAATCAGTGAAAGGAAAGTAAACTATCAACACAGCACACTACCAAGTCCCCGGCAGCGGCGCCAAAAACTTGGTAGGCTGTTAAGAGTGTCTCGCCTACGTGTTAAACTGCAAGTGCACAGTGCCTATTGGAGGCAAGGCAAGCACATGTCGATCCACAGGGAAATGGAGTGTGTAAGTGTCAGCAGGGCTTCACTAAACTGATTTCTAAAGAAGTAACACAAATGTTGTTGTTTTGGTGTCGATACGACTGAATTGGTTGTTGTGACTCTAATCTAAGGTAGCAATATGTGTAAGAGTATTGTGACAGTTGGGTGAAAGCACTAGGGTGATTGAATTCACCTCCTAATCTTATACTAAGGTAATACAATTCAAGTTCTACTCTTACACTTCCCTTGAAGGCTTAGGTGGAAATTATGCCAATTGCATTCACTAATTCTCCCTAGTATTGGTTGTCTTCTTACAAGTACAACCAATCACAAAGCTAATTTGCTCAACAAATAGCTAATAATCCTAATACAATACAAAACAGTAAGAATAGAAGCTTGAGAATGAATTAACTTCATATAATCATTAAAGGTTTCATCTACACCCTAGCAGAGGTGATTAGAACATCATGCAAAATACTAAGACTTCAAAATAAATTACAAATTAAAACCCTAAAATTCCCTTCTTTTTTTTTTCAGATGAAGAACAACTGATTTTTATACCTAGAATTTCTTCTCTAACACTCAAAACTTACAATTAATGCGAACCCAAACCTCTTTCCTCCCTTACTTCGTCTCTGACTCCATTGATTTGATGTTGGAGAAAACCCTAGCTCCAACTATCTCTAACCTAGCTTCTAGGGTATGGAGAAGCTATGATAGAGATAACTTGAGGTAGAGTGGCGGAGCAGGTGGTTACTGGTGCGGTTGGTGCTGGTGTCAGGGTAAGGAGATGGTGGAGGTGGTGAGGTGGTCTGCAACTGGTATGGGTGAAGGAGGTGGAGCTCTGAAACTGTCGGGGGAGAAGAAAGAGAAAATGAAAGAGAAATGGGGTTTGGTTCGATGGGTGTAGGTATAGGCGGATGTGGTGTTGAGCGGGCACAGCAAGGATTGATGCAAGGGATGGAGCGACCGTAGGATCTAGGGTAATCCGATGCGTAGGCCGATGCGACCGTAGGATGAAAATGGCTCGAATCTAACGGCTCCGAAGGGACGGGCTTGGATCCGGGTCGTGGGTCGGGCCTTGGACTGCTCAAGCCCATGTCTTGTAAGTTGGGTTGCTTCTTGTTGGGTTGCAACTGATGCACGCGCGGGCTTTGGCTTTTTGCTCCATAGATGCTCGTCTCCAATTCTTTGCTCTTTTGGCTCCTCAATTTCTCCGAACTTTATTTACTACCTAAAAACACAAAATTAATTAGTACAAATATTTATTCTTGAAAACAAAGAAAATACAGAATCTGGGATAATATCTGATTTCTGAGCACAAAAGATGAGTTAAATGCCAATAAAAAGGTGTAGAAATATGCAATATTTGGCACTCATCAGTAAGAATTACCAGGTGTTGATGGTGGTTTTTAGCTTAGGGTTAAAATCATAAAACGTACATCTGACATGACGTCACTATGACCACTAGCGCATTTATTGAATCAGTCAGCATGCCTACGTAAGAATTACCAGGGTACCTTTTTTTATATACATGTGTCATGTTCCACGGCAGAACCCTTAGTATTGACCGACAACATCTTCGTATATAAAAAACCCTAATTCTCTCACCACCGTGCCAATGCAAACCATGCCAGCCACGTCTCCGCGTGAAGGCATGCCAACCATGCCAGCCGCACCACCGTGCCAATGGCAAACCATGCCAGCCACGTCTCCGCGCCAAGGCATGCCGACCATGCCAGCCGCACCACCGTGCAAATGGTAAACCATGCTAGCCACGTCTCCGCGCCAAGGCATGCCAACCATGCCAGCCGCACCACCATGCCAATGGCAAACCATGCCAGCCACGTCTCCGCGCCAAGGATTGCCAACCATGCCAGCCGCACCATCGTGCCAATGGAAGACCATGCCAACCACGTCTCCGCGCAAGGCATGCCAACCATTCCAGCCGCACCACCGTGCCAATGGCAAACCATGCCAGCCACGTCTCCGTGCCAATGGCAAACCATGCCAGCCACGTCTCCGCGCCAAGGCATGCCGACCATGCCAGCCGCACCACCGTGCCAATGGAAAACCATGCCAGCCACGTCTCCGCGCCAAGGCATGCCAACCATGCCAGCCGCACCACCGTGCCAATGGAAATCCATGCCAGCCACGTCTCCGCGCTAAGGCATACCGACCATGCCAGCCGCACCACCGTGCCAATGGCAAACCATGCCAGCCACGTCTCCGCGCCAAGGCATGCCAACCATGCCAGCCACACCACCGTGCCAATGGCAAACCATGCCAGCCACGTCTCCGCGCCAAGGCATGCCGACCATGCCAGCCGCACCACCATGCCAGCCACATCTCCATGCCAAAGCTATGCCGGCCCAACCACATGCCGCTAGCTGCCAAACGGAGGGTTGTAACGATCAACGACTACCCTTCCATCTGAGATGCAGATCTCAGCCGTCCAAGTTCACCACCTAACGCATGGCAACTTCTAGCCCAAGGCCAAACATCACGGTTTGTACCAAACCCTAATTTTGGTCGCGCCTAAACTATGCCAAAGCTTGTTGGTCCCCTACTTTCATTGACCAATCAGGTTGCTCCAAACCTGCCACGGTCTCAAAATAAGCTAGCTTCCCAAAACACGCTAGCTTCCCAAAATGTGCTAGCTTCCAAAAACAGCGCCAACATGTCGCACGCGCATACCAAAAAGTCATGCCATCCATGCCGGCATGACACAGGCGCGACTATGCCACCTCGGGCCCGCAAAATCCCTCCTGAATTCTTCCTGAGTTTTACTGTCGGGCTGTTTTCACCTCCCAAACGAGCTCAAAACCTAATATCCCTCCGAAGAGAGAGAGGAAATTATTTTCCGGTCGAATGGAGGGGCGGACCGTCAAAATCCGAGTTCGTACGAGAATTCTACAGCAATTCTAGTAAAGGGCGCTAATTAGGGTTTCAGCATGCCAAACCCTAATTTAGACAAAGTATGGAAGGTAGCCACGATCAACGACTGCCCTTTCTCCTGAGATGCAAATCTAAGCCGTCCAAGTTCGCCACCCAACGCGTGGCAACTTCTGGCCCAATAACAAAACTACACGGTTTGTACCAAACCCTAAATTTTGGCCGCGCCTAAAACATGCATGAGCATGCCAAAACCAGACCGGTCATGCCGCTGGCTGCCAAACGAAGGGTTGCAATAATCAACGGCTGCCCTTCCATCTGAGATGCAAATCTCAGCCACACAAGTTCGCCACCTAACGCATGGCAACTTGCGGCCCAAAGCCAAACATCATGGTTTGTACTAAACCCAAATTTTGGCCGCGCCTAACACATGCCAAAGCCATGCACGACGCTGGCTGCCAAAACGAAGGGTTGCAACAATCAACGGCTACCCTTCCTCTCAAGATGCAAAATCTCGACCGTCGATGGTCACCACCGAGCCGGCAAGTCTCCCAAGCTCAACTTGCCAAGCAACAACAACATGCTACATGTTTTCCACGAAAACACTCGAGACTCAACACATGTCAAAAACTTGGGGTTGCTCATCAGGGTATTGGTTTGGCGTTTTACAGCGTGCAGCATACACTACGCTCATTACAAGAAAGTGTCATAAGAATGAGTCGGTTAGTAAATACAAGGATTAATGGTGAAACGTTTCTTTCATTATGGAACATCAATTCCATGCGTTACCCGTTACCACCTCCTTCCACTTTACTCAGCCGTTCCCATTTCTTACGAGACCAGAGTACGTTTTGTTAACTTGTATAAATAGATCTTACCTATTTCCACCAAACAACAAGTTTTGGGTCAGGAGCATACAACACTCAGAAACCACTTGCTAGCTTTCCCATCTGTTAGCTTTCACTTTCTGATACAAGTCAAACAACTATTCTTCCAGAATCAACTATTCTGGTCTCAACACTTTCTACGCTTCCCTCCCTAAAACCAACCCTTCTCCTTCACTTTGTGACCGAAGCAAGTCTGGAACGACCATTTCTTTATTTAGGCCGGATTTGTACAAATTGATCTCTAGAATCTAAAGTACTCCCTTGCAGTACATTGTTTAGGGTTTAGACTCAGTTTCTCACCCACTCACGCGAAATTACAGAAATCAGCAGAAACCGTTTTCACCCTCAAACAATTGGCGACCACAGTGGGAGATTAATCTCTCGGTTACAAATTCAACTCTGGTTTCCATCATCCTACCAGCGAATAGGTTTCAGCAGAATTGTGTCTGGGGACTAGGGATTCTCCGCCTTACCCTGGATCGTCGTGAAAGTGTTCCACAGACAACAAAAGAGCGACTGGGGACTTCGCACAACAACGAGGGCGTCGCGTGAAAACTCAGATTCACTCCCTGAAAATTCAGTTTTGGTGAAAGACCCTAAAACGAGTAAGTTTGCTAGATGATATTTACATAACTTTTCGTTTGGATTTTCACATTTTCCATGGAAGCCGATGACCTAATCATCCCAAGGTTTCTTATCTTTTCCTTCACGTGCAACATTCACGGTTTCACAATTTTCCAGGATGATTTGCTACTTACACTCGCAAATTCAAACTTTAACATACCAATTGATCAAAAGGCTATTATTCCAAAATAATCCAAAACTCTTATAAAAAGCAATCATCTATCAGTCCAAAAAACCAGAAAAAACCGAACCATAAACTAGGCGTTTCTTTGCCTTTCAAAAAAAAACAAAAACCTAAGGAAAGGAGGTTCAGAAAAATAAAACGCTCAAGGAAAATCACTCAACAGCGGCTCGTTCTTCTTGGAGAAAAGGTCTCTCACGCTTTGAAGAGCCGCTTTTCGCCTTCAACTCCCGGGAAGCTTCTCGATTTCTATCTCTTGTTGGTCGATCAAATCCACGGAAGGACCATCAACCGTTTCACTGCAGTCTTTGGATCTCGGAAAATCCCTTGCGAGAACTGTGGAGACATTAAACTCAAAGTCTAACATATCCCGGTGAAACTTCCAGCTTGAGATCACATCTCCGGAAACAGTGTGACCAGTCATGTTGCACATATGATGAATTAAAGATAAAGCTTCTTCTACACGCTTGACCAACGCAAATCGGCTAGTGAGCTTTTTGGTTATGGCAATATGTCCGTATTTTTCCCATATCCTGGTATACAACTCTGCACGCTTAGCTGTTACATTGAAGCATCCAATCAACACGTGGTCTTCATGGGGAGTCAAATTTGGAGGAGTAAAAATGGCGCCCGCAACTGAATCTGTGACTGGCGGATTCCCGGCTACGATTGCGCCAACAGTCACCGGAATACTTTCCACCATCTGGGTCGTAGTGTTATCAACCTTCATTTCCAAACCATCAGCAGGCGCGGTTTCCACGGTTGGATCTTCATCGTGACGGGTCCCCACCTCAAAGCCATCTTCGGAAACGATTTCTCCCAGCGACATTACGTTTTAGTTTTGTTTCAAAAAACAAAAAGAAGAAGGAGGAGAAGAACGCGTAAACTTACCGACTCATTTGCGGGATCGTCGGAGGAAGACTCCGCGTTACTTTCAGAAGCGTTTTCATCATCTTCATCAATGGCTCAGTCACCAAATGGCTCAGCTACCAGTTATCACACGACAAGGAGTGGACTGGGACTTTCATGATCGGACGGCGTCGCCCGTAAAACTATGACGGACATGCCTATGGCTAGGGTTTGCACCAACAACAGAAGAGCAAACAGAAAGAAAAACACGGGGATACGTACCTGGAATATGTTCACCTGTTTTATTGCTACCACTCTGCCGCTAGCACCAAGATATGAAAATAAAGCCAATAATACGAGCGCTAACAGCTTGCGTCCTTCTAGCGCCGGCATCTTGCATCTCTTCCAGCGCTAATAGCTTACATCTTTCCAACGCCAACAGCTTGCACCTTTCCAGTACAACTTCTCCGCCCATAGCCGATTGCACCGAAAGCTCCGCGTCCCAAGCTGAGCGACCGACGTTGACGACTCACCAAGCCAAGATGGCGCACTCCGAGCCAGTGCTAGCGGATCCACTTCAAAAACCAACACCAGCGGCTACATGTCAAACCGAGGCCAACAGCTCACGTCCTAGCCAACAACGCCATGAGCCATTCCTTAGCCGGTCGGGGCAGCGCCATCCCCCTTTTTAATAGCCAGCCAGAGCACCATCTCACGGACCAAGTTGCAGTGCCACCGCTACCGATCAGTAACCAAAGTTGCAGCGCTGCCGCCAACACTCAATGGCCAAACAAAATTTATGCCAAGCCGCGAATGCAAGGATCGCAGATTCTTCATGCCTCATAACAAAGTGACGTTAATACGCCACCTGTCAACACCAGCGACGCAGAAAATGTTCCTTCAGGTGTTACACCTCCAGTCACCAGAGCCAGGGCCGCTGCTGCCCCAACGTTTCTTCAAACGTGACATCTCCAACCGTCACCAGGATCCGCTCCGCTTCAACATTCTCTTGGGAAGCCGCTCCGCTTCCAGCGCCAGAAGACGCTCCGCTTCACCATTCTCTCAATAATCTGCTCCAGGATCCGAAGCTTCACCGTTTTGCTCCATAAGCTTCAACATCCTCTCCAAGAGCCGAATTCGCTTCAACGCCACTTCTTCCTGCCAAAGATTGTGTCGTAGCCACCACACTCCTCCCTGTCAAGGATCGTGATCACAGCCAGCCAAGGATCGCATTTGTGGACACTTTTTGATCCATCTCGCTAAACCTCGTAGCCGTGGGCAGTTTACTCGCTTACGCATCCAGCCAATCCCTTTGCTTCCATGGACACCCGTGCAATTCCAGCCGACCTATTTTGTTGCTACGACAATGTAGTCTCTACGATCACAGCTGCTTCCAAGAACCGCTGCTCATTTGTTGATACCAACCAGAGATTGACCATAGCAACAACCGCTACAAGGGTAATCCATACATCTCCATATTTTAGTTTCACATGGAAGAAGTAATAGAGTCACCAGTACGGATGCGAGATGGTGATATCTTTATCATGGTCAACCCGCCGACCATACCGGATATAAACATGTAAACTACACATGGGGACTATCACCATGGGACGCTTTCACTCCCCTCAACCTGGTTATTTCTGATTTCAACATCATCACTGCCGAAGTTTTACGAGCCGCGGGAATTTCTCAACATGAAGCCGTACATGTGCATCGAAGACTCCAAAGGCACGCCACAAAGATGCATTCACATATTCGGCCATGCCATCGATCTAACGAAATATAACCAGGGGACTGCTCACCGCATCCCATTCCACACGATAGTCCAAGATTCAAAAAGTTTGGTTCGAAGGATATCTCTTGGAACAAAGTCCTTGAAGACTTGATAGCAGCACATCGGCAACATAATATCTCCCAACTCATCTATTTCATCATGTGGCTTTGGAAGATTTCTACCATACAATCATCCACAGCATATCATCATCGCGATCAGAAGGTCCAGACACTGAAAAACCTAAAGTCAAGGATGGACCGACAACGCAACTACAGTCTCCAAGATTAGCCCTGACATAATCGTTACCGAGCATATATTTCATCCATCCATCCCAAGAATGCAATGGAGTTTGGTAAATTTTGGAATCCACTGGATAGACATTGCAAACGAAAGCACGGATCCAGATGAGCAACAGAAAGCAGAAGAGGGTCGATACCTCTTTTCATGCGGGCAGAGTTTCTAGAGTTTGAACAGAATAAAGGTTCTTTCTCGCTCCATGAACGGGAATAGATGAATGGGCGCGACTATGCCACCTCGGGCCCGCAACATCCCTCCTGATTTCTTCATGAGTTTTACTGTCGGGCTGTTTTCGCCTCCTAAACAAACTCAAAACCTAAATATTCCCGCGAGATAGGAAATTCTTTTCCAATCAGAATGGAGGGGCGGACCGTCAAAATCCGAGTTCGTATGAGAATTCTAAAACGATTTTAGTAAGGGGCGTTAATTAGGGTTTCGGCATGCCAAACCCTAATTTAGACAAAGTTTCCATCATTCCACGGAACGGAAGCCAGTCGTCATCCTTCCACGGAACTGAAGCAAGTTGCCATCATACCACGGAACTGAAGCCAATCGTCATCCTTCCACGGAACTGAAGCATGCCATCATTCCACGGAACTGAAGCCAGCACTCAAGCCAGCGCCCGCGCCAAGTTTATGATAGCTTCTCCTTTCCAAGCCGACCAATGCTGACATTTCCTTTCCAAGACGACCAACGCTGACGACTCCCTTCCAAGCCGACCAATGCTGACGGCTCCCTTCCAAGCCGATCGCTAGAAGCTCCATTCCAAGACGCGCAATGCCTGCGGCTCCCATTCCAAGGTAACACATGACCAAACCAAGCTGACATCCTGCATCTCAACCAGCAATCGTATCTACTATTTCACGGTCTATCCAGTAACGACGCAAGTAGAATTCATGCAAGGCCGCCAACACAAGAATCACAGATTCTCAAAACACTTTCGAAAAAGGTTAGACGAATCTTCCTAGCCATCTTTCATGAGTTGCCGTTTCGATTTTGTCCTTGCCTGTCACCATCTTATGCTTACCCCGCAACAATGCTCCTGTTCCGAGCTAATCAGGGGACTTAATGTTGATGGTGGTTTTTATCTTAGGGTTAAAATCGTAAAACATACATCTGACATGACGTCACTATGACCACTAGCGCATTTATTGAATCAATCAGCATGCCTACGTAAGAATTACCAGGTGTTGATGGTGGTTTTTAGCTTAGGGTTAAAATCATAAAACCTACATCTGACATGACGTCACTATGACTACTAGCGCATTTATTGAATCAATCAGCATGCCTACGTAAGAATTACTAGGGTACCTTTTTTTTTATATACATGTGTCATGTTCCACGGCAGAACCCTTAGTATTGACCGACAACATCTTCGTATATACCAAATCCTAATTCTCTCACCACCAAGCCAATGGCAAACCATGCCAGCCACGTCTCCGCGCCAAGGCATGCCAACCATGCCAGCCGCACCACCGTGCCAATGGCAAACCATGCCAGCCACGTCTCCGCGCCAAGGCATGCCAACCATGCCAGCCGCACCACCGTGCCAATGGCAAACCATGCCAGCCACGTCTCCGCGCCAAGGCATGCCGACTATGCCAACCGCACCACCGTGCCAATGGCAAACCATGCCATCCACGTCTCCGCGCCAAGGCATGCCAACCATGCCAGCCGCACCACCATGCCAATGGCAAACCATGCCAGCCACGTCTCTGCGCCAAGGCATGCCAACCATGCCAGCCACACCACCGTGCCAATGGAAAACCATGGCAGCCACGTCTCCGTGCCAATGGCAAAACATGCCAGCCGCACCACCGTGCCAATGGCAATCCATGCCAGCCACGTCTCCGCGCCAAGGCATGCCGACCATGCCTGCCGCACCACCGTGCCAATGGCAAACCATGCCAGCCACGTCTCCGCGCCAAGGCATGCCAACCATGCCTGCTGCACCACCATGCCAGCCACGTCTCCGCTCCAAGGCATGCCAACCATGCTAGCCACAGCACCGTGCCAATGGCATACCATGCCAACCACATCTCCATGCCAAAGCTATGACGGCCCTACCATATGCCGTTGGCTGCCAAACGGAGGGTTGCAACGATCAACTGCTACCCTTCCATCAGAGAATGCAGATCTCAGCCGTCCAAGTTCGCCACCTAAGGCATGGCAACTTCTAGCCCAAGGCCAAACATCACGGTTTGTACCAAACCCTAATTTTGGCCGCGCCTAAACTATGCCTAAGCTTGCTGGTCCCCCACTTTCATTGACCAATCAGGTTGCTCCAAACCTGCCACGGTCTCAAAAGAAGCTAGCTTCCCAAAACACGCTAGCTTCCCAAAACGCGCTAGCTTCCCAAAACAGCTCCAACATGCCGCACGCGCATACCAAAAAGCCATGACATCCATGCCGCCATGACACAGGCGTGGCTATGCCACCTCGGGCCTGCAACATCCCTCCTGAATTCTTCCTAAGTTTTACTGTCGGGCTGTTTTCACCTCCCGAACGAGCTCAAAACCTAAATATCCCCTCGTCTAGGGATAAGAAATTCTTTTCTGGTCGAATGGAGTGGCGGACCGTCAAAATCCGAGTTCGTACGAGAATTCTACAGCGATTCTAGTAAAGGGCGCTAATTATGGTTTCAGCATGCCAAACCCTAATTTAGACAAAGTTGCAAGGATACAAATGGAAGGTAGCCACGATCAACGGATGCCCTTTCTCCTGAGAAGCAAATCTCAGCCGTCCAAGTTCGCCACCCAATGCGTGGCAACTTCTGGCCCTATAAAAAAACTACACGGTTTGTACCAAACCCTAAATTTTGGCCTCGCCTAAAACATGCACGAGCATGCCAAAACCAGACCGGTCATGCCGCTGGCTGCCAAACGAAGGGTTACAATAATCAACGGCTGCCCTTCCCTCTGAGATGCAAATCTCAGCCACACAAGTTCGCCACCTAACGCATGGCAACTTGCGGTCCAAAGCCAAACATCACGGTTTGTACTAAACCCAAATTTTGGCCGCGCCTAACACATGCCATAGCCATGCACGACGCTGGCTGCCAAAACGAAGGGTTGCAACAATCAACGGCTACCCTTCCTCTCAAGATGCAAAATCTCGACCGTCGAGGGTCACCACCGAGCCGGCAAGTCTCCCAAGCTCAACTTTCCAAGCAAGAGCAACATGCTACACGTTTTCCACGAAAACACTCGAGACATCAACACATGTCACAAACTGGGGGATGCTCATTAGGGTATTGGTTTGGCGGTTTACAGCGTGTGGCGTACACTACGCCCATTACAAGAAAGTGTCATAAGAATGAGTCGGTTAGTAAATACAAGGACTAATGGTGAAGTGTTTCTTTCATTATGGAACATCAATTCCAGGCGTTACCCGTTACCACCTCCTTCCACTTTACTCACTCGTTCCCATTTTTTACGAGACCGTAGTACGTTTTGTTACGACTTGTATAAATAGGTCTTACCTATTTCCACCAAACAACAAGTTTTGGGTCAGGAGCATACAACACTCAGAAACCACTTGCTAGCTTTCCCATCTGTTAGCTTTCACTTTCTGATACAAGTCAAACAACTATTCTTCCAGAATCAACTATTCTGGTCTCAACACTTTCTTCGCTTCCCTCCCTAAAACCAACCCCTCTCCTTCACTTTATGACCGAAGCAAGTCTGGAACGGCCATTTCTTGGTTTAGGCCGTATTTGTACGGATTGATCTCTCGAATCTAAAGTACTCCCTTGTAGTACATTGTTTAGGGTTTAGACTCAGTTTCTCACCCACTCACGCCAAATTACCGAAATCAGCAGAAACCGTTTTCACCCTCAAACAAGGTTGTGGTTGATTAGGGTTACAATAGGGTTTTACTTTCAATATTTAAGACAATGTTGTACCCTTGGTGAAAGCAACTAATGAGAAATTGAATCAGGTCAGCTCATTTGAGTGTAGAAGTCACTAAGCTCTCGCGTCTCTGTTACATCACCTTCTTCCTTTCGTGTTGTCAAGATCAAGCTCGTGCTGATGAAATGCCATTTAGTCCTAATAATAATATATTAAAGTTAATCTGGTCAGGTTAGCTACCTAACTGTCTGCTTGGTCCTTTTTAAAAATATATATTGTTGTTTGGTCCTAAATATTATTTTTGGTCCTAGGGTAGACAATACCCATGCGGAATGACATCATCAATGATGTCATAATCTTTTAATAGTGGCGAGTAAATGCTTTTTTTATTTTTTTCTCTTAATAAAAATAGAAAAATAAAAACTTAAAACTGAAATATCTTTTAAACCACATGTCCAAAAATGATAAATTTTATATATTGGAAAGCCCTCGACGAGAGTTTCCAACGAGTACCATTGTTGCTATGTTTCAGAGCTTAATTTTTACCTTATCCTTAAGCTAAAAAATAACTATAAAAGAACTATATACGAGTACATTATACAAAATGAACTAATTTAATGAACTACCATACTAGCTAGATCATTCCGTGTAATGAACTCGTCATGATTAAGTAACCTACGAAGTTCATTCTATAAAAATGAATCGGTATAATGAACTACTATTACGAGTTCATTCTACCATATGAAATACCATTAGGAGTTCATTCTACAATATGAACACATATCACGAGTTCTCGTAGTTGCAGGAATTCCCACACACATTCCTCACAAGAATTCATAATAATCAACACATCTTTCAAGATCAACAATCACATTTTTTATTAATTGAGTTAGAAATTTTACAAGAAGGAAATGAATTCAAGAATACAACCGCTATTCTAGAATTTCTCTGTCCTCAAAACTTTCTCTCCAAATCTAAAAAGACCTCCCTCATCTTAAACTCCGAATCTTTATTAGGATATTACATAGTGATGACAACTGAGCCATCCTTATCATTTCGGATCTAGCTTGCGATATTTCGTAAGTATACAAATGTTAAATTTCGCAACATTCCTAAATCTCGCTAGTTATCCACATCTTTCTCGTGTTTATCTTGTCGTCATCTAATCGCGTCATTTTCTAACCAATCTGCGAATGTCTTCGCAATGTGTTGTATAAAGGTTTCACAATGGTATTGATGTTGCGATATTCTGATCCTACATCTTGCCTCTTCTCATGTCTTATCTGCCGAAGGAGATAATGTCATGAGAATTAGTGCTTCAAAATGCCGCACCGTTCATTTTTCCATATTCTTCTCCGTATTGACATGATTTTGTACTTTTACCACGAGAATTTATTACACGTATCTCTTCTTCCATCCATTTCTTGACAAATCCTTTTCAACCGTTATTTCTCAACCGTTCACGTCTACTCTTCGCATTCAATGTGCTTATCTTCTCGAGAATTCTTCTCTCTATATATATTCTTCTCATTCTTCTCTTCTTCTTTTTTACTTTCCTTCTTATCTTTCCGCAACTTTCTGCAACTTTCTCGTAAATTTTCTTGATGCTGTAAATTTTCTTGTTTCTACTTCTTTTGATCTTTAATTTTTTCTTCATTCCCATACTTAAAATGCCTCCAGTTGGTCGTAAATATGAAACTTCTCTTGAAGGAATTCAGAAAAATCTCAAAGAGAAGGGTTTTACATTAGCCACCATTCCCAATTAAGGAGCTAAATCCATTCTTTCTACTAAATTGTTTTCTGATCATCATTGTGATGATAAAGAAATCATAGTTTCGCTTGGTCGATTCTCGCCTGGCCTTCCCATTCCTATCTATGATCTAATCTTCCTTTGTTTTGAAATTCTTGCTCATGCGAACTTCTCGTGAGCCATCTACCAATTAGTGGGGACTGCATTCGTTTAATTTTGAATTCGCTAATCGTGGTGCTGGTAAAGGGTCTCTTAATCAAAAAGAATCAAGGGATCCAAATTTTAAGGAGTTGGAAATACTCTCCGAAAAATATACAGTAGAGGGCTTTTTTGAAAATTATGAATTAATACCCATGAAGAAAGATAGTACTCGCTGGGGTGTCCGCTTGAAGAGAAAAGATAACATTGCTGATGATAAAGTACTTATGCAAGATATTGACTGGCATTCTGGCAAGAATAATACTCCTCGTAACTCTAAAGATGACAGATGGTGTGTCTTTCCTTGGTTTTTGAAGGGGCCTTTATATTTCGAGTTCAAATGTGCTTCTGCGAATCTCGCTACTTATGAACCTTGGGTATTTAATTGGCCCGAGAAAGAGAAAGAGGTATGTCTTCAAATTTTGCTCACTTCATAATCTTTCATTTATTGTTACTTTCTTGTTCTCTAATTCTTGCGAAAATTTTAGATTAAAAGGCGAGATCAAGCTACAACAGATCTAGGGAAAGCTAGCACTTTATGCTCTACGGCTCCATCACAGATGAAGTAAGAAACACTTATTTATTTATTTATTTTACTTTTAACAATATTGTTGCCTCTGTTTCTTATCTTCATTTGTGTGCGAAGATTGGTGTTGTAGTTGTTGAAGAAGAAGGATGCGAGGTTGCGAAGACCAAAGGCGAAGGTAAAGGTTCTCTTCGCAAGGAGAAATGTTGCCCCACCTTCAAAGAAAACGAAGAGTTCATTCTCCTTATCCTTCAAATCTTCATTCTGGCGAAAGTTCTGATGATGATGATAATAATGATATTGATAGTTCTTTCGCAAGGGATTGGGGATGATCATCTCACTAGCACATGCAAAGCTCTTGCGAATATCTGTGATGCCCCTTTACTGGATGGTGATAATTCTCTTCATGGAGTCTCCAGATCAGTGACTCCTAGCTTTCTGAATTCACTTGGTATCTTGGTATACCTTCGTTTCTCTATTTCTTCATAATTATGATTTAAAATTATACTATATCTTAATGATTTCTTCATTTTCCTTAGTGGATCGGGAAGGATTCTTTGATGTTGCCTCATATTTGGAAAAAAGACGTGGGATTCTTAAAAAGAAGAATCTTCAACTTCGCAAGCGAAATGAAGAACTGGAAGCTGAAGCTGTTGATCTTCGCGAAAAGAACAGACAATTAGAAGCTGATTCTTCCACTCAAAAGAACAAAATATCTAGTCTTCAAGATGCTAATAAGCAACTTTATGGTATGAAATTTTTCTCTTTCCCTTTATTTTGTTTTCTCATTATCCTCCCTCATCTGATTTATCATTTTCGCAGACGTCTATGATCTTTCTGATGAAGCCATTCTCCTTCACTCATTCCCCAATTCTATGGATAATAATATCCTTCTTGAACACCTTAATAATTTTTTGAATAGTTTTTCAAATGACAAGATTAAATCTCTTCCCATAAATGAACCTCGAATCCAAACTTAGCCTCTTAGAAATTGACCATAGATCCAGCTTGGGCTTAGCCAACAAATTTAAGCGTTTCTATCTTAATTCTAAAGAGGAAATTAATACTTTAAGAACCAAGATCAGTGATCTCATAGATGATAAAGATCGCATCGCTAGACAAGGTGCTCAAACGTTAGCGAAATTCCAAGAAACTCTTCTTGAGTTCAAATTGAACGAGATGAATCTAACCGCAAAATGATGTACTTAGCGAAGAGAGAATCAAATTCGCTCCCTTCTTCTCATAAAATGATGATGAATTCGCTTGGGCTGCGAAAGTTCTTGATGCTGTAATCAATCTAGGTGTAAATGTTAGTCTTCAAGGAAGCCGAGCACACGGCCTTGGTTAGGGATATGATTTCTGACAGAGAAGGTTGTTAATTGTTCTTCTTTATTAATTGTTTGTCTTTCATAAATTATCATCAGGTTCTGATTCATTGTTATATGTTCGCGAGCGAGTGAAGAGAGATTTCGCCAAAAGAATTGAAGAACTTGAGTGCGAAAGGAGCGACTTCAAAGGATCTTTCTTCTCGCAATGATAAATGTTCTAGACTGAATAGTCAATTAAAGATTACTGTTGGGAACTTTAGAATGACGCTATTATTTTCGCAATCAAACTATTAAGAAGGTCGTGATGACAATAACATCCTTCATTCCAAAGGCTACACTTGCCTCTTAGAAGAAATTCCAAAGAATGTACCTCCTCCGGATATCTCTGGCAGTGATGCTAGTGAAGAGAATATGATGAAGGTGAAGAAGAAAAGAATTTGATAAAGATGGAAGAAGAAGAAGAATCAAACAAGAAATAGTTATGTTTCCTTCTCTCTTTTTCGTAATATCGTACATTGATTCTTTAATCTCCTATCTTTGTAATCTTTTGTTGCAAATTTCTTCAACCTTCAAATACAAGTTCTACATTTTTTGTTTCTTCCTCTGTTATTTGTATCCAAATGAAATATTAAGCAAGTTACTTTTGAATAACAACATGTATTTATGCCTCAGTTTCGCAGCTGTATTCATTCCCATACTTGCCTCTGCAGAATCTTCGCAATTAGGTATTTCTTGGTTTTTCCCAAGATTTCATTCTTTATGGTTCTCTTATGTGGTCTTATTTTGCCTTCCTAGTTAAAGGTCTTATTTTGCCACCTCTTGTCATTCGACAAAATCGCCGGGGCATCTTGCACTTTCATGCAGAAACCCATTGATCTTGCCTTAACTTTTTCTTTTGTCGTTTTTGTTGCGACAATATGACAAAGCCCAAATATTCTTGCGAAAATAAAGCCCCATGACATCATTGTCTTGCATGAATCACAGGACGTCTTTACACTTTCATGTATTGACGGTCATTGTCTAGCCTTATCTTTCTCTTTTGTATTATTGCCTCTTGATTGTCGCACAAATATGACAAAGCCTAAATATTCTTGCGAAAATAAACCCTCGTGACATTTGTGTCTTTAGACACTACTGACTCCCCTAATGGAGGGTGCACCGCACATATCTTCCCCCTGGTTGACCAGGAGACGTACCTCTACCATACAAGGTTGGCTCCTCCCATCCGGTCTTAATAACAACCGATTATTTTTTCGCGACCCTCTCCCATCCCTTTTGGTTTATATGCTTATGGTTACAAGACTGCACTTACTAGTAGGGTTTTCTTTGGCCGAGTCACGGCCTAAGTCAAGACTTGCAAGAATGTCCGAGACGCTTCAACGCCCCGGGCACTCTTGGCTCAGCCGTACCTCGAGCGCCTTGATCGGATGCCGCACTCCTTAGAAGAGACCCTCGGTCTCGTCCAACCTAAGTCATAAGCTTAGGTTGAAAATCCAAGGTACTCTCCCCGATGGGCTTTATGAAGCCCCAAATCTCCATGATCCGGGTTCCCAGGCGTAACTCTTTTCACTGAGCCATACAACGAGGGTAGCCTGACCCATGGCCGACTTTAGGTCTTACATTTTCCTCTTGTGAAATTATGATTTCGCGAACTAGGGTGTACGCCATAGTAGGTTCGCCCCTTTACGATTGTTTTGTTTTTCTTTGCATATTGGCTCTTTTGTAATTTCACAATCATCTTTGTCATTCATAAAATATATTTCAATTTTTTTTTTTTAAACAAATCAGTCATACATCTTATTTCTTCTCTCAATTTTACTTTTAGTCATAAAAATCAGCAAATACATTCACGCTTTTTAAGTCTCTTACCTATTCTCGCATTTTGAAATTTTTTTTATTTTCTTTCTTTTGCGAATCTCGCCGCATTCACTCTATCTTAAAGATGCATTGGTTTCATTTCTTCCTCTACTGTTCTATTGATCACCATCAATCTTTCTACTTTTTTGTCTTTCCTGTATCTTCCAATTCTTCTTCTTGCAGGCTCTTTCTTCGCAAGATTCTTCATCAATTTCATAACACTTTCCCCAATCCAATCTCCTTTATGATGCCAATACCACTGGGATGAGGGAACTTGATGCATTGATGGAAAGTCGATGCTACACCTTGAATCCCATGTAATCAAGGTCGTCCAATCAATGCGTTGTATGGTGATTCCACATCGACTACACAAAACAAAATTTCAGAGGACAATCCTTTCAGTGGAATTCGCATATTGATTTCCCCTTTAGGCTTATTGGCAGTACCATTAAAACCATAGATTTTGTAAGTTGAAGGTATTAGATCTTCGTCTTTTCCTCCCATAGTTTTATAAGAATGATAAAAAAGGATATCCACGGAACTTCCAGTATTGATTAAAACTATGTTGATTGCCCATGAATCCTCAGCTTCATCATCTTCATCATCGCTAGGTTTTGGGTTAATCTCCAATCTTACCACTAATGGGTTATCGTGCATTTCTCCACCCTCGGGTACTTCTTCTACGGTGAAGGAAATAGTCTGCTTTTGCCATTCTTTCAGTGGCGATACCTTCGCAATGTTCATTATTTCTCTATCATCGGCATCTCTTGCGAAAACCCTGCTGAGAATGTTATCGTGAAAGTCTTCAATCGTTTTGTACGAATGTACAATAGAGTGACAAAACAGATTCTTTGCCTTTGCTCCAACTTCTATTACAAATGTTTCTCCTCCTTTTGTTGTATTTACTCTGCGAGTTTAAGCGGTGGTGGTAATGGTTGAGGCGAGGTTGGTCTTTTAGAAAATAATTTAATTTCCATTGATCTATCATTCTGAGGATGATTCTTTTTATATTTCTGCAGTCATTTGTTGAATATCCATGAAAATGGTGATAAGAACAAAATTCATGACTCCTGTGGTTTGGAGGTGGTTCATTCCCCATGTTCCATGGTGTTGGTATATTTTCCATCAAGATTATAGCTTCCCATATTTTGTCCACACTAGCATTCGGAGGTGGCATCTTGATTTCTTCCCATATTATCTTGTGACTTCCCTGTCCTCTATGATAGTTTTGTCTTTGACCTCCATAAAATTCTTGCTATTTATCAAGTATTTGAATCTTACTATTCACCATGGTTATATAAGTTTCTCCCTTCGAATTCTTCTTGATAACGATTCTATAGCTATTAGCTTCTACCATCATCCATTATCTTCTTTATTGTACTTGCGAAGCAATTTCACACCGTGCTTACTTGGGTAATAGTTGTATCAACGCTGAACTTGGCGTCGCAATCGGTATGGATTCCATGTCATTTTATTTTTCCTCAAGAGAAATATATCTCTTGAAACTCTCGTAGCCTACCATTGTGATTGTATTCTTGATTTTCTAAAATTTGAAGGAGCATGAAGAGATTGGTTATAAAATTATAATGAATGATGGAAAGAAATGAGGTGAATTTCATCCATACGCCAGCTGCCATTTCACTACACATTGTCTTCCACTTCTTGGTTAGATGCTTCAAACCACAATTCTTGTTTTAGTCTTACATCTTTCAATGCCGTGTCATAAGAATTGTTACTTATATACGCCCTAAGAATGTAGTCTGCAAATGGTTGAAAGATGTTATAGTATTCTTTGGAAAACCTTCAAACCATTTAAAGGCCTCTCCTGTTAAACTTGATGCAAAAAATTTGCACAATACAACATCATGATTTTCCCATTGTAGCATACATCTCACATAAGCTTTGATGTGTTGTACTGCACAAGTTGCTCCGTCAAAAATGCTAGTTAACGCATGTAGATTGCACTTTGGGGGTATTCCTCCTAATTGTACTTCTTGTGTGAATGGAGTTTTCGCGACTTCTTCTATGGCTTCGTCCGAGTTGTCTCCTACCTCCTTCTTTTCTATTATTTAACATTCCTCTCATTTCCGCTAGCTCTCTCAAAATTTGTTCATTTACAACGAATTTGGATCCATTGGCCTTTTTAACTTTGCTTCTCTTCTTCTGCGTTCATATCTGTTTTGATTTTCTTGTTCATCATTTTCTTCTCGTCTTTCCCTGCGATCCCCTCTTTCATTTCTTTCATGAATTCGCACATGATTATACTTCTCATTTTCTTCTCTGCGATTTTGTTCATAGTTCCTCAATTCTCTTTGCCGCCTTTCAGCTCTCCTTTGTACTCTATCATATTCTTCATTAATATTACCATTATTGCGGTTTTGTTCACGCCTTCTTTCTCGATTATCATGATTGTTCTGGCGAATTGCCTCTTGGAGCTCTTGTTCTTCCACTTCTGCTCTCAGTTTTTCCCTTTCGCAAGCTAGACGTGCTTGTTCAATGTAATGTCTTTCGATTTCATCTTCAATTACTTGTTGATTTCTTTGAACTTCTCTCCCATGTAATATTATCCTTCCTTCTTCCTGATTTTCTTCGCCATCATGATTATTTCGATCCTGACATTGCCTATTTCCCTAATTTTTGTTGTTTTGTCCATTTTGAAGAATTTCGCCATGTTGAATATAACGATCTTCCATTATTTCTCTTCTTTCACGACGTTCTTCGTCTGGATTTTGTACTTCCTCTCGAGTATCTTCATTAGCATTTTCTACAGGCGAATTTCGTCTTATTTCTCCTCTAACTGATCTTGAACTTGATCTTGTAGTGCTTCGTGACCTTCTACTTTGTAATCTCATGTTTTCCATCCTCAACTCATGATTTTGCCTTGTCATATTTGCACGTTCTTCTTCTTCTAGTCTCCTTTCTTCGTGTATTCTTTGCCTCAATGCCTCTAACGCTTCAATCTCTTCATTTCCATGAATTATTCCTCCAATCGCTTCTCGGTCTCTCTCCTCTCGTCCATTGTTTCTTAATTGCTGCTCTTCTTCCATTTCATCGACGGAATCTGATCGCCAAGTATGTACACTCACTCTGTCATAATCCACAGTTCTACTTTGTATTGGTGTACGTTGAATTGGTTGTTGAACTTGATTTTCTCCATTGTTTCTTGTGTTCATTCTTGAAGATTCCTCAATTTCATCTCTCCCTTTTCCAGCGAGCCTCCTACTCCTTCTAATAGTTGTTGGTTGTTTTGATGTATTTCTTCTTCTAGCCATTTTTCAACCTTAATGAGTTGTTGAAAATTATATGAAATTCTTTACCTATTACTCCAAATTCTTTCAAATCACAATATCAATCTTCAGATCCCTGTTTCTAGCGCCATTATGTAGTTGCAGGAATTCCCACAATACATCCCTCACAAGAATTCATAATAATCAACACATCTTTAAGATCAACAATCACACTTTTTATTAATTGAGTTAGAAATTTTACAAGAAGGAAATGAAATCAAGAATACAACCGCTATTCTAGACTTTCTCTCTCCTCAAAACTTTCCCTCTACTCTTAAAAGATCTCCCTCATCTTAAACATGTTCGACTCTTTATATAGGATATTACATAGTGGATGACAGCTAAGCTGTTCTTTATTGTTGGATCTAGCTTGCGATATTCTCGCAAGTATACAAGTGTTAAATTTCGCAACATTCCTAAATCTCGCTAGGTCTCCACATATTTCTCGTGTTTAGGCTGTCGTCATCTCGTCACGTCATTTATGTAACCAATCT